>JAVGWX010000016.1:49694609-50439532 GCA_036924085.1 Ariolimax columbianus
TGTTTTTCTTGTTGTTGTTGTTGTTGTTTTGTTGTTGTTGAATGCCAACAATCAGTAACTTGACATTTGTGTGTCCTGAAATGGGCGTTAAGGGACGGGTTACAGTAGCTGTCCTCATATCTCGCGCGTGTTGATGAAGGTGGACTGGCCTCCACTAGGCAGTTGAGCTATGCCTGGCTTCACCTGCGTGTCGCTCACTACTACCGAGATTCCGTCGATTCCTCCACCTCGTTACTCAGACTGCCATAACACAATCTGTCTCCAGCGAGAACGTCGTGGACGTCAGCTGAGGGGTCTTGATCAGCATATTTTGCCTGACCCTGACTAACATTGTCAGATCAATATGTTTTACCTGAACAGACATTATTCTTCTATCCTCCTGACTCAAGATGAACGATTAAGTCAGATATAAAACCATTTATTATCAGTAGATTTGAACTCACACCGTCTTCGTGTCCTCTGACATCTTTTCCATTTCTGTTCACATTTTCCCTATTACCTTTATATCTATCGGTAGTTCTTTTCTTCATGATTATTTTGTTCTGTCTCTACTTTTCTTGCCTTAATATATTCAGTAGCGTAGTGGTTGTGAGGCTGGCTTACAATCCCAAAGTAGGAGGTTCGAATCACCTGGTGCTCGGTCTAACAGACCAGGCAAGTCGTGGGTTGTTCCATGGTTAGACCACATCTGCTAGTTGATCCAACTGTAAATGGGACCTGGTAAAGTCAGGGGAACATTTCTGAGCCGCCTAGGTAGCTAAGGTGTTTGTGCTCTGTCGTCGGCACGTCCAGCATTGAAGGGGACGCTCAGGCGCAGTTATGAAGTCGGTATGAGCCATTTCCATTTTCTTGCCTGTGGGATTCGAAGAAAGGTATATGACAGTTATTTTGGGCCTTTATTTGGAAAGTGGTTGTGTAATTTCGTGACTGATCTTTCTGTAACTTCCGGATTGTACTTTCTGTAACTTCCGGCTGATCTTACTGTAACTTCCGGGCTCATCTTTCTGTAACTTCCGGGCTGAACTTTCTGTAACTTCCGGGCTGATCTTTCTGTAACTTCCAGCCTGCACTTTCTGTAACTTCCGGGCTGATCTTACTGTAACTTCCGGGCTGATCTTACTGTAACTTCCGGGCTAATCTTTCTGTAACTTCCGGCCTGCACTTTCAGTAACTTCCGGGCTGATCTTACTGTAACTTCCGGGCTGATCTTTCTGTAAATTCCGGCCTACACTTTCTGTAACTTCTGGGCTGATCTTTCTATAACTTCCGGGCTGATTTTACTGTAACTTCCGGGTTGATCTTACTGTAACTTCCGGGCTGATCTTTCTGTAACTTCCGGGCTGATCAGTCTGTAACTTCCGGGTTGATCTTACTGTATCTTCCGGGCTGATCTTTCTGTAACTTTCGGGCTGATCTTACTGTAACGTCTGGGCTGATCTTACTGTAACTTCCGGCCTGCACATTCTGTAACTTCCGGGCTGATCTTACTGTAACTTCCGGTCTGATCTTATTGTAATTTCCGGGATGATCTGACTGTAAGTTATATGAAGAACATTTCAGGTTGGTCAGTTTGTTGTGTTCATGTTCAATCCCTTATTTTGCCTGCCCAATTCTGTATTTTTTAATTGACCTGGTTTTTGTTATTGTACCTTTTTGCCCTCTGGCTCCGATTCAATATCATCTCGTGCCTCTTATTTTCTTTATTAGAAGCATACCACGTGTGTCTTACGTACGAGCAGCACACTATCAAAAATAAAGAATCGAACTCAAATAACTATCGTATTGATACAGACATACGACAAAGGGGACAAGGGCTCAAAACTTTAGTCCGGTTAAAGTTATTTTACTATCGATGATAAATAAAAACATATCCTACACACTGCGTAACGGCGGCAGGTGGAAACGTCTTTACTCTACACCGCCAAAAGTTCTAGTCGTGGACTCCAGAAACATGAATAAACATGTTCAGTTGATAGAATAAATTAACTTAAACTTCGAGTCATTTTTATATTCTTCTATTGATGCATTATGTTAAACGTTGATGCGTAATTTGCCCATTATTGTTTTTAGACAGAAATAAACTCATATCAACAATGATACATCAGCATTATAAAGCCTGCAACGTCTGTCCTTTCCTACCATAATATCGTTTTTCGTCATTTGACTTAACTGCTCCTCATTTTACGTGGGATGGATCTCTCAATGTGTGTGTGTGCTTTTTATGTGTGTATTTGTGTATGTATATATGTTTCTGTGTAGTTATATCAACTGTTTCATATGTATGTGCGGTTTTTTTTCCTTATATGTAGTTATGCATCCTCTTTTTTGTGTATCCTTTTCCTGTTTAGTGATATATACGCTTCTCCTTTGAGTGTTTGTGTATACTTTACGTGTGTATGCGTGTGTGTGTTTTTTTTTCCTTTTTATTTGTGTCTGTGTGTGTAGCTGCGAAGGCAGGTCAGCGATAAGTTTGAAATGGCAATTTTTTTTAAACAAAATGAGATACGAACTTCAAACCATTCATTATTGCACTGAATGTGTCCCTTATTTCTCAACACAATTTCTACCAACGTAGTTACACTTACTCCAGCGGTTTATCAGTGCACCAACGTCTGCAGGACAGAAGTCTTTTGTCTGTTCTCTGTCACGTCTGCCCTTTGCATTCAATCTCTTCGTCATTTGGTAAACGTGGGTCTTTATGTCATCAAACAGGTGGAAATCGCTCGGGGCTAAGTCGGGTCTGTAAGGTGCATGTTCAGAAAGTTCCAACCCTAGTTGGTCAATTTTCTCCCGCTATGATCGCACCGTATGTCAATCTGAACAGGGTGAAGAGGTCAGGCTTACTCGTCAATTTTTAATAAGGTTCTTGAGAAGTTGTACTGACCCAGTTATGCTATACTTTACGCAACAAACATTTATCACCGTAAACATGAAACATTTCTCACCGTAGACATGAAATATTTCTCACTGTAAACATGAAACATTTCTCACTGTAAACATGAAACATTTCTCACCGTAAACATGAAATATTTCTCACTGTAAACATGAAACATTTCTCACCGTAAACATGAAACATTTCTCACCGTAGACATGAAATAGTTCTCACTGTAAACATGAAACATTTCTCACTGTAAACATGAAACATTTCTCACTGTAAACATGAAACATTTCTCACCGTAAACATGAAATATTTCTCACTGTAAACATGAAACATTTCTCACCGTAAACATGAAACATTTTTCATCGTAAACATGAACAATTTCTCACCGTAAACATGAAACATTTCTCACTGTAAACATGAAACATTTCTCACCGTAGACATGAAATATTTCTCACTGTAAACATGAAACATTTCTCACTGTAAACATGAAACATTTTTCACCGTAAACATGAAATATTTCTCACTGTAAACATGAAACATTTCTCACCGTCAACATGAAACATTGTTCATCCTAAACATGAAACATTTCTCACTGTAAACATGAAACATTTCTTACTGTAAACATGAAACATTTCTCACCGTAAACATTAAACATTTCTCACTGTAAACATGAAACATTTCTCACAGTAAACATGAAACATTTCTCACTGTAAACATGAAACATTTCTTACTGTAAACATGAAACATTTCTCACTGTAAACATGAAACATTTCTCACTGTAAACATGAAACATTTCTCACCGTAAACATTAAATATTTATCACTGTAAACATGAAACATTTCTCACTGTAAACAGGAAACATTTCTCACTGTAAACATGAAACATTTATCACCGTAAGCATGAAACATTTCTCACCGTAAACATGAAACATTTCTCACTGTAAACATGACACATTTCTCATTGTAAACATGAAACATTTCTCACCGTAAATATGAAATATTTTCTCACTGTAAACAGGAAACATTTCTAACTGTAAACATGAAACATTTCTCACCGTAAACATGAAATATTTCTCACTGTAAACATGAAACATTTCTCACAGTAAACATGAAACATTTCTCACAGTAAACATGAAACATTTCTCACTGTAAACATGAAACATTTCTCACTGTAAACATGAAACATTTCTCACCGTAAACATGAAATATTTCTCACTGTAAACATGAAATATTTCTCACTGTAAACATGAAACATTTCTCACTGTAAACATGAAACATTTCTCACCGTAAACATGAAATATTTCTCACTGTAACCATGAAACATTTCTCACTGTAAACCTGAAACATTTCTCACTGTAAACATGAAACATTTCTCACCCTAAACATGAAACATTTCTCACTGTAAACATGAAACATTTCTCACTGTAAACATGAAACATTTCTCACTGTAAACATGAAACATTTCTCACCGTAGACATGAAATATTTCTCACTGTAAACATGAAACATTTCTCACTGTAAACATGAAACATTTTTCACCGTAAACATGAAATATTTCTCACTGTAAACATGAAACATTTCTCACCGTCAACATGAAACATTGTTCATCCTAAACATGAAACATTTCTCACTGTAAACATGAAACATTTCTTACTGTAAACATGAAACATTTCTCACTGTAAACATGAAACATTTCTCACCGTAGACATGAAATATTTCTCACTGTAAACTTGAAACATTTCTCACTGTCAACATGAAACATTTCTCACCGTAAACATGAAATATTTCTCACCGTAAACATGAAACATTTCTAACCGTCAAAATGAAACATTGTTCATCCTAAACATGAAACATTTCTCACTGTAAACATGAAACATTTCTTACTGTAAACATGAAATATTTCTCACTGTAAATATGAAACTTTTCTCACCGTAAACATGAAACATTTCTCACCTTAAATATGAAACATTTCTCACTGTAACCATGAAACATTTCTCACTGTAAACATGAAACATTTCTCACTGTAAACATGAAACATTTCTCACCGTAAACATTAAATATTTATCACTGTAAACATGAAACATTTCTCACCGTAAACATGAAACATTTCTCACTGTAAACATTAAACATTTCTCACTGTAAACATTAAACATTTCTCACTGTAAACATGAAACATTTCTCACCGTAAACATGAAATATTTCTCACTGTAAACATGAAACATTTCTCACAGTAAACATGAAACATTTCTCACTGTAAACATGAAACATTTCTTACTGTAAACATGAAACATTTCTCACTGTAAACATGAAACATTTCTCACTGTAAACATGAAACATTTCTCACCGTAAACATTAAATATTTATCACTGTAAACATGAAACATTTCTCACTGTAAACATGAAACATTTCTCACTGTAAACATGAAACATTTATCACCGTAAGCATGAAACATTTCTCACCGTAAACATGAAACATTTCTCACTGTAAACATGACACATTTCTCATTGTAAACATGAAACATTTCTCACCGTAAATATGAAATATTTTCTCACTGTAAACAGGAAACATTTCTCACTGTAAACATGAAACATTTCTCACCGTAAACATGAAATATTTCTCACTGTAAACATGAAACATTTCTCACAGTAAACATGAAACATTTCTCACTGTAAACATGAAACATTTCTCACTGTAAACATGAAACATTTCTCACCGTAAACATGAAATATTTCTCACTGTAAACATGAAATATTTCTCACTGTAAACATGAAACATTTCTCACTGTAAACATGAAACATTTCTCACCGTAAACATGAAATATTTCTCACTGTAACCATGAAACATTTCTCACTGTAAACCTGAAACATTTCTCACTGTAAACATGAAACATTTCTCACCCTAAACATGAAACATTTCTCACTGTAAACATGAAATATTTTTTACTGTAAACATGAAACATTTCTCACCCTGAACAGGAAACATTTCTCACCGTAAAAATGAAACATTTCTCACCGTAAGCATGAAACATTTCTCACCGAAAACATGAAACATTTCCATAGGAATATCCTTTGGTGAGAGTCCTTTTGCCAACACAAAAAACCCAACACCGTTTTTTATTGCAAACTCTGTGAGCATTGATGCTATTTTGTATATAAGCTACGCATGTGTATGCGATTCCTAACGTCTGCTTCCTAAAGAAATCAGAAAACTGGATCTTGCTGCTACCTAAAGAAATCAGAAAACTGGATCTTGCTGCTACCTACAGTAATCAGAAAACTGGATCTTCCTGCTATCTAAAGAAATCAGAAAACTGGATCTTGCTGCTACCTATCGGCTATAATAATAGCTGTCCATCGTTGTCGATGAGGACCGCCGACATCATCCTTGTCACAGATTTCCCTGTTGGGTGTGGGTGCGCATGTGGCTGAACAGGCCAATGCGAGCACGAAAACATCTGCTACATATCGGGCACACGAGGTTTGTAGAGGGGGATGGTGTTCTAGCTGCTCGGGATTTCCGCGTCTCGCGTCTGTTCTGGGCTTTCACAACACGCTCATCTTCACCGGCAGCTACACCCGATTTGACTGCGCTTCTCCAGTCAGATCTGTTTTTCGCAAGACATTCCCAGGTGTCGATGTCTATCTGGCAACTTTTTAGTGAGTCCTTCAGACCGTCTTTAAAACGTTTCTTTGGGCGCCCTCTCTCCCGCCATCCCTCTCTCAGCTCGCCGCAGAGAAGCTTCTTTTGGAGCCGCTCGTCTGACATACGGACGAGGCCCATCCTAGTCATGCTTTTTCTAGCAGTGCATGGATGCTGGGCATGTTAGCCCTCGAGAGAACCTCGATGTCAGTGACACGATCTTGCCATCGGATGTGGAATATTCGCCTCAGGCAACCTGTGTGGAAGTGGTTTAACCTCCTTGCATATCCAGAGTATACAGTCCACCTTTGGTCTTGACGCTGATGCCACGACGTGCCCAGACCATCGAGCGCATTCTACCAAAGGCTGTGCTGGCCTTTGCTATTCTGCTTGCCACCTCATCGTCTAGTCTAGATCTCGACATCCTGCTGCCCAGTTATGTGAATTTGTCTACGGCATTCAACGTCTGCCCGCTGACTGTAGTCTCTGGTGCTGGTTGGTACATGACCTCTGTTTTTTTTGCATTTATGGTCAGGTCAAAATTTTCGCATGCGGCAGAGAACTGGTCCATTCCAACCTGCATGTTCAGTTCTGAGTTGCTCATTAGAGCGCAGTCGTCAGAAAATACAAGTTCCCTGATTATGTCGCCAGCCACTTTGGTTTTAGCCTTCATTCTTCTGGAATTGAGTAACTTGCCATCTGTGCGGTACTTTATGGGTATTCCAAGCTCCAATGATCTGAAGGCGTCTGTTATCGTGGCCGCGAACATCATGCTGAACAAAGTCGGGGTGAGTACACATCCTTGTTTTACTCCGTTTGATACTAAAAACGTTTTAGAGATTGCACCGCTGTCCGGTACACGAGCACACATGCCTTCGTGTAGCTGTTTCACTATTGTTATGAATTTGTGGGGGGGGGCAGCCAAACTTAGACATTATCATCCACAGACCTCCACTGTTTACTGTATCAAATGCCTTTGTCAAATCAATAAATGTGGTGTACAAGGCCTGATTTTGCTCTCGACACTTCTCTTGTACTTGGCGAGCGGCAAAAATCATGTCCACTGTTCCTCTTCCGGCTCTGAATCCACATTGGCTTTCTGTGAGGTGGTGGCTTTGTTCAAGGTGTTTGTTGAGCCTGTTTAGCAGTAAGCGCGCTAGGATCTTGCCTGCTACGGAGAGTAGCGATATTCCACGTTGATTGTCGCATTCCTGACTATTGCCTTTTCTTTTGTATAGGTGAACGATTGAGGCGTCCTTTAGCTCCTGCGGAATTTTACCTTCAGCCCACATGTGATAGAAGAGTTCAGTGATCCTTCTGGTGAGGGATGGGCCAGCTGTCTTATATACCTCTGCTGGTATTGCATCAGCTCCTGGAGCTTTTCCTATAGATAGTGAACTGATTGCCCTGCCGACTTCCTTCTCAGTAATGACTTCATCCAACGCCAGGTTCAGTTCCACCTGCGGCATTCGCCGGATGGCCTCTTCATTTATGGACGATGGGTGGTTTAGTATTTTGCAGAAGTGGTCTGCCCGTCTGTCTAAAATCTAAACCTTATCTGTTAGCAGTATCCCATCCGCACTGCGAACTGGAGTATTACTAGAGGGCTGCGGGTCGTAGAGAGCTTTCAGTGCCACGTAATACCGTTTGGTGTCATGACGCTCGGCGAACATCTCAATTTCGTCAGCTCTTTTGCTGAGCCAGGAGTCTTGCATCTCTCTAAGCCTGGTCTGGACAGCTTTGCGAGCAGTATTGAAAGCAGCTTTTGCTGTGTGTCCCTCTGGTATTCCCTGTGCGCTTCATGTTTTGCATCGAGAAGGCCCTGTTTTACTAGATCGTTCTCATCAAACCAGTCCCTATGCGCAAGTGGGCCAATGTATTTAACAGCCTAATCGTAGAGTGTGTTTCTCAATGATGCCCAGTTCTTTTCGATGTCGTTCTTTTCAAAACGAAGCTCAGACAGTCTACCCTCAAGCTCTTCCTGGAAGCCTCCTCTCGTGGGTTCGTATTTCCACTGAGAGACATTTAGCCTCCTCGGTGGTTTCTTTCCCTGGGGGCGCATTTTGGGCTGGATCTTGAAGTTTAGCTTGGCAATGACAAGTTGATGGTCGGTCCAACATTCTGCACCACACATGCTCTTCGTTACCATAGCATCCGCTCGATCCCAACGTCTGAGATAATATAGTCAATGAAGTGCCAGTGGCGGGACTTTGGGTGCATCCATGTGGTTCTATTTCGGACAGGTAGTCGGAAAGCTGTGTTTGTAATGAGTAGTTCATTTGCGGCACATGTCCTCAGAAGGAGCAGTCCGTTACTATTGCATTTTCCGATACCATGTCTGCCAATGGCCCCCTCCCAGGCTGTATGGTCTGTGCCAACCCAAGCGTTAAAATCACCGAGGAGGACCAGTTTGTCAGATTTGGGGACTGCAGCGATGAGCGCCTCAAGGTCCTCATAAAGCTTATCTTTTGTTTCCTGAAGATTTGTCATTGTGGGTGCGTATGCACTGATGCGTGTTGCATGGCACCCTCCTATTAGGGGGAGACGCAGTGTAATCAGGCGGTCATTAATTCCTCTGGGCATGCTTATGAGCTTTTCGACCATGTTGGTCTTGATGGCAAAGCCAACTCCAGCTTCACTGCGTTCTTCTTTGCTGCGGCCGCTCCAGAAGAAAGTAAAACCAGCGCCTTCTGTGATCTGCCCTTCCTCTGCCAGGCTTGTCTCGCTCAGGGCAGCTATACAGATGTTGTATCTAGCCAGTTCCCTGGCCATCAGTGCTGTCCGTCGTTCGGGTCTGTTTGCTTTGGTGTTGTCCAGTAGCGTGCGGACATTCCATGTTGCAAGCGTGATGGGTAGTTTTCGTGATCGTTTTCTGCCTGTTCCGCCGCTGCAGTTTGGGGGCCCTGCCAGTTGCCAGCTGCTAGTCAGGGTGTGATCTGTAGGGTGATGTCGTGAGTTGCGCAATGTGTTTATAGTGAGGGAGATGTGCGCAGGATCTTCCTCACTCTCTCGTCCGGACTCAACATGTTCTAGAGGCAAGACATTGTCAAGACTTCTAGTGAAGGGTTCGGATGCAGACAGTATGGTGTCAGCGTGTGCCTCATGTTCTCGGTAGCCCTTCCCTTCTCTTTTATCGCTGGGGTGGAGCTTTGAGGTATCTGTTTCTGAGTGCATTTGTTTGTGTATTCTTCTTCCACCTCTCGTTCCTCTGGTCTTCCGCCTTGATTGTATACGTGTGAGTTCCGATGCCTCCTCGGTTAAGTGTATTTTCAGCACACGCAACAGATGTAGATCTGAGTTTGAAGGGACGTAGTGTGCTGATCGAAGCGCGATGAGCTCCTTTCTGAAGTACCGTATGTTTGACGGGGTCAGGATGATCTCCTTCGTTTCAGTGTTCATGCTTCGTTATCTCGGTCACACGATACAGCACGGAGCGACACTAGCTTTTGACCGGGTCAAGTTTCTGCCACGCTGTGTCCCATCGAAACTGTACACATTAGTCTACCTTTCACGACTAAAAATACACTGTTATATTCTTCTATAAAACTATAGTTTTTAGTTAACCCATATCAGCGTGTGATCTACTTATTGAACTGCCTTCGCATATAATTTTTTTCGTTTTTATATGTGTGTGTGTATGTACGTATGTATGTATGTATGTATGTTTGGCAAAGATGGCGCCATAAATGGCTGCGAGTCTACATTTCTCTACTGTTTTGGATCATTATGGATGCCACCAGACCACGGATTTGCTTGGAATTCACACTAGTCGACGACTTACACTTGTGTTCACGGAAACGTGGTGTTCTTTTCTGTCTGGACTTGTTATTTTGTTCTTTTTTGGGGGGGATTTCTTCCATCCGTTTATCCTGATATGGACGCCGGCTGAATGGCACTACACTTATACCTGTGTCGTATTTCACAGGTTAGTTATGCCGGTACACCTTCACGAATTTGGCCTGTGGGAATTTTAGATGCTACTATGATGAGCTGAATACAGCTGGGGAGAGATGCCAGACTCACTCACACACTGAGTGTTGTCCATACGACCTCTTGTGGTTATCGAAAAGACACGACAAACTGGGTTAGATGCCATCCCACCTTTCTACCCTGCGGGTTACATGTTTACGGAAAGGCTTCGGTGGTAACCCTGAGGCAAAATCTGCATTCTATGCTATCTCCAGTCGTCTCGATGAATGTCTTGCCACTGGCAAAGGGTAGCTTAGGCTCTGGGAGTGAGGTTGACAAAAGGCGCAGTTTCTTCCTCACTTTAATCCAAATCACCGCGCAAGTCACCCATTTCAGCGGACACAGCAAGGGATACGACTGTCCACACGGCTGAACAAAGAGAGTGGTCTTCATCACTTGTGATGGACAGCTATTATGTATGTATGTATGTATGTATGTGTGTATGTATGAATGTATGAATGTATGAATGTATGTATGTATTGTGGCAGAGTTTAGGTTTAGCTGGGTAGTTACTTATCTAATGAGTTACAATATGTATCCACGACACGACTTGAGTTGAGAAAACATAAAAAACACTAGCCTGAATGGAAACTTACTATTATCATTATTAACATGTATATCAACAAAAAGAGGAAAGTACATCTAAACTAAATAATCAAAATAAATATATTGAACTACGATGGTGGTTTTTAAGCATTAGCTGTTGATGTTTCCCGTAAACTGCATAACCCGGGCTCTCGCTGCTGCACTCCGCTTATCTGTACACTCAACACACACTCACAACTCGTCCTCACTATCGGATTGCGTACTCAGTCGTTCTGTGCATTCACATACAATCAGATTACCTTCAATCAGATGATCTGTACATTCATATACAATCTGTTCACGTATGCTCAGGCGATCGGTGCATTCATATGTAATTAGATCACATCACTTATAGTCGGATAACGTACTCGCTTGTGGCGACATACTCAGTCGATCTGTGCATACACATATAATCAGAACACACATCGTGTCAAAGTGCCCTGTACACACAACACACATTTAGATCGTGTCACCCTGTAAACTCACTCAATCTGACTCCTGATAGGCTCTCAGCTTTATTCACAGCCAGTCTGATTAAATACATCGTTGGAGAGTATTTTATAGTCTAAAGAAACAACATGGCCGTCCAACGTCTTTTGTTGGTTGTCTGACTTAGCCCCCTACTTTAATTTGGAAGTACCCTCTACTAATTGTTTTTGCATGTTTATCCTCGAATCCTTGTCACTTTAAATGTCAAAGTCTGGCTACATCTAACTGTCACCAACCAGCCCCCCCCCCCCCCCCACTACGTCAATTCGGAACGCTGGGCCAGAGTTGTCAGCTACAAACCCCCATCCCAGCTCCAAACAGACCCCCCCCTCCCTCCCCTCCTGTACCAGACAAAGTCTTCCACCTAAACTCTTGCTTCTCTATGTCGACCTAGTGTCGAGACGGTGATTGACCTTGGCACGCATTCGGGCAACCGATGTTCCCAGAGTCGCCAGCCCAATCTCTCCTGTCCAAACACCCATGCTCCAGCTGGAACTGTCACACTATATATGTATGTATATATATGATATTTGTTTGTATGTATGTATGTATGTATGTATGATGTAAATATGTATGTTTCTTTGTATGTATGTATGTATGTATAAATGTATGTATGTATATATGTATGTTTGATTGTATGTATGTATGTATGTATGTATGTATGTATGTATGTATGTATATATGTATGTTTGTATGTATGTATGTATGTATATATGTATTTTTGTTTGTATGTATGTATGTATGTATGTATGTATGTACATATGTATGTTTCTTTGTATGAATGTATGTATCTTGTTCTTCTTCTTCATCGTACGAAGTCAGACAGTAACCATTATTTTTTCGAAAAAAGCGGCGGTCATCCTGAGGCTGTCGACACTGCCATAGAGCTTGTCTTGTGGTTCCACTGGTGATGGCCACATCTGCTCTCTCTGATCCTCGTATGTCGGGCAGTTCTGCAGCAGATGCTCAGCGGTCATTTTCTCGATACCACTCGGGCATTCGTCGGTACCACCTATCTTCAATTTGTTGAATAGGTGGTACCTCAGTCTATTGTGGCCAGTGCGAAGTCTGAAGACAACGACCTGCTCTCTTCTGTTCAACTGGTAATAGGCATCGTTTTTGGTGTAGCCGGTATGTTCAGTTTCCCATTTGGTCATGTATCTGGCTTTAATAAGCCGTTTTGACTCTTCGTACGTCATACTAGTATCTGTCTGTGGTAGTCTTGCACCTTCTTTTGCCAGTCTGTCTGCCTCCTCGTTGCCTTGGATGTTGCAGTGTGATGGGACCCATTGTACCACTACCCTTTTTGGTGCGGACTGCTGGAATAGTTGACAGAGTACTGCTCTTAAGTCATTAAGCTCAGTGTTTTTCTGGGTTTTAGCACTGTGACTACGGCCAGAGCATCTGTAAGCAGGACTATATGGCTTTCATTTTCTTTATGTGTCACCATTTCTTCCACTGCCGCCGTCAGTGCCTTTGCCTCTGCTCTGAAATTGCTTGTGTACTTACCAGTAACGAATGACAGTGTTATTTTTCTGCCATTTGGTAGGTTCAGGAATGCTCCTGCCCCTCCGTTCTGTGTAGTGTTTGTTACAGAACCGTCGGTGTATGCATGGGTCCAGTCCATGCTTGGGTAGTTTTTCGATAAAGCTTAGGGTAGTATCTTTCCTTTCTTTTTCAGTCTGGCAGTTTTTGTTTCCAATACCTGGTATATTTTCTACCACCTCTGGAAATATATCCTGCCTCGAGGTAAGTTTTCGTACAGTAGTGATGGGCTTTGGTGTTGTTAGTGCGTTTATGGGATCTTCGTGCATCTTTGCTTTGGCTATTTCTGCAAAGTTTCTCCGCTTTAGTTTCCCATTTCCCAAATTGTTTAGTCTCTGGTGCATTGGGTGGTCAGTCAGTCTTCGGAGTTTCTCTGACTGCAGCTGGGCTCTGCAGTCTCTTCTATCGGTCATGGGTTGCAGCTTTGTAATCTTTTCATGTTCTACAATTGGCGTTGACTTCATGCCTCCTGTTATAACTCTCATGGCTTGGTTTTGAAGTTTGTTAACTTTATCGAAGTTCGCTTTTGCTGCTGTTGTCCATGCCGCAATGCCATACTCGAGAACTGGTCTCACTCTTCCAGTGTACAGTTTCTTAAGTATACTTTCGTCTGCTCCCCAGTTTGTGCCAGCAAGTTTCCTCATGATTGCCATTCTTTCTCTGGCTCTCATTCGGTTTCTCTCGATCTGACTTTTCCATGTCATGCGCCGATCAAATGTGACTCCCATATAGTTTGGGTTGTCGTTTGCCTGCAGGAATTTGCCATTTAGACTTAATTTGGTGTTTTGGAGTTTGATTGAAAGCGAGAATATTGTACATGTGGTGTATGTATGTATGTATGTATTTATATATGTATGTTTGTTTGTATGTATGTATGTATGTATGTATTTATATATGTATGTTTGTTTGTATGTATGTATGTATGTATGTATTTATATATGTATGTTTGTTTGTATGTATGTATGTATGTATTTATATATGTATGTTTGTTTCTATGTATGTATTTATATATGTATGTTTGTTTGTATGTATGTATTTATATATGTATGTTTGTTTGTATGTATGTATGTATGTATGTATTTATATATGTATGTTTGTTTGTATGTATGTATGTATGTATGTATGTATTTATATATGTATGTTTGTATGTATGTATGTATGTATGTATTTATATATGTATGTTTGAATGTATGTATGTATGTATTTATATATGTATGTTTGTTTGTATCTATGTATGTATTTATATATGTATGTTTGTATGTATGTATGTATGTATTTATATATGTATGTATGTTTGTATGTATGTATGTATGTATTTATATATGTATGTTTGTATGTATGTATGTTTGTATGTATGTATTTATATATGTATGTATGTTTGTATGTATGTATGTATTTATATATGTATGTTTGTATGTATGTATGTATGTCTGTATTTATATATGTATGTTTGTATGTATGTATGCATGTATGTATTTATATATGTATGTATGTTTGTATAAATGTATGTATGTATTTATATATGTATGTTTGTATGTATGTATGTTTGTATGTGTGTATTTATATATGTATGTATGTTTGTATGTATGTATGTATGTCTTTATATATGTATGTTTGTATGTATGTATGTATGTGTGTATTTATATATGTATGTTTGTATGTATGTATGTATGTATTTATATATGTATGTTTGTATGTATGTATGTATGTATGTGAAAAAGATGGCGCTGGACATGGTTGCAGTCAATCTCCCCATTGATAAAACGGTGTTTTGTTTGTGTTTCTATGATAACTCTTGGACTATTAAAGTGATTCCTGGATATCTTCTTCTTCTTCGTACGCTGTTTACAGCGATATTTACGTTGCACTGATTTAATTTGTTAGCCAGTGGCTCAGTGCATCCGATTTCAACAGGCGTTTCTGTAGGGTTGCCCTCCTTAGCCTTTGGCTGTCCCCAGCCTAACTGCAAGGCAGCAGTTGTTTTTGGTCAGAGTTGTCTCTCTTGGGAAGTTGTCTTGCAGGACTATCGAGTCTTCCCTACTCGTGTCTATAGCGTTTTGGAAATGATATGATGGACTATGTACTAGTTTGTACTATCCCGGAAGAGAGGCAGTCCAGTGTGACTTTTTCCCAGGATCGTCACGTCCTGCCAGAAACGTAGCATATGCATATGAGTGAGGTATCTTTTTGCTCGCTCTATTTTCTCGGCTCATCTGCAGTGATGGTACGCCTAGCATTCCCCGCCACCCGGGAGCTTGCCACCATAGGACAGGAGGTGCAGTGTCCGCTGGACTGCATCTCTTCTGCGTCCATTGGAATGACTGATAGCAGACAGATGCAAAGAGCGAGGAAGGAGTGAATTTTACCAGGTGCATTCCTGCGGCTCGATCGGGCCGGGACACAAGCCCCAGCCATGTCGTAGCCTCCCATCTCAGCGGTGCTGAGATTTTGGGCGGGATTCTGGCTTAGAGGCGTTCGGCCGTAATCCCTCAGATGGTAGCTTATCAGCCAAGCACGTGAACCAAATGTCAGCAACCTGTGATTCCTCTCGAAATAGTGCATTTGACCAGGTGACAAGCCTAGTCTTGCACGGAGATGTTGTCCGCCTAGGGAGCGGACATGGTCAAGGATTGAGTCTCAGCAGTTCGCAGTGAGGTAGCTGATCTACTGCTTAGGGTACCCGACCGAGAACTAAGTCTTCTACAAATGATTTCATTCCTCATCGCCGTATGGGGTGAATATCGAGCAGCTTCCCGCCCGCTTTTATCAGCGGACGGCAGAGACCTCATTCTGCGGCTTGACCGGGCGGGGCTGGAGCGTGACCCCGAGGTCCCCACCATGTCGAAGCCTCCCTTTGCATTTGTGCTGGGCTGCTTTTAGGCGGGATTTTTGGCTTAGAGGCGTTCGGCCGTAATCCCTCACCTCGAACCGTTGGCTTATCCGCCTAGTACGTGAACCAAAATGTCTGCGGCTCCTCTCGGGCTTAGCAGGATTACCGTAGCAGAGCATTGTCATTTGTAGGGTAAAGCTGACCTGTCTTCGGAGGGTTTATTTCCAGCACCCGTTCAATATTAGCCAGACCGTATCAATAGAGGGCTTTTAGTTTGTCAATGGCCCAGTTTCTGGAGCCTGCGATTTCTGCAGGGTGAAGACCAGATTACCGTAGCAGGCGCTCTTTCATTTGGGGGTTTTGAGACTGACCTGTTTTCCGTGGGTCTAATACCAGCACATGTTCACTATTAGACCCCACGAAGGTGCTCTCTTTTGACAGTCATTCTACACTATTGGCGTGTTTAGTCAATTTTAGCCTCAGGCTCCACTCCTGATAGTGCTCTTCCGTCAATTCCTTTATCAAACACTGGATGCAGACCAACCGAGCCACAGAGGGCATAACCCCAGATTTCTGAGGGTCTAAATCCAGCACCAGTTTCATATTAGACCCCAGAAAAGTGGTCTCGGCATGTCAGTCATTTCAGTGTTGGCCGTGTTGAGTCAAATTAAGCTGCAGGCTCCACTCCTGGTGGTGCCCTTCCGTCAATTCCTTTAAGTTTCAGCTTTGCAACCATACTTCCCCCGGAACCCAAACACTTTGGTTTCCCGGAAGCTGCCCGCAGAGTCATCGAAGCAACTCCTGCGGATCGCTAGTCGGCATCGTTTATGGTCAGAACTACGACGGTATCTGATCGTCTTCGCGCCTCTGACTTTCGTTCTTGATTAATGAAAACATTCTTGACAAATGCTTTCGCAGTAGCTCGTCTTGCGGCGATCCAAGAATTTCACCTCTAACGCCGCAATACGAATGCCCCCGTTTGTCCCTGTTAATCATTACCTCCAGTTCCGAAAACCAACAAAATAGAACCGAGGTCCTATTCCATTATTCCATGCACCATTATTCAGGCAGCCGAGGCCTGCTTTGAACACTCTAATTTTTCAAAGTAAACGCGCCGGCCACCCAGGACGCTCGGCGAAGAGCACCCGTGGGAGAGAGCCGGCAGACGGTAGGGCAGGAGACAACGGGCAGTGAACCGGCGCGAGCCGGACCGCCCGCCTGCGCCTGAGATCCAACTACGAGCTTTTTAACTGCAACAACTTTAATATACGCTATTGGAGCTGGAATTACCGCGGCTGCTGGCACCAGACTTGCCCTCCAATAGATCCTCGTTAAAGGGTTTAAAGTGTACTCATTCCAATTACGGGGCCTCGAAAGAGTCCCGTATTGTTATTTTTCGTCACTACCTCCCCGTGCCGGGAGTGGGTAAGTTGCGCGCCTGCTGCCTTCCTTGGATGTGCTAGCCGTTTCTCATGCTCCCTCTCCGGAATCGAACCCTGATTCCCCGTTACCCGTTACAAACATGGTAGGCATGTCACGTACCATCGACATTTGATAGGGCAGACATTTGAAAGATGCGTCGCCGGCACATGAGGCCATGCGATCAGCACAAAGTTATCCAGAGTCACCAGTGGGGACGCCGCAACCCCGCGAGGGGAAACGACGATTGGTTTTGAACTAATAAAAGCGCTCTTTCCGCGAGGGTCGGAGCTTGGTAAGCATGTATTAGCTCTAGAATTGCCACAGTTATCCAAGTAGGATCGTGTCATCTAAGGAACCTCGACTGATTTAATGAGCCATTCGCGGTTTCACCGTGAGACAGTGTGAACTTAGACATGCATGGCTTAATCTTTGAGACAAGCATATGACTACTGGCAGGATCAACCAGATATCTGTCGGAGACGTACGTACAGCACACACCGGTCGGCGGAGGAAGGGTGTGTAAAAAGCCTCGCTGGGACGACGGCCGCAGGGACCGACTGACGGGACGGACGGTTTGTTCCACCCGTCCCTCACTCCGTCGACCTAGGACCGCCTGACAGGGGCCTCCCACACGCACCAGACGACCGACCGACCGGGCTCGCTCGAGGAGGGATGGCAGCGCTCTGTGCAGAACGGATCCCAACGACCTCGGCGACGAATTTCACTGGGACTAGAGACACAATTTGGCCTGCCCTTCTTCTCCGTAGGGAGAACGCAGGGCCTCGAGGCAACGATTCCTGCTTTCCATTTGCCGGTCACAAGCTCTTTGCGAGAGTCGGACCACCAGCGAGACGTACTGTCGAGCTCTGCTATAAGCCTTAGATAAATCACAACGGACGGACCACGTTTCCTGATACGGACCAGACTAGCGCACCTCGGTGGAGGAGCCACTACCACAAACCGCACCCAATTCGCACTACGGGGAAAGGCAGGCGAGCGTTTTCCGCAAGCCCGCGCTATCGCTCCGCCTGGCGGGACTGAGATCGCTTTACGAACACTGGTTGAAATTGAGTCGCCGCGGCGAGACAACTACCCCAGATAATTCCTGGATATAAATGTGCCGACTTGTGAATTAAGCAAACTAATGTGAAAGAAGTGATGCAACGAAGTATATAACAGTGTATTTTTAGTCGTGAAAGGTAGACTAATGTGTACAGTTTCGATGGGACACAGCGTGGCCGAAACTTGACCCGGTCAAAAGCTAGTGTCGCTCCGTGCTGTATCGTGACCGAGATAACGAAGCATGAACACTGAAACGAAGGAGGTCATCCTGACCCCGTCAAACATACGGTACTTCAGAAAGTAGCTCATCGCTCTTCGAACAGCACACTACGTCCATTCAAACTCAGATCTACATCTGTTGCGTGTGCTGAAAATACACTTAACCAAGGAGGCATCGGAACTCACAAGTATACAATCAAGGCGAAAGACCAGAAGAACTAGAGGTGGAAGAAGAATACACAAACAAATGCACTCAGAAACAGATACCTCAAAGCTCCACCCCGGCGATAAAAGAGAAGGGAAGAGCTACCGAGAACATGAGGCACACGCTGACACCATACTGTCTGCATCCGAACCCTTCACTAGAAGTCTTGACAATGTCTTGCCTCTAGAACATGTTGAGTCCGGACGAGAGAGTGAGGAAGATCCTGCACACATCTCCCTCACTATAAACACATTGCGCAACTCACGACATCACCCTACAGATCACACTCTGACTAGCAGCTGGCAACTGGCAGGGCCTCCAAACTGCAGCAGCGGAACAGGCAGAAAACGATCACGAAAACTACCCATCACGCTTGCAACATGCAATGTCCGCACGCTACTGGACAACACCAAAGCAAACAGACCCGAACGACAGACGGCACTGATCGCAAGGGAACTGGCTAGAAACAACATCTGTATAGCTGCCCTGAGCGAGACACGACTGGCAGAGGAAGGGCAGATCACAGAAGAAGGCGCTGGTTATACTTTCTTCTGGAGCGGCCGCAGCAAAGAAGAACGCCGTGAAGCTGGAGTTGGCTTTGTCGTCAAGACCAACATGGTCGACAAGCTCACTAGCATGCCCAGAGGAATTAATGACCGCCTGATTACACTGCGTCTTCCCCTAATAGGAGGGCGCCATGCAACACTTATCAGTGCATACGCACCCACAATGACAAATCCTCAGGAAACAAAAGATAAGTTTTATGCGGACCTTGAGGCGCTCATCGCTGCAGTCCCCAAATCTGACAAACTGGTCATCCTCGGTGATTTTAACGCTAGGGTTGGCACAGACCATACATCCTGGGAGGGGCCCATTGGCAGACATGGTATCGGAAAATGCAATAGTAACGGACTGCTCCTTCTGAGGACATATGCCGCAAATGAACTACTCATTACAAACACAGCTTTCCGACTTCCTGTCCGAAATAGAACCACATGGATGCACCCAAGGTCCCGCCACTGGCACCTCATTGACTGCATTATCTCAGACGTTGGGATCGAGCGGATGCTATGGTAACGAAGAGCATGTGTGGTGCAGAATGTTGGACCGACCATCAACTTGTCATTGCCAAGCTAAACTTCAAGATCCAGCCCAAAATGCGCCCCCAGGGAAAGAAACCACCGAGGAGGCTAAATGTCTCTCAGTGGAAATACGAACCCACGAGAAGAGGCTTCCAGGAAGAGCTTGAGGGTAGACTGTCTGAGCTTCGTTTTGAAAAGAACGACATCGAAAAGAACTGGGCATCATTGAGAAACACACTCTACGATTAGGCTGTTAAATACATTGGCCCACTTGCGCATAGGGACTGGTTTGATGAGAACGATCTAGTAAAACAGGGCCTTCTCGATGCAAAACATGAAGCGCACAGGGAATACCAGAGGGACACACCATCTCCGGCAGCAAAAGCTGCCTTCAATACTGCTCGCAAAGCTGTCCAGACCAAGCTTAGAGAGATGCAAGACTCCTGGCTCAGCAAAAGAGCTGACGAAATTGAGATGTTCGCCGAGCGTCATGACACCAAACGGTATTACGTGGCACTGAAAGCTCTCTACGACCCGCAGCCCTCTAGTAATACTCCAGTTCGCAGTGCGGATGGGATACTGCTAACAGATAAGGTTTAGATTTTAGACAGACGGGCAGACCACTTCTGCAAAATACTAAACCACCCATCGTCCATAAATGAAGAGGCCATCCGGCGAATGCCGCAGGTGGAACTGAACCTGGCGTTGGATGAAGTCATTACTGAGGAGGAAGTCGGCAGGGCAATCAGTTCACTATCTATAGGAAAAGCTCCAGGAGCTGATGCAATACAAGCAGAGGTATATAAGACAGCTGGCCCATCCCTCAACAGAAGGATCACTGAACTCTTCTGTCACATGTGGGCTGAAGGAAAAATTCCGCAGGAGCTAAAGGACGCCTCAATCGTTCACCTATACAAAAGAAAAGACAACCGTCAGGAATGCGACAATCCTCGTGGAATATCGCTACTCTCCGTAGTACACAAGATCCTAGCGCGCTAACTGCTAAACAGGCTCAACAAACACCTTGAACAAAGCCACCACCTCCCAGAAAGCCAATGTGGATTCGGAGCCGGAAGAGGAACAGTGGACATGATTTTTGCCGCTCGCCAAGTACAAGAGAAGTGTCAAGAACAAAGTCAGGCCTTGTACACCACATTTATTGATTTGACAAAGGCATTTGATACAGTAAACAGAGGAGGGCTGTGGATGATAATGTCTAAGTTTGGCTGCCCCAACAAGTTCATAACAATGGTAAAACAGCTACACGAAGGCATGTGTGCTCGTGTACTAGACAGCGGTGCAATCTCTAAAACGTTTCTAGTATCAAACGGAGTAAAACAAGGATGTGTACTCGCCCCAACTTTGTTTAGCATAATGTTCGCGGCCACGATGACAGACGCCTTCAGATTATTGGGGCTTGGAATATCTATAAAGTATCGCACAGATGGCAAATTACTAAATTCCAGAAGAATGAAGGCCAAAACCAAAGTGGCTGGCGACATAATCAGAGAACTTGTTTTTGCTGACGACTGCGCTCTAATGAGCAACTCAGAACTGAACATGCAGGTTGGAATGGACCAGTTCTCTGCCGCATGCAAAAATTTTTGCCTGACCATAAATGCCAAAAAAACAGAGGTCATGTACCAACCAGCACCAGGCATGCCGTACACAAAATCAGAGACTACAGTCAGCTGGCAGACGTTGAATGCAGTAGACAAATTCACATATCTGGGCAGCACGCTGTCGAGATCTGTCAGCCTAGACCATGAGGTGGCAAGCAGAATAGCAAAGGCCAGCACAGCCTATGGTAGAATGCGCTCGATGGTCTGGGGCATCAGCGTCAAGACCAAACTCAAAGTCTACCGTGCAACCATCATTCCAACCCTACTATACGCTTGCGAAAGCTGGACTGTATACTCTGAACATGCAAGGAGGTTAAACCACTTCCACACAGGTTGCCTGAGGCGAATATTCCACATCCGATGGCAAGATCGTGTCACTGACATCGAGGTTCTCTCGAGGGCTAACATGCCCAGCATCCATGCACTGCTAGAAAAAACACGACTAGGATGGGCCGGACATCTCGTCCGTATGTCAGACGTGAGGTTCCCAAAGAAGCTTCTCTACGGCGAGCTGAGAAAGTGATGGCGCGAGAGAGGGCGCCTAAAGACATTTTTTTAAGACGGTCTGAAGGACTCACTAAAAGGTTGCCGGATAGACATCGACACCTGGGAATGTCTTGCGCAAAACAGATCTGACTGGAGAAGCGCAGTCAAATCGGGTGTAGCTGCCGGTGAAGACGACCGAGTTGTGAAAGCCCAGAGCAGACGCGAGACGCGGAAATCCCGAGCAGCGGGAACACCATCCCCGTCTACAAACCTCGTGTGCCCGACATGTAGCAGATGTTTTCGTGCTCGCATTGGCCTGTTCAGCCACATGCGCACCCACACCCAACAGGGAAATCTGTGACAAGGATGATGTCGGCGGTCCTCATCGACAACGATGGACAACTATTATTATGTATGTATGTATGTATGTATGTATATATATATGTATATATGTATGTTTGTATGTATGTATGTATGTATATATGTATGTTTGTATGTATGTTTGTATGTATGTATGTATATATGTATGTATGTATGTATGTTTGTATGTATGTATGTATATATGTATGTTTGTATGAATGAATGTATGTATGTACATGTGTATGTATATTTGAGCGTCTCGTCGTCAATAAAAAAACACAAAGATGACTGTGCCTGTTGAAGGGAAGACGTAAACAATAAGGAATGTAAACCTCGCCCACTGAAAACATTTCCTGTTTCTTCTCTGTCATCCTTTGTTTTCTTATTATTATTTACATTCTTTTCTTCTTCTTCTTTTTCTTCTTCTTCTTCTTCTTCTTCTTCTTCTTCCTTCTTCTTCTTCTTCTTCTTCTACTGCTGCTTCATCGTTTATTCTTCTGTTTCTTATTCTTCTTTTTCTTTTCTCCTTCTACTTCTTCTTTTACTTATTCTTATTCTTCTTTTACTTCTTCTTCTTCTACTGTTTCTCTGCTGCTTTTTTTCTTCTTCTTCTTTTTCTTCTTCTTCTTCTACTTCTTTGTCTTTTTCTTCTTCTTCTTCTTCAACCGCCTCTTCTTCTTCTTTTATTCTTCTACACCATCTTCTTCTACTGTTTCTTCTGCTTCTTCTTCTTCTTCTTCTTCTTCTATTCTTTCTCTTATTCATGTCTTCTTTGTTTCTTCTTCTTTTTTTATTTTGTCTTCTTCTATCGTTTCTTTTTTTTCTTTTTTTTTTCTTCTTCTACTGCTTCTTTTTCTTTTTTTCTACTTCTGCTTCTTCTTCTTCTTTTTCTTCTTTTTCTTCTTCTTCTTCTGCTTCTTCTTTTTTCTGCTTCTTCTTCTTATTATTATTATTTTTAGTCTTCTGTCGGCTGGCCAACATCAACATTCTTAGCATCACATCTGTCGACGTTTCTCTATATTTACTTAAGATGCATTATCCAAAATACCTGGTTCCAAAATGGCGGATGTGTTTTCCTTTGGTCTTTCGACATATATAATTATATTTTTTTTGACAGCGGATACCAAACTTACCCACGAAAGTGTTGTAAACATCATCATTCATCTTATAGTGTCATAAAATAATCAATAACCTGTCACATGACCTGTAAATTGACCGTTTTAACATGAAAGCTAAACAGGCCTAAAAAACTGTTATCGTAAAAACTGTTCACCCACTGCCTTGTAGAATACCTGGTCACTGCAACGGCTTCGGGAGTAAACCCTAAGAAACAATCCGGAGCTGGTGTCCCTAAGGCAGTCTAGTGGTGGTTCCATCGCTATTATGGCAACTCCTGCGACGCAGCTAATTCCAGGCTGTATCGGTTAATGCTGGCCCCGTGGATCAATTAGTTACTTAGAGAGGGGGGACCTGTTGCACGGGAAACAGCTTGTTCTCCATAGAAGAATGCCCAAGCTTATGTCCTGGAGAGACCTTCCAGTTTCCCCCTGCGGTGTCGATACAAGTGCATCAACAGTTAAACCGGGATGTTGGAATGTCCGTACCATGCTGACTGGACTCTGATAACTTGTATGATATAAACGACGCCAGAAAGACACACGTAATCAATGACGAACTGAAAAGACTGGATGCAGAAATTGTAGCACTAAAAGAAACTCGGTTAACTGGTCGGGGACAATGAGTGAGAAATACTACATATTCTACTCGCAAGGGAAAGACCCCAACGAAAAGAGAGAGCATGGTATAGGCTTTGCAGTTAAACATTCTCTATTACATAAGGTTGAACCAGGTGAGAATGGTTCAGAATGCCTGCTTACACTTCATCTCCATACCACAGTAAGTTCCGTCACCCTTGTCAGTGTATATGCGCCTACCTTGTGCTACACACCTGAAGTCAAAGATGAGATCTATGATGATTTATCAGCGATCATTATATTAAGAATCACTGCACCTCCATGCATTTCGTAAAATGTGTCTAATGTGAGTTGTGCTTGACGCTAGCAACCCGTTCATGTAAAAATAATTGTTACAGAAATCAGTACAATTTTAGTGCGCAAATTGTTTTGGTACAGGATTCCTAAAGGATGCCAACAGTATTGTGTGTGACCATTTGCTCCTGCTAAAACGAAAAACAGAATAAGATGATGATGCTAATTATAACAATGAATTATTGTCTGAACTGACTCATACTTATTGATGGTATTGTGAACAAAAGAGACAACAGACAACAGCAGCAAGATTATGTACACATCTCTATCCTGTGGAACCCAATTGTGTTCTACAGTCAATCAATCAATCAAATCAAGTGCAGTCTCTCCAATGAAGAATGTATGTAATGAATCTCCAACGTTCTTTATCTCTCTCCCAGACAGTTCACAAACCGATCCCACCGTTTGATGTTATCCTCCAACGTGTAGCGCTGCCTCCCACGTGGTGCACCGCCTTCAACCTTTCATTCTAGCATGTTTTTTTTAGGATTGTCGTGTGTCTTTTAATGTGGTAAAAATTAATGATTTGTCGCCTTTTGTGTCTTGAAATCCATTTCTCTATTTCCTTTAGTTTCTCCAGGAACTGTTTCTTTGTTAGGTTTTGTTCCCATGTGGTGTTTAGGAATTGTTATTATTATTTTGAAATTGTTTATTTGTAAGAAATTTTAATGCAAAATAACTGATCTTCCGCCGTCGCTCCATTTAACTTAACGTAACGTCTTGATACCGTTTTACAAGATTCTGCAGAGTCTGTATATAACCAGTTTCATTAACATTCACTTGATCTAAAAATACCTTTGCGAATCCAATATTTTCTTGGATGCATTAATAATGACTCTATTATTTCCTGTAGCAATGCATTCAAAGCATTCACCACTTTCAGACTAAAAAAATATTTCTTATGTATCTAATCTGGACCTTTCTTAAATTAATGTGTTCTTGTATGTGGCTGCACAAGGAGGGAACACATACAGGAGATAGAACAAAAAGCAACCAGAAAACTATCCCTGATGAAGAAGTTGGCCGGAACAAGCTGGAGTGCAAATAGCAACATCCTCAACAATGTATACACTGGCACAGTCAGACCAGTACTTGAATACGTCATGACAGCCTGGACCACAGCATCAAAAACAAACACGGAACGATTAACCAAAATTCAAAATTCAGGCTTAAGGATAATAACAAGAGGAATGAAGACTACACCAATCCAGAAAACGGAAACATATACAAATATAAGACCCCTAAATACTAGACGAGAGGAAAGAGTGCTGACACATAGTGAAAAGATGCTACGCATGCCTGATCATCCCATACATATCAAACTAAAACACGCAGTTAAAAATAGGCTCAAGAGAACCAGCTTCATCCATATATCAAACTACCTACACCAAAAATATGGAGAACTAATTCCCAACCAACCTACAGAAATAGAAATGCTTATTAACTATGAAGAGCCAAGCTGCAACATAAACAACATCGAAATAAGTACAGAGATCCCGGGAATAAGAAGAAAAGACCAACACAGTGTCCACGAGCTGAAAATGTTAGCACAAACAATGATTGAGGAGAAATATAATACCAAGGAATGGACACAGGTGTACACAGATGGTTCAGCAGAGGGGGCAGGCCGAAATGGGGGAGGATGCATATTCATAAGACACAAAAGAGGAAATATAACAGAAGAGGCCCTCCCAACAGGAAAGTCGTCCACAAACCTTAGAGCAGAATCGATGGCCCTCCTGCGAGCACTGAATATACTTCAAAGAGAAAGGCAACCTCCAACAAAAATAGCTGTATTCACGGACTGCAGAGAACTATTAGAGACAATACAAAAAACAAACAACGAACACCTGTTATCAGAGATCAGAGCCAGAACTGGGAAAACTCCAGAGATCCTCAACAATAGCGCTCCAGTGGCTACCTTCCCATTGCGGAATCACGGGAAACGAGAGAGCTGATGCTCTGGCAAAAGAGGGCAGCAAAAAGGCACAATTTAATCATCGAGTACCATACAGAGAAATCAAGAACATCATCAGAAATCAGTATATACACCAATGGAGAGAAGACAGAAACATAAGCAGTACGCCAGACCCAATTCACCAACTCAAAAGAAATCAACAAACTACCTTATTTTGCCTGAGAACTGAACACTGCAGACTACTAGAACATCTTTACCGACTGAAGATCTCACACACTGATGAGTGCCCATGTGGAACAGGATGCCAGAACCCTGAGCATATTCTACAGGAATGCCCAATCTATAGGGAAATGAGATGCCAGACCTGGCCAGAGGGTGCGGAGCTGAGACAAAAGCTGTGGGGCAGCCGCTCTGACCTGGTGAAGACTACAGACTTCATCATGGCGACTGGCCTGCAGATATAGCATGACCAGAAGATCCTGAACGCAAAGAAGAAGATGAAGACAAAAACTAGTTATATTTTAATGTGTTCTTGTATGTGGCTGTAATTTGAAGACAAAAAACTAGTTATATTCTGATGTGTTCTTGTATGTGGCTGTAATTTGAAGACAAAAAACTAGTTATATTCTAATGTGTTCTTGTATGTGGCTGTTATTTGAAGAAAAAAAAGCTAATTATATTTTAATGTGTTTAAACATAATTTCAACACTGTATTCATTTTACCTGGGCATCTTTTAGGAAAGTCTGTTTCGTGGCATTTGCAGTGCGTCCTCATGACATTGGATTTTATATGCTGATGTTGCCAACACCATTAACAACCTTGTTTAGTCTCCTGTTATGGCATGTAAAGAAGGAAACTGTGGCCTTGTTGTTACTGTGTGAGAAACCACTCAGGTGTATAAATGTAAAATGTCTCCTAGAATCGAATTCATCGCGCTAGGCGCCCTCACAGATGCGCAAACCTTTTCATTGTTGACAGTGCCGAGGACAGGTATAAATCATCATCATCAGGTGCCCTAGCGGTTGTCGTTGGCAATCATGGACCTCCATTCGCTTCTATCACTTGTATCGTTTACCAACTCAGCTGTTGATTGTCGCCCCTGCCTTTCTCTCAGGCTGTCCAGCATCTTCTCTCTCGGCCTTCCTCTGTCTCTCAGGCTGTCCAGCATCTTCTCTCTCTGCCTTCCTCTGTCTCTCAGGCTGTCCAGCATCTTCTCTCTCTCTCTCTCTCTCTCTGCCTCCCTCTGTCTCTCAGGCTGTCCAACATCTTCTCTCTCTCTGGCTTCCTCAGTCTCTCAGGCTGTCCAGCATCTTCTCTCTCTGCCTTCCTCTGTCTCTCAGGCTGGCCAGCATCTTCTCTTTCTCTCTCTCTCTGCCTTCCTCTGTCTCTCAGGCTGTCCATCATCTTCTTTATCTGCCTTCCTCTGTCTCTCAGGCTGTCCAGCATCTTCTTTCTCGGCCTTCCTCTGTCTCTCAGGCTGCCCATCATCTTTCTCTCTCTGCCTTCCTCTGTCTCTCAGGCTGTCCAGCATCTTCTCTCTCTCTCTCTCTTTCTGCCTTCCTCTGTCTTTGAGGCTGCCCATCATCTTCTCTGTCATCATCCTCTGTCTCTCAGGCTGTCCAGCATCTTCTCTCTCTGCCTTCCTCTGTCTCTCAGGCTGTCCAGCATTTTTTCTCTGTCTGCCTTTCTCTGTCTCTCAGGCTGTCCAGCATCTTCTTTCTCTGGCTCCCTCTGTCTCTCAGGCTGTCCAACATCTTCTTTCTCTGCCTCCCTCTGTCTCTCAGGCTGTCCAGCATCTTTTCTCTCTCTCTCTCTCTGCCTTCCTCTGTCTCTCAGGCTGTCCATCATCTTCTCTCTCTCTGCCTTCCTCTGTCTCTCAGCCTGTCCAACATCTTCTCTCTCTCTGCCTTCCTCTGTCTCTCAGGCTGTCCAGCATCATCTCTCTCTGTTTTCCTCTGTCTCTCAGGCTGCCCATCATCTTCTCTCTCATCATCCTCTGTCTCTCAGGCTGTCCAGCATCTTCTCTCTCTGCCTTCCTCTGTCTCTCAGGCTGTCCAGCATCTTCTCTCTCTGCCTTCCTCTGTCTCTCAGGCTGGCCAGCATCTTCTCTCTCTGCCTTCATTTGTCTCTCAGACTGCCCATCATCTTCTTGCTCTGCCTTCCTCTGTCTCTCAGACTGTCCATCATCTTCTCTCTCTGCCTTCCTCTGTCTCTCAGACTGTCCAGCATCTTCTCTCTCTCTCTCTCTGCCTTCCTCTGTCTCTTTTTCCCGCTAGCCTTCCTGTTGTCACAACGTGCTCCAAGCCACCTTTTCTCATGAAATGCCAGAAAAAATTATGGCTGCCTTGTTCTGATCTTTGCAGTAAGTTGTCTTTGTGTTTGTGCCTCCTCGAGTCTTTTTTTACAGTTCTTTGGATCCATAGCATTCATCTATAAAAATTCATCCGCGTTGTTTCGAAAGATCTATGATTCACTGTCGTATGTCAGTATTAGTTCCACTTAACATCTAAAGACTGTCTTTCTCAGTTCCAGCGACAAAGTTTTGTTGCACAATATTCCCTTCATGGTCTGGAAGACCCATTTTGCTTGGGATATTCTGCATTTTATTTCGTAATTGCATCTTCAATCTGATGTTATGTTTCAGTTCAGTTCATCCCGTAACCCATCAGGTCGTTGGGGCGCATTTGAAGACACACCCACAAACCCACGCCATCTCTCTCTGTCCGCTGCCGCCAGTCGTGCCTCACCGGGACGAAGGTTTGACCAATCAGTGATGTTGTCTGCCCATCTCTTCCTTGGACGACCACGCCCTCTCTTTCCATGCAGTATCGAATTTGTAATTCCGCTTAACCTA
The DNA here is from genome assembly GCA_036924085.1 of Ariolimax columbianus. Lineage (NCBI taxonomy): Eukaryota > Metazoa > Mollusca > Gastropoda > Stylommatophora > Arionidae > Ariolimax > Ariolimax columbianus. The sequence continues at coordinate 49,723,825 of JAVGWX010000016.1, forward strand.
GTGCAGTTCCCATACCAAGCCATCTTTCGCCTTTTGATAGCTGTGAACAGATCATCATAAGGCCCAATTGTGTTTCTACTCCTCGTCGTATTTCTACATCCTCTTCTTCTTCATTGCGTTCAGGATCTTTTGGTCATGCTATATCTGCAGGCCGGTCGCCATGATGAAGTAAGTAGTCTTCACCAGGTCGGAGCGGCTGCCTCACAGCTTTTGTCTCAGCTCCGCACCCTCTGGCCAGGTCTGGCATCTCATTTCCCTAAAGATTGGGCATTCCTGTAGAATATTCTCAGGGTTATGGCATCCTGTTCCACATGGGTACTCATCGGTGTGTGAGATCTTCAGTCAGTATAGATGTTCTAGTAGTATCTTCGTCCTAATATATAACATCTAAGTGTCTTCTAAAGCACCTCATTTCCATTGCATGTATTCTGCACTGGATATCCGCAGCAATGGCCCAAGTCTCACAGACATACACAAATATTGAGAGCACCAATGAGCGCATTAGTCTAACTTTTATGCTGAGGGCGAGCCGCCTATCCTGCCATATGGGTTTCAAACGAGTAAGCGTCGCTGTTGTCTGTGCTATTCTGGCACCTATCTCAGGCTGCGAGCCCTCGTCACTGATCAGTGATCCCAGATACTTGAACCGGTGTAGAACTTCGAGTTTCTGACCATTTGATTTTATCACAGATGTAAACTCTTCTGTGTTATTTATGTGCCCAGGTATGTAAACGTGTCAACCTGTCTCAATTCGGTCCCCTTCGCTTTGACGTAACAGTTTGGAGATTCCTGGTTTTTAGCCAGGTGTAATTAGGCAGGTATAAATAAAAGATAAACCAAGACAATGATAATATCACACATGAATCTTTGGTGTCTTACTAGTTCTGTTTTTTTTTTATTTGCAGTTTAATGGCACGCAACTGTTCAATAGTTACAGAATTGTAAGCTAATATTCACCAATTAAAACAAGACTGATTACTCTATCAAAGGGCGATAACAGATACAATGAGACAAATGACCCTTTCAGCTATTTTATAATTTCGCTATCTAACCAGGGTCGATAACCTCCATCATGTACGATAATTAATAGCTAAATAATTATATTTGAACACTTATTTTCATTTTGTTCTCCGAGGACAGATAACAACAAAAAAATATCAGGAAGGGCCACTTTGTTGCGCTACAAATGTTCCGGAATGTAGCTGCGAAATTGTGTCATTGATTTATTTCTAATATTAATTGCTTATTTCACAATCCGGAATCTTAGATTATGTAGAAATAATTATAGATTTGGCATCGTGCAAGCACAGTCGACCAAGCTCGACAAATACTATTGTAAACAACAAAAATATAAAAAAATAAAAGTTTTTTAAAAGCATACAAACACGTCGCTTATTTATAATTAAGATGAAAGCGTAGTTAGACTACTAAATATATGAGTTTAATTTGTTTTTAAATAATTTCCTACTGCCTAGCACTTTCAGCTCAGATTAATTTAAAAACAGTTTTTTTTTAAATATGCTGAAAATGTTCAAACATAAATGCCCTGTGCTGTAAGCATTAGGTTAAAACAAATTGTTACATCGATTTTTCATTATGTACAAAAAGAAAATATCGCATCCACGAGGCTATAACAGGATGACCTAAAAGACATGACGCACATTAGCCAGATTAAAACGGTCCATTAAAATGTTCTCTGCCAATAATAACAAAAGGCACTTCTCAGTTAATGCTGGCCATTTGTGTAGATTACGAAAGCTGCTAGTTGTGTTGACCTCATTCCTCCACTAATGAAGGGTAGAGCATTGTTAGAAATCTTGTTCGTGGATTAAAAGTTAGATTGGGAACACGTTGTTAGAAGAGCACTATTATATTTTATTGCTGAGCGCACACAACCAAGGTATGAACTTCTCAAACTGCTATTGTCTGATTCCCATGATGTACTAGCATGTCTCTTCAATAGCAATTCACGTTCACTGTTTTAATCTTCAAAATCTGGATGTGATGTTTGAGATTGATTGATGTGATGTTTGAGATTGATTGATGTGATGATTGAGATTGATTGATGTGATGTTTGAGATTGATTGATTTATGTGATGTTTGAGATTGATTGATGTGATGTTTGAGATTGATTGATTTATGTGATGTTTGAGACTGATTGATGTGATGTTTGAGATTGATTGATGTGAAGTTTGAGATTGATTTATGTAATGTTTGAGATTGATTGATGTGATGTTTGAGATTGATTGATGTGATGTTTGAGATTGATTGATGTTATGTTTGAGATCGATGTGATGTTTGAGATTGATTGATGTGATGTTTGAGATTGATTGATTTATGTGATGTTTGAGATTGATTGATGTGATGTTTGAGATTGATTAATGTGATGATTGAGATTGATTGATGTGATGTTTGAGATTGATTGATTTATGTGATGTTTGAGATTGATTGATGTGATGTTTGAGATTGATTGATTTATGTGATGTTTGAGACTGATTGATGTGATGTTTGAGATTGATTGATGTGAAGTTTGAGATTGATTTATGTAATGTTTGAGATTGATTGATGTGATGTTTGAGATTGATTGATGTGATGTTTGAGATTGATTGATGTTATGTTTGAGATTGATTGATGTGATGTTTGAGATTGATTGATGTGATGTTTGAGATCGATGTGATGTTTGAGATTGATGTGATGTTTGAGATTGATTGATGTGATGTTTGAGACTGATTGATGTGATGTTTGAGATTAATTTATGTGATGTTTGTGATTGATTGATGTGATGTTTGAGATTGATTGATGTGATGTTTGAGATTGATTGAAATGATGTTTGAGATTGATGTGATGTTTGAGATTGATTGATGTGATGTTTGAGATTGATTGATGTGATGTTTGAGATTGATTGATGTGATATTTGAGATTCATTGATGTGATATTTGAGATTGATTGATGTGATGTTTGAGATTGATTGATGTGATGTTTGAGATTGATTGATGTGATGTCTGAGATTGATTGATGTTATGTCTGAGATTGAGTGATGTGATGTTTGAGATTGATTGATGTGATGTTTGAGATTGAGTGATGTGATGTTTGAGATTGATTGATGTGATCTTTGAGATTGATTGATGTGATATTTGAGATTGATTGATGTGATGTTTGAGATTGATTGATTCGATATTTGAGATTAATGTGAAGTTTTAGATTGATGTAATGTTTGAGACTGATTGATGTTATGTCTGAGATTGATTGATGTGATGTTTGAGATTGATTGATGGGATGTTTGAGATTGAGTGATGTGATGTCTGAGATTGATTGATGTGATGTCTGAGATTGATTGATGTGATGTTTGAGATTGATTGATGTGATGTTTGAGATTGAGTGATGTGATGTTTGAGATTGAGTGATGTGATGTTTGAGATTGAGTGATCTGATGTTTGAGATTGAGTGATGTGATGTTTGAGATTGAGTGATGTGATGTCTGAGATTGATTGATGTGATCTTTGAGATTGATTGATGTGATGTTTGAGATTGAGTGATGTGATGTCTGAGATTGATTGATGTTATGTCTGAGATTGAGTGATGTGATGTTTGAGATTGATTGATGTGATGTTTGAGATTGAGTGATGTGATGTTTGAGATTGATTGATGTGATCTTTGAGATTGATTGATGTGATATTTGAGATTGATTGATGTGATGTTTGAGATTGATTGATTCGATATTTGAGATTAATGTGATGTTTTAGATTGATGTAATGTTTGAGACTGATTGATGTTATGTCTGAGATTGATTGATGTGATTTTTGAGATTGATTGATGTGATGTTTCAGATTGAGTGATGTAATGTCTGAGATTGATTGATGTTAAGTCTGAGATTGAGTGATGTGATGTTTGAGATTGATTGATGTGATATTTGAGATTGAGTGATGTTATGTCTGAGATTGATTGATGTGATGTCTGAGATTGATTGATGTGATGTTTGAGATTGATTGATGTGATGTTTGAGATTGAGTGATGTGATGTTTGAGATTGAGTGATGTGATGTTTGAGATTAAGTGATGTGATGTTTGAGATTGAGTGATGTGATGTTTGAGATTGAGTGATGTGATGTCTGAGATTGATTGATGTGATGTTTGAGATTGATTGATGTGATGTTTGAGTTTGAGTTTTCGGCTTCAAAAGGTCGATAGAAATTCGAAAATTCGTGGCTTTGTAATGTAACGGGTTAAAATGGTTGCTAAGGATGCCAAAAGTGTCCTGCACGATCCATAACAGTATAGACGAACAACATAACCTCAAAATGGCAGTTAACAGATGACAGCCCTACTATTATTATTGTTAATTACACGTATTTCGCAATTATTCTCATTTCTATCCCACTTTTCCGGTTTTCATTTGAAGTCACCTCATGTTTAGCAACATTGTGACAATCGGTGATGATGGTATACACTGTATTGTCACAGTTTATTGTAATTGTCCATGTTTGGCGGTACTCATATTCTCATTTTGCGTCTCCATGATGCCATCATGCACTACCCTCAGTGCCATCATCCACTACCCTCAGTGCCATCATACACTACCCTCAGTATCTTCATGCACTACCCTCAGTGGCATCATCCACTACCCTCAGTGGCATCATCCACTACCCTCAGTGCCATCATCCACTAACCTCAGTGTCTTCATGCACTACCCTAAATGTTTTCATGACCCTGACATGTTATCACCATTAAGAGCTTTTTCGACTTTGATCTGGTCTCACACATACACATACACACACACATACACACACATACACACACGCACACACTAATGTTGATTAATACTTTGATCTGGTCACACACACACACGGATGCTGATTGAGACTTTGATCTGGTCACACACACACAGACACACACGGATGCTGATCAAGACTTTGATCTGGTCACACACACACACACCCACACGGATGATGATGAGACTTTGATTTGGTCACACATACACACACACACACACACGGATGCTGATCGAGATTTTGATTTGTTCACACATGCACACACGGATGTTGATCAAGGAAAGGGTACAGCTTATCGGTGAGACTTGTGGTAATCCGTCTTCTAAGACGTCTTTAGAAAAGATCATATCTGTCATCTTTGTCTGGATCGTTGACCAATCATGAAGTGTTTTACCCTGCTGTAGAGTTTGCGGTCGATTACCATATAAAACATCTTCATCTGAAGCACTTTTCTCCAAACACGATAGTAAGTCTGTTGTAGGTGGAAAAAAAGGTTAGGGAAGCCATAACTTATTCTTTGGGACAGTCTAAGTTTCTGGTTTTCTGTTCAATTGCCGATTGTAAGAAAGGTGTTAGATTTCTCAAGGAACCAAACAGGACGTGTGTGTATCGTTCTCTCCACCAATTTTCCCAGGCACAATGTTAGGGAGATGGGCCGATAACTGTAAGTTCATCCAGGTGGTCTTTTTGTTTTCTTTTGTTTATTCAATGTTGGCACTATATGAACATTACTCCAAGTTTTTTACAGCTTTCTGTGCATCTATGTCAAGTTGACTAATTTGAGAACAACTTCTTTTCCTCGAGTCCACAGATGAAGTATCATTTCGTTATAAATCGTGTCCGTGCCTGGGACCTTTCAATGCTTGAGTTTGTTCAGAGCGTGTGGGAACTATTGCGTGCTAGTCTGCTTCAAACATGGAAGAATTGACTTGTGGAGTTTTCTCTGGCGCCTCAGGTAGCGCAAATGCTTCCTATACTCTTTTGTAGGTTTCCTTGCTCTCCTCTTATTATGTGTTCGTTCTCAATCTCCCGCTTCCAAACCCCGAACAGGGCTTTGCAAGTAGCAGGATGTTGTCTGGAGTACGGAATGCATTGTGTCGCTAGTTTACAGTTTGACTGCGATATTTGCACCTTTCGGTCCGACACATCCGTCTTCGGCAGCTTCCTTGCTCTGTTAACTGATGCAAAGTAACGATGATAGTGCCATTCTTCTTTTGTTTATCTTCAGTGATTGTTTTTTCTTCATCTGTCACTGGCTTTTGATTCGGTATCGTGTTTCCCCGAACAGAATGTCGATCAGTTACCAAGATCTTTTTCCATTGTGCAGCAGAATTATTTGGAGCATGTCTCTGTCCATTATCACTATTGGCTTTCTCTAAGGTTTATCTTGCATTCTTTGTATCGTACATATCACTGTGTATTTATTAATTAAACTAAAAGATGCTACAAATTTTCAACGTTCTACCACAACAGATGTTAAACTAAACAATTTTGTAATGATGCACATGGAATTTACGGCTGGATCAATAATAACTGGATCAATAATTATTTTCAGGAAACAGATATTTAGCAAATTATTAAGCAAATTATTGAAGGGAAAAGCAGAGAATGTTTTCAATAAAATGTGTTTTATTGTTTCTATCACAATATGAATACTAAAGACAATACTGGGAAAAAAAACTATTAAAAGTAATGCTAACAAAATAACATACAAGAATATTTATAAAACTGTATATATGGTATTTAAAACAACAAGATCAACAATATACCATCCTGATTCTGTGGTCGATATTTTGAATTTACAATTTTTGGATGGAAAAGAAGCAAAATAACAAATTAATGTGATCTATTTATGCTTCACATTACGGAGCGTTAATATTTCCTAGCACTCATACAAATGAAGATTATTAAATAGATGTACACGAAACAATTGACAAACATTGACATTAACACTTATTCGTAACTCTCAAGAGTATAACAACGAGTTCGTGTCGTTTTTAAATGTCCAGATTTTCAAAATTTTACTGATCGTTTCTGTGTTGTCTTTCAAGGGAAAGCAACAATGGATGAATTGTCAGGTCTGAGGACAGAGTTGCAGGCGTTCGTGTTGCAGCAGTAGCCGCACGAGACATGCGCAGGTACAGTAAAGTCAGGGTTAGTGCATTCTGCCTTGGAGCTAGCCAATTCATACTCCAGGCTACAGAAGTTTGCTGTGGCACATCTGTCGGGCGGGGAGATATCAGTGAGAACAATGAGTCGCTTTGATGCTAATGTCAAGACACAAAGAAATATATAAATTGTGAATGATGTAGCGGTTCTTTAGAGATTCTAAAAATGTAATGGATTTTGTTGTAGACAGTTAGTATTAGTAGAAGTGGTAGTAGTATTAGTAGTGGTAGTAGTATTAGTAGTTGTGGTAGTATTAGTAGTGGTGGTAGTAGTAGTAGCAGTAGAATTACATGTAGTAGTAAGGTTAGTAGTAGATGTAATTTGAAGTATTAGTAATGGTGGGGGCAGTAATAGTAGTAGTAGTAGCAGTAGTAGTGGAAGTAGCAGTAATAGTGATGGTGGTATTAGTAGTAGTAGTAGCAGAAGTAGTAGTAATAGTAGTAGAAGTAGTAGTAGTAGTGATGGTAGTAGTAGTAGAATAAGTAGTAGTAGAAGTAGTAATGGTGGTTGTAGCAGTAGCAGTAGTAGTACTAATAGTAGTAGTAACTGTAGTAGTAGTAGTAGTAGTAGTAGTAGTAGTAGAAGTAGTAGTTCTAGTAGTAGTAGTAGTAGTCGTAGTAGTAGTAGTAGTAGTAGTAGCAGCAGTAGTAGTTGTAGTAGTAGTAGTAGTAGAAGTAGTAGTTCTAGTAGTAGTAGTAGTAGTAGAAGTAGTATTTATAGTAGAAGTTCTATTAGTAGTAGTGGTAGTAGTAGTAGTAGTAGTATAGTAGTAGTAGTAGTATAGTAGTAGTAGTAGTAGTTGTTGTTGTTGTTGTAGTGGAAGTAAAGAGCCAAGATTAACATGCTGTTCGTGTTCCCACTTCAATTTATTTTAGTGCTCCTGGAAACAGGAGAGGTTACAGCAGTCTGGCCAACAAGGTGTAGGTCGATTCTGCAATCCCCACAGCGCTAAACTTACTGAGAAACCTCACATTGCACTATAGTCAGAAGAAACCAGATTAATGTTTGCTCGAACGTCCGGTGATAAGAGGAGAGCCACTGTAACTGGTCGTCAAATAAATGTCCTCGAGAGTTAAAATGAACTCCGCATGAGAGATTTTAAAAAACAAGAATATAGCAATAGAAGTTGTGGTCATTTAGGTAATACGGGAATGTTGTATATTATAATCGTATGTGCTGATGGTGGTGATGATGATGATGGTGGTGGTGATGATGGTGGTGGTGATGATGATGGCGGTGGTGATGATGGTGGTGGTGATGATGGTGATGATAGTGGTGATGGTCATGATTGTGGTGATGGTGATGATGGTGATGGGGGTAATGGTGATAGTGGTGACAATGATGATGGTGGTGGTGAAGATGATGATGATGATGGCGGTGATGATGATAGTGGTGATGATGATAGTGGTGATGGTGGTGGTGATGATGGTGGCGGTGATGATGGTGGTGGTGATGATGGTGGTGATGATCATAGTGGTGATGATGATAGTGGTGATGGTGGTGGTGATGATGGTGGTGCTGATGATGATGGTGGTGATGATGGTGGTGGTGATGATGGTGGTGGTGGTGATGATGGTGATGGTGGTGATGATAATAGTGATGATGGTGGTGGTAATGATGGTGGTGGTGGTGATGATGATAGTGGTGATGGTGGTGGTGGTGGTGATGATGGTGGTGGTAATGATGGTGGTGGTGGTGATGATGATAGTGGTGATGGTGGTGGTGATGATGGTGGTGGTGATGATGGTGGCGGTAAGATGGTGGTGATGATCTTAGTGGTGATGATGATAGTGGTGATGGTGGTGGTGATGATGGTGGTGGTGATGATGGTGGCGATGATCATAGTGGTGATGATGATAGTGGTGATGGTGGTGGTGATGATGGTGGTGGTGGTGATGATGATAGTGGTGATGATGATAGTGGTGATGGTGGTGGTGATGATGGTGGTGGTGATGATGGTGGTGGTGATGATGGTGGTGGTGGTGATGATGACAGTGGTGATGGTGGTGGTGATGATGGTCGTGGTAGTGATGATGGTGATGGTGGTGATGGTGGTGATGGTGATGATGATGGTGGTGATGATGGTGGTGGTGGTGATGATGACAGTGGTGATGGTGGTGGTGATGATGGTGGTGGTAGTGATGATGGTGATGGTGGTGATGATGATAGAAGTGATGGTGGTGGTGATGATGGTGGTGGTAGTGATGATGGTGATGGTGGTGGTGATGATGAGGGTGATGATGATGGTGATGATGAGGGTGCTGATGATTATGATGGTGATGATACAATCCCTTTAGCTGTGAGCTAGTTGCTCTTGATAGTTGAATCGCTCGTGGACAAAAACACATCTTCGCCTCCTGAGCTGGAGCTTTTCTTCATCCGTCCCGATATCGAAAGGGATGGGGAGAGGCAGGGGCATGCTTGCATCTCTCGAGTATCTCCGAAGACAGACAGTCCAGTATTTTATAGACGTAACACTGACATCTGAATCGGTCTTGTCATCATTTCACACCTAAAACGCCGCACCAGCTCCTTCGCCCTGTCATCTGACCCCTCTCCAAGGAAAAGTCCGGCTTATGTGGCTCTGTGAGGAGTAACACTCCAGCCGGGGGAGATCTCGGGATCATTGCGGCACGAAACTCTCCAAGCTCGGCATGATAGTGTTGAATTTGGAGTGTAATTGCGGTAGAAGTAGAAGTTACATACACGACCAGATGTATATTGACTAACTTAACTTAACTTAACTTAACTTCGTTATAGTGGTTTAGAAGGCTGTAGTCTGTATACAACCAGTTTATTTCACTACACCGGAGTAGCGCATGAGCTGCAGCGGTCAGCGACCCATAGCTGACTGCTAGCGTCAGGGCCAGCGAACCAGAGCTGCCAAGATCCTTCTACACCTCCACGCGGTGATCCTGGATAACAGGCTGCAGCAGGGCAGACTGGCTAAGGAGAAGGGATCGAAGAGGGAATGCAAACCTGGTACTCAAAAAATGCTTGCTGAAGTCGGATATGTAGAACCGAAGGGTGCATATATCGCAGTCAAGCTGTAAACTACGACACAACACATTCCGTTCTCTGGACTGCATTCCGCTACTTAAGCCCTTTCAGAGTTTGGTAGCGGGAGATTGAGAACGAACGAAGCCAAGCCATTTCACTAAACCGATTCTAAAAATAACTGCAGGGAATGCAGAGAGTCGTGCGATTGGGGGGCGGAGGGGGGGGGCGACAGTAGTCGAAGTTCACCAGCTGATAAATAATAATGCTATGCAATGAGAAGTCTGGGTGGAACTTCTCAGTAAGAGTCAGAGGGCAGGTGGCCGCCGGGTAGAGCGGGGCATACAGAACAGCAACTTCCAGTACGTCAAAGGAGATGGAAGCATTGCCTGCAGCTCCGAGATGGCTATCTGAGACATGCAGGATCCAGTCATTGTATCAGACTCCCAATCTTACTTCGTGAGGTACAGCATAGCTGATTAAGGCATGTAGAGACATCAAACCTGCAGGGGTTGGTGTGGATTTTCCGTCCTTGTCATTTTAGAATTCAGGGCAACGAAAGAGCAGACATCCTGGCTTCCCATGCACGAATTGTGAATACACTAGATATGGAATGGAATGACATTGGAAGGGAGTGACATTGGAAGGGAGTGACATTGGAAGGGAGTGACATTGGAAGGGAGTGACATTGGAAGGAAGTGACATTTGAAGGAAGTGACATTGGAAGGGAGTGACATTGGAAGGGAGGGACATTAGAAGAGAGTGACATTGGAAGGGAGTGACATTGGAAGGGAGTGACATTGGAAGGGAGTGACATTGGAAGGGAGTGACATTGGAAGGAAGTGACATTGGAAGGGAGTGACATTATAAGTCTATCATCCACGGCCTGTTTGATGAAGACCCCATGATACACAAGTCGGAAATCAACAGAATGCAGATCTTTTAGATCAAATGAAGTTCGATCGGACTGGGGCGTAGGAGAAGACCCAACAAAAGTGTGTAAAACCAACGAGCTACTGGAACTAGCAGTCCTCACACCTTTCATCATTTAATAAGAAAAACTCAGAATCTATGTGCATGCCAGCAGAATCTATGTGCATGTCAGAAGAATCTATGCGCATGCCAGAAGAATCTATGTGCATGCCAGAAGAATCTATGTGCGTGCCTGAAGAATCTATGTGCATGCCCGCAGAATCTATGTGCATTCCAGCAGAATCTATGTGCATTCCAGCAGAATCTATGTGCATACCAGCAGAATCTATGTGCATGCCAGAAGAATCTATGTGCATGCCAGAAGAATCTATGTGCATGCCAGAAGAATCTATGTGCATGCCTGAAGAATCTATGTGCATGCCCGCAGAATCTATGTGCATTCCAGCAGAATCTATGTGCATTCCAGCAGAATCTATGTGCATGCCAGAAGAATCTATGTGCATGCCAGCAGAATATATGTGCATGCCCGCATAATCTATGTGCATGCCATAGGTCCAGAGAAGTATTTATAGGAACTGAACAGAACATCGTATAAAGGACAATAGCAATAGCTCACCCTTTATATCCCACGACATTTGTCTCATTCTGTGTGAAACTGGTGAAACAATATGGCAGAGAGTCTGGACACGGCATCGGCTGGTTCAGGACAAGCTCAATGGGTGTGCATGGTATGTGCTTAGAGAAGTCGCCACATTGTAGACAACGTATTGCTTCATCAGGAGGTGTTGTTGCAGTTGGCGGTGGGGATGAGGCGGCCGATGGGGAAGCGGTGTGCGACGTGGTATTAGCAGACTCTGTGGTGGCATCAGTAGCTGTGAAATATAACTGGGACTAAGTAAAGCTGGAACTAACTGAAATGGTACATCTTATAAATCAACCTTCTCTCTCTCTCTCTCTTTCTCTCTCTCTCTCTCTGTCTCTCTCTCTCTCTCTACATATATATATATATATATATATATATATATATGTCCCTCTCTCTCTTTGTCTCTCTTTCTCTCTCTGTCTGTCTGTAGTCTCATAAAATACACTGCTGCAGTAGATGAAGTGTTAGAAGTGTTGCACTAGGCCTCCTTATTAAACCAACAATTCATTTAAGACGAAGGAAAACTAACGTCTGGTCAGGCAAAATATACTGACATAATCAGACATGTTAGTCAGGTTCACGGAAAATATACTGGCCATGACCCTCATCTTGGCTTCCTCGTAGCCCTTCCTGGAATCGGGCAGTTTTCATGGTAGTCTGGCTAATTAGGTGAGGGATCGACGTAATCCCCGTAGTAATGAGAGAGACGCAGATGAAGCCAAGCATAGAACAACCACCTGGAGGACCTCGGTCCACCTTCATCAACAAGCTCGGGATGTGAGGATAGCTACTGCAACCCGTCACTTTTCAGGGCCCACAAATACCTACTCATTGTGGGCCTTCGAAACAACAAAACAATAGTCTATTTAATGGGAGGTGGGATGGGGAGCAGGGGTGGGGGAGAAGAGTGTCAAATTGGATACCTGTCACGTGATACGAGCTTTTTGTTTGCTCCGTACTCAGGCAACACCTTCCTCCCTCATATATTGTCAGATCAACATTTACTGCTTTTGATTGCTGCCGAAGACGAATGTGTCAGACCGAAAGGTGCAAATATCGCAGTCAAACTGTAAACTAGCGATACAACGCATTCCGTTCTCCGGACTACATCCTGCTGCTTGCAAAGCCCTGTTCAAGACTTGGTAGCGGGAGAACGAACGCAGAAGAAGAAGAAGAAGAAGACTGCTTTTGAAAAGAGCAATCACAGACGATGTCGGACGACTCAGGCAATTAAGGACTTGAAGCTGGATCGAACAGAATGAAAATTTAACAAAAATACAAGAGATGAATTATCAGGAACGACATTATAACAACGTCGTTTATTTATATTGTTGCAATTTACTGAGAGGATGTATTTGGATAAGGAATAAATGCCGCTTGTCTCTGTAGTCGCCACGCACTGTACTGGTTAGTTTTTTTATGTTACATCTGCATTATCGAAGTACGTTTTGAACGTATGTCATTGAGGTTAGACGGCAAATAACAAAAGCACATGATGACCTGCTTTACATATATAACTAATCTAAGTCAGCAACTTCAGCTCAAAATTTGAGCATTTAAATAATTTAATTTATAAATTAAAGTAATTAATAAAACAAATGTTGTACTACTTATAGTTTCGTGGACGTAATTAATCGTCCAAGGTTCCCTGATCTCTGAGTAATGAGATCAGACTCCCGTGTGCAGTAGCGCACACGTAAAAAATTCCTTGGCAGTTGGAAATCGAAAAGAGTGAGCTTAACGGCCGCTGTCTGGGCAAAATTGAAGTTAACAATCCACTAAAAGTATCTAGGGTGTCTCGCCCCACAGAAAATGTGTCGCACAGACAGACAGATAGACAGACAGACTAGCAGGCAGACAGACAGACAGAGACAGGCAAACAGACAGACAGGCAGGCAGACAGACAGAGACAGACGGACGGACGAGAAAGAGAAAGACAAAGAGAAATTACATACAGAATTACTACTACCTATAATAATACAGCTACTTCTAGTACTACAAATACTACTACCACTACTACTACTTGTACTACTTCTACTACTGCTATGACTACTACTACTACAACTACTGCTGCTGCTATCAGTACCTGCAATATAACTGTCATATTAGATCACCCACTAATTAAAGTAATAGTAATTGCGTTTCAGAACCTGTTATTCCCATCTTTCCTTCTACAGTCTGACTGTATTATCAAGTAGTCTAACCTTCCGTATTACAATTACAATAACCACCATGTCTCCTACGCCTGTCAATTTATTCGCCCACCCGAAGACACCGATGTGTTTATTACCGGACTGACTCGACTGGGTGTTATTTGACTAGACACCGGTATTGTTATAGACGTAAAATAAGAAAAACATGTCATCTAACTTAACTTAACGTCTTTATACTGGTTTAGAAGATTATGCAGAGTCTGTAAACAACCAGTTTCATTTACATTTCTTTGCTCTAAAAGCTATGTGCATCTAATCTATTCTTAAATGCATTAATTGTTCTTGCCTCCACTACTTCCTGTGGCAATACATTCCAAGCATTCACCACTCTTTGACTAAAAATATATTTCCTAATTTCTAATCTTGGCCTTTCTTTAGTTAATTTGTAGCTATGCCCTCTTGGGTGGTTGTATTTTGAAAAACTTGTTATAGTCTTATTTATCCGTTCCTTTGAATATCTTATAAACCTGTATTAAGTCACCTCGAATTCTTCTCTTTTCTAGACACGGTTATCCCGGTTTGTCTGTCTTTCCTCATAACTCTAATTCTGGAATCCCACTATCAGCTTTGTCGCTCTTTTTTGTATCCTTACCAGCATGCTTATATCCCCTCTATGATAAGGACTCCACACCTGTACACAGTACTCCAATCTAGGTCTAACTAAAGCTTTATACAGTTTGACTATCACTTCCTTGCTCCTATCTTTAATATTTCTTTTTATCATACCTAACATTGCATTTGCCTATTTTACTGCTAACTGGACTTGTTCACTCACTTTACCTGTATGATCTAGCGACATCTTTATTTTAAGCTATAGAATTAAACATGTCATTTAAAAATCATTTATAAACAGCACAATTATTTTTTTAATGTTTTCTTTTTCTTCTTCTTGTTTTTAATGTTCATCTTCTGCTTCTTCTTCTCCTCCTTATTATTCTTATCTTATCCAGTAAAACGAATCATTCACTCTTTAATTCATGTATCATGGGTTCTCACTTCTAGATGTTTCTTTCAAACCTAAAAGGCTATTCCACATTCGTTAGGCGTTTGACGTGTATGTCTTCTTCCATTTTTTCTTCGGCGTTCGTTAGTGACGTCGTGTCGTAGTTTACAGAGAGACTGTGATATTTGCTCCTTCCGGCACGACACATCTGATATCAGCGCGACATTTTGGAGGAAAGAGATAGCCTTCCTCTTCTATCCCAATTCTCCGATTCTTCTTCTTCTTCTTCTTCTTCTTCTTCTTCTTTTTCTTCGTTCTCAATCTCCCGTTACCGAACCCTGAAAGGGCTTAAGTAGCAGAATGTAGTCCAGAGAACGGAATGCGTTGTGTCGTAATTTACAGATTGGCTGCGATATTTGCACCTTTGGGTCCAACACATCCGACTTTAGCAAGCATTTTTTGAGTACCGGGTTAGCATTCTCTCTTCGATCCCTTCTCCTTAGCCAGTCCGCCCTGCTGCAGCCTGTTATCCAGGATCACCACGTAGAGATGTAGAAGGGTCTTGGCAGCTCTGGTTCGCTGGCCCTGACGCTAGCAGTCAGCTATGGGTCGCTGACCACTGCAGCTCATGCGTTGCTCAGCATCTTGATCCCACAATTCTCCGATTCAGGATGCATCGTTGCAATCTGCTTCTAGGACTGCCACATGAAGGCGGAATAAGGTCTTAGTTATGGGTCACTGACATTGGTGCAAGCAACCATCTTGGAGTAGGTGGGCGCAGTCAGCTGATTCACTACTTCGGCTCCCCTTGTGTATATGATGTGATGTGCAATCCAGCGAACGGCAGTCCTCTGTCATAAATAGGTTAAAACAGCACAGTAAAATCAGAAAGTCTGATAGGACTACATAAGGATATAGTCTGACAGGATTACACAATCAGATAGTCTGAGAGGACTGGGGCACGATGTAGTCTGAGAGGACTCTGGCACGATGTAGTCTGAGAGGACTGGGGCACGATGTAGTCTGAGAGGACTCGGGCACGATGTAGTCTGAGAGGACTGGGGCACGATGTAGTCTGAGAGGACTCGGGCATGATGTAGTCTGAGAGGACTGGGGCATGAGGTAGTCTGAGAGGACTGGGACATGATGTAGTCTGAGAGGACTGGGGCATGAGGTAGTCTGAGAGGACTGGGGCATGATGTAGTCTGAGAGGACGGGCATGATGTAGTCTGAGAGAACTACATAATCAAATAGTCTGAGACGACTAGGACATGAGAGGAATGGGGCAAGAAATAGTCTGAGAAATCTGTGACATAATGAGTAAGTTAGGAGTACTAGACCTAGTACAGTTTACATAGATCACTATGTCCAGATTTGCCTTTTATTTAGGCAAAAGTAGGTCTTTCAACTCCAGAGTTTTCAAGTAGAGATTGCGTATTTCAAATTTCAGTTCTCAGAAAAGAACCGGAAGTGGTCATTTTGGAAGCATTAGCTAAGTGTCTCCAGCAAACCCGTAATCCTGATTTAGGTAGTGAAGAGAAAATAGGTCGAGTTATTTATTAGACTGGTGTTGTTATAGTGAGCCGAGAACGCCTTTTGTAGTGCTCTCTGTGGGGCTTTTTGTCACTAGACAGAACAAATATATAAAGGCGAAGTGAAGGATAACATTGAAAAAAAGAAGCCCAGACATCGATGAACAGACACAATACAAGTTCATTACTTAAAAGTGGGATGTTGTTGTTTTTGTTGTTGTTGTTGTTGTTGTTGTTGATGATGTTGTTGTTGTTGTTGTTGTTGTTGTTGTTGTTGTTGTTGTTGTTTAATACCCACAATGAGTAAGTTTACTCTTTTGTGCGCCCTGAAAGGACGTTAATATTGGCGGGTTGTAGTAACTGTCCTTTCAACCGAGTGTGCTGATGAAGGTGGACCTCGGTCTTCCAAGCCGTTGTGCTATGATTGGCTTCATTTGCGTGGCGCTCACTACTAAGGGGATCACATCTATCTACACCTCGTCAGCCAAGATAACTTGCAAAGTATGATGAGAAAGTGAAGATCGTGGTAAAAGTTTTGATAACACTGACATCTGACGAAAGACTAGATGTTATCAGCGAGGAAAATAAAGATGATAAGAAGAACCAGAACATACAAGTATGTTTTGAACCTGCAAGCTAAGAAATAAAAAGTTACAAAAAGAGATGAAGGTTGCTAAAACGTAGTAGGCATACCAGGAAAGATTGAAACGAACGAAGTGAGGAAAGAAAAATTTGAATCCGTGAATAAGAATAAGAGAAAGAAAAGGAAGTAGATGATAAAAAATCGAATGATAGAAAGACAAAAAAGAATATAAAAGGGAGAGAGAGAGGTATATAATGATAATTCACACTCGCTTCCCGTTTGATTTTCCTCTTTTATTGATATCATCTACGCCTCTTATTTACCTGGTGTAGTAATGTTCGCCACAAGGGAAGGCAGCTCATCTGGAAAAAGAAAAGATAAAATCTCAATAGTGCTTCCTCTGTTAAGTTAGAATTAATGTCTCCATTATCCCTTTGTTAAATCTGCCATGGACCAGACAGATCGATACGAGAGCTTCTATACTCTGATATGTCCCAGCTTTCAACAATCTAACCCCCACGATAGCCTTAGTCCATTAACCCTCGCTTCCAGATTAGCAGTGTCTATTACTTTCAATAATGGACTCAGTCTAAATGGCAAGAACACGGACCCAGTTTTTTTTTCTTTTGTATTTTTTATGATTCTTGGAATAACTAGTTTTTATCTATGTTCCCCGCTACTAGGTAGTGGAATGAAATGTTTGCTTCTGATAATTTGAGTATCTGTATTTTGTGCCCTCTTTCGTTGGCTTTGTTTCCTTTGGCAGAGCCGAAGAACACGACAGGAGTCGCCATGAGGAATTTTATCTGGGGTTCTCTGGAAACGACGACAAATGCGGCCGATCCTATCAACATCAAAGCATCATGGATAATAAGGAACACTGGACCTCTGCAGTATGATGTCGAGAAAGGGACACGGAAATAAATGAATAGCAGAGTGCTTTGCAGTGTTTTTCTGCCTATCAGTCCGAGGCATCCGATTTAGCACGAATTTTGTAATCAGTATAATTTCCCATCCTGATTCATGAATCCAAAACACAAGTTAAGTTTGAGTAACTGGCCGTACCACTGATTGCTTTGTCCTCGAGTGTAATGTTTTTTGTTTGGGTATTTCTTTGGTGAATTGGCGTATTGATGTTTTGTTTTTTTCTGTTTTTTATTGATTGGTGTTGGTTAACATTCTCTGCCGCCTTTAATCATCGAAAATAATTATCGTTCGCGTTGATTTCTTCATCTGCGTCATCTTCAATGCTCACTTCTGGTGGTTTGTGATTTTTTAACTCAATGAACACATGGGCCTGTTCAAATGCGACGTGAAACTGCTGATCTCGTTATGAATGCAAGGAAATATTTTTTTAAACTAAGTTTTTGGCTACAGGTTTTTGATTTACCTGTCCAGGATCCGTCAAAATGTAATAGATTAAAAAGTCGTACTGGTAAGAAGCTGTGTAAAATGTTTAAGCTTTCTAGGTTATGTGGACGGTGGTTAGAATATGAGAAATAAAAGTCCGCGCAATCGGACAGAGGTCAAGTACACAAATGGACAAAGATAATTTCAAATAAAAGTTTGTAAAAATAGCTAATAACAAAATATAGTTGCAATCAATGATGACAACACTATCAGATGGTTTTGTCTTGATGATGTAACTTGCGCTGTATTTGGATTATAGTGAGGAAGAAACTGCGCTGGTCATCAACCTCACTCTCTGGTCCCGAGCTACATTGGACCAGTGGCAAGACACAAGTCAAGACGACTTGAGTTAATTCAAGATACAGGAACTCTGGTCCCTCCACCTTTGAGACCAGGGACCGCTTGAAACCTGCGAGGTAAGAACGAAGGCCGTTTCCGTTCATCGCTTTGATAGGCGAGTGCCTTACCTCTCGACTCCAGCTATCCCTACAACGATAATCGTGTGAGGTAATGTTTGCTTGGATGTAGTCTACTCGTGTTTGTGCCAGTTTGTCTGTATTTTCATTCTCTTAGATTCTTATGTTATTACCCATTGTAGAGCCGTACTAATACCGAAAGATGCGAGCACACTTCTAGGTATAATGGTACTGGATGAGTGTCTAAATCGTAAGCAAATGCATGAGGTGATCGACTCTAGTATATGGTACATAATAGATCTGACCTGGCCGCAAATAGATCTGACCTGGCCGCAAATAGATCTGACCTGGCCGCAATTAGATCTGACTTGGTCGCAAATAGATTTGACCTGGTCGTAAATAGATCTGACCTGGTCGCAAATAGATCTGACCTGGTCTCAAATACATCTGACCTGGTCGCAAATAGATCTGATATTACTAATTCATAATGGATATGGTGACAACAGAGATGATTGTTGCAATGGTGATGGCTACTATGGTGATGGTTGCTATGGTGAAGGTTGCTATGGTGATGGTTGCAATGGTCATGGTTGCTGTGGTGATGGTTGCAATGATTATGGTTGCGACGGGGATGACTGCAATAATGATGGTGACGATGATGATGATTGGCTCAATGGTAATTATGATAGCGACAATTATACAACTAATTAAGGTCTAAATGGTGACAGCAATTGTAATAATTAAGAAAGTATGCATAATAATGATGACATAGTAATAATTTCATTATGGAAAATTGTGATGAACAATGGTGACAGTGACAACGTGATGATGATGATGATGATGATGAGAATGATGAGGATGATGATACAGAGGATGATGATGAGGATGATGATACAGAGTATGAGGAGGATGATGATTGTGCTGATGACAAAAGAAACGTACATTTAAAAAGGTCATCCCTCTGTATCTGGCAGGAAACCAGTTCCGAGCAGCAGTAGGTGCAGGTGTCATTAACTGACGGGTGGCAGCCGGGGGACTCTTGATCGACACAGCTCTGGCAAATAGAGAAGGTGGGTTCTAGTATAGGGGTGGATTAGAGAAGGTGGGTTCTAGTATAGGGGTGGATTAGAGAAGGTGGGTTCTAGTATAGGGGTGGACTAGAGAAGGTGGGTTCTAGTATAGGGGTGGACTAGAGAAGGTGGGTTCTGGTATAGGGGTGGATTAGAGAAGGTGGGTTCTAGTATAGGGGTGGATTAGAGAAGGTGGGTTCTAGTATAGGGGTGGACTAGAGAAGATGGGTTCTAGTATAGGGGTGGATTAAAGAAGGTGGGTTCTAGTATAGGGGTGGACTAGAGAAGGTGGGTTCTGGTATAGGGGTGGATTAGAGAAGGTGGGTTCTAGTATAGGGGTGGATTAGAGAAGGTGGGTTCTAGTATAGGGGTGGACTAGAGAAGATGGGTTCTAGTATAGGGGTGGATTAAAGAAGGTGGGTTCTAGTATAGGGGTGGACTAGAGAAGGTGGGTTCTAGTATAGGGGTGGATTAGAGAAGGTGGGTTCTAGTATAGGGGTGGATTAGAGAAGGTGGGTTCTAGTATAGGGGTGGACTAGAGAAGGTGGGTTCTAGTATAGGGGTGGACTAGAGAAGATGGGTTCTAGTATAGGGGTGGATTAAAGAAGGTGGGTTCTAGTATAGGGGTGGACTAGAGAAGGTGGGTTCAAGTATAGGGGTGGACTAGAGAAGGTGGGTTCTAGTAGACATATAGGGGTGTACTTGAGAAGGTGGGTTCTAGTTTAGGGGTGGACTTGAGAAGGTGGGTTCTAGTTTAGGGGTGGATTAGAGAAGGTTGGTTCTAGTATAGGGGTGGACTAAAGAAGGTGGGTTCTAGTATAGGGGTGGACTAGAGAAGATGGGTTCTGGTATATGTGTGGATTAGAGAAGGTGGGTTCTAGTATAGGGGTGGACTAGAGAAGGTGGATTCTAGTATAGGGGTGGACTAGAGAAGATGGGTTCTGGTATAGGTGTGGATTAGAGAAGGTGGGTTCTAGTATAGGGGTGGACTAGAGAAGGTGGGTTCTAGTATAGGGGTGGATTAGAGAAGGTGGGTTCTAGTATAGGGGTAGACTAGAGAAGGTGGGTTCTAGTATAGGGGTGGACTAGAGAAGGTGGGTTCTAGTATAGGGGTGGACTAGAGAAGGTGGGTTCTAGTATAGGGGTGGACTAGAGAAGGTGGGTTCTAGTATAGGGGTGGACTAGAGAAGGTGGGTTCTAGTAGACGTATAGGGGTGGCCTAGAGTAGCGGGGTGGTTAGTGACACAGCTCTGGCAGATAGATGGTGGGTTCTAGTAGACGTGTAGGAGTGGCCTAGAGTAGCAGGGTCGTTAGTGACACAGCTCTAATCTCCAGTTAGCTTTTTGTGTTCCTTATTCGTCAGTCATTTTGAATATATTGTATTTTTCGTTGTAGTTTATAGCGAGGCTGCGATATCCGCAACTTTAAACCAAACAATCGGTTTCATGATGGAACAGTTTTAAGTCCGTGTGTGCTGTCCTTTTCTACCTCTATTCTCTCAGCTAGCCTGTACGAATGCAGCCTGTTTCCAATACTGGCACTTGTAGGCGGAATAGGGTCTCGGACAGCCTCGGTTCGCTGACCCTGACTTGGACAGTCAGCTATGAGACACTGGCTGTAGTCAACTCGCTCACTGCGTCCTCTTCTTCTTCTTCTTCATCGTACGCAGTCAGACAGTAACCATTATTTTTTCGAAAAAACAGCCGTCATCCTGAGGCTGTCGACACTGCCATAGAGCTTGTCTAGTGTTGCCACTGGTGATGGCCACATCTACTCTCTCTGATCCTCGTATGTCGGGCAGTTTTGCAGCAAATGCTCAGCGGTCATTTTCCCGGTACCACACGGGCATTCGTCGGTGCCACCTATCTTCAATTTGTTGAATAGGTGGTACCTGAGTCTATTGTGGCCAGTGCGAGGTCTGAAGACCACGACCTGCTCTTTTCTGTTCAACTGATAATAGGCATCGTTTTTGGTGTAGCCAGTATGTTCGGTTTCCCATTTGGTCATGTATCTAGCTCTAATAAGCCGTTTTGACTCTTCGTATGTCATACTAGTATCTGGTTGTGGTAGTTTTGCACCTTCTTTTACCAGTCTGTCTGCCTCCTCGTTGCCTTGGATGTTACAGTGGGATGGAACCCACCGTACCACTACTCTTTTTGGTGCGGCCTGCTGGCATAGTTGACAGAGTACTGCTCTTAATTCATTAAGTTCAGTATTTTTCTGGCTTTTCAGTGCTGGCTCACTGCGTCTTCGACCCAGCTCTTATTCACGAACCAGCAAGGTCGAACCATTTGGAAATTACGCCCATGAAAATAATTCGTGCTGCAGTTGGAAGCACTGCGTTAAATGCGCAAAATACAGTACAACGCACAAGTCGAACAAGTCAAAATAATAGTCTAAATTTGAACATTCAATAATAGTAAAGGTTATCTCAAAGTAGACACTGACGTCAGGGATCGAGTGTAAGAGACTTAATTTTTCTGGGTCAGAACTTTTGTTTGTGCTGGGTTACCAGTTCCTTTCCTCGATGCCTTTCTCCTTAAAAGTAAGTCTTATACCCATTTACGGCTTGATAGACTGGAGCGTATAAAGACCGGGGACTGAATGTGGTGCACCTGCCATTATAGATCATTACATTAACCACTGTGCTAGAGTAGATCCACACTTCTAGGTGTTCCACTGATACATTAACCACTGTGCTAGAGTAGATCCCCACTTGTAGGTGTTCCGCTAATACGGCGGTTTTGAATTATGCCTACACTGTAGTTTAGCTCTTGTTTTTGGCGATTCTATAATCCTCTTCTTCTTCTTCCTCCTCTTGTGCTTGCTTGCTACTTTTTGCCCTGTCAGACTAATCCCTATGATGAACATCGACCGTTACCTGGCGCTCCTTCTTAACTCCGTACAACTTTGAGTTTTGTGTTTTTAGACAGTGAATCTTCCTCAACTGACCGTTCGAGTGCAGTCCCGCAAAATGTTCTGATGCTCAACAGCTTAATAACGATGTCAAGAATGACACACTTGTCAGATCCATATATGTCCATTCTATTCTCAAAGTCCAACTTTAGATTCTCATTAAGAACAGTTGAAATGAAAATAAAAATAAAAACAATAAACTGTTATACGACATTTTCCCCATTGCTGGGGGTTTTAAGGCTGAGGACTACAGGCCGCTTCGCCACTGCTGTCGCCACGTCGTGTGCTGGCTATGATTGTTTATTTCACCCCCAACAGAAAAACAACATATGCCATACCTGGGATTCAAGCCGCTGCCCTCATTGTCGACAGGCAGGCTTCGAAACTATTCGGCAACGCGCTCCTAAGAACAGTAACAACAAAGAAAGAGATTGCTATTATAGCATGGTTTAACGTCACGCAGTCGCTTTGGTAGCAATGGATGTTCATTCCCTTTTAGAATAGCTCAAATGGATACAAACAAGAATACATAATGTACTGATATTTGTTTTAATAGCGCAGCCACCCCACTGATAATATACGAAAGAAGATGGCCTCTTCATCTTCCTCGTTTTCGATCTTTCTGGAAAGTATGTTGAGTGTAGTGTACCCTTCATGAATTCTTCTTCTTCATTCGTTCTTCGTCTCCCGCTACGAAGTCCTCAAAAGGGTTTTACAAGTAGGAGGATGTTATCCAGAGAACGAAATGCGTGTTGTTGTAGTTTACAGCTTCACTGCAATGTGCACTTTTCGGTCCGACTACAGCAGCTAGTTTATTATATCGGGTTGGTGGTGGCTTCGTTCGCTCTCAATCTTCCACTACCAAACCCTGAAAGAGTTTAAGTAGCAGAATGTAGTCCAGAGAACGGAATGCGTTGTGTCGTAGTTTACAGATTGACTGCGATATTTGCACCTTTCGGTCCAACACATCCGACTTAGCAAGCATTTTTGAGTACCAGGTTAGCATTCCCTCTTCGATCCCTTCTCCTTAGCCAGTCTGCCATGCTGCAACCTGTTATCCAGGATCACCGCGTGGAGGTGTAGAAGTGTGTTGGTATCTCTGGTTCGCTGGGCCTGACACTAGCAGTCAGCTATGAGTCGCTGACCACTGCAGCTCATGCGCTGCTCAGCATCTTGATCCCTTATACCGGGTTAATCTTCCCTTTTTGTTTTCTTATCCTTATCCAGTCTGCTCTGTTGCAGCCTGTTATCCAGGATCACCGCGTTGAGGTGTAGAAGTGTGTTGGTATCTCTGGTTCGCTGAGCTTGACACTAGCAGTCAGCTTTGGGTCACTGACCGCTGCAGCTTATCATTGAATAACAAGCTCTAGATTCTGAGTTAATGGCGTTTTGCCCCTGGATCAATAGAAGAGACAACAGAACCATCCAACCAGGCGCCGTTTACTGTTTGACTAGCGCGAGACTTGAGTATTTCACAGCGGGACCAATTTTGATACATGGATTGTCATCATTCAACAGGAAGTCACATATTACATGGATTGTCATCATTCAACAGGCAGTCACATATTACATGGATTGTCATCATTCAACAGGCAGTCACATATTACATGGATTGTCATCATTCAACAGGCAGTCACATATTACATGGATTGTCATCATTCAACAGGCAGTCACATATTACATGGATTGTCATCATTCAACAGGCAGTCACATATTACATGGATTGTCATCATTCAACAGGCAGTCACATATTACATGGATTGTCATCATTCAACAGGAAGTCACATATTACATGGATTGTCATCATTCAACAGGAAGTCACATATTACATGAATTGTCATCATTCAACAGGCAGTGACAAATTGTTTTCCTTAAACTCCATCTACCGTCCTTAATACGCAAGCAAAACTTTGATCCTTGTAGTGATCTCAACAAAATAACGTTCACTTCACAAAGAAGGTCACTCACCTGGTAATGTCCACATTGGTATTCTAATCGCATATTGTCTGACGTGTGAACAGTTACCTGGCACACCTGCGGATGGGAGGTGAAACAGGTAAATGGTCGAGAGAAGAAATGACTGTCAGAGAATACCGGTCGTTTAGTTGTTATTTGTTGTTATTTGTTGTTGTTTGTTGTTGTTATTTTTGTTTGCTAATTCCCACAATGAGTAGATTACTGTTTTGTGCGTCCTGAATAGGACGTCAAGTGGCGGGTTGCAGTAGTTTGCCTTACATCCCGAGCGTGCTGATGTAGGTAGACCGGGGTCCTCCATGCGGTTGTGCTATGTTTAGCTTTATCTGCGTGTCACTCACTACTACGGGGATCACGTCGATCCCCCACCTCGTTAGACAGACTGCCATGAAAACACTCTGTTTCCAGGGAGAGCTACTAGGAATCCGAGGTGAGGGTCTTGGCCAGTATGTTTTGCCTGACCTTGACCTACTTGTCGTATCAGTATATTTGGCAACAGTAATTTGAGAAAGAACGAACAAGTAGAAGAAGAAGAAAAAGAAGAAGAACAACAACAACAACAACAATAACAATAAGAAGAACAAAAAGAACAAGATGAACAATTAAGAAGATGAAGGGAATGTATATGAAAATTAAATTTTAAATTAGACTAGGCTGCACCGAAATTAAAAAATAAAGCTAAGTTTTTTAATGTGTACAGAAATATTTATAGATAAAGTTAGATACCACGCTAAAACCAAAACAATATTTATAGATAAAGTTAGATACCACGCTAAAACGAAAACAATATTTATAGAAAACGGCAGATACCACGCTAAAACGAACACAATATTTATAGATAAAGTCAGATACCATGCTAAAACCAAAACAATATTTATAGAAAGTTAGATACCATGCTGAAACCAAAACAATATTTATAGATAAAGTCAGATACCACGCTAAAACGAAAATAATATTTATAGATAGTCAGATTCCACGCTAAAACGAAAACAATATTTATAGATAAAGTTAGATACCACGCTAAAACCAAAACAATATTTATAGATAAAGTCAGATACCATGCTAAAACCAAAACAATATTTATAGATAAAGTTAGATACCATGCTAAAAAGAAAACAATATTTATAGATAAAGTCAGATACCATGCTAAAACGAACACAGAATCGGAACCAAGGTAACTACCAGAAGATCTTCATCAGACAACGAACAATAAAAGTATGAGCTAGCGAATCACAGAATAAGGGATGTATTTGCAGACATAGTCAAGACTGTTTTCAAGTTTTATAAATGCCTTTTTCGTCCTGCTATTATAATCCACGTTTCAGCCAAGCTGTACGTCCCAGGACCACACTTTGCTGGTATGTGTCGACATGCTGCTCCAGTGGGAGCATGTGAACACCACAGCAGCCCCGTCCCCTTTCAAGAAGTATTCAACCGAGTATTTGGAGCGAAGATGCAGCTCAGTAACTGAGATGTCAGCAGTCAGATTCATAGCTGGCTGCTTGCATCAGTATCAGGGAAACAGCGATGCCCAAGATCATATACAGCCTGCAAGTGGAGGCCTTGGAAAGATGTTGTAGATGCCCTACTGTAATCTGGCTTGGAGAATAGAAATCGCAGAGCTAAGGCAAACGTGCTAAATATTTATAGAAAAACAAAGCGACACCTCGAAACTTGAGGCCTTTCATATGCGAAATCAGCGACACATCCTTGGCATTCGTTGGTACGACTTCGTCCGGAATGTAGATGTTTCTACAAGGACACATCTCTTGCCCCCCCCCCCCCCCCACTGTCTCGGTTATCCAGGAACGTCGCCGCATTTCCCTGTTCGGTCATGTTGTCCGACTGGACAAGGAGGTCCCAGCTCACCAGATTCGTCAAAAGACAGTTGACAGTGTTAACGGCCTCCACCCTGCTGGCTGGAAGTGCCGGAGAGGTCGTCCTCGAAACACGTGGCTCCAACAGGTAGCAGCCTCCCCATCTGCCTTAGAGGAGGCCTGGCAGCACGCAGTTTCAACTGGACATGGTGATGTTCATTCCACGCAACGGGCCTCAGACGCCTAAGCGATCATTATTATTATTAAGGCAAACCATATACATTTGGAAGCCAGCTGAATCTGGATGTGTCGGGTCGAAAAGCAAAGATATCGCAGTTTCGCTGTCAACTATGACACAGCGTCCTTTTCAGGAAGGAAACCGAAGAAGTATCCCAGTATTTGCAGGGGTGGTTTATGTATCAATGAATTTACATGATGAGGTTGCTATGCCATATACACAACCCTCTGCAGTCACATTTTATGGCATTCTTGGAGGGTTACAGTCGTTCTAAACAAACAAAAAGTGCTACTCAAGTGGCCAGTTGCTGCATGAAACAGAAACTTCGGAAAGTTCTGTCTACTTCTGTTGGTCAAATGACCATGAAATATTGGCAGAATGTGACATAAGTACGACGTCATTATATAGGCCAAGTCCTTGTAATTGTTTAAATACACATGAAGGCCCGAGAGAAGAGTGATTCGCACTACGCCGTCTAACGACTTCAGTGGACAGATGAGATGAGATTAGATTAGATTAGATTAGATTAGATTAGATTAGTAGATTAGATTAGATTTGATTTGATTAGATTAGATTAGATTAGATTAGATTAGATTAGATTAGATTAGATTAGATTAGATTAGATGAAATGAAATGAAATGAGATGAAATGAGATGAGATGAGATGAGATTAGATAAGATGTGATTACATTATATTGCATTGCATTGCATCACCATCGCCATCGGCATCGCATCGGATCGGATCGGTTCGGATTGGATTGAATTGGATTGGATTGGATTAGATTAGATTAGATTAGATTAGATTAGATTAGATTAAGGAACATACTCCAATATCTTCCGTGCAGAAGCAGAGGCAGTGAAGGCCGCAGCTGAGCTTGTAATCAAAGATAAAGATATCGACTAAGAAAACATGGGACGATGAGGCTAACGTCTGGTCAGGAAAAACACACTGATCAGAGAATGTTAGCCAGTGTCAGGAGAAATATACTGGCCAAGACACTCACCTGACCTCCTCGTTGGTCGTCCTGGAAAAAGGCTGTTATCGATGACAACAGTCTTTCAAACAAGGTGAGGTTCGACGTGATCACCGTAGTAGTGAACGACACGCAGATGAGGCCAAGCATAGCACAAACCGCTTGGAGGATCCAGGTCTACCTTCATCAGCACGCTCGGGATGTGAGGAAGCTACTGCAAACCGTCACTTAAAGCCTTTTTTAGGGCGTATATAAGAGTAACCTACTCATTGTGGACATTCGAAACAACAATCAAGAAAACATAGAATTCCTGACTGATGCCGTGTCAGTATTAGCAGCGCTAAAACAACACAAAGATGAAAATTTCGAGCATTGAATGTTCTCCCTGACACAGCTCTCAGCAGAACACCCAAGGTTGGTCATACAGTGGATCCCATCCCACTGCAATATTTAAGGCAATGAAGCTGTAGACAACTAGCAAAGAGTGGAGGAGCATCCCCACAGACAGACCTTAGTATCACATATAATGAAGCAAAAACCATAATTAAAACCAACTTCAGGGGAAAATGGGCTGATCAACATTCCTAATTCAGAAAAGAAGACTGCTACTATAACTTAACTAGAGAAGAGCAAGTCATCATCTTCAGACTAAGAACTGGGCATAACAGACTGAAGGGTCATCTTTACACCCTTATGAGGATTGGGACAGATGACAGGTGCCCATGTGGGGAGCATATCATGACCGTGGAACACATCCTGCAAAGCTGCACGCTGAAGCAGGAAAACAGAGAACAATACTGACCTCGTGAGACAGATACGAGACAAAATATGTACGAAGATAAAGTAAAGTAAAGTCAAGTAAAAGATAAAACAGCCTAACAAACAACGGTGTCCTTTGTAAGAGAAACCGGGACCTTAATCTGAGGATGAACAAAGAATAAGATTAGATTAGATTGGATTAGATTGGATTATTTTATTAGAAGAAATGAGATGACTTTATATGAGATCACATGAGATGACTTGCTTTGAGATTACACAAGATGGCATGAGATGAGATTGCATGCAATGAAATGTGATGAGATAAGATGAGTCTTAACGGCAGAGAATGTGCGCTCAACAAAAGTATGAACAAACCGTATCCACATCTGGACTACAGCTCAAAGTGCCCGTGCAGGACTCGTGGCTGTACGCATCAGAGCACGCCGGACACATTACAGACCCACCTGGAGACACATTAACTCAAGCTGGCACATGAAGATTCATTAATAACTGTTATCAATATTACGTTTTTGCTATAATCTATTTATGCACATACACTAAACGTAACTCAACTTAACGTTTCTATACTGGTTTAGAAGACTATGCAGAGCCTGTAAACAACCAGTTTCATTTACAATTCCTTGCTCTAAAAGTTATGAGCATCCAATCTATTCTTAAATGCATTAATTGTCCCTGCCCCCACTACTTCCTGTGGCAATGCATTCCAAGCATTCACCCCTCTCTGAGGAAACAAATATTTTCTAATAACTAATCTGTTTAACGTGATATCGTAAGTTATGTCTATCTTTCTTTCACCGCCCCCCCCCCACTCTTTCTCTCTTCCTCTCTCTCCTCCTCTTTCCACACCCCACCCCCATCCTTAATTTATATCTATCAACCAACCAACACGTAAGCTGTCACAATTTATATTTCTAATAAACTTTCGATTAACTTATTTGATCTTCATTTTATTATGCAATTTGTTGTTTACTAAGTCAAACAAACAATTCAGTAAGGGATGTTCATTATACTTCTTCTTCTTCTTCTTTGCGTTCGGTTTTCGTATGCTTGTTTTATGCAACCAGATTGGCTGCATCCATGAAGTGACACGTCAGTCGCAGGTCCTCAATGGTTCTCCACAGTTTGTCTTGTATGTTTCTCTCCTCAGGCCAGGTCTTCTCACGGGAGTTTTGGTGCAGTGGACATGTTTGCAGGATGTGTTCTGGAGTCTGGGGGTCCTCTCTGACATGTGCATTGTGCAGTCTGTGCTGCTTTCATTTAATGCATGTGTGCATTTAGTCTGCAATGACCTGTTCTGAGGCGGAAAATTGTGGTTTACTGTTTCCTATTCAGTCTATTGATTGGGTCATGTAGGTATTTACTGTTTGTTCTCTCTTTCCACTGTTTATATTTTGTTGGATGTTTGCCTTGACTTCTGGCAGTGACACTGGGTGGGTGAATTGTTCTCTTTGTCTTCCCTCCCTGGCTAGCCTGTCCGCCCATTCATTCCCAGGTATGTCGCAGTGAGCTGGAATCCACTGGAGGGTGAATTTTATTGGTTCATTATACAATTCACGCATTTGACATCAATTCAAGTGAATTAGGTCATGGAGTTATCAATCTTATTTCTCTATGCTGCTTCACTAAATGTTTACGCTGGTAAGGTTTTACTGACAACATTTTTTTTACCATGAGGGACTTCTGCTGGTAGACTTGAAAGAGCCTGGCGTGAACATCAATGCCATTTGCTACAACGACACACTAGACAAGCTGCATACAACAATCAGGAATAAACGACCCGGCATACTTTTGCGTGGTGTGATTCTGTTGCACGACAATGCGCGTCCACATGTCGCGAACATTGTTCAGAAAGCGTTAGCACATAAAAGGTGGGAAGTACTGCCACACCCATCCTATAGCCCCGATATGTCCCCTGTGACTTCCATTTGTTCGGACCCTGAAAGGAAAAGGATGCAGACGTCATGGCCTCGGTGACGAAGTTGTTCAAAGAGCAACCAAAGTTATTTTTTTTCGAACGGCATCCGCCATCTACATAAGCAGTGGGATTTCGTGCCTGAATGTCTCTAGCGACTTTTTCTAACTAACTCTCTGGCATGTTTGCTTCATAACGACTGCTATATTTAATTCTGTCACACCAGATGATGTAACTTTCATATATTTGTAATAAAGCCACTCGGTTCGGTTTCATTTGTACACGCTTCGTGTGTGTGTGGGTGTGTATATATATATATTGATCAAAGAGTTTAGCCCGGGAGGGAAAATTAGGACCGATGCAACCTTCTAATCATGGTGTAAGGAGGTTTGTGCTTTGAACTACCAACCACATCAGGTCACGGGAATAAGTTTACAAACTACTACTAAACGGACGAATGTAACTACTTTAGCACATGTTCTCTGTAAGTGTTGTCAACTGCAGTGGGTGCCCTATGCTCTGTTTGAAGATAGAAAAAGGTGCTAAGGAGTACACACGCCTCAATTTGCGATTACCTGCTGGTACTTCTGTTGATGCAGATCCGGGGGCTGCCGTTGATGCAGATCCGGGGGCTGCCGTTGATACAGATCCAGGGGCTGCCGTTGATGCAGATCCGGGGGCTGCTGTTGTCGATGTGGCTAAAAGACACATACAATTTTGTCAGGTTAACATAAATAACATCAAGTGTATGTTGTTTTCAAGTACGTTTTGTCAAGTTAGACAAGTCTCAAATCGTCTCTCTAAGTCTCAAGTCGTCCATCCAAGTCTCAAGTCGTCTCTCTAAGTCTCAAGTCATCTCTCTAAGCCTCAAGTCGTCCCTTTAAGTCTCAAGTCATCCCTCTAAGTCTCAAGTCGTCCCGCTAAGTCTCAAGTCATCCCTGTAAGTCTCAAGTCGCCCCTCTAAGTCTCAAGTCATCCGTCTAAGTCTCAAGTCGTCCCTCTAAGTCTCAAGTCGTCTCTCTAAGTCTCAAGTCGCCCTCTAAGTCTCGTCATCCCTCTAAGTCTCTAGTCGTCCCTCTAAATCTCAAGTCGTCCCTCTAAGTTTCAAGTCGAGTTCAATGATTAAATATAATCACATTCAGTAAATACTCAACGAAAGAGTAACGGCTGACCAAACGGTTTAATTGTCAGCCTTTCAGCATCAAGGAATGCTTTCAAATCCTTGGTAAGGCCACGGCTTTTTCTATCGGGATGTAAAATCAAAACAAATTTGTACAGTTAATGGTGACTGCATGGGAAAGCGGCCTTTATTTATCAGCTATATAAATTATATTGTAAGACCTCAGCAATGGGAATATGCACTGTAGTAAAAGCCACAATGATTAATAATTTAATCAATCTATTTTACCCAACTCCCATAATCAATCGTAAGTGTATCAATTTATTACACGGCATATTGCGTTTTGATGTTTGCAAATCAGTGCAAGTCACATCAGCAAATTGTAGTTCGTCACAAGTCTAGTGTAGTAGTTGATAGACACTTTTGGAGTTGAGTCAAGTACACGAATTAAGTATGACTGTAGTCCAAGCAGACCAACTCGAGTCGTCAACTCTAGACAACAGTCCATATATGGAAGCGACAAATAGAAACACTTGGAATCAGTGACGCGTACACAGATTACCTTTGTTAGTGCCAATGAACACAGAGACAGGCATTTTGTTTGCAGTCGGGAAACATGTATAATGAACAAATAGCGAGGTTCTGGAACAACTCCAGGTGGAAAAGATACTTCTAGACGAAATAAAAGGCAGAAAAATAAAATGCAATACTGATGTCAAGTGACATGACAGTCTGCTGAAAGTTATATTATAAAGTTATACGAAAGAAAGTCAGAAAATAGGTCACAAATGTTTATTTTTAAAATACAAAAAGATAAATGAACTTGAAAACTATTTATTATTGCGCTAACATTGTCCCTTATTTTTCAACATAATATGCACCAAAGTTTATTCACTTATCCATTCGCTTTATCAGTGCACGAAAACCTGGAACATAAAAGTCTTTGGTCTGCTGGCTCAGCTACATTTGCACTTCATTTTCTACTTCATCGTCCTCCATGAAACGTCTCTAGTCAAAGAGGGATCGTGAATAACGGTATAAGCTAATCCCAGCCAGCACCTTAATGTCGTTGCTACACTGTCTATCGTTACTCGCCCGTCATCTCGAATCATCTATCACACCCGTCGCACGAATGATTTTCTTGCAATCTGAAAAGGACGACCAGGTTGGACTTCGTCAGCAGTTTGAGCGTCCTTGAGAAAATATATCGACTCAATTATGTGCCGCTTTAAGGCAACAAAGACCTCTCGCCGGAAAACGAAAGCATTTCCTTTTAAATTCCCTTTGCAAAAAGTCCTTTTTCCCACAACAAAGGGCAAGTGCACCCTGATTTTTATTGTACTCTCTGCGAGCACGACCACCATTTTGTATTCCAACTGCGCACGTGTATACGGCACATAATGTCTGCTACTTACAAAAATCACAAAGTTGGATGTTGTTGCTAACTAAAAACAACTTTAGAAACTCCCAACTACATCTTTCAGTTATCCCTTATCAGTTTGAGATCCTCTGCTTTTTCCTCTTTTTTCCTTCTTTTGAAAATATAATGTCTACAATGGTGTCTCTTGTATCAACTATTCTGTCTTTTGTAGTTCACATATAGGTCCATACTATTTTACTTCCAGTGTTGTTTCTGTGGGCCAGTGCGTTTGGCTCTATGCCTCATATTCTGGGCTGTTCTATAGTCTTTGTTGTACAGTCTGGAATGCCAGTCCAAGTTGTAGCATTGGCTAATAAGATTCCACACTCGAGTTGTAGCCTTGACTAATAAGATTACACATTCTAGTTGTAGCCTTGCCTAATAAGATTCCACACTCTAGTTGTAGCCTTGCCTAATAAGATTCCACACTCTAGGTGTAGCCTTGCCTAATAAGATTCAACACTCTAGTTGTAGCCTAGACTAATAAGATTCCACACTCAAAGTGTAGCCTTGACTAATAAGATTCCACACTCTAGGTGTAGCCTTGCCTAATAAGATTCCACACTCTAGTTGTAGCTTTGACTAATACGATTCCACACTCTAGTTGCAGCCTTGACTAATAAGATTACACACTCTAGTTGTAGTCGTGACTTACAAATGATCTAGATAGTATTGAGTTTTAGCTTCTAGAGCACCAACAGGCACTTAGGCCTTGAGAGCGTTACAGGCAAAACAAATCCCCAGATTTCAACGTATCACCTTTCTCTTTTCTCCAACCAACCACAAAACGTATCAATTCTCTCTCTCTCTGTCTCTCTCTCTTTCTCTCTCTCTCTTTCTCTGTCTCCCATCAAACACAAAACCAGACTCCCAGGTATCAATTCTCTCTCTCTCTCTCTGTCTGTCTGTCTCTCTCCCACCAAATACAAAACCAGACTCCCCGGTATCATTCTCTCTCCCTTTCTCTCTCTTTCTCTCTCTCTCTTCTCTCTCTCTTCCACCAAATACAAAACCAGACTCCCACGTATCATTCTATCTCCCTCTCTCTCTTTCACACACACACACACTCTCTCTATCTCTCTTTCTCTCTCTCTCTCTCTCTCTCTCTCTCTGTCTCCCACAGACACAAAACCAGATTCCCACTTTAAAAACTGATCTCCAAATTATATGTTGATTCACTCTCGCGTGACTAGATCTCGTTTCTTTCCATCACATACCCTCCCATCATATCTCCTCCCATAACATCCCCTCCTATCGCATCCCCTCCCATCACTTCGCCTCCCATCACATCCCCTCCCATCACATCCCCTCCCATCAACTCCCTCTTTCCCTCCCACCAACTCCCCCTTCCCTCCAATCAACTCCCTCCTCCCATCAACTTCCATCCTCCCATCCCATCAACTCCCGCCTTCCCTCCCATCCACTCCCTCCTCCCCTCCTATCAACTCCCTCCTCCCCTCCCATCAACTCACTCCTCCCCTCCCATCAACTCCCTCCTCCCCTCCCATCACATC
The DNA here is from genome assembly GCA_036924085.1 of Ariolimax columbianus. Classification (NCBI taxonomy): domain Eukaryota; kingdom Metazoa; phylum Mollusca; class Gastropoda; order Stylommatophora; family Arionidae; genus Ariolimax; species Ariolimax columbianus. The sequence goes on from JAVGWX010000016.1 coordinate 49,758,166, forward strand.
CCCTCCCATTACATCCCCTCTCATCACATCCCCCGCCCATCACATCCCCTCCCATCATATTCCCTCCCATCACATCCCCTCCCATCATATTCCCTCCCATCACATCCCCTCCCATCATATCCCCTCCCATCACATCCCCTCCCATCACATCCCCTCCCATTACATCCCCTCTCATCACATCCCCCGCCCATCATATCCCCTCCCATCATATCCCCTCCCATCATATCCCCTCCCATCACATCCCCTCCCATCACATCCCCTCCCATCAACTCCCTCCTCCCCTCCCATCATATCCCCTCCCATCACATCTACTCCCATCAACTCTCTCCTCCCCTCCCATAAACTCCTCCCCCTCCCCTCATCCACATTGTTACTCGTTTATCCATAAATAAAAATCAGATGCCCCCCCCCCCCTTAATATGTTACCTGATATGGGGGTTGCTGTAATCAATCCAGAATGTGGAAATTCGACTGAAACAAACAGGCACAACTTGATGTATTTGGCAACTGACTGTAACCTGCTTATGCAATAAAAGCATTAATACAAACATAGCTTGAATGTGCTGTGTATGTGAGCGCTTAACCAATAACATAAAAATGAAAACTCGAACAATCTAAGATGTGAAACGGATAAAACATTACAACAAGTTATCAAAGCATAGTCATCACAACTGACGTTTCAAATATATACATGAAAGAGGCCCTAAAAGATTTTAGTATCGATAAAATTATTGATCTGAGCAATTATATCTACAATAATCTATAAAAAGTGAACTGATTAGGTCCGTCATTAGAAACTACTAAAAAAATCTTCGTGCAACGTCTTCTTCTTCTTTCGCTCACTTTAAAATATTGTCTATATCTGCAATGTTGTCTCTTGTATAAACGTCACTGACTTTTGTAGTTCACATACAGGTCCATGAGGTTTCTCTTCCAGTGTTCTTTCTATGGGCCAGTGAGATTTTCTCTGTATATTATATTCGGGGCAGTTTTGTAGTATATGCTCTGCTGTCTGGGGTGTGGGGTACCTGTCCGCATGTACACAATGTTAATAATTTAAAACATCCAACTTGATGAGTCACACAACTTGAATATTTGTGAGAAGAAGAAGAATAGGAGTCTTACTAACAGTATATAGATTCATTAAAGCCTTTACAGCTCCCTGTCGAGCATGAGTCTTCAAGAAATAGTTCCATATTTATTGAGGTCTTTGTGGCTACATCTTCTGCAATGTGTGGTAGCCAATCAATAATGGACCCTTCTTAAACATCTGTAGCGACATTCTTTACAAGCTACAGTGTTATTACTCTCTACCACACCCCCTTTCAGTCCCCGGTGCCACTCTGTCCCAGTCTGCAGGTTTTCCCTCATGAATACAACCCTCGAGGTTACTAACTCTGATCTTGAGAAGAAGAGTAACATACTGTAAGAGCACATCAAGATGGTAGTAGAAATCTGAGAGAGAAAGAGAGAAAGGAGGGAGAGTGGGGGAGATGAGAGAGAAAGGAGGGAGAGTGGGGGAGATGAGAGAGAAAGGAGGGAGAGGGGGGGAGATGAGAGAGAAAGGAGGGAGAGGGGGGGAGATGAGAGAGAAAGGAGGGAGAGTGGGGGAGATGAGAGAGAAAGGAGGGAGAGTGGGGGAGATGAGAGAGAAAGGAGGGAGAGGGGGGGAGATGAGAGAGAAAGGAGGGAGAGTGGGGGAGATGAGAGAGAAAGGAGGGAGAGTGGGGGAGATGAGAGAGAAAGGAGGGAGAGTGGGGGAGATGAGAGAGAAAGGAGGGAGAGTGGGGGAGATGAGAGAGAAAGGAGGGAGAGAGAGGTGCGTTTTGCATTACGTAGAATCAATATTTCTTTATGTATGTCAGTAAACATCCAGGCTCGCGCTATTTGAGTCTAGGTCCTGTGTCTAGGTCCTGTATTTGTCTCCGAAAACCAGCTTTCGGGTAAGTCCGATTACAGTCATTTGCAATCTGGTTTTATAACAACGGGTTTGCATGGTGAGGTTGCCAACCACATACACAATTTTTGTTTGGCCTCTTATAGCAAATTCGTGACTGCTGAACAATAGATAAACGGACAGGGAAATCAATATCAGAGAAATGTTCTACATGGTCATATGTAGTTTAGAGTAGATCATGTGTTGTACCTGCCGAAGAATGCTATTGATACCATGGACAGTCAAAAATCACTATCACATAAATGTTGTACCTGCCGAAGAATGCTATTTATACCATGGACAGTCAAAAATCACTATCACATAAATGTTGTACCTGTCAAAGAATGCTATTTATACCATGGACAGTCAAAAATCACTATCACATAAATGTTGTACCTGCCGAAGAATGCTATTTATACCATGGACAGTCAAAAATCACTATCACATAAATGTTGTACCTGCCGAAGAATGCTATTTATACCATGGACAGTCAAAAATCACTATCACATAAATGTTGTACCTGTCAAAGAATGCTATTTATACCATGGACAGTCAAAAATCACTATCACATAAATGTTGTACCTGCCGAAGAATGCTATTTATACCATGGACAGTCAAAAATCACTATCACATAAATGTTGTACCTGCCGAAGAATGCTATTGATACACTGGACAGTCAAAAATTCAACAAAGACCATCTTTACAAGAAAATAATATCAAAAGAGAGATGCTAGCCAAAATAAGAAAATCCAACAGTCTAGGGTCATTGGACACACTCAGACCTGGAAATATCTAGAGGCGAAAGAAAAAAATCGACTCCTAGAGAGATAGAAAAACTATTTCAGATGGCTTGGCAAACTGAACGGGAAAACATAGAGCCTATAATCTCTGAAATACTCAAAGACAAGTTGGTTTAGGAAGGAATTAATTACCAACTCTACTTGGCATGGCACTGTATGAGGATGACATTAAGCTTAGCCAATCAGCAGGAGGGAAATGACCTACTTACAGTTATACAGGTCGTCTCGCTGTATCTGGCACGAGACCTCATCATTGCAGCAGTAGAAGCAGGTTTCGTTGACCTCAGGACTACAGCCAGGGTTGGCCAGATTGATACATGTCTACGACAGATGGTTTGAGTTGTGAGGTGGAGGTACATATAAAAACAAGACATGTTCATATAGGCCATATTGGGGGTGGGGGGGAGAGGGGAGGACGAGAGCGTATTTGGGTGTTTGAGGAAGTACCTAAAATAAGCTGTACATGTTGTTTGATAGTAAAAACGATGAGGAGTGAACTGTAACAGACCACTAACTTATTATCTAGACATAACTGGTCACTGGGACCATTTAAGGTTATCGTGCAGCATGGCCAACTTATCTCCCTTACAGTAACTAGTTTTTCCCCTTTCATGTGAAAACAAAGAAAACACTGAAAACTGATTCTTTCATAATAAAGACATGGTTAATCATTTATTGCTTAATCAAGGCATGCACATCAGTAACTTTCTTTGAATAACTATGATTAAATTGTCGTGTCAGAGGTTCTTAGTAATTCTTGCTTTTCTTCAACGTTCGATCTCAATCTCCCGCTACCAATCTCTGCACAGGGCTTTGCAAGTATCAGGATGTTGTCCTGAGAACGGAGTGCGTTGTGTCGCTAGTTCACTGCTTGACTGCGATATTTGCACCTTTCAGTCCGACACATCCGCCTTCGGCAGTCTTAGTAATTAACTTGGCTTGGCTTGGCTTGGCTTGGTTTGGCTTGACTTGACTTGGCTTGGCTTGGCTTGGCTTGACTTGACTTGGCTTGGCTTTTGGCTTGGCTTGGCTTGGCTTGGCTTGACTTGGCTTGGCTTTTGGCTTGGCTTGGCTTGGCCTGGCTTGGCTTTTGGCTTGGCTTGGCTTGGCATCGTTCATTATCAATCTCCCGCTACCAAACACTGAAATTACTTAAGTAGCAAAATGTAGTCCAGAGAACGGAATGCGTTGTGTAGTAGTTTACAGCTTGACTGCGATATTTGCACCTTTCGGTCCAACACATCCGACTTCAGCAAGCATTTTTTGAGAACCGGATTAGCATTCCTCCTTCGATCCCTTCTCCTTAGCCAGTCTGCCCTGCTGCAGCCTGTTATCCAGGATCATCGCGTGGAGGTGTAGAAGGGTCTTGGCAGCTTTGGTTCACTGGCCCTGACGCTAGCAGTCAGCTATGGGTCGCTGACCACTGCAGCTCATGCGCTGTTCAGAATCTTGATACCATAAATTAACTTGATGGAATCTCCGCACCCAGGTCGTTTCGAAGTTATGTGTCACCACGCTTCTCTCTAACAATAGCAACTAACAACCTAATTAGTCCTCTTGAGCCTTGTGGTCCTTGTCATTGGTGATGTGACTGGCCTCTGACAGACTGGCCTCTTCCGTGTGTCTATTCTGAACTGAGGAACTGGCATCTTCCGTCTGTCTATTCTGAACTGAGGAACTGGCATCTTCCGTCTGTCTATTCTGAACTGAGGAACTGGCATCTTCCGTCTGTCTATTCTGAACTGAGGAACTGGCATCTTCCGTCTGTCTATTCTGAACTGAGGAACTGGCATCTTCCGTCTGTCTATTCTGAACTGAGGAACTGGCATCTTCCGTCTGTCTATTCTGAACTGAGCAACTGGCATCTTCCGTCTGTCTATTCTGAACTGAGGAACTGGCATCTTCCGTCTGTCTATTCTTTTCTGAGGAACTGGCATCTTCCGTCTGTCTATTCTGAACTGAGCAACTGGCATCTTCCGTCTGTCTATTCTGAACTGAGGAACTGGCATCTTCCGTCTGTCTATTCTGAACTGAGGAACTGGCATCTTCCGTCTGTCTATTCTGAACTGAGGAACTGGCATCTTCCGTCTGTCTATTCTGAACTGAGGAACTGTCATTTTCCGCCCTTCTATTCTGAACTGAGGAACTGGCATCTTCCGTCTGTCTATTCTGAACTGAGGGACTGTCATTTTCCGCCCTTCTATTCTTTTCTGAGGAACTGGCATCTTCCGTCTGTCTATTCTGAACTGAGGAACTGTCATTTTCCGCCGTTCTATTCTCTTCTGAGGAACTGGCATCTTCCGCCCGTCTATACTCTTCTGAAAAACTGGCATCTTCCACCCGTCTATTCTCTTCTGAAAAACTGGCATCTTCCGCCAGTCTATCGTCTTCTGAGGAATCAAAGATTTCTCATACGTTCTGAAAACGTGTTCCTTGGGGGTTGAAGCTACACCCCTTGCATTCTTTGGACGTGGTCCCTGATGTCTCTCTTACACCTTACCTAATCTTGAAATGGACAGTTTCGCTCTTACTGGAGCTCAGACTACAACTTCGCCCTAGGGCGGCTAGTGTGTACCTCTCAGCTTATCACACTTCTGCACCCATTAAGTATTTGTTTGGCTAGACTGAAGTTACTACTGCTCAGAGTTTCTACTGCGACCTCAAGCCTTCATGTCCGTTATCTGTCTGTCGCTCTCTCTCTCTCCCTCTCTCTCTCTCTCTCTCTCTCTCTCTTTCTCTTGCTATGGTATCAGGTAACTATCACTTCCAACAGGCCAAAACAGCAAAACAGTGCAAATGGAATCCCCAGTTAAACCTTACGTCCTGAACTCTCTCTTTTTTTTTGGATCAGTCTAATATCATCAGATAAGAAGGTACAATGCCTATGAAACTAACAGTCGGACCTCACGCCCAGCTCTTTCTGGAATGACTTGTGCATCAGACTTTATCGGCCTCCCATGCTCCTCCCCAAGCTCCGCCTATCTAACAGGTTCACCAGTCACGTGGTACTTCTGTCCCCACGCCGTTGACCAGCTCGTAGCTCGTATCATCGTTTGGCTTGTGCTCCCTATCAAAATGTCAAGTTTCCCATTTCTGAAGCCACCACCAACTTCACATTAGATATTTTGCCGTCAAAGCATATGCAGCTCAACCGCTACCAATCTTCTTGTGTCACCTAGACACTACAGCATGGGCGGTTCTAAACCGCTACCAATCTTCTTGTGTCACCTAGACACTACAACATGGGCGGTTCTAAACCCCTACCAATCTTCATGTGTCACCTAGACACTACAGCATGGGCGGTTCTAAGCCGCTACCAATCTTCTTGTGTCACCTAGACACTACAGCATTGGCGGTTCTAAACCCCCAACAAACTAAAGGTCTTAGGAACAATTCCCAGATGTATCATGTGATGGGCACGTGTTAAACTAACGACCTAAACGTTAGACAATAACCTACTGATGAAAGCGAAAGTGAATTCTGACAACCTAACCATTCCATGACCCTGTCTTCAGACAATGAAAATCCAGGCCAACTTTGTTAAATCCGCCAATATATCTAACCTCTGTCTGAACTCTCTACGTAATGTCTAGTCCACCTGCTTGCTTAATGTCCAGCTAATTTTAGCTTCCCTGTTTTTAAGTTACTGTTAGTCCCAAATGTTAAGTCGGAAGTTGGTTCGGGTTTGTGATTGGGAACTTGTCGAGATACGTGAATCCCTGAATCCTACATCTGACTGAATTCCACATCTGTCACATAACTGACACTGGCACAGTGCAAATGAGAGGACAGAGAAATGGGGCAGGTGGTTGTAAGGTATAAAGGAAAGAAGAGTGCTGTGGCAGGTTGTTTGAAGGTGCAAATGAGAGGAGAAAGAACTGTGACAGGTTGTCTGAAGGTATAAATGGGAGGAGACAGCAAAGAATAAGAAATCACTGCCTTTAGGGAACTACAATAAGTCTCATCATTTTTATAATTTTCTGAAAAATTCCGAGCACCTTTGTGTCTGCCGAGAATGCAGTAATGTAGGCTCCGCTAAACATAATATAAGATGTAGCTGTAAACCCAACTTACCAACATGTCGCTGCAGACATACTCCAAACTGTAGAAGTCTGATGTGTGCACTACCACCTCGCAAAACTGTGGAGCGAAGTATAGCCTTAATAAATATCTAATATAGGCCATAATTTACTTTGAAATAGTGCAGACGTAGCAAACAAGATAATCAAGGGAAATAAGATAGTTAGTATTGCTTTGTTTTTCAATTGAGGGGAGATAACTAAATATAAATTGGCTTGGTACACATTGTTTGCTGTTGACTAATGGCAAGTTTGAAAAAAATAAAACCACTGTAATCTTCCCAATATGTTGTAAAAGGTTATTATGAGAGTTGTTCGTGGGGCAAGTTACCAGTTCATGTAAAATTGAGGCTATTGAAACAACATATGCAGATGTTAAGATACAGGCTTCATGTAACGGAGTCAACTGTAATGTTGTCCACTTGATTCAACAGTTCGAAACGGGGAATCTATCTCACTCAAAACTCAGCGGTGAAATCTTTTCGCCTTTTCCTAAAGACTCCTTAAAAAAAAAAAAAAAAAATTTCCTAAAGACTTGTTTCAAGTCAAACGACTATTTGTTTCAACTCAAGTTTTCTCAAGTTCTCAAAGTTCAACTCAAGTTTTCAAAGTTAAATTTGCAAAGCAACAATTGTCAAGTAAAAAAAGTGTCTATTAAATCGATCTATAAGATGGTGCCTGAGGAGTGCGTTGGAGGCCATGCATTTGGAGTACGTCCTCTAATAGTAAAAGTATCAGGGGCACATGCTTCCAGCACATCTCTTGCTCAGATGAAGAGCATACTCATAGGGCCTTTCGCCATCGAAAAGGGTGCCATCAATGACGTTTTCCGCCTGGAAAGCCCCAGTAGGTGGTACCTCACCCTGACAGAAGCAGGTCAAACAAAGCACTACAATCGACTGCACGGGAAGCACCTCCAGTTGACAGATCCCAAAATGTCTGTCACAATTGAACAGCTGGAAAGGGAGCGCACAAGGGCTACCATTCACTGGCTTCCTCCGGCAGTCAAAGCCGAAGCAGTGCGGAAGATTGCTGTGGTACTCAGCGGCGACTCAGAGGCGGAAGCACACAGGGTGCCAAATTGCCCTGACAGGGTGGTCATCCTGTGTAGACCGAAGGATCCGCTTCCACACTACACAGCGGTGACAGCACCAAATGGATTGGTGCTGACACTGTTGGTGACTGTCCCAGGAAGACGCACAGAGTGTACTTTCTGCAAGAGCACTGAGCATTGGCCGAATAACTGCCCGAATAGGCAGAGGCCAATGAAAAGAGTGCAGATTGAAAAAGTACAGGCGATCCAACCTCCACAAAAAGATGAGACTGTCTTCCAGATGGTCAACAAGAAGCGCGACGACACCAGTCGGACCCGACCAGCCCAGCAGTCCCCGTTTACCACAATAACACAGCGGAAGACCCTACTCCAGCACAGGCCCACAGGAGAAAGAACAGCCTGTGTGACACAGCGACAGAGGCGACACCCCGGACACCTTTGCTGCGGACCCCTCTGCTCCGGGAACCCAACGTGTCCACAACAGTTTGGGGGACTCCTCTTGAAGCGCAGACCCCCATCAAGACTGCTCCACAGATGAAGACCCCAACGAAGACTCAACGGAAGCTAATTATCGCACTGGACAACGCTGGTGAGATATAATGTGTTGTTTTTTTTACCATGTCATTTTAAAACACACACTACAACATTAAACTAATTCAATACATGTAAAATAAATATAGATACAAACAAAAATGGCAGAATTAATAATAATTAGCATAAATATCCGCGGCCTCAGAGGAAAAATTAACGAGGTCATATCTCTTACACATAAATATAAACCAGACTTCATACTTGTACAAGAAACAGACATACACACAGACCACCAGGCATCCCAAATCACAACACACCTATGGATGAAACATGCATGTTTTAGCCTGGGCAAATGTAAGATTGGGTCAGGGGTAGCAATCATACAGACATCAGACAGGTAGCAATCATACAGACATCAGACAGGTAGCAATCATACAGACATCAGACAGGTAGCAATCATACAGACATCAGACAGGTAGCAATCATACAGACATCAGACAGGTAGCAATCATACAGACATCAGACAGGTAGCAATCATACAGACATCAGACAGGTAGCAATCATACAGACATCAGACAGGTAGCAATCATACAGACATCAGACAGGTAGCAATCATACAGACATCAGACAGGTAGGAAATCCTAAAAAAAAACAGAGACAGCGAAGGGAGAATTGCAGTAGTCGAGGTCAGCAATAGTTCACACACACAATAATTAATGTGCATGCGCCCGCTACTTATAGGTAACAGCCTCCATTCTACGAGAAGTTAGACAGTCTAATCACACACATTCACAATAATTAATGTACATGCACCCGCTACTTATAGCTACAAACCTCCATTCTACGAGAAGTTAGACAGTCTAATCACACACATCCACAATAATTAATGTGCATACACCCGCTACTTATAGGTACCAACCTCCATTCTACGAGAAGTTAGACAGTCTAATCACACACACACACAATAATTACTGTGCATGCACCCGCTACTTATAGGTACCAACCTCCATTCTACGAGAAGTTAGACAGTCTAATCACACACACACACAATAATTAATGTATATGCACCCGCTACTTATAGGTACCAGCCTCCATTCTACGAGAAGTTAGACAGTCTAATCACACACATACACAATAATTAATGTACATGCACCCGCTACTTATAGGTACCAACCTCAATTCTACGAGAAGTTAGACAGTCTAATCACACACACATACACAATAATTAATGTACATGCACCCGCTACTTATAGGTACCAGCCTCCATTCTACGAGAAGTTAGACAGTCTAATCACACACATACACAATAATTAATGTGCATGCACCCGCTACTTATAGATACCAACCTCCATTCTACGAGAAGTTAGACAATCTAATCACACACATACACAATAATTAATGTGCATGCACCCCCAGTTATAGGTACCAACCTCCATTCTACGAGAAGTTATACAGTCTAATCACACACACACACAATAATTAATGTACATGCACCCGCTACTTATAGGTACAAACCTCCATTCTACGAGAAGTTAGACAGTCTAATCACACACATCCACAATAATTAATGTGCATACACCCGCTACTTATAGGTACCAACCTCCATTCTACGAGAAGTTAGACAGTCTAATCACACACACACACAATAATTACTGTGCATGCACCCGCTACTTATAGGTACCAACCTCCATTCTACGAGAAGTTAGACAGTCTAATCACACACACACACAATAATTAATGTATATGCACCCGCTACTTATAGGTACCAGCCTCCATTCTACGAGAAGTTAGACAGTCTAATCACACACATACACAATAATTAATGTACATGCACCCGCTACTTATAGGTACCAACCTCAATTCTACGAGAAGTTAGACAGTCTAATCACACACACATACACAATAATTAATGTACATGCACCCGCTACTTATAGGTACCAGCCTCCATTCTACGAGAAGTTAGACAGTCTAATCACACACATACACAATAATTAATGTGCATGCACCCGCTACTTATAGATACCAACCTCCATTCTACGAGAAGTTAGACAATCTAATCACACACATACACAATAATTAATGTGCATGCACCCCCAGTTATAGGTACCAACCTCCATTCTACGAGAAGTTATACAGTCTAATCACACACACACACAATAATTAATGTACATGCACCCGCTACTTATAGGTACAAACCTCCATTCTACGAGAAGTTAGACAGTCTAATCACACACACACACAATAATTATTGTGCATGCACCCGCTACTTATAGGTACAAACCTCCATTCTACGAGAAGTTAGACAATCTAATAACACACATACACAATAATTAATGTGCATGCACCCGCTACTTATAGATACCAATCTCCATTCTACGAGAAGTTAGACAGCCTAATCACACACACACACACAATAACTAATGTGCATGCACCCGTTACTTATAGGTACCAGCCTCCATTCTACGAGAAGTTAGACAGTCTAATCACACACATACACAATAATTAATGTGCATGTACCCGCTACTTATAGGTACCAACCTCCATTCTACGAGAAGTTAGACAGTCTAATCACACACACACACAATAATTAATGTGCATGCACCCGCTACTTATAGGTACAAACCTCCATTCTACGAGAAGTTAGACAATCTAATCACACACATACACAATAATTAATGTGCATGCACCCGCTACTTATAGGTACCAACCTCCATTCTACGAGAAGTTAGACAGTCTAATCACACACACACACACAATAATTAATGTACATGCACCCGCTACTTATAGGTACCAGCCTCCATTCTACGAGAAGTTAGACAGTCTAATCACACACATACACAATAATTAATGTACATGCACCCGCTACTTATAGGTACCAACCTCCATTCTACGAGAAGTTAGACAGTCTAATCACACACATACACAATAATTAATGTGCATGCACCCGCTACTTATAGGTACCAACCTCCATTCTACGAGAAGTTAGACAGTCTAATCACACACATACACAATAATTAATGTGCATGCACCCGCTACTTATAGGTACCAACCTCCATTCTACGAGAAGTTAGACAGTCTAATCACACACATACACAATAATTAATGTGCATGCACCCGCTACTTATAGATACCAACCTCCATTCTACGAGAAGTTAGACAGTCTAATCACACACACACACAATAATTAATGTGCATGCACCCGCTACTTATAGGTACCAACCTCCATTCTACGAGAAGTTAGACAGTCTAATCACACACACACACAATAATTAATGTGCATGCACCCGCTACTTATAGGTACCAACCTCCATTCTACGAGAAGTTAGACAGTCTAATCACACACACACACACAATAATTAATGTACATGCACCCGCTACTTATAGGTACCAGCCTCCATTCTACGAGAAGTTAGACAGTCTAATCACACACATACACAATAATTAATGTACATGCACCCGCTACTTATAGGTACCAGCCTCCATTCTACGAGAAGTTAGACAGTCTAATCACACACATACACAATAATTAATGTACATGCACCCGCTACTTATAGGTACCAACCTCCATTCTACGAGAAGTTAGACAATCTAATCACACACATACACAATAATTAATGTACATGCACCCGCTACTTATAGGTACCAGCCTCCATTCTACGAGAAGTTAGACAGTCTAATCACACACATACACAATAATTAATGTACATGCACCCGCTACTTATAGGTACCAACCTCCATTCTACGAGAAGTTAGACAGTCTAATAACACACACATACACAATAATTAATGTACATGCACCCGCTACTTATAGGTACCAGCCTCCATTCTACGAGAAGTTAGACAGTCTAATCACACACATACACAATAATTAATGTGCATGCACCCGCTACTTATAGATACCAACCTCCATTCTACGAGAAGTTAGACAATCTAATCACACACATACACAATAATTAATGTGCATGCACCCCCAGTTATAGGTACCAACCTCCATTCTACGAGAAGTTATACAGTCTAATCACACACACACACAATAATTAATGTACATGCACCCGCTACTTATAGGTACAAACCTCCATTCTACGAGAAGTTAGACAATCTAATAACACACATACACAATAATTAATGTGCATGCACCCGCTACTTATAGATACCAATCTCCATTCTACAAGAAGTTAGACAGCCTAATCACACACACACACACAATAACTAATGTGCATGCACCCGTTACTTATAGGTACCAGCCTCCATTCTACGAGAAGTTAGACAGTCTAATCACACACATACACAATAATTAATGTGCATGTACCCGCTACTTATAGGTACCAACCTCCATTCTACGAGAAGTTAGACAGTCTAATCACACACACACACAATAATTAATGTGCATGCACCCGCTACTTATAGGTACAAACCTCCATTCTACGAGAAGTTAGACAATCTAATCACACACATACACAATAATTAATGTGCATGCACCCGCTACTTATAGGTACCAACCTCCATTCTACGAGAAGTTAGACAGTCTAATCACACACACACACACAATAATTAATGTACATGCACCCGCTACTTATAGGTACCAGCCTCCATTCTACGAGAAGTTAGACAGTCTAATCACACACATACACAATAATTAATGTACATGCACCCGCTACTTATAGGTACCAACCTCCATTCTACGAGAAGTTAGACAGTCTAATCACACACATACACAATAATTAATGTGCATGCACCCGCTACTTATAGATACCAACCTCCATTCTACGAGAAGTTAGACAGTCTAATCACACACACACACAATAATTAATGTGCATGCACCCGCTACTTATAGGTACCAACCTCCATTCTACGAGAAGTTAGACAGTCTAATCACACACACACACAATAATTAATGTGCATGCACCCGCTACTTATAGGTACCAACCTCCATTCTACGAGAAGTTAGACAGTCTAATCACACACACACACACAATAATTAATGTACATACACCCGCCACTTATAGGTACCAGCCTCCATTCTACGAGAAGTTAGACAGTCTAATCACACACATACACAATAATTAATGTACATGCACCCGCTACTTATAGGTACCAGCCTCCATTCTACGAGAAGTTAGACAGTCTAATCACACACATACACAATAATTAATGTACATGCACCCGCTACTTATAGGTACCAACCTCCATTCTACGAGAAGTTAGACAATCTAATCACACACATACACAATAATTAATGTACATGCACCCGCTACTTATAGGTACCAGCCTCCATTCTACGAGAAGTTAGACAGTCTAATCACACACATACACAATAATTAATGTACATGCACCCGCTACTTATAGGTACCAACCTCCATTCTACGAGAAGTTAGACAGTCTAATCACACACACATACACAATAATTAATGTACATGCACCCGCTACTTATAGGTACCAGCCTCCATTCTACGAGAAGTTAGACAGTCTAATCACACACATACACAATAATTAATGTGCATGCACCCGCTACTTATAGATACCAACCTCCATTCTACGAGAAGTTAGACAATCTAATCACACACATACACAATAATTAATGTGCATGCACCCCCAGTTATAGGTACCAACCTCCATTCTACGAGAAGTTATACAGTCTAATCACACACACAAACAATAATTAATGTACATGCACCCGCTACTTATAGGTACCAACCTCCATTCTACGAGAAGTTAGACAGTCTAATCACACACATACACAATAATTAATGTGCATGCACCCGCTACTTATAGGTACCAACCTCCATTCTACGAGAAGTTAGACAGTCTAATCACACACATACACAATAATTAATGTGCATGCACCCGCTACTTATAGGTACCAACCTCCATTCTACGAGAAGTTAGACAGTCTAATCACACACATACACAATAATTAATGTGCATGCACCCGCTACTTATAGATACCAACCTCCATTCTACGAGAAGTTAGACAGTCTAATCACACACACACACAATAATTAATGTGCATGCACCCGCTACTTATAGGTACCAACCTCCATTCTACGAGAAGTTAGACAGTCTAATCACACACACACACAATAATTAATGTGCATGCACCCGCTACTTATAGGTACCAACCTCCATTCTACGAGAAGTTAGACAGTCTAATCACACACACACACACAATAATTAATGTACATGCACCCGCTACTTATAGGTACCAGCCTCCATTCTACGAGAAGTTAGACAGTCTAATCACACACATACACAATAATTAATGTACATGCACCCGCTACTTATAGGTACCAGCCTCCATTCTACGAGAAGTTAGACAGTCTAATCACACACATACACAATAATTAATGTACATGCACCCGCTACTTATAGGTACCAACCTCCATTCTACGAGAAGTTAGACAATCTAATCACACACATACACAATAATTAATGTACATGCACCCGCTACTTATAGGTACCAGCCTCCATTCTACGAGAAGTTAGACAGTCTAATCACACACATACACAATAATTAATGTACATGCACCCGCTACTTATAGGTACCAACCTCCATTCTACGAGAAGTTAGACAATCTAATCACACACATACACAATAATTAATGTACATGCACCCGCTACTTATAGGTACCAACCTCCATTCTACGAGAAGTTAGACAATCTAATCACACACATACACAATAAATAATGTGCATACACCCGCTACTTATAGGTACCAACCTCCATTCTACGAGAAGTTAGACAGTCTAATCACACACACACACAATAATTACTGTGCATGCACCCGCTACTTATAGGTACCAACCTCCATTCTACGAGAAGTTAGACAGTCTAATCACACACACACACACAATAATTAATGTGCATGCACCCGCTACTTATAGGTACCAACCTCCATTCTACGAGAAGTTAGACAGTCTAATCACACACACACACAATAATTAATGTACATGCACCCGCTACTTATAGGTACCAGCCTCCATTCTACGAGAAGTTAGACAGTCTAATTACACACATACACAATAATTAATGTACATGCACCCGCTACTTATAGGTATCAACCTCCATTCTACGAGAAGTTAGACAGTCTAATCACACACATACACAATAATTAATGTGCATGCACCCGCTACTTATAGATACCAACCTCCATTCTACGAGAAGTTAGACAATCTAATCACACACATACACAATAATTAATGTGCATGCACCCCCAGTTATAGGTACCAACCTCCATTCTACGAGAAGTTATACAGTCTAATCACACACACACACAATAATTAATGTACATGCACCCGCTACTTATAGGTACAAACCTCCATTCTACGAGAAGTTAGACAGTCTAATCACACACACACACACAATAACTAATGTGCATGCACCCGTTACTTATAGGTACCAGCCTCCATTCTACGAGAAGTTAGACAGTCTAATCACACACATACACAATAATTAATGTGCATGTACCCGCTACTTATAGGTACCAACCTCCATTCTACGAGAAGTTAGACAGTCTAATCACACACACACACAATAATTAATGTGCATGCACCCGCTACTTATAGGTACAAACCTCCATTCTACGAGAAGTTAGACAATCTAATCACACACATACACAATAATTAATGTGCATGCACCCGCTACTTATAGGTACCAACCTCCATTCTACGAGAAGTTAGACAGTCTAATCACACACACACACAATAATTAATGTACATGCACCCGCTACTTATAGGTACCAGCCTCCATTCTACGAGAAGTTAGACAGTCTAATCACACACATACACAATAATTAATGTACATGCACCCGCTACTTATAGGTACCAACCTCCATTCTACGAGAAGTTAGACAGTCTAATCACACACATACACAATAATTAATGTGCATGCACCCGCTACTTATAGGTACCAACCTCCATTCTACGAGAAGTTAGACAGTCTAATCACACACACACACAATAATTAATGTGCATGCACCCGCTACTTATAGGTACCAACCTCCATTCTACGAGAAGTTAGACAGTCTAATCACACACACACACAATAATTAATGTGCATGCACCCGCTACTTATAGGTACCAACCTCCATTCTACGAGAAGTTAGACAGTCTAATCACACACACACACACAATAATTAATGTACATGCACCCGCTACTTATAGGTACCAGCCTCCATTCTACGAGAAGTTAGACAGTCTAATCACACACATACACAATAATTAATGTACATGCACCCGCTACTTATAGGTACCAACCTCCATTCTACGAGAAGTTAGACAGTCTAATCACACACATACACAATAATTAATGTACATTCACCCGCTACTTATAGGTACCAACCTCCATTCTACGAGAAGTTAGACAGTCTAATCACACACATACACAATAATTAATGTGCATGCACCCGCTACTTATAGATACCAACCTCCATTCCGCGAGAAGTTAGACAGTCTAATCACACACACACACAATAATTAATGTGCATGCACCCGCTACTTATAGGTACCAACCTCCATTCTACGAGAAGTTAGACAGTCTAATCACACACACACACAATAATTAATGTCCCAGCACCCGCTACTTATAGGTGCCAGCCTCCATTCTACGAGAAGTTAGACAGTCTAATCATACACATACACAATAATTAATGTGCATGCACCCGCTACTTATAGGTACCAACCTATATTCTACGAGAAGTTAGACAATCTAATCACACACACACACAATAATTAATGTACATGCACCCGCTACTTATAGGTACCAGCCTCCATTCTACGAGAAGTTAGACAGTCTAATCACACACATACACAATAATTAATGTGCATGCACCCGCTACTTATAGGTACCAACCTCCATTCTACGAGAAGTTAGACAGTCTAATCACACACATACACAATAATTAATGTGCATGCACCCGCTACTTATAGGTACCAACCTCCATTCTACGAGAAGTTAGACAGTCTAATCACACACATACACAATAATTAATGTGCATGCACCCGCTACTTATAGATACCAACCTCCATTCTACGAGAAGTTAGACAGTCTAATCACACACACACACAATAATTAATGTGCATGCACCCGCTACTTATAGGTACCAACCTCCATTCTACGAGAAGTTAGACAGTCTAATCACACACACACACAATAATTAATGTGCATGCACCCGCTACTTATAGGTACCAACCTCCATTCTACGAGAAGTTAGACAGTCTAATCACACACACACACACAATAATTAATGTACATGCACCCGCTACTTATAGGTACCAGCCTCCATTCTACGAGAAGTTAGACAGTCTAATCACACACATACACAATAATTAATGTACATGCACCCGCTACTTATAGGTACCAACCTCCATTCTACGAGAAGTTAGACAGTCTAATCACACACATACACAATAATTATTGTGCATGCACCCACTACTTATAGGTACCAGCCTCCATTCTACGAGAAGTTAGACAGTCTAATCACACACATACACAATAATTAATGTACATTCACCCGCTACTTATAGGTACCAACCTCCATTCTACGAGAAGTTAGACAGTCTAATCACACACATACACAATAATTAATGTGCATGCACCCGCTACTTATAGATACCAACCTCCATTCCACGAGAAGTTAGACAGTCTAATCACACACACACACAATAATTAATGTGCATGCACCCGCTACTTATAGGTACCAACCTCCATTCTACGAGAAGTTAGACAGTCTAATCACACACATACACAATAATTAATGTACATTCACCCGCTACTTATAGGTACCAACCTCCATTCTACGAGAAGTTAGACAGTCTAATCACACACATACACAATAATTAATGTGCATGCACCCGCTACTTATAGATACCAACCTCCATTCCACGAGAAGTTAGACAGTCTAATCACACACACACACAATAATTAATGTGCATGCACCCGCTACTTATAGGTACCAACCTCCATTCTACGAGAAGTTAGACAGTCTAATCACACACACACACAATAATTAATGTCCCAGCACCCGCTACTTATAGGTGCCAGCCTCCATTCTACGAGAAGTTAGACAGTCTAATCATACACATACACAATAATTAATGTGCATGCACCCGCTACTTATAGGTACCAACCTCCATTCTACGAGAAGTTAGACAATCTAATCACACTCATACCAGGGACACAATATAATATTAGGAGGAGACTTCAACTGTGTCCTTGCAGATATAGATGTTGTAGGAAACAATATCAGGGCACAGTTGAAAGGAATAAATCTAGAACAAACCAACCAGATAGAAATACTACAGACATTAATTGACACATACAGCCTAATTGACACATACAGACACACACACCCTCAAAAAATCGAAACCACATACACACACACTGTATACCAGAGAGCAGCACGACTAGACAGAATATACGCACACTCAGACCACCACATAGCCCAGGCCAAACACTTGCCAGAAACACTCAAGTTTACAGACCACAAGGCCGTGATCACAACGATAAATACAAAAAAGGTAGATACACCAACCAGACGCTCAACACACTGGAAATTCAACAACACCTTACTACAGGACATGACCTACACAGACCCCATGGCAAACCTTATTCTCACACACACAAATAACATTCCAACGGAGAACATACAACTATACTGGGAAACATTAAAGAACACAATACGTGATAAAACCAAATTTATAGCAACAAGAATACACAGAGACAGAATACGAAACGAAAAAATACTAGAGGATGCCATCAAATTAATAAAACAGATAGACAAAAACTCGCCTCGCATTCTCGAACTGCAAGACGAATTGGAACAATGCAAATGCCACATATTTCAAGGAGCCCTTTTGAGAACAAAACTTAACGTAATAACACAAGAGACCCCTACAAAACAATACTTAGCGATAGAACAAAATATACAAAGAAGCAGACAAATAGGAGAAATAGTTGACATGGATGGGAACACACAGACAGATACACCAAACATAATACAAGCTTTTGGGGACTTTTACAGTAAGCTATACACAGAAGAAACGACCCAACCACACATCCAAGACACTTTCACACAATACACAAGGAAAATCACAAATGAAGATAAACAAACACTTGATAAAGAGTTGACACTAGAAAACATAACTCTTACAGTAAACACAATGCAAAAAAACAAATCACCCGGACCTGATGGGCTCACCGCAGAATTCTATCAACATTTCTTCCCTATCCTAGGACCACTACTTTTAAAAGTATATGCAGAGTCCTTCAAAGAAACCGAACTTCCACCTAGCATGAATCTATCTTACATTACCTTAATTCCCAAAGATAACTCAGACAAAACACAACTAAAAAACTACAGACCAATATCCCTGTTAAATGTAGACTATAAAATCCTAACAAAAACCCTAACCAACAAACTGAAACCATTCATGTCACATCTCATCCATGAAGTCCAACAGTGTAGTGTTAAAGGCAGAAACATTCATCAACACACACACACTTCATACGAGACATCATCCAATATACGCACGAGAAAAACTGTCAGTCATCAATCTTATCCCTGGATCAGGGAAAAGCTTTTGATAGAATATCACACCAATACCTCCACAAAGTCCTACTACAATGTAACATTGGTGACCACTTTCGGAGGTGGATACAAATCCTTTACAAAAAGCCTGAAAGTAAGGTCTTGGTAAACCATGCTCTCACGGAAACTTTCCAGCTAACTAGGTCTGTGAGACAGGGATGCTCTCTCTCTCACCTCTACTCTACACCCTAACCATAGAACCCCTTTTGGAGAAAATTAGATTAGATAGCTCCATAAAAGGCACTTTCATCCCAGGGAAAGGTGAACGGAAATTACTTGCATACGCAAATGACACCGTCTTCTTCCCACCAAACCACAAGTCAATAGAAAATATCCTAGATACATTCACAGATTTCGGAAGAGGCAGTGGTGGCAAAATAAACATTCAAAAATCAACAATAATGGGCATAGGCAAATGGAAAAACAAAGCAGACTTCCCATTTGATTTAGCAACAACAAATAACATGAAACTATATGGCATCACTTTCCCATCTCATCCCAACCACACACACAATGCCACATGGCAGAAACTAATCACACAGATTACAAACATGTTACACATATATAAGTTTAAAACAACAACAATTTTTGGCAGGAGTGTAATAGTCAACACGTATATCATTCCTAAACTAATATATATAGCTACAGTCTTTAACCCCCCTGGGCGCACAATAAAAGACATAAACATACAGATTAGGCGTTTCATATTTGGGAACACCTACAACAGCATACAACACAAAACACTGATACAAGAAAAAAAACAGGGAGGCATTGCACTTCAAGACATACAAACAAAAATACAAGCACTCAGAATAGGTCATGTGAGACAGATCGTCAGTCATCCAAAACAACATTCACTGGCACACTACTACCTCGGCCTCAGAATATCCATGCTGAGACCTTTAGACAACACAACACCACACCACTTTGGCAGCTTACCCTCCTTTTATAAGACATGTATACAGGCCATACGTGGACACCACAACTTAATACACCAAGAAACAAACAAAATATACAAACAACTAGTCAAACTACAGGCTCATTCACTAAACCTCAGAATCAAGAGAGGATACAACTATTTCATAACAGACTATACAGACACTTTCACAAACCTATATGACCCCCACATGGTTCCAAAGGCAAGAGAAATAACGTATAGACTCATTTTTAACCTGACCCCAATAAGGACACTAGGAGGCCACAAACCCAAATGCCACCTATGCAAAACAAATGTACGAGAAACAGAAGATCACATTTTTTACACATGCAACACAGTCAAAACAACAAAGCAAATTCTACACGAAACCATTCAGATACAAACCAGACAAAAAGTAGACATGTACAAAGCAGTTATGCTCAACATTATACCCAAAACATCACCAGTCATTAGAAAACAAATGCTCATCTTATTGTCAGAATACAGATACATAATATGGACATGCAGAAACGCAGCACTATTCCACCATAGAACCTTTAACTCAAACACTATTTCACACATTTTTCAGCATAAGGCGTTGTCCAGTGCGCATAATTAAGTAAAAATGTAAAAATAGATAAATATGTATGTATGTATGGATGTGTAGGTGTACATGAAGATGTGTGTGCAGGTATATGTACCAAGACATTGCATGTGCTCACACATGTATACTTACACATGCTACTTACAATGAAGGGGTATAGGCATATGTATGCTCGCATGGGTGTATATTTTATAATATGTATAAGAACATGTGGGGGTGAATAGATATATATATATATATATATATATATATATATATATATGCATGTGAGTTGGGGTATATGCGTATGTATAAATATCAGGTATGTATGTATGCACACATATTGTGTATGTGTGTATATGTATGTGGGTATATATATGTATGTGTGTGCATATATGTGTATATGGGTATATGTGTGTATGTATATGTGTGTATGTGTGTATATGAGTATGTATGTGTATATATGTATATGTGGGTATGTGTATATATGTATATATATATATATGTATATATGTATGTATGTGTGTGTGTGTATATGTATGTATATGTGTGTGTATGGGTGTATATGTGCGTATGTGTGTATATGTATATGTGTGTGTGAATGTATATGTATGTATATGTATGTATATGTGTATATATGTATGTATATGTATATACATGTATGTGTATGTATGTGTATGTATATGTATATATATCTATATATATGGGTGTAAGCACACAAGTAAATGTATTTCAAAGATTTGTTAGGTTGTAAATGCAAAGTTCAAAAAGTTGGGCCACCAGGAAAATGCTTAGTCCTTTAAAGCACCATATTTCTAAAAGTACACTCAGTCTTAGTCCATCAAGGTTGTGATTGTAAAGAAGATTACAACACAATAGGAACACCTGGGCCATAAAAGTTTGTCCCTGAACCTAAAACCTGTTAAATGGTACCCAGAGCAAGTGGAAAAGTATCAATTACTTGCCCCATTAACTGAGGTCTTTTGCTCCCAGTTGGACAAACTTGCCCATAGACCAAGACCCACCACTCTTCCTGTCCCCCAGTGGTCAATTTATTATCTCCCTTCTATTGACTTCAGTTTTCATGGCCAGTCCATTTGAGAAGACTGCCACAAATAGAACAATAAACAGAAAACAGGGTGGATTTTTATGGCAGTGGTCTGGCAAATAAATACCAGAAGTCAAGGTGAGAGATCCCTAGGGAAGAAAATGGACCACCTGTAAGCCAATTTTTTAACATTTGACCTTGATCAAATATTTGACCAAGTTTAAGCTCTAATAGAAGGGTAAATCCACCTCTTCATGTTTATAAAATCAATTGATATCTCCTGGTTCCCCTCTTAATTTAACCACCATCTCCCATATTTCTCCTGACTTTAGACTTTTTCATTTAAAACCTGTATTATCATGACTGTATGCAGGTATGTGTATATGTACTGGGTGTGTACTTATATACATGGGTGTGAAATTGTTATATGTACATGCATGTGCGTTTGTTTTTTTTTCTTTTCTACATATGTGAATACATGAATATATGCTTGTGTGTGTATAAATGAATATGTGTGTATAAAGAAACATCTGTAAGTGTGTATAAATGAATATGCATGTGTGTGTATAAACAAATAGGTATGCGGGTATAAGTGAATATGTATGTATGGATACATGTGTAAGCATATTGCCTTTGCCAATATCTCAAAGAAAACCCAAAAAAATGTACATCATTAACTTCTTGAAAATTTAAATCATTTTAAATTGATGTCACCACTCACTTCACAAAATGTAACTCCTACCATCTCATGTTTCATCTCATGGGAAATTATCATTTCATTTCACCTCATATCATGTACAAATTTCATTTGAAAATTGTAATAATTTATTATGTGCAATAAAGAATTTTCAAAACAAAAAAAAAAACACAAATCTTATCTCCTGTCTTTTCAATTCACCAGTTTAATGGTGGCCCTTTCCTCCACCGGTCAGTTCCTCAGTCTGGACTAAAAGGACAATGGACAGGAAATAGGCGGAGTTTTTTTTATGGCATAGTGGACTGACAGGAATCCTAGGGTAAAGAATGGTTCTCATGTAGGCCATACATTACTTACCCCCTTGACTACTGTACAAATACACAAAACCTTTATGACTCTATAGCCTTTTTAGAATAATATAATACTTAGATATATATATATATATATATATATATATATATATATATATATATATATATATATATATATACAAATGTGTGTGTATAAGCAAATATGTATGTACGGATATGTACTCATGTTGCATATATGTATGTGGGTACGTAAGTTTATTCATGTACACATACGTACATATATATGTGTGTATGTACATGTGTACATAAATGTGCTTGTATGTGTGTGTATACGTATGTATGTATGTATGGAGGGATCGATGGATAGACGGATGAATGCATGTATGTATGTATACATGGGTGTAAGCATGAGTGGGTATATATGCATATACGTATATATGTGTGTGCGCATGTGTGTATATATATATATATATATATATATATATATATATATATATATATATATATATATGCCTGTGGGTGTGAAAGGATATATGTATATGCAAAATGAATAGGTATGTATCAGCAAGTACACATGTGCATTATTTTATTTTGGCATTCATGTATATGTACATTCATTTATGCTTTCACAAATAAATGTATGTCACCTTTCACCTCACAAAGTGTAACTCCCACCATCTCACGTTTCATCTCATGGGAATTTTCACCTCACTTCATTTCACATCACACAACATTTTGTTTTAAAATTGTGCAATAAAGAATTTTTCCACAAAAAAAAATCATCTTCTTCCACAACAAAATCATCTTCTACAGCTTCACATAACGCTGTCCAACAATCACACCCTTACACAACTCTAATACGCGTCTTCCATAGACCATTCCATTGTACTTTGGTTGGGTTGACCTCTGAGAGCGCCCTAACTAACATAGGTACAAACAGATACACGCATATCTCCAACCACTGGTTGATACGTCGTGATATTGCCTAGAAGACTACGGTCCGGGGTGGAAAGGGCGTGTCACAGCCAGTAGAATACAAAGAGACAAACACTTTACACAAAGAAGGAGCGAAAAGAAGAATCTATCACACTCAACACTCTCACCGTCTTCTGCAGCTGCCACATACTCCATGTCACATAACTCTATCCAACTATCACACTCTTACACAACTCTAACACGCACCCTCATGGTGAGGCCCTCCCATTGCACTGTGATTCGGGCTGACCAACTGAGATCGCCCTAACTATCATAGGTACATACAGACGCACACATGCATCCAAGCACTGGTTAATACGTCCTAATATCGCCCAAAGGAGTGCGGTCCGGAATAGAAAAGGATATGCCTCTGTCGGTGGAATACAAAGATGCAAACCTTTAACAAAGAAAAGAGAACATAATGAGCCTTCAAATAGGAAGCCTGTTTTCGAGAGTTTGAAATGGTAATTTCAACAACAATTGAATTCCATGATGAAGTTGCTAGCTTCATGCACAAGCCTCTTTAGTCAGCTTCTACTGCACGCTTGAGAGGTTACAGCCTGTTTAATCTTTTTAAAAACCCGTTTATCGCTCGGGTGCCTGATTAGTGTAGTTGTAGAGCATTTGATTTTTCAAGGCACAGATATACGATGAAACTCCTGCAACCGTCATGTTCCAGTGGAACCAGCTGTAAATGGGTTACGGTTAGGGAAGAAAAGGGCAGCTAGGAAAGGTACTGACAACATCACCTAATCTTATTTAAACTTTTTTTTAAAATTGTATTTCATCGTCTTGGGTTTTCCCCACTTAGCTTGGTCTCTCTCCACAGATGGGTACCCGACAAAGCACGAATTCCAGCTCCAGCGATGAACCCAGGGATCTCCTGAAATAATTGAAATCATGGACCGACCGTTGCAGTTCTAATTCGAACCCCGACCGTCTGAACACGAGGCAAATGGCCTGACCACTTCGCCACAGAGACCTCCTACATCACCTAATCTTATTTAAACTTTTTTTTTAAATTGTATTTCATCGTCTTGGGTTTTCCCCACTTAGCTTGGTCTCTCTCCACAGATGGGTACCCGACAAAGCACGAATTCCAGCTCCAGCGATGAACCCAGGGATCTCCTGAAATAATTGAAATCATGGACCGACCGTTGCAGTTCTAATTCGAACCCCGACCGTCTGAACACGAGGCAAATGGCCTGACCACTTCGCCACAGAGACCTCCTACATCACCTAATCTTATAAGGTTGAAGTGGGTCTGTTCTTTTCAACACACATACAATTCCGATGACATGGATGATACGGCACAATAATCGTTGTAAATTGGTGCACAATAATCGTTGTAAATTGGTGCACACTGATCGTTGTAAATTGGTGCACAACAATCGTTGTAAATTGGTGCACACTGATCGTTGTAAATTGGTGCACACTAATCGTTGTAAATTGGTGCACACTGATCGTTGTAAATTGGTGCACACTGATCTTTGTAAATTGGTGCACACTGATCGTTGTAAATTGGTGCACACTGATCGTTGTAAATTGGTGCACACTGATCGTTGTAAATTGGTGCACACTGATCGTTGTAAATTGGTCCACAATAATCGTTGTAAATTGGTGCACACTAATCGTTGTAAATTGGTGCACACTGATCGTTGTAAATTGGTGCACACTGATCGTTGTAAATTGGTGCACACTGATCGTTGTAAATTGGTCCACAATAATCGTGTAGAATTTGCACAACTTATAGGCGGAGGAAGACTAACATCTGGTCAGCCAAAACTAACTGATTAGACATGTTAATCAGGGTCAGGCAAAATATACTGATTAGACATGTTAGTCAGGGTCAGGCAAAATATACTGGTTAGCCATGTTAGTCAGAGTCAGGCAAAATATACTGGTTAGACATGTTAGTCAGGGTCTGGCAAAATATACTGGTTAGACATGTTAGTCAGGGTCAGGCAAAATATACTAATCAGACATGTTAGTCAGGGTAAGGTAAAATATACTGATCAGACATGTTAGTCAAGGTCAGGCAAAATATACAGGCCAAGACCCTGACCGACTTCCCAGTAGTCCTCCTTGGAATGAGCTGTTTTCATGGTAGCCTAGCTAACTATGTGAGGGATCGATGTAATCCCCGTAGTAGTGAGCGACACGCAGATGAAGTTAAGCATAGAACAACCGCCTGGAGTACCCCGGTCCACCTTTATCAGCACGCATGCTTGGGATGTGAGGAAAGCTACGACAACCCGCCACTGGACGTCCTTTTTCATGGCGCACAATAAAGGGGAAAGCCTATTCATTGTGGGCATTCAACATCAACTACAACAATACACACCTTATCAAAAACACACATACACACGCACGCGAAAACACACACACATACACACTACTCAGTTGGTCTTCAAAAATGTGCAAGTGACCTCACTAATCACGATGTTCACAGAGCCAAATAGCGCATACTCACGTCTGAGCCAGTTCCACACGACTGTGTTAGTGTACAAGACGTGTAGTCGTACTTGTTGGTACAAATGGGGCACGTGGCTCCTTGCCCTGTGGTTAGAACAGCATCGTTTATCATTTAATGTCGGTCGTCTTCCAACATCCCGAAAACTTTAGTTACTAAAAGCTAATTTCCGATTGACTTCCTCTTAGCAATCTATCTTCTTCTTCTTCTTCATTCGTTCTCAATCTCCCGCTACCAAACCCTGAAAGGGCTTAAGTAGCAGAATGTAGTCCAGAGAACGGAATGCGTTGTGTCGTAGTTTTACAGCTTGGCTGCGATATTTGCACCTTTCGGTCCAACACATCCGACTTCAGCAAGCATTTTTTGAGTATCGGGTTAGCATTCCTTCTTTGAACCCTTCTCCTTAGCCAGTCTGCCATGCTGCAGCCTGTTATCCAGGATCACCGCGTGGAGGTGTAGAAGGGTCTTGGTAGCTATGGTTCGCTGGCCCTGATGCTAGCAGTCAGCTATGGGTCGCTCTTAGCAATCTATCTAATAGATTAAGAAGTTTCCCTCGACAAACAAACGTATAAAAGCTCTTATTGTGTATAATGACAATATATAAAGAAAGTATTCTACTCTGTGCTATCCATGTAGGTCCATATTGAAGGTACAGCAATGAACATTAAAATGATTGCAATTAAATGTATAAGGAGGCATCAAACACACAAAGAGAGAGAGAAAGAGGAAAAAAATAACATTCTGTATATTGTAAGAGTTAGTCCTTGTCCAAGGTACATTGCGAGAAACCCCGAAACAATACGGTTGGTCATCTCATGAAAATGCAGCTCCTCAAAGCCTTTCTTCAAAGTGCGGCAAAGATCTTCAACAGATGCACGGCAAGTCATCTTTTTTTTCTTTTTTTTTTTTTTGCGTTCGCCTTATTTCTCTATTCCCCAAGGCGGTGTGCGTTGCACTGTGGTTTTTATTTTGCGCCTGTCAGCTCAGTGCATCCGACTTCAGCATGCATTTTATGTAAGGGTCTGCTTCCTCCTGCATTTTCCCCGGGGTAACGGCCGGTGCTGTGATGGGGATCGAACCCAGCACCGGGATCAAGATGCTGCAGCGGTCAGCGACCCATAGCTGACTGCTAACGTCAGGGCCAGCGAACCATAGCTGCCAAGACCCTTCTACACCTCCACGTGGTGATCCTGGATAACAGGCTGCAGCATGGCAGACTGGCTAAGGAGAAGGGTTCGAAGAAGGAATGCTAACCCGATACTCAAAAAATGCTTCCTGAAGTCGGATGTGTTGGACCGAAAGGTGCAAATATCGCAGCCAAGCTGTAAACTACGACACAACGCATTCCGTTCTCTGGACTACATTCTGCTACTTAAGCCCTTTCAGGGTTTGGTAGTGGTAGATTGAGACCGAACGAAGAAGAAGAAGAAGAACCCAGCACCTTTGGATTGTGAGCCGTGCCACTTAACCACTAGGCCACGCCGTCCCCCCGGTAAGTCATCAAATGTTGACCAGTTCATGTCTGGATATTTCTATGGGCTTAAGTTTCTTCTTGTGAAATGAAGTGTTTAAGGAAGGTCATGGGTGTTACCAGAAGAGACAGAATGCGGAACGACGACATTCGAAGTATGGTCGGCACTACGTCTTGTGACGAATATATTCCCAGGTAGAAAATAAGTTGGTTTGTTCATCTCATGAGAATGCACCCTAACCAACTTCCCCTGATGGCTTACAACGCTGGTAGATCTGGCTACAGGGCAAGGGGTGGCCGCGAAGTAGGTGGATAGATGACATTAAAGTGATTGTGCAGCAACAAGGTCTCCCATTGATCGAATCAACGCACTTGGCGCAGGATAGACGACTTAAGCTCCCCACGTAGCTTAATGGCACAAGTGAAAAGAAAACTAACCCAAGACAGAGCCCGTTTTAGTTGCCTCAAACGACATTTCTGGTAGGTTACATTGTTATTGCTGTTTGCTCCTCTATCGGGTCCATGTAACAATCTGGAATACATAACATACATATGAGAATACTGTTTTACTCGCTGCTGGGAACCTAGATTGCGTTTTGGGTAGGAATGTCATTCCTTTTTTAGGATTTTGACCCAGCCTACATTTATTGATTTTCAATTGCCAAAGGACCTTTCCCGTATAACAGTGTTTTTCATCACTCTCCAATATGACTAGATGCTGGACTCACCTCCTTTGAGACCTGGAGACTCCTGAAACTTGTGGGAGTCGAAACGACACGGTTTCTAGCTGTCGTTACTTAAGAGACACAAGCGCCTTTACCTCTCAGTTATACCGACTCCCATATTTATTTATATATACGTATATTTATACGTCTAAACATAAGGTATACACATGTTATAAATTGATATAAACTGTCCTGGCAGTGTTTATTATCACCCTACCAACTTTCCCCCAATAAAAAAACTTACCTCTCACAAACGTCACAAAAATGATTACAAGACACGCTCTCAGACACACGTACGCCATCTTGACGAGCACTGCTGCGAGTTCTATTGTATGTCGTTGTCAGGTTAGAATGGTCTAGATTTATCTCCCTGGATCCTTATCACATTTTGTTCGAAACACGACGTCATCATTTAAGATATTTTAAACATTCCTCTGATCTATGTCAGTGGGTCAGACGACATAACAGTACTATCCCACGCTCTGTTACATGCACCTTTCTTGCGTATTAACTTGCTGCATACGTTACTATCAACTCACTTCACCTTTGTCTAATCTTAGAGAAAATTGATTCGCTATGTTATTACAAGTTTTCATTTAACGTCTCATTCTTCATCTTCTTCTTGGTTCGTCTTCAGACTTCGATTTAAATTACTTTAACAAAGGTAGCAGTCGACTTCAGTGTCCATGCACTTCCGTACAGCTTCTCGTAAAAGAACACTGACTGTTGCCAAATGTTACTTCTTTTGTCTGTATACGATGGACAGGACTAGAAAATGTGTTCTGCTGTCATGGCAGGCTGTGTCGCAGGTACAAAGGTCCGTAGTGCCAATCTTGAACTTATTGTATAAATGATATCTCAGTCTGTTGTGTCCAGTGCGTAGCCGGAGAGTGATCACCTGGTCTCACCTGGAGAGTTGGTGTAGGCATCTTTTTCTTTGTGGCCGGGTGGTGGCCTTTTTGCATTATGTGATGTACGTGTCCTGATGGCTGCTTTTGTCTCATCGTATGTGGTTGCTGCATCAGTCTTGTGCGGCATTCCTCCCTCTCTGGCGAGTCTGTCCGTCTCCTTGATGCCTGGAATGTTGCAGTGGGCCTGCATCAGTCTGCTGTGGCATTCCTCCATCTCTGGCGAGTCTATCCGCCTCCTCGTTCTCTTGAATGTTGCAATGGACCTGTATCCACTGGACTATACTTCTTTTGAAGCAATGGGACATGCGTTCGAGTGAGGCTGCCAAAGCATTGAGTTCGTTTTTGCCCTTCATTTAACGCGCCATTCTTTCTTCTTTGCGTTCAGGAATCTTTGGTCATGCTATATCTGCAGGCCAGTCGC
The DNA here is from genome assembly GCA_036924085.1 of Ariolimax columbianus. NCBI lineage: Eukaryota > Metazoa > Mollusca > Gastropoda > Stylommatophora > Arionidae > Ariolimax > Ariolimax columbianus. Next base: position 49,788,681 of record JAVGWX010000016.1, read on the forward strand.
CACGATGAAGTCTGTAGTCTTCACCAGGTCGGAGCGGCTGCCCCACAGCTTTTGTCTCAGCTCCGCACCCTTTGGCCAGGTCTGGTATCTCATGTCCCTATAGATTGGACATTCCTGAAGAATGTGTTCAGGTCATTTGTTCCACACATTTGTCGCTCTTTATAACCTACTTTCAGTGCGACAGTGGACCTGTTCTTTTATATTCATGTTATATTCATTTAAAATGTTAACATTTAAGTACCATAAACCCGCATGAAGTCGGGCTGAGAGAGAGAGAGAGAGAGAGAGAGAGAGAGAGAGAGAGAGAGTCGAAAACTTTGTAGTGATAAGGTGAAAATGCAATACTATGTAACGCTACAACAGTGAAACAGCGACAGTTTCTTATTGAAAATTTCCGGCTAGATGGCTATTACTTGACTTTACATTATTTCCATATGTTAACATGCATTTTCTTTAATCCCGTAGACAACAAAAATTAATGTCTAACTTTTCTAATGGGCATACTCCTAAGGAAAATTGAAATATCGTCGATACATGGATTTCTTCATAATTTAGCTGTGTTAATATAATTAAAATTATGAAAATCACAACGATTTAGAAATTAGGAATAGTTTAGGTACACCAGTGTTGAGTCAGGCATTACAGGAAGAAGAGCGGAAAGCTCGTTTCACAACAGCTGTAGAGCAGGGATCGGTTGTGGAAGGAATGTCGCAGTCTCCCAGTGTATTACATATTTGGCTGACATCATGAACCGAGACGCTCTGTTTCTACAGGCCGTACGTGACATAAATGATAGAAGTTATCATTACGAAATGATGGGATGACGTACAGCGCTCCAAGATCAACATCATCTGAGCATCTGATCATCTGATGATCACATGCGAGGTAAACATGTTAGTAAACATACAGCAGTGTTGCCAAAAAGATATTATTTCAATCCAGATAATAACACTGCCAGAATTGAGATGTTCTTTCTTTTCCTTTCCTATCCATTCCTTTTCTTTCTTTCTTTTCCTTTCTTTCCTATCCATTCCTTTCCTTTTATATCTGTCATTTCCTATCCATTCCTTTCCTTTTTTGTGGTCTTTTCTTTCTTCCCTTTCCTTTCGAATCCCTTCCTTTCCTATACATGCCTTACCTTTTATTTCTTTCCTTTCCTATGCATTCTTTTCATTTCATATACATTCCTTTCTTATTCATTGTTTTCCTTTCCTATCCATTCCTTTCCTTTCCTTTTCTTTTCTTTCTATTCTTTCCTATTCATTCCTTTCCTATCAATTCCTTTCCTATCCATTCATTTACATTTATCTCCCTTCTTATCAATTCCTATCCATTCATATACATTCCTTTCCTATCTATTCCTTTTCTTTTCTTTCCTTTCTCATAGCTTAAAGTGCGAATTTTCACAAAACTATATCTGGACAAGTCAGGTCGCACGAAGAATCGCTAAAAGTAAATTGAACAGTGTTCCATTCAGGCAGATTTCCATAGTTGAAATAGAAGAAGAAAGAATTGGAAACGACTTCTGCGTCGGCAAAACAATGATCACGACGAACAATTAAGAATAACCTGTCGATACGTCAAACAACAAAATTCATCAAACAATCGAACTCCTGACTGTACATGCACACACCGATACCAGCATCGTGTTTTAACTTTGTGTTTGAGCAATAAAATAAACAATCGAACTGCTGACGGTACACGCACACACCGACAACAGCATCAGGGTTTAACTGTTAGAGCTCTAAAATGGAGGGCAATATGGATATCCTCTATGGACAGTTGGTGGATAGGCAAGCGAACAGTCGGCCGACCCCAGATTAAGTTCAAAGATGTGTGTAAGCGTGACATGAAGAACCTGGACATGAATCTGACATCCTGGGAAGACGAAGCTGCAGACCGATCCAACTGGAGATGTACCCTGAAGAGCCAATTCACGCTTGGGGAAGAGAAGCTCTTGCAACGCGCAGAAGAGAAAAGACAACGCTGCATGGACACACAAAAACCGCAGCTAAGAATTTGTTTTCTGTTTACCACTCCCAGACATATTATCCCATAGTCAGTCATGATTGAAAGGGGCTACTATTACCTACCTATATATCCTGTCCTGATACAAAGAATTGTGATCTCCCCTGCCAAGCATGTGATATTAGTCGTTGTGTTTGTAATAATCTCTTCAAAGTGTGTGAGGTTTCGTTGGCTTTCTGTTCACATTCTCCTCCCCTTTTTACAAGGATGTCTGCCTTTTCATTCCCGGGTTCACTACAAGTGAATGGAAACCACTGAAGTATGGCATATGGAGATTGTAGCCTTATCTTCTAGAAATCCGACAGCTCTACTTCTCTGACACAAAGCCAAATGAGATAGGACTCAAATTCTTAACATCTTACAATTTCAATTTGGTCTACTACATTATACTTGTTCACGATCGGCCAAATGTAAGCTAACACTACTTTAGCATTAAAATTGTACAGGATTGACCAAATAGAAGCTATCACTAGTTTAGCATTAAAATTGAACAGGATTGACCAAATATAAGCTATCACTAGTTTAGCATTAAAATTGTACAGGATTGACCAAATATAAGCTATCACTAGTTTAGCATTTAAATTGTACAGGATTGACCAAATATAAGCTATCACTAGTTTAGCATTTAAATTGTACAGGATTGACCAAATATAAGCTATCACTAGTTTAGCATTAAAATTGTACAGGATTGACCAAATATAAGCTATCACTAGTTTAGCATTTAAATTGTACAGGATTGACCAAATATAAGCTATCACTAGTTTAGCATTAAAATTGTACAGGATTGACCAAATATAAGCTATCACTAGTTTAGCATTAAAATTGTACAGGATTGACCAAATATAAGCTATCACTAGTTTAGCATTAAAATTGTACAGGATTGACCAAATATAAGCTATCACTAGTTTAGCATTTAAATTGTACAGGATTGACCAAATATAAGCTATCACTAGTTTAGCATTTAAATTGTACAGGATTGACCAAATATAAGCTATCACTAGTTTAGCATTAAAATTGTACAGGATTGACCAAATATAAGCTATCACTAGTTTAGCATTAAAATTGTACAGGATTGACCAAATATAAGCTATCACTAGTTTAGCATTTAAATTGTACAGGATTGACCAAATATAAGCTATCACTAGTTTAGCATTAAAATTGTGCAGGATTGACCAAATATAAGCTATCACTAGTTTAGCATTAAAATTGTACAGGATTGACCAAATATAAGCTATCACTAGTTTAGCATTTAAATTGTACAGGATTGACCAAATATAAGCTATCACTAGTTTAGCATTAAAATTGTACAGGATTGACCAAATATAAGCTATCACTAGTTTAGCATTAAAATTGTACAGGATTGACCAAATATAAGCTATCACTAGTTTAGCATTAAAATTGTACAGGATTGACCAAATATAAGATATCACTAGTTTAGCATTAAAATTGTACAGGATTGACCAAATATAAGCTATCACTAGTTTAGCATTAAAATTGTACAGGATTGACCAAATATAAGCTATCACTAGTTTAGCATTAAAATTGTACAGGATTGACCAAATATAAGCTATCACTAGTTTAGCATTAAAATTGTACAGGATTGACCAAATATAAGCTATCACTAGTTTAGCATTAAAATTGTACAGGATTGACCAAATATAAGCTATCACTAGTTTAGCATTAAAATTGTACAGGATTGACCAAATATAAGCTATCACTAGTTTAGCATTAAAATTGTACAGGATTGACCAAATATAAGCTATCACTAGTTTAGCATTAAAATTGTACAAGATTGACCAAATATAAGATATCACTAGTTTAGCATTAAAATTGTACAGGATTGACCAAATATAAGCTATCACTAGTTTAGCATTAAAATTGTACAGGATTGACCAAATATAAGCTATCACTAGTTTAGCATTAAAATTGTACAGGATTGACCAAATATAAGCTATCACTAGTTTAGCATTTAAATTGTACAGGATTGACCAAATATAAGCTATCACTAGTTTAGCATTAAAATTGTACAGGATTGACCAAATATAAGCTATCACTAGTTTAGCATTTAAATTGTACAGGATTGACCAAATATAAGCTATCACTAGTTTAGCATTAAAATTGTACAGGATTGACCAAATATAAGCTATCACTAGTTTAGCATTAAAATTGTACAGGATTGACCAAATATAAGCTATCACTAGTTTAGAAATTGGATGACGTTCATCAGAAGTGAGCTCTACGTTTGCTTTGTACTTCTCCTTCTTCTGCGTTCGTTCTCAATCTCCCGATACCAAGTCCTGAACAGGGCTTTGCAAGTAGCAGGATGTAGTCCAGAGAACGAAATGCGTTGTGTCGCTAGGTTACAGCTTGACTGCGATATTTGCACCTTTCGGTCCGACACATCCGTCTTCGGCAGCGCTTATTACTGTCAGGACAAACATCTTACTCTGGTGTTATTTTTTTCGAAGCTACTCATACTTTTTCTTATTTTTCTTCATCTTCTTCCTTTTGTTCGTATTTTTCTTAAATGTTTGTACCTCTTCTTCTTCTTCTTCTTCTTCTTCTTCTTCTTCTTCTTCTTCTTCTTCTTCCTCTTCTTCTTCTTCTTCTTTTTCTTCAGCTTTCGATCTGGCAAGCACATCCACTTCAGGAAAATCTTTTTTTTTTTTGCTGACTGTGGAGAGGATGCGGTGTTCTGGCGCGGGGGCAAGGGGTAGGAGGAGGGGGGGGGGGGAGGGACTCAGATTACGTCTCCTTAAAGAAAAGAGTTTGGGACAGACAGAATGGACACAGGAAACAGAACACTCCCAGACAGAGCTGAAATGGATGGTTCATGACAGGAGGAGTTGGGGTGCATTTATTGAAGGCCTGTGCTCCATAGGAAGCTGATTAGTTTTTATTGATTGGTTGAACACTTTCTAAACTTTAGTTGGCCCCAGTCAGATTGTTTAAGAGTCTGCCTTCTGTTAAGTGAGCAAACTCTAAATCTGGCGATTCTCATTTACTCTAGTTGTCTTCTGTTTCCTCCGGCATCCTTTGATACGCCAGTAGCTGATCTTCGAGGCATCACATGGGTTTCAAACAGTTCTTCTAGTGTGACCTACGAAGAGTCACCAGTTGAACAGAAGAGAGCAGGTCGCGGTATTCAGACTTCGCACAGGCCATAACAGACTGAGGTACCATATATTCAATAAACTGAAAATAGGTGCTACTGACGAATGCACATGTGGTACAGGAAAAATAACCGCTGAACGTCTTCTGCAAAATTGCCTGACATACGAGGACCAGAGAAAGCACATGTGGCCATCAGCAGTGCCAACACTAGACAAGCTCTATGGCAGTGTCGACAGCCTCAGGATGACTGCTGCTTTCTTGTAACAAATTCAAGTTGACGTCTGACTGCGTACGAAGAAGAAGAAGAAGAAGAAGAAGAAGAAGAAGAAGAAGAAGAAGAAGAAGAAGAAGAAGAAGAAGAAGAAGAAGAAGAAGAAAAAGAAGAAACCGCTGTTCCTTCTCCCAGACGAGCTGACTTCCCTGGCTGATGAATCTCATCTTCCCCGACTGATGAATCTCATCTTCCCCGACTGATGAATCTCATCTTCCCCGACTGATGAATCTCATCTTCCCCGACTGATGAATCTCATCTTCCCCGATTGATGAATCTCATGTTCCCGATTAATCTATCTGGTTTTATTGCACTTAATGCTCGCCCGCCGTCCGGTCCCCTATTATTAGACGCACGCCTTGAGGGAATTTAAATGATGTTTCAAATATCTGGGATCGTTGATCAGCGAAGAGGAATCGCAGCCAGAGGTAATTGCAAGAATAGCACAAACAACAGCGGCGCTGACTCGGCTGAAACCTATATGGCAAGACAAGCGGCTCGCCCTCGGCATAAAAGTAAGACTAATGCGCTCTTTGGTGATCTCAATATTTCTGAATGCCTGCGAGACCTGGACCATCACAGCAGATATCCAGGGCAGAATACATGCAATGCAAAGGAGATGCTATAGAAAACTCCTAAATGTTACATATAAAGATCGTGTCACGAACGTAGAAATACGACAGAGAGTTGAAGACGCTATTGGTCTTTTTGAAGATCTGTTCACAGCTATCAAAAGACGAAAGATGGCCTGGTACGGGCACGTCGCGAGGTCCAACGGAATCACCAACTCGAAACCCTTAGGTTCCGTTCCAGGACAGAGAGGGCGAGAACGTCCAAGGAAGAGTTGGGTGGACAACATCACTGAGTGGTCAAGCCTTCGTCCCGGTGAGATACGACGGGCGACGGCAGACAGAGAAATATGGCGTGGGATTTTTGGAGTGTCTTCAAGTGTGCCCCAACGACCTGATGGGTTACTGGATGAACTGAACTGAACTAAAGAGCTTGTCCTCCAGTCCCCTCCCGACTATCGCAGCATTTACGATCCATCGCTCGAACAAAGGACTTTACTCTTGACAAATGATTTCCGTTTCTATGTTTATGGTGGATCTTTTTATATCCCAGAGAGGGATGAAGAGGTGGACCTGGATCTTCATGGTTGCACTGTAGTGCCATGATCTTCAGTAAGATTAACACTACTGAGATCAAGTAAATGCATTTAGAAAAATTTAATCTAATTAGAAATAGTCAGCATGGGTTTACTAGAGGGAGATCATGTTTAACAAATCTATTAGAATTCATGGAGGAGGTTACTAAAATCATAGATAAAGGGGAGCCAGTGGATGTTATTTATCTAGACTTTGCAAAGGCCTTTGATAGAGTACCTCATCAAAGATTACTTCGAAAGTTAAAATCACATGGAATAGGTGGCGAAGTTGCCAAATGGATTGAAAATTGGTTAACAGGAAGAAGGCAGAGGGTGGGCATAAATAAGGAGTACTCTGAGTGGAGTGAAGTGAAAAGTGGTGTGCCACAGGGCTCGGTTTTGGGACCAATTTTGTTCTTGATATATATAAATGATTTGGACATTGATATGAGATCCATGATTGCAAAATTTGCTGATGACACAAAACTATGCAGTAGTGTCTCATCTAAAGCGGAAGTGGATATATTGATGTCGGATTTAGATAAAATTCGAGAATGGTCTGTAAATTGGCAAATGGAGTTTAATGTAGATAAATGTACAGTCATCCACATGGGTAGATCCAATATGGAACATAAATACAGAATGGGAGAAAACAATATTAGAAAGATAGATAAGGAAAGGGACCTAGGGGTTATAATAGATCATACAGGAAAGGTGAGTGAGCAAGTTAAGGTAGCAGTGAAAAAGGCAAATGCAATGTTAGGTATGATAAAAAGAAATATTAAACATAGGAGCAAGGAAGTGATCGTCAAACTGTATAAAGCTTTAGTTAGACCTAGATTGGAGTACTGTGTACAGGTGTGGAGTCCTTATCATAGAGGGGACATAAACATGCTAGAAAGAATACAAAAAAGAGCGACAAAGATGATAGTTGGATTCCAGAATTACAGTTATGAGGAACGACTCAGAAAAACGGGCCTACAGTGTCTCGAAGAGAGAAGAATTCGTGGTGACTTAATACAGGTTTATAAGATGATCAGAGGAATGGATAAATTAGACTATAACAAGTTTTTTAAAATACAGCCACCTACAATAACACGAGGGCATAGCTACAAGCTGATTAAAGAGAGGTCCAGGTTAGATATTAGGAAATATTTTTTTAGTCAGAGAGTGGTGTCTGCTTGGAATGCATTGCCAGGGGAGGTGGTGGAGGCAGGGACAGTTAATGCGTTTAAGAATAAACTGGATGCGCATGGATTTTAGAGCAAGGTGATGTAAATGTAACTGGTTGTATACAGACTCTGCAGGGTCTTCTAAACCAGTATAAAGACGTTAAGTTAAGTTAAGTAACTAGGTTGCCCATCGCAATCAAAGATGGAGACAGCATCAGACTGTCCCCGTCCTCAAGATGTAACTTGCGCTGCACTTGGATTGTAGTGAGAAAGAAACTGCGCTGGACATCAACCTCACTCTATCTTCCTGAGTTACCGAAACCAGTGGCAAGACTTACAATCAAGGCAACTGGAAGTAGCTCAAGAAGCAGACATTCAGGTCGTACAATCAGTGAGATCAGGGGTCGCTTGAAACTTGTAGGAGTCGATCTTCTACCGTTTCCTTGACGATTTGAGAGGCGAATGTCCTACCTTTCGACAGAAGCAGGAATCACATAGGCGATCTCAGCCTTGTGGACCAGGTTGCTGTAACTCATTCTGTTTCCAGGTGCACATCGTGGCTTGGACAGTATGTTGTCTTCCTCAAGGCATCTCTGGCTGGTAACAAAAACTCGTTCTGTATCACGTCATTGTTGATACGTCCCTCAATCTCTCAAGGACACAATGACTTAAGGCTTCCACAAGAGTCTGCATGGTTGATACGTCCCTCAATCTCTCAAGGACACAATGACTTAAGACTTCCACAAGGAGCTGCACGGTTGATACATCCCTCAAACTCTCAAGGACACAACAACTTAAGGCTTCCACAAGAGTCTGCCTAGCAAAGTGTGTGCAATGTTTTATTCTGACTAAAAAAGATCATCTCTCTCTATATCTCTCTCTCTCTCTCTCCCTCTATATATCTGTCTCTCTATGTGTATATATATATATATATATATATATTTATATATATATTTATCTATTTATATCGTTCTCTCTCTTTCTGTCTCCCGTTATATCTTTCCCTCTCTTTCTCTCTCACTTTCTCTTGCTTTCTCTCACTCTCTATGTTTTACCCTTTCTCTGTGTCACACTTTCTCTATCTCTCTCTCTCTCTGCCTCACCCTAATCTATTTCTGTCTCACTCTTGCTCTCTCTTTCTCTTTCTCTATCTATGTCTTAGCCTTTCTCTGTGCCTCACCCTTTTTCGCACTGTCTCGCTTGTTCTCTCTCTCTTACCCTTTCTCTGTGTCTTATCCTTTCTCGTTCTCTCTCTCTCTCTGTCTCATCCTTTCTCTCTGCCTCACTCTTGCTCTCTTTTTCTCTCTCTCTCTCTCTCTCTCTGACTTCTACATTCTTTCTCATTCTTCTTCTCTCATCTCTTTTTGCCTCTCTCTCCCTCTGTCTTGACCCAACAGCACTCTGCCGTGGGAAGTGAAGTTCTAGAGAGCTCACGTACTAGACCTCACGTACTTGACATCACGTACTAGACCTCACGTACTAGACCTCACGTACTAGACATCACGTACTAGACCTCACGTACTAGACCTCACGTACTAGACCTCACGTACTCGACCTCACGTACTAGACCTCGCGTACTAGACATCACGTACTAGACCTCACGTACTAGACCTCAGCTATTTATGAAATGGCCATTTTCCTTTCTTTCTGTATCTTCTTCTATAACGCTAAGTCAGGTACCCATTTATGGCCGAGTTTACTGCAGCGTGTCGATAGCGGGGATCGAGCCATGTACCTTTACAATGAGAAACGAGTTCTCTACCACCCAGGCTCTCTCGGATGGTTGGTACTTGTGTCAATATAAGGAATCACAGAGCGAGTTACTTGTCTTGTCTTATCCACTTGTGCCGTGAGGCGACGTGGGGAGCCATAGTTTTCTGTCCAGAGCCAGACGTGTCGCTGATGTGGTCGTCATCCCATGACGATTTAGAATATCCTCAACATTTCCTATCAATTTTCCTACCCAGTTACTACCACTGGCATTTGAATGAGAACGGAGTAGTCCATTTCTAAAATGGTGAGATTCCAAGAAAAAAAAACCCGTTGAATTTCATGTTAAGCAGAACTAGGTCGGTCAGGTGTTCGTCATGAACATGTCGTGTGGAGTTCTTAAAAAAGGTATATTTTATGTTAAGCTAAGTCTGACATATCGACATTTCGTGTGAAACAAATTCAGTCATTGACCTTTTCATGACATGAGACTATCGTGTCTAAGTTAATTATGACTAACACGTGACCCCATGAACGTGCTATGTACTTGCAAAGTTTTTGTTTGTAAAATATATTTTCTCCTACTCTCCTGCTTCCCTCACACCGACTTTTTATTTTCTTTAGGTTGTTGTTGTTGCTGTTGTTGTTGTTGCTGTTGTTATTGTTGCTGCTGTTGTTGTTGAATGCTCACAATAAGAAAGATTGCTCTTTTGTGCGCCCTAACCAGGGCGTTAAGTGGCGGGTTGTCAAAGCTTTCCTCACATTGAAAGCATGCTGATGAAGGTAGATTGTTGTCCTCCAGACGATTGTGCTATGATTGGCTTCATCTGCGTGACGCTCAGTACTACGGGGATCACGTCGATCCCCCACCTTGTCTGCCAAACTGCCTTGAAAACAACCTGTTTCCATGGAACGTTAAATGGAAGAGAGATAGTGGTCTTGGTCAGTACGGTGTGCCCGATCGGGGTCTCAGTTCCCCATGTTCAGCTGGTAATATTGATCATTGTCGTGTTGGCCTAAATGCCCTTTTCTCCCAGCAAACCGTATGACCTAATCATAAGTTATACCAGATTGAGGTCGTTGTTATTCTTCCACGGACAATCTACTCCCGGACAATCTACTCCCGGACAATCTACTCCCAGACAATCTACTCCCGGAAATCTACTCCCGGACAATCTACTCCCAGACAATCTACTCCCGGACAATCTACTCCCAGACAATCTACTCCCAGACAATCTACTCCCGGACAATCTACTCCCGGACAATCTACTTCCAGACAATCTACTCCCGGACAATCTACTCCCGGACAATCTGCTCCCGGACAATCTGCTCCCGGACAATCTACTACCTTCGGCACTGCCATTGATTTTGCTATGAAATTCTAGCCACTTCCTGCTGAAGTCGGATGTGTCAAACGGAAAGGTGCAAATATTGCACACAACGCATTCCATTATCTGGACTACATCCTGATAATTGCGAAGTCCTTTTCAGCGCTTGATAGCAGGAGATTGAGAACGAACGAACGAAGAAGAAGAAGAAGAAGAAGAAGAAGAAGAAGAAGAAGAAGAAGAAGAAGAAGAAAAAGAAGAAGAAGAAGAAGAAGAAGAAGAAGTGGAAGAAAAAGAAGAAGAAGAAGAAGAAGAAGAAAAGAAGAAGAAGAAGAAGAAGAAGAAGAAGAAGAAGAAGAAGAAGAATTACCTCCTGTATACCCCATTTTTAAATCGGAGATACAGTTAATAGTGGATTTCCTTGAAGTCTCTATTATTGTTAGGTTCTCAATGAAATGAAGTGTTTGTGGAAGGTCATCTGAGTTACCAGGAGAGACAGAATGCGGAACGACGACATTCGAAGTATCGAATCTTGTGTCGAAAACATTTCCAGACAGAAAAAAAGTTGGTTTTGTTTTCTCATGAGAATGCACCCTCATCAACTCCCACTGATGGCTTACAGTGCTGGTAGATATGGCTACAGGGCAAGGGGCGTCCGCGAAGCGAATAGATAACATTAGAGTGATTGTACAGTGACAAGGGCTCCCATTGACCGACGCAACGCACTTGGCGCAGGATGCACGACTTAAGCTCTCTACGCCGCTCAAGGGTACAAGTGGAAAGAAAACTATCTCAGTACTACAACCACTAGCAGCGCATCGATGTAGAGTACCACTTCTTTCTCCGTGTTTCATTAATCATTAACATTGTTTCTGCAGTTTATTTTAAGGGTTATACCTAAGTGTCTGGTGTACAAAACATGACCGTACAGATCAGAAACGAAGAAGTTGTTTAATAACTATCATCATGCGTGTATTAACATTGCTAGGGTTCGTCATGAAGATTTATAAGGCTGACGAGTGAATATCACTTGCTCATACAGTCGCATGAAGTGTTAGGGTTACGTTTTTATTTCACCCCATAGGAAAAAAAAGTTTCGCTTACAAGTGTATTAAACCCACGTCGCCTTGGTCAGCAGTCCACCCGCTCTTCTAATCAAAGAACTAATCCACACAGGAGACCACTCGATCCTCTAATCAAAGATCTAATTTACAAAGGAGAGCATTCGCTCCTCTAATCAAGGAACTTATCCACACGGGAGATCACTCGCTCTTTTAATCAAAGAACTAATCCACACAGGAGACCACTCGTTCTTCTAATCAAAGAATTAATCCACACAGGAGACCACTCGCTCTTTTAATCAAAGAACTAATCCACACAGGAGACCCGCTCCTCTAATTAAGAAACTAATCCACACAGACCACTCGCTCCTCTAATTAAGAAACTAATCCACACAGGAGACCCGCTCCTCTAATTAAGAAACTAATCCACACAGGAGACCCGCTCCTCTAATTAAGAAACTAATCCACACAGACCACTCGCTCCTCTAATTAAGAAACTAATCCACACAGGAGACCCGCTCCTCTAATTAAGAAACTAATCCACACAGGAGACCCGCTCCTCTAATTAAGAAACTAATCCACACAGACCACTCGCTCCTCTAATTAAGAAACTAATCCACACAGGAGACCCGCTCCTCTAATTAAGAAACTAATCCACACAGAAGACCCGCTCCTCTAATCAAGGAACTTATCCACACGGGAGATCACTCGCTCTTTTAATCAAAGAACTAATCCACACAGGAGACCACTCGTTCTTCTAATCAAAGAATTAATCCACACAGGAGACCACTCGCTCTTTTAATCAAAGAACTAATCCACACAGGAGACCACTCGTTCTTCTAATCAAAGAATTAATCCACACAGGAGACCACTCGCTCTTTTAATCAAAGAACTAATCCACACAGGAGACCACTCGCTCCTCTAATCAAGAAACTAATCCACACAGGAGACCACTCGCTCCTCTAATTAAGAAACTAATCCACACAGGAGACCCGCTCCTCTAATTAAGAAACTAATCCACACAGGAGACCCGCTCCTCTAATTAAGAAACTAATCCACACAGGAGACCCGCTCCTCTAATTAAGAAACTAATCCACACAGGAGACCCGCTCCTCTAATTAAGAAACTAATCCACACAGGAGACCACCCGCTCCTCTAATTAAGAAACTAATCCACACAGGAGACCACTCGCTCCTCTAATTAAGAAACTAATCCACACAGGAGACCACTCGTTCTTCTAATCAAAGAATTAATCCACACAGGAGACCCGCTCCTCTAATTAAGAAACTAATCCACACAGGAGACCACCCGCTCCTCTAATCAAGGAACTAATCCACACAGGAGACCACTCGCTTCTTTAATCAAAGAAATAAACACCATTTTTAAAAACATATATTTGGCAAGGGACGACGTGGTCTAGTGGTTAAGTGACACGGCTCATAACCCGGAGATGCTGGGCTCGTTACCCTATCCAAGAGGAAGCAACCCCTTAGAAAATGCAAGAGGAAGCAAACCTTTACCCAAAATGCATGCCGAATTTGGATGCACTAGGCCGACAGGCACAACATAAAAACAAAGTGCAACGCACACTGCCTTGAGGAATAGAAACATAAGGCGAAAGGCATTAAGAGTCCGGTTACCCTACCCTGTAGTTATTTTAAGCCACAAGAATGTCAACAAAGTGGGGAGACGTCAAGTAAAAGTAAAAATATAAGTCAGCCATCCAAGACAGAAGAAGGGCATTGGTCAATATAGCTAATGATGGAATGCAAAGAAAGCTATGAGAATCTACATCGCTGACATGCCTGCTGTTGTCTAGGTAGCATCAAGGAAGCACGGAAGCTGTGGACAGAGCCGGCACACATGGTCCGGGACAGGAGAGCTTGAACTTGGCATGCATTCGTTGAGGACAAGTGCTCCTCGTGAAGCTGAAAGGTGTTGATTGATTTTTTTGATTGATTTGATGCGGCATAGAAGAGGGATCAGGGCTCAAACAGAAAGGAAGATCTACGCTGTATGTGTTCTACCTATTCTCTTATGTGAGTGTGAGACCTGGACCGTCTATATTCGCCATGTCAGGAAATTAAACCACTTTCACGTGCCATAAATCAAAATCATAATAGCTGTCCATCGTTGTCGATGTGGACCGCCGACATCATCCTTGCCACAGATTTCCATGTTGGGTGTGGGTGCGCATGTGGCCGAACAGGTCAATGCGGGCACGAAAACATCTGCTACATATCGGGCACACGATGTTTGTAGAAGGTGATGGTGTTCCCGCTGTTCGGGATTTCCGGGTCTCGCGTCTGCTCTGGGCTTTCACAACACGGTCGTCTTCGCTGGTAGCTCTACACGCGATTTGACTGCGCTTCTCCGGTCAGATCTGTTTTGCGCAAGACATTCCACATGCACTGCCTGTGAAAACTACTGAGGATTAAATGACAGGACACAGTGCCAAATACAGATTTGTTAACGCGATCGGGTATGTCCAGTATACGCAGCATGATATGTGCAGTACAGCTGAGATGGGTACGCATGGGGGATCAACGTCTACCAAAAGAGCTGCTCTATAGTGAACTGCAAAAGGGCAAGCGGCAGACAGCGGAAATGGTACAAGGACGCACTTAAGAGATCACTGATCCAGTGCGGTATTAACCATGTTGACTGGAAAATAATTGCCACAATTCGCACATACTGGTGCAGCACTTTGAGGATGGTGTTCCGAGGCATTGCGCATCAAGAATAAATGAGGCTATCCAGAGACGATCGCTCCACAAGTCTGATCACATCAACCGTTCTTTAACCTCGGTGGAAGGGAGTGTCCTATTTCCTTATTCTAAAAGTAATAGACAATGCAGGGCTAACATTGGCTTATTTAGCCACCTTCTAACTCATACGGACAGTGAATGGGGATAAATTTATTTCCTCATCACTACTATGGACGAACGCGCACCCACTCATACACATACACATACACAGAGACTAGCCTGATGTGTCCAGGAACTATCATGTCACATATTACTGCTCGTGTTTAATGTCCATGTTACATCTGTCTGTTGAATTCGACAATGTATAAGGCCAGAAGATAGCTTTCTATTTAGCGCATCATATTGGTGTTGTCTTTAACCTTTATTGATGCCCGAGTGGTCCGCCGGGGTCTTTGTGTATGACAAGGACAAGAATAGCACCACTGCCCCACAGAGAGCATGTCGTAAGAGGCGACTAACTGTGTGACATGACATAACACCGGTCATGGTTAACTAGTTTGTTTAGAGCAGCTTAGATGGCGCCTAACAGGCTGCCGATCTGCTTTGCTCTAGTGTTTGAGTCTATTACGATGAACCATTACATTGGTTAACCATCCTAACGCTGTGGAGTATTAAGCTGCTCGAGCCTAGCCCGCTAAGCAGGAAATATTTCTCCCGGCTACATCCAGCTCATACCAGAGCTGAGACCTGCATAGGGACATCTGCCGTTGTAGATGAACAGGTCGACTAAGAACTAAAAATTGATGGTCATTCTACTAACTTGCAAACAGTTTATTTTGTCTTTAAAACAGACAGGTATCTGAAAACAATATCACAGGTAAGACATGGATATTTTAAGCACCGTTTTGGGGTTTTATTTATTGTATACACACTGCAGTTTTCAGATCACAGATTTAGCTTCAGCGTACAAACTATATTAAGTAGATGACGAGCTAGAAGTTTCTGGGGAAAAAAGGCTTAAGTTTGTGGTTTTGAAACTGTCCGCCTAAGGGCACGGCGTGGCCTAGTGGTTAAGTGGCACGGCTCACAAACCCAAGATGCTGGGTTCGATCCCCATCACAGCACCGACCGTTACCCCGGGTAAGCAAACCATTAGAAAATGCAGGAAGAAGCAGACCCTTACATAAAATGCATGCTGAAGTTGGATGCACTGGGCTGACAGGCGGAAAATAAAAACCACAGTGCAACGCACACCCGCCTTGGGGAATGGAGAAATAAGGCGATCGCAAAAAAAAACCAAAAAAATGTCCACCCCACCACCATGCGGCGCCCTGGCTGGTTTACCGGTGCGCCGTGGAATATTCTAATATTTTCACTGAAATGGCACTTTAGCTGGCGTGGTTTTAGAATCGGACTATCGAAGTGTTGATGCGATTAAGTGAAGGACATCTAACGGAGACTGTAAAAACTACTAACTGTTTCGCTTTTCCATGGTAAAACTCTGCGAATCTTAATTCCATTTGCGACTTCATATTGGTAACGAAGTTGGGTTTTCGGTGGTCGCTGTGATAACAAGCAAATATCGTGCGGAAATGAACGGGGAACATGACACGAAGGAGGCCGTGTCCACTTTCATTCAGAGATTTGAGAAGATGTGCAGCGAATAACAGGCTCATCCGTCCCACTAATTAAGATTAATTTATTCAATAATATGATTGTTTAAAAAAAATAAGAACTTATTTAATACTTTTTATTTAAATTGTTTGTGAAATGGAAATACGGGTTTCATTTGTTTTGGATTTTTTTAAGTTCACCAATCCAGCCGCACTAACTGTGCACTGCATTTGTTAGGTAGACTTGCAATCTGATTTTGAACGTCGTGAAGAAATCCTGGTACGCTAAGAGAGCCCTGAACAAATCCTAGTACGCTTAGAGAGCCCTGGACAAACCCTGGTACGCTAAGAGAGCCCTGAACAAACCCTGGTACGGTAAGGTCCCCCTGAACACATCCTGGTACGGTAAGGTCGCCCTGAATACATCCTGGTACGGTTAGGGCGCCCTGAACACATCCTGGTACGGTAAGGTCGCCCTGAACACATCCTGGTACGGTTAGGGCGCCCTGAACACATCCTGGTACGGTAAGGTCGCCCTGAACACATCCTGGTACGGTTATGGCGCCTTGAACACATCCTGGTACGGTAAGGGCACCCTGAACACATCCTGGTACGGTAAGGTCCCCCTGAACACATCCTGGTACAGCAATGTCGCCCTGAACACATCCTGGTACTGTAAGGTCGCCCTGAACACATCCTGGTACGGTTAGGGCGCCCTGAACACATCCTGGTACGGTAAGGGCACCCTGAACACATCCTGGTACAGCAATGTCGCCCTGAACACATCCTGGTACTGTAAGGTCGCCCTGAACACATCCTGGTACGGTAAGGTCGCCCTGAACACATCCTGGTACGGTAAGGGCACCCTGAACACATCCTGGTACGGTAAGGGCGCCCTGAACACATCCTGGTACAGCAATGTCGCCCTGAACACATCCTGGTACTGTAAGGTCGCCCTGAACAAACCCTGGTAAGCTAAGGTAGTTGTGAACCGAAACAGTTTGGTAACCACTGGTTTAAGCGAATAAGTACACCTATCACCTGACAGGTAGCAGGAGTGATGACATGTCCGATCTGAATGATTGACAGTTTGTGAACTGACATATCGTGTCATAGTCCTGTCATGTCACAAATTACTCCGCATGTTTTAATTACATACTTATGTCTATTCTAGTCAACAATTTATTATTCCAGAAATAACCTCACTAATTGATGCAAATAATTGATAACCCTTCTATTGATTTGTGAACTGTTTATTTTGTCTTCAAGATCGACAGGTATCCGGGAAAATAATTACAGGTAAGACGAGGATATTGTCAGCACAAATTTCATTTACATTCAAGCATGTACAGGTGATACGTGTTTAAGAACATAGAAGATGTACAAGAGACGGCTCTACATACATGAGAATAAAGAAGTGTTAGTTCTACACCTACAGCACTAGAAAAGATCGGGTATTCAGAAGTTTTATTTTCGTGGCTGCTGATCATAAGTATTAAGAATTTAAAAAAGAGCCACAAAGATGATAGTGGGATTCCACAATTAGTTACGAGGAAAGACTCAGAAAAACCGGCCTACAGTGTCTAGAAAGAAGAATTCGAGGTGACTTAATACAGGTTTACAAGATGATCAGATGAACGGATAAATTAGACTATAACAATTATTTTTTTTTTAATATAGTCACCCACAAGAACAAGAAAATATAGCTACAAGTTGACTAAAGAGAGGTCCAGATTAGATATAAGGAAAGATATTTTTTTAGTCAGAGAGTGGTGAATGCTTGGAATGCATTACCACAGGAGGTAGTGGAGGCAGGGACAGTTAATGCATTTAAGAATAAATTGGATGCGCATAACTTTTAGAGCAAGGTGATGTAAATGTAACTGGTTGTATACAGACTCTGTAGAGTCTTCTAAACCAGTATTAAGACGTTAAGTTTAGTTAAGTATGGCTTAACGGGACGTAGCAAGGTTCAACATCACATGAGAGCTACAACAGAATAGATCGTTGATCAAGATTTGAAAATAGCAGAGTATGGAGAGAGAGAGAGGGAGAGAGAGAGAGAGAGGGAGAGAGAGAGAAAGAGAGAGAGAGAGGGAGAGAAATAGAGAGAGAGAAAGAGAGAAAAAGAGAGAGATATGAGAGTTAGAGAGGTTAGAAACACTTTGACAGCTGGTATTGACTGTCCATGCAAGATATGAGACATGACAATGACATGTTACGGGAATGTCACTAGCGAGCTATCAGACGGTGGAGTGACAGTGTTACATGCGTCTGTGTTACAGCAGTAAGTACAGGACGCACTGGCTGCAGTGACATCTAATGGGTAACATCCAAGTCCAGAGTGACCGAGGTCCCACTCCACGCGACAGAAGTTATTCTCTGCACATCTGTGGATAATCAGGTCAACCAAGTCAGGTGAAGACCTTAATTACTGTAACAATGAGTTGTCTACCTTATTATAAATATGAAATGTTTTTAAAATATGAGCTGATAGAGTTGTTCTTCTTCTTCTTCTTCTTCTGCTTTCATTCTCAAACTCCTGCTACCAAGCCATGAAAATGGCTTTGCAAGTATTAGGATGTAGTTCGAAGAACGGAATGCGTTGCGTCACTAGTTTACAGCTTGACTGCGATATTTGCACCTTTCGGTCCGACACATCCGTCTTCAGCACACTTGAGTGATCTATTGTAAATATGACATGCTGCAAGTACGAATATGATAAGCTGTAAATATGTGCTGTTGTAAATAAGATCAATTGTAAATATATGTCGTAAATATGATATGCTATAAATAAGATTCCTGCCAATATGACTCTAAAAAATATGAGCTACCGGGGTTGTGATCTCTTGTAAATATGATCTGTTGTATGACCTGTTGTAAATATATATCTTGTAAATATGTGCTTTTGTTGTTTCAAATGCTCATAATGAGTAGGTTACTCTTATGTGCGCCCTGAAAAGGGCATTAAGTGACGGGTTGCAGTAGCTTTCCTCACATCCCGAGCGTGCTGATGAAGGTGAACAGGGATCCTCCAGACGGTTGTGCTATGCTTGGACTCATCTGCGTGTCACTCTTTACTACGGAGATCACGTCGAACCACACCTTGTTAGCCAGACTGTTGTCCTCGACAACAGCCTGTTTCCATGACGACCAACGATGAGGTCATGTGAGTGTCTTGGCCAGTATATTTCTCCTGACCCTGGCTAATATTCTCTGATCAGTGTGTTTTGCCTGACCCTGGCTAACATTCTCTGATCAGCGTGTTTTTCCTGACCCTGTCTAACAATCTCTGATCAGTGTGTTTTGCTTGACCCTGTCTAACATTCTCTGATCAGTGTGTTTTGCCTGACCCTGGCTAACATTCTCTGATCAGTGTGCTTTGCCTGACCCTAGCTAACATTCTCTGATCAGCGTGTTTTGCCTGACCCTGTCTAACATTCTCTGATCAGTGTGTTTTGCCTGACCCTGGCTAACATTCTCTGATCAGTGTGTTTTGCCTGACCCTGGCTAACATTCTCTGATCAGTGTGTTTTGCCTGACCCTGGCTAACATTCTCTGATCAGCGTGTTTTGCCTGACCCTGGCTAACATTCTCTGATCAGCGTGTTTTGCCTGACCAGGCGTTAGTTAGCCTCATCGTCATTGTGCTTTTGTAAATATGATCATTTGTAAATTGATGTCGCAAGTATGATTTGTTGGAAATACGATCTGTTTTAAATAGGATCGGTTGTAAATATGACCTGATGTAATTATGTTCTTGTAAATATGGGCTCTTGAAAATATAATCTGTAATAATATATATATATATACCATCTATTTTTGAAAGTACGCTCTGTTATAAATGTTGCTGTTGTAGACATAAGCTGCGAATTTGGTCTATTGTAAATTGAATCTGTTGAAAATACGAAACCCGTTGTAAACACATGTTCTTAAATATAATCTGTTGCTTACATATAATCTGCTGTAAATATATGGTGTCGTGAATATAATCTGCTGTAAATATGATCTGCTGTAAATATGATCTGCTGTAAATATGATCTGTTGTAAATATAATCTGCTGTAAATATGATCTGCTGTAAATATAATCTGCTGTAAATATGATCTGCTGTAAATATAGTCTGTTGTAAATATGAACTGTTGTAAATATGATATGCTGGAAATATAATCTGCTGTAAGTATGATCTATTGTAAATATAATCTGCAGTAAATATTATCTTATGTAAATATAATTTGTTGTAAATATGATCTAATGTAAATATGATCTGTTGTAAATATAATCTGTTGTAAATTTGAACTGTCGTATACGCGATCTCTCGTCTATATCTCTCTATCAAGTCTGCCACCTTCAATAAAAACAGTTCCTCAAGAACGACATTCTTGTACCTACTTTATTTTGTCTGCATATATATGACGTCTAAGTAGGGCATAATTTCTACCTATGTTCATCGTATCTGTTTTCGATGTATTGATATTCATGCCGTACCTTTTACAGTTTGAGTACATGAGTCAATATTATATATATAAACGTGAGTTAACGAAAGATCTTCCGAAACCAGGTCAGACGCATATTTTTGCATTAATTCGCGTCCTTCTTTAAACATCGTTGCCCAGTTCTTCACTGTTATCTTCGACACACTTTTGTCACCATACACTGCCTGCATTGTGCGATGAATGTCAACTGGTCGACATCCTTCAGCTGTTAGGAACCAAATCACCGCTCGCTGATCAACTCTGGTTGATCTGAATCACACTCGCCATGTTT
Source organism: Ariolimax columbianus (assembly GCA_036924085.1). NCBI lineage: Eukaryota > Metazoa > Mollusca > Gastropoda > Stylommatophora > Arionidae > Ariolimax > Ariolimax columbianus. Next base: position 49,809,594 of record JAVGWX010000016.1, read on the forward strand.
TCACGGTCTGCTGAGGAAACTAAGAGTCAGAGGATAATGACATTTTGCAAACTTGACGGTTGGTATGTGCTGTTTACACCAGAAGTGACGTCATCATGCGCATCGTACGTATGTTCACTCGTTGCAGTTTAGTCTGGTTTCATTTGAACACGCCTCGTATATATATATATATATATATATATATATATATATAATGATATATATATGTATGAGAGTGTGTCTGTGTGTGTGTTTGAGAATATGTGTATTTATACCCTCTCATCACTTGTAAATTCCCCCCAGACAAGACGACCGTCTCGAAGCAGTAAGGCAGTCCCTCGGGGCAGACGCTTGGTTTGTTCAAGAGAAGTTCTACTGTTGAGCAAGGCTTGTCAGAGGCGAAGTCCCCGCACTGAACGCAGCTTTGAGAAACGGTAGGTTCTGGGGATGAGGTGGTACTTGTAAGTATCACAGTATTCTCTGAAATAAATTAAAGATTTATGTGAAGGTAAGCAGATCATACATAGAAATACAGAAGCATGTGTATACATAAATACATTTATACACACACACACACGTATATATATTTATATATAAATATATGAGCGCATGAGCTGAAGTGGTCAGCGACCCATAGCGAACCAGAGCTGTCAAGACCCTTCTACACCTCCACGCGGTGATCCTGGAAAACAGGCTGCAGCAGGTCAGACTGGCTAAGGAGAAGGGATCGAAGAGGGAATGCTAACCCGGTACTCAAAAATTGCTTGCTGAAGTCGGATGTGTTGGACCGAAAGGTATATATATCGCAGTCAAGCTGTACAACATAACGCATTCCGTTCTCTGGACTACATTCTGCTACTTAAGGCCTTTCAGGGTTTGGTAGCGGGAGATTGAGAACGGAACGAAGCCAAGCCAAGCCATATATAAATATTCTCTTAAAAATGTACATTCACACCCATACTTAATAACACTTACACAAATATGTTCATATGCATATATCTGGGGATACACACACACACACATACACACACATACACACATACACACATAATCCATATCCCAAAACCACCCGCTATTCCACACACATACATAGAAACTCACTTAGTCAGGGCCAAGTAAAACATGCTGATCAGACTGTGTTAGTCAGGGCCAGGTGAAACATACTGATCAGAATCTGTTGGTCAGGGCCAGGTGAAACACACTGATCAGAATCTGTTAGTCAGGGCCAGGTGAAACATACTGATCAGAATCTGTTAGCCAGGGCCAGGTAAAACATATTAATCAGAATCTGTTAGCCAGGGCCAGGTGAAACATACTGATCAGAATCTGTTAGCCAGGGCCAGGTGAAACATACTGAATAGAATCTGTTAGCCAGGGCCAGGTGAAACATACTGATCAGAATCTGTTAGCCAGGGCCAGGTGAAACATACTGATCAGAATCTGTTAGCCAGGGCCAGGTGAAACATACTGATCAGAATCTGTTAGCCAGGGCCAGGTAAAACATACTGATCAGAATCTGTTAGCCAGGGCCAGGTGAAACATATTAATCAGAATATGTTAGCCCGGGCCAGGTGAAACATACTGATCAGAATCTGGTAGCCAGGGCCAGGTGAAACATACTGAATAGAATCTGTTAGCCAGGGCCAGGTGAAACATACTGATCAGAATATGTTAGCCAGGGCCAGGTGAAACATACTGATCAGAATCTGTTAGCCAGGGCCAGGTGAAACATACTGATCAGAATCTGTTAGCCAGGGCCAGGTGAAACATACTGATCAGAATCTGTTAGTCAGGGCCAGGTGAAACATACTAATCAGAATCTGTTAGCCAGGGCCAGGTGAAACATACTGAATAGAATCTGTTAGCCAGGGCCAGGTGAAACATACTGATCAGACTGTGTTAGTCAGGGCCAGGTGAAACATACTGATCAGACTGTGTTAGTCAGGTCAGGTGAAACATACTGATCAGACTGTTAGCCAATGCCAGGTGAAAAATACTGATCAGAATCTGTTAGCCAGGGCCAGGTGAAACATACTGATCAGACTGTGTTAGTCAGGGCCAGGTGAAACATACTGATCAGACTGTGTTAGTCAGGGCCAGGTGAAACATACTGATCAGACTGTGTTAGTCAGGGCCAGGTGAAACATACTGATCAAGACCCCACCTCACTTCCAAGCAGATCTCACAGGAAACAGAATGTTACATCGCAGGCTAACTAACGAGGTGGGGATCGGTACTGGTATCCTCATAGTGGTAAAATGACTTAGGAGCATTGTATTACACTACATGCAGAAGGAACCAAGTATACCTTATCAAGGACGAATCGGGATGTGAAAGAATATCATCAAAATTACCAACTCAAGCACGAGTGACATTAGCAACAACAGCAACTAGATCTAGTGAGTCAGTGGATGACATTTGGGACTAACTAGTGAGTCAGTGCATGATATATGGGACTAACTAGTGAGTCAGTGGATGATATATGGGACTAACTAGTGAGTCAGTGGATGATATATGGGACTAACTAGTGAGTCAGTGGATGACAAATGGGACTAACTAGTTCTAGTAAGACAGTGGATGACATATGGGACTAACTAGTTATAGTGAGTCAGTGGATGACAAATGGGACTAACTAGTTCTAGTGAGATAGTGAATGACATATGGGACTAACTAGTTATCGTGAGTCAGTGGATGACATATGGGACTAACTAGTTCTAGTGAGACAGTGAATGACATATGGGACTAACTAGTTATAGTGAGTCAGTGGATGATATATGGGACTAACTAGTTATAGTGAGTCAGTGGATGATATATGGGACTAACTAGTTCTAGTGAGACAGTGGATGACATAAGGGACTAACTAGTTATAGTGAGTCAGTGGATGACATATGGGACTAACTAGTGAGTCAGTGGATGATATATGGGACTAACTAGTTATAGTGAGTCAGTGGATGATATATGAGACTAACTAGTTCTAGTGAGTCAGTGGAAGACAAATGTGACTAACTAGTTCTAGTGAGTCAGTGGATGACATCTGGGACTAACTAGTTCTAGTGAGTCGGTGGATGACATATGTGACTAACTAGTTCTAGTGAGTCCGTGGAAGACAAATGTGACTAACTAGTTCTAGTGAGTCAGTGGATGACATCTGGGACTAACTAGTTCTAGTGAGTCAGTGGATGACATAAGGGACTAACTAGTTATAGTGAGTCAGTGGATGACATATGGGACTAACTAGTGAGTCAGTGGATGATATATGGGACTAACTAGTTATAGTGAGTCAGTGGATGATATATGGGACTAACTAGTTCTAGTGAGTCAGTGGAAGACAAATGTGACTAACTAGTTCTAGTGAGTCAGTGGATGACATCTGGGACTAACTAGTTCTAGTGAGTCGGTGGATGATATATGTGACTAACTAGTTCTAGTGAGTCCGTGGAAGGCAAATGTGACTAACTAGTTCTAGTGAGTCAGTGGATGACATCTGGGACTAACTAATGTTGCAGACCCCACTGTTTACCCTACCTGTTATTCTAACTTAGAACATTATCACACTCATCCACATCATCATGACCACACACTGTAAATAATATAGCACACAGCAGATGTCATATTTATTATATAATATTCATATCAGAAAAATTAGTAGTGAAATTACAAACACAATACAATACATATTGTCTTAACTAATTATTCCTATATTATATATATGTTAATGTAAATATTAAACTAAAGCGGAAATTGTAAGCATTAGCTCTTGATGGAATTCCCAACTATCCAAACCCAGTTCTATTGCCTTGCAATTACATCACACACACACACACATCTCCTTAACTGCGTCCTCAACACACCTTATCAAATACTCTTCCCCACTCAAATCCCCTCAGGCGGGCGATCTGGACATACCTCGTTCACAATGTGTCCTGCTTAAAACGCACGTTCAGATTATCTATAAATACAAAACTCAAACACCTATTTGAGCGATCCTGTTATATCATTAACATTCGTGCAACAGTCTATTAATCGCTCCTCTATCTAAGTCGGTGAGCTAAACAGACTCCTAAATGCAGTCTATATCTGTCTCTCGCTCTCATCTCTCTATCCAGCCTCCTCTCCATCCAGCCTACTGAGCTAAACTTTGTCTCGAGTTATATACACTCAATCAAAGTCAGAGCTTGACCAATGGATCTTAGGGGATGGCTCTATTCAGTCTTATTGGAACGAAACACTTTGCACACCAGTCACTCATTCTCCCCTTACCCAAATCGGAAGGCCAGAGGTCAGTTTCTACCTGTTCACATTCCTTGCCCCAACTCTGTTCTCCTTTGTTGAGACGGTGAGTGACCTTGACACGCATTCATGTACCTCTGTTATCAGCAACCCCATCACCCCTGTTCTAAACTCTTTGCTCCGGTGGGAGCTGTTACACTAGTTCTAGTCAGTCAGTGGATGACATATGGGGCTAACTAGTTTTAATGAGTCAGTGGAAGACATCTGGGACTAACTAGTTCTAGTCAGTCAGTGGATGAGTCCTTGGACTAACTAGTTCTAGTGAGTCACTGGATGAGTCCTTGGGCTAACTAGTTCTAGTGAGTCAATGGATGTGTCCTTGGGCTAACTAGTTCTAGTGAGTCACTGGATGAGTCCTTGGGCTAACTAGTTCTAGTGAGTCAATGGATGTGTCCTTGGGCTAACTAGTTCTAGTGAGTCACTGGATGAGTCCTTGGGCTAACTAGTTTTAGTGAGTCAATGGATGTGTCCTTGGGCTAACTAGTTCTAGTGAGCCAGGGGATGACCCCTTGGGCTAACTAATTCTAGTGAATCAGTGGATGAGTCCTTGGGCTAACTAGTTTTAGTGAGCCAGGGTATGACACCTTGGGTTAACTAGTTCTAGTGAATCAGTGGATGAGTCCTTGGGCTAACTAGTTCTAGTGAGTCACTGGATGAGTCCTTGGGATAACTAGTTTTAGTGAGCCAGGGTATGACACCTTGGGCTAACTAGTTCTAGTGAATCAGGGGATGAGTCCTTGGGCTAACTAGTTCTAGTGAGTCACTGGATAAGTCCTTGAACTAACTAGTTCTAGTGAGTCAGTGGATGAGTCCTTGGGCTAACTAGTTCTAGTGAGTCATTGGATGAGTCCTTGGGCTAACTAGTTCTAGGGAATCAGTGGATGAGTCCTTGGGCTAACTAGTTCTAGTGAGCCAGGGGATGATACCTTGGGCTAACTAGTTCTAGTGAGTCAGTGGAGGACATCTGGGACTAACTAGTTCTAGTGAGTCAATGGATGACACCTGTGGCTAAATAGTTCTAGTGAGTCCGTGGATGACATCTGAAGCAAACTAGTTCTAGTGTGTCAGTGAATTACACCTGGAGCTAACTAATTTTGATGAGTCAGTGGTTGACACCTTATTCTAACTAGTTTTAATGAGTTAGTGGATGACACCTTATTCTAACTAGTTTTAATGAGTTAGTGAATGACACCTTGGAATAACTAGTATAAATGAGTCAGTGCATGCTACCTGGAACTAACAAGTTTTAATGAGTCAGTGGATAAAAACAGAGACTAACTAGTTTTAATGAGTCAGTGAAAGACACCTGAAGCTAACTAGTTTTAATGAGTCAGTGAATGGCACCTGAAGCTAACTAGTTTTAATGAGTCAGCAGATGACACCTGGGGCTAACTAGTTTTAATGAGTCAGTGAATTACATCTTTTTCTAACTAGTTCTAGTGAGTCAGTGGATGACACCTGGAGTTAGGTGGCTCAAGTCTGTTAGACATCCATGTTGTATGTATTTCTGTCTTGTTTCCAAGTGTGTTCGTTCATCTTCTTTGTCTTCTTCTTCACCGATCAACTGATGCTCTGCTGCTAGTCTGTGAGGTTCACGGTCAACTGATGCTATGCTGCTAGTCTGTGAGGTTCACGATCAACTGATGCTTTGCTGCTAGTCTGCGAGGTTCACGATCAACTGATGCTGTGCTTCTAGTCGGGTGAGGTTCACGACATTGTGCGTTTCAGGTCTTCGCCAATCCTCCACAGCTTTTCGAACATTGTCGCTTCCCCAGGCCAGACTCTCTTTGGTCTGCATAGGTAGGGTATTCTTGCAGAATATGTTCTGGTGTTTGCTTGAGTGCTACACAATCGCATGTGACAGTGTCTCTGATGCCTATTCTGTAGAGGTGGGCCTTGACTCTGCAATGTCCCGAACTGAGTTTGAAGATCTTTGTCTGCCCATCTATGGCAAGTTTGTCTATGCTGTCATTTTCTGAATTGTATTATTTCGGCTGGATGATAATGTCTAAGTTTGGCTGCCCCAACAAGTTCATAACAATGGTGAAACAGCTACACGAAGGCATGTGTGCTCGTGTACTGGACAGCGGTGCAATCTCTAAAACGTTTCTAGTATCAAACGGAGTAAAACAAGGATGTGTACTCGCCACGACATTGTTCAGCATGATGTTCGCGGCCACGATGACAGACGCCTTCAGATCATTGGAGCTTGGAATACCCATAAAGTACCGCACAGATGGCAAGTTACTCAATTCCAGAAGAATGAAGGCCAAAACCAAAGTGGCTGGCGACATAATCAGGGAACTTGTATTTGCTGACGACTGCGCTCTAATGAGCAACTCAGAACTGAACATGCAGGTTGGAATGGACCAGTTCTCTGCCGCATGCGAAAATTTTGGTCTGACCATAAATGCAAAAAAAACAGAGGTCATGTACCAACCAGCACCAGGCATGCCGTACACAAAACCAGAGACTACAGTCAGCGGGCAGACGTTGAATGCCGTAGACAAATTCACATATCTGGGCAGCACGCTGTCGAGATCTGTCAGCCTAGACGATGAGGTGGCAAGCAGAATAGCAAAGGCCAGCAAAGCCTTTGGTAGAAGGCGCTCGATGGTCTGGGCACGTCGTGGCATCAGTGTCAAGACCAAACTCAAAGTCTACCGTGCAACCATCATTCCAACCCTACTATACGCTTGCGAAAGCTGGACTGTATACTCTGGACATGCAAGGAGGTTAAACCACTTCCACACAGGTTGCCTGAGGCGAATATTCCACATCCGATGGCAAGATCGTGTCACTGACATCGAGGTTCTCTCGAGGGCTAACATGCCCAGCATCCATGCACTGCTAGAAAAAGCACGACTAGGATGGGCCGGACACCTCGTCCGTATGTCAGACGAGCGGCTCCCAAAGAAGCTTCTCTACGGCGAGCTGAGAGAGGGATGGCGCCCAAAGAAACGTTTTAAAGACGGTCTGAAGGACTCACTAAAAAGTTGCCAGATAGACATCGACACCTGGGAATGTCTTGCGAAAAACAGATCTGACTGGAGAAGCGCAGTCAAATCGGGTGTAGCTGCCGGTGAAGATGACCGTGTTGTGAAAGCCCAGAACAGACGCGAGACGCGGAAATCCCGAGCAGCGGGAACACCATCCCCTTCTACAAACCTCGTGTGCCCGATATGTAGCAGATGTTTTCGTGCTCGCATTGGCCTGTTCAGCCACATGCGTACCCACACCCAACAGGGAAATCTGTGACAAGGATGATGTCGGCGGTCCTCATCGACAACGATGGACAGCTATTATTATTATTTCGGCTGATCTCTCAATTCTGTTCTCATAGATCGTTTGATGAGTGTCTTTGCTTCTTTATTGCTCTGTGGATGAGGAGTTTGGGTGCCTCTACTTTCGGATTTTGCTAGCTCATCTGCTTTCTCGCTTCCATGGATCCCACAGTAGGCTGGAATCCATTGTAGGACTAAATTAATTAATTATTTATTTTTTTTTGAGACAGCAATCCTATGTTGTATTTTATTTCATGTAAGAGTATATCTTGATTGTGGCTTGAGATGGTTTGGAGTACACTCCTAGAGTCTTTCTTGTTTGTAGCTTGAGTTGGCTTGGAGTACACTCCTGGAGTCTGTTAGAATTACCGTTTTCCTTGCAGATACGTTTTGTCTGATAAGAATCTGAGTTGCTGCATGAACAGCTCTTACTTCAGCTCTGAAATTGGTACAAGTCTCTCCTGCTGGTATGGAATGATTTTCTATGTCGTCATTGGAATGCTTTGTTGAAGAGCAATATAATTTAGAAATGTTTTAGTGGCCCAGGTGTTCTACTGATCATCGTACTGACACTCGAGATGTTACTATTTATATCGTTTGATTAAATACCTGTGGAGGGGACGGCGTGGCCTAGTGGCTAAGTGGCACGGCTCACAACCAGAAGGTGCTGGGTTCGATCCCCATCACAGCACCGGCCGTTACCCCGGGGAAGCAAACCCTTAGAAAATGCAGGAGGAAGCAGACCCTTACATAAAATGCATGCTGAAGTCGGATGCACTGGGCCGACAGGCGCAAAATAAAAACCACAGTGTAACGCACACCCGCCTTGGGGAATAGAGAAAAAAGGCGAACGCAAAACAAACAACAACAACAAATACCTGTAGTACTTGTTCTGATGCCGTTAACCGTGGTATTCGCGAGGTCACTGGTAGAATTGCTTTGCGGGGTATATAAAGCGGGTGTCGTTGGTGCTTTTGTTGTCACGGCTGGCGGGTGTGTTGAGCCTGAAAGAAAAGCATATTATGGTAATATTTGTTTAGAATTTGAAATTATATAGTAAAACATTTTCGCAATGTTAATCAGGATTTTTTTTAAACAGTCAGACATGTTAGTAATATTAAACAGAATGAAATAATACAGTAATATTAAACAGAATGAAATAATACAGTAATATTAAACAGAATGAAATGATACAGTAATATTAAACAGAATGAAATAATACAGTAACATTAAACAGAATGAAATAATGCAGTAATATTAAACAGAATGAAATAATACAGTAATATTAAACAGAATGAAATAATACAGTAATATTATACAGAATGAAATAATACAGTAATATTAAACAGAATGAAATATTACAGTAATATTAAAACGAACAAAATACACAGCTGAAAGATAAGATTAACCAGCACATTCATTCTTGTGCACGTACCCGGTACAAGTACCCTCAGCTCATTCAAGCACGACTGCAAACTGTCACAACAATACGAGCATGTGTTTTGGTGGTTGTTCTGGCAACCGTGTTCGTCATGGTTTGTGCATGTCTGTTTGGCGCAAAGAAAATTAACATTTTATCAGACACTAGCATTCTTTAAAATAAAGAAACACATATTTGCATTAGTACATTCAAGCACTTGCGAAGCAATTAATTCAAACTCACTTGCAGCACAATACCTTAATAAAATTCACTTTCCAATTCAGCACAATTAAAAAGACACTTTAAATTCAGCACATGAGATATTATAATTTTAAATTTAGCTTTCAGACAAGCTCATTAATTTTGACACGATCACCTCAACACATTCTGAAACGATTCCTTCATTTCAACGCAATGGTAAAAGACACTTTCACGTCAGCATATTATTAAATAAAGCATTCATTTAAACATCTGAATAAACAACACTTTCATTAATAAATCACACTTTTAATTCAGTACATACAGGCATACACGCACATACACACGCACCCACGCACATATACATGCATTTATATATATATATTTATAAATATACCATTCTTTCACTTCAACAAATTAATAAACAGTACTGTAATTACAACGAGTTCTTCAAAGACACTTTCCTTACATTAATTAAACAAATACTTTCTCTTTAAAACATTAATTGTGTCACTTTCAATTGAACACGTCAGTAAAGACACTTTCCCTTGAAAAAAATATAACACCATTTTGACCACAGAACAGGTTTTTGAATGAATGTTCATTTCAACAATGTTCAATAACACATTTTTCAAACAACACATTTGTACACTTCAGTAAAATACACATTAAGCAACAAATTCAAAATAAAATATATTTTCTAGCACTTTTCTTTCTATTGCGCAAGGTTGACCTTCGTGTTTGTGAAAATCTTGTTTCTGATATTCATGTTTATGATATTTATGTTTCTGATATTCTTGTTACATATATTCGTGTTTCTGATATTCGTGTTTCTGATATTCGTATTTCTGATATTCATGTTTCTGATATTCGTGGTTATATTGTTTCATATAATCTTTTTTTTTATATTCGTGTTTCTGATATTCGTGTTTCTGATATTCGTGTTTATCTTGTTTCATATAATCTTGTTTCGACATTCGTGTTTCTGATATTTGTTTCATATTATCGTGTTTATGATATTCGTGTCTGTGATATTCGTGTTTCCAATATTCGTGTTTCTGATATTCGTGTTTATCCTATATTGTTTCATATAATCTTGTTTCTGATACTCGTGTTTCATATATTCTTGTTTCCAATATTCGTGTTTCTGATATTCTTGTTTCTGATATTCGTGTTGCTTAAATTTTGGTTTCTGATATTCTTGTTTCTGATATCTGTGTTTCTGATATTCGTGTTTCTTACATTCTTGTTACTGATATTCGTGTTTCTTTAGTAATATTATGTTATATTCTTATATCTAATATTCTAGTTACTGATATTCGTGTTTCTGATATTCTAGTTACTGATATTCGTGTTTCTGATATTCTTGTTACTGATATTCGTGTTTCTGATATTCTTGTTACTGATATTCGTGTTACTGATATTCGTGTTACTGATATTCGTGTTTCTTTAGTAATATTCTGTTATATTCTTATATCTAATATTCTAGTTACTGATATTCGTGCTTCTGATATTCTAGTTACTGATATTCGTGTTTCTGATATTCTTGTTACTGATATTCGTGTTTCTGATATTCTTGTTACTGATATTCATGTTACTGATATTCGTGTTTCTGATATTCGTGTTACTGATATTCTTGTTACTGATAATCGTGTTTCTGTTATTCGTATTACTGATATTTGTGTTACTGATATTCTTGTTACTGTTATTCGTGTTTCTGATATTCTTGTTACTGTTATTCTTGTTACTGATATGTTTCTGATATTCGTGTTTCTGATATTCTTGTTACTGATATTCATGTTTCTTAAATTCGTGTTTCTGATATTCTTGTTACTGGTATTCGTGTGTCTTTAATAATATTCTGTTATATTCTGATATCTAATATTCTTGTTTCTGGTATTCTTATTTCAAATACTCATGTTTCAGTTATTTTGTCTTTCAGATATTCATATTTCTGTGACTCATGTTTTCGGATATTTCCATTTGCTGATTTTCTGGTTTGCTGATTCTCTTGTGTGCTGATACGTCTGAATGCTGATATTTTATGTGAGAACTGATACCAACGACATCTTACGTGAGCGTTTCCACAGGTGAATTCGACCTTGATTCTGTCTCGTCTTTGCAAGTGCAGTTCACACACCTTGTGAAGAAGTACAAAGAGTGAAGTGGATGATGATAAACGATTATACAGGTATGTGATAGAAGACCGAGTCTAAAGAGCAATACGACGGATTGACAGATTGCAACAGAAACATATCATCATCATCATCTGGTTGATCAGTCCTGAAACTGGCTGTAAGGATGTCTGAGAATGTCTCTTCATTTGACCATATCCTCTGGTTGATCAATCCTGAAACTGGCTGTAAGGATGTCTGAGAATGTCTCTTCATTTGACCATATCCTCTGGTTGATCAGTCCTGAAACTGGCTGTAAGGATGTCTGAGAATGTCTCTTCATTTGACCATATCCTCTGGTTGATCAGTCCTGAAACTGGCTGTAAGGATGTCTGAGAATATCTCTTCATTTGACCATATCCTCTGCAGTTGTCTTCATTGCAGCATAAATTCGTTCTTTAATGTCCCAGGATGCCTAAGATGTAAAGGTGCGTTTTGGTCGCCCCGGTTCTCACGGATCCCTTGAATCTTGCCCTATATTACCTTTTGTAGAAGACTTTTGTAGAATGACGGATGGCGCGAGAGAGGGCGCCCAAAGAAACGTTTTAAAGACGGTCTGAAGGACTCACTAAAAAGTTGCCAGATAGACTTCGACACCTGGGAATGTCTTGCGAAAAACAGATCTGACTGGAGAAGTGCAGTCAAATTGGGTGTAGCTGCCGGTGAAGACGACCGTGTTGTGAAAGCCCAGAACAGACTCGAGACGCGGAAATCCCGAGCAGCGGGAACACCATCCCCTTCTACAAATCTCGTGTGCCCGATATGTAGCAAATGTTTTCGTGCTCGCATTGGCCTGTTCAGCCACATGCGCACCCACACCCAACAGGGAAATCTGTGACAAGGATGATGTCGGCGGTCCTCATCGACAACGATGGACAGCTATTAGAAGACTTTCACGTCTCATATTGTGACCCAGCTAACTCAAACGATGTTTTTGTATCATATGCAATATGTGTCTTTGTGCACCCAAATCAGTGAGTACATATAAGTGAAAAAACATATAGAACATGCTTATTATTCAGGGTGAATTATATATTATCCAGGATGCAAACAAACCACCAGTAATCTCAATTGATGATGAGGCTCTCGATGTAGTAGATCACTGTAGTACTTGGGAGCCTCAGTCAATAATAAACTATCCCTGGACCGAGAGATCAATATCAGGATAGGAAAGGCAGCAACAACAATGAGCAGATTAACAAAAAAAAGGGTCTAAGAGAACAAGAAGCTCGCTGTTAAAACAAAAACACTTGTTTACCAGGCCTGTGTCTTCAACACTCTTCTTTATGGCAGTGAGACATGGTCTACCTACATGCACCAGGAGAGGCGGCTAAACAGCTATCATATGAGGTGCCTGCGCAGAATCCTGGGCGTTGGGTGGCAAGACAACATCACCAACGCAGAGGTGGTTGAGAGAACAGACACTGTCACAATCTTTCCCATGCTTAGTCTTCGAAGGCTCTGCTGGCTGGGACACATTCGGAGGATGGATGATGGCAGAATACCAAAATATCTTATCTTTGGGGAATTACAGTTGATGAAAAGGTCTCGGGGTCGGCTACTACCTCGGTACAAGGATGTATGCAAGCGGGATATGAATGACGTATTCATCGATTTGGAATCATGGAAACAGGGCGCCATGGATCGTGTTACATGGAGGGGCATGATTAAACATGGAATACAAACAAAGGAGATACTGACTGCTGATAGACTAAAGACTCAGAGTTTGAAAAGATATGCCACACCATGCGATGCCGCAAACGGTTTTTCTTGCACACAGTGTAGAAGATGCTTCTCTGCATGGACTGGTCTTACCAATCACATTCGTTACCGCCATGGACTGTAGTTGCATACCTTTTCAAAGCAAAATTACTATCGTCTGACAAGAGGGAAAGAGCTAATGAATGAATGATGCTTATTAGTATTATTATTATTCTCCTTTATCCTTGTTTTTCGTCAGTCATACACATCAATGGTTTCAACAAGTCATGCATGTAGCTTGCTATTTTAAAGATGCTGCTTGCGTTGCACCGTGTTCTGCGGTCACAGACCTTGCGTATCGGTCTTAAGGATGCATTTGTGTTGGGGTGCTTCCCTAGCGTTTGGCTGTCCCCAGTCCTTCTGGAAGCAGAGACGTTCTTTGTTATCAGAGTTGTTTCTCCTATGAAAGCTGTCTCATTGAAACATGCAGCCTTTCGTGGTCCAGAAAGCTCTTTGCGGGGTAACCAATCGTAGCTTGACCTGTCTGTCGAGGCTCTTACTGGGGGGATGGCACGTACTTACTATAGCATTTGTGAGACATACGCTGGGTTTGACTGATTTAATGTGGACCCAGGGTTTGAACTACTGTTACAACACTAACTGTGCGCCCACTCTTATTCGTAGATATCTCCACTCTTGCGCAGTCTGTCGATCCCCGCAAAATAGACTGACAAATGGACTGAGAGTGGATTCTAGACACTTTGCGTGGATGAATGAAAACATGAACAAATGCGTCAATGATCGATCAATGAATGCAGTTTCTCCAAGTGGTGCTAGGGTGCAGGGAATGAGACCACTGAAATCTCCCAAGCATGTCATATGAGATGATTGAATGAGGTTGAGCATCTGACTAGCTCAATAGTGGGAGTCTACATAAATGTGTGGGATTTGTCAAGAAATCACTCTGAGATCGTTTCTTGGCCTAATGTTCTTCGGCAAGGTTACAAACGTAGGGGTAGGGCAGGGCAAAGACAGGTGGGACAGGACAAAGACAGGTGGGACAGGACAAAGACAGGTGGGGCAGGACAAAGACAGGTAGGGCAGGGCAAAGACAGGTGGGGCAGGACAAAGACAGGTGGGACAGGACAAAGACAGGTGGGACAGGACAGAGACTGGTGGGACAGGACAAAGACAGGTGGGACAGGACAGAGACTGATGATACCGGACAGAGACAGGTGAGACAGGACAAAGACAGGTGGGACAGGACAAAGACAGGTGGGACAGGACAAAGACAGGTGGGACAGAACAAAGACAGGTGGGACAGGACAAAGACAGGTGGGACAGGACAAAGACAGGTGGGACAGGACAGAGACTGATGATACCGGACAGAGACAGGTGGGACAGGACAAAGACAGATGGGACAGGACAAAGACAGGTGGGACAGGACAAAGACAGGTGGGACAGGACAAAGACAGGTGGGACAGGACAGAGACTGGTGGGACAGGACAAAGACAGGTGGGACAGGACAAAGACAGGTGGGACAGGACAAAGACAGGTGGGACAGGATAGAGACTGGTGGGACAGGACAAAGACAGGTGGGACAGGACAAAGACAGGTGGGACAGGACAAAGACAGGTGGGACAGGACAGAGACTGGTAGGACAGGACAAAGACAGGTGGGACAGGACAAAGACAGGTGGGAGAGGACAAAGACAGGTGGGACAGGACAAAGACAGGTGGGACAGGACAAAGACAGGTGGGACAGGACAGAGACAGGTAGGACAGGACAGAGACTGGTGCGACAGGACAAAGACAGGGGGACAGGACAAAGACAGGTGGGACAGGACAAAGACAGTGGGACAGGACAAAGACAGGTGGGACAGGACAAAGACAGGTGGGACAGGACAAAGACAGGTGGGACAGGACAAAGACAGGTGGGACAGGACAAAGACAGGTGGGACAAGACATCTGAGACAGACAGTGTGGCTGAATAGAGCAGACGCATCAACAGCCACGAGCGAGTATCACAAGG
Source organism: Ariolimax columbianus (assembly GCA_036924085.1). NCBI lineage: Eukaryota > Metazoa > Mollusca > Gastropoda > Stylommatophora > Arionidae > Ariolimax > Ariolimax columbianus. The sequence goes on from JAVGWX010000016.1 coordinate 49,824,671, forward strand.
TGTTCTCTGTCATGGAAACGACTTCCAAGAGATGTCAAGGACGACTAAATAGCACAACGATAAGAAACTTAGGGGCCGACACAAGAAAAACAGAGGGAAGAAGGAACGAATTTGAGACAATAGCATAGGACAGGTCTGCTCTAAGAGGATTGGTTGAAGACATGTGCATACCAAGGTGATAAGGAGATAGGTGATAAGAGCGGAGGTCATAACGGTGAAGGTGATAAAGGCGTAGGTGATAAGGGTGAATGATATGGGGGAAGTTGGTATGGGTAAAGGTGATACGTGGGAAGGTGTTACGTGGAATGGTGATACGGAGAAGGTGATACGTGGGATGGTGATACGGATGAAGGTGATAAGGATGAAGAAGAATCAGGCTTGGAACTTTAATAACTGGTACATACATTTAATTATTAACATACAATTGAAATACTTTGGTCACATAAAAAGACAAAACTGTCTTGAGAGAATGGTAATGGGCGGTAGGATGGCGGGCAAGTGATGCAGAGGCAGACCAAGAAGATGATGGCACCAAGATGTCAAGGAATGCTTGAGCGTGACTCTATATCAGGCTGGAGATTTGGCAAGTGATGCAGAGGCAGACCAAGAAGGTGATGGCACCAAGATGTCAAGGAATGCTTGAGCGTGACTCTATATCAGGCTGGAGATTTGGCAAGTGATGCAGAGGCAGACCAAGAAGGTGATGGCACCAAGATGTCAAGGAATGCTTGAGCGTGACTCTATATCAGGCTGGAGATTTGGCAAGTGATGCAGAGGCAGACCAAGAAGGTGATGGCACCAAGATGTCAAGGAATGCTTGAGCGTGACTCTATATCAGGCTGGAGATTTGGCAAGTGATGCAGAGGCAGACCAAGAAGGTGATGGCACCAAGATGTCAAGGAATGCTTGAGCGTGACTCTGGGACTGGCCTGAGATTTGACAAGAGAGGCAGAGGCAGACCAAGAAGGCGATGGCACCAAGATGTCAAGGAATACTTAGACATGACTCTAGATCAGGCTGGAGATTTGGCAAGATAGATATTGAGTTTTTCTCAGACGTGCTGTGATGGGAACGACCTTCTGCAATGGACATGCTACATGATGATTCAAAACATCAAAAATACACAAGATTCAGTGGACGATCGCTGTTTTCTTCAATTTTGATCCTAGTGCGTAGTGAGGACAATTTATCCTCTTGAAAGTTGTAAAAGTGGGTGATTGGTATTATAATGTTAAATAACACTACGCTCGAGTTTACTTAAAAGGTCTAAAGTGTATACTTGCATCGTGGCAGTTCTGTGATTGTGTGCATGTCGTTGCGTCAAACTGGTCTGTACATTTTGGGCATGTTCTGGGCTGGGCTATTCAGAAAAACAAAAATAATTGCAATATTGAGGATTTTAGTTTTATTTTGTCTTTCTCTTCGTCTTGTTCTTTTCTGTTCTTATCTTCGTCTTCTTCTTCGCCATCCTCTTCTTCTTCGTCGTCCTCTTCTTCTGCTACTTCAACTACTTCTTCTTCTGCCATTTTCTTCTTCTTGATCATCTTCTTCTTCTTCTACTACTATTTCTTTCCGACTTCTTCTTTCCCTTGTTCTTCTGTTTTGTCTTTTTCTTTCACTTCTTTCTCTACTTCTTCTTCTCTTTGTCTTTGTCTTAATTTACTTCTTCTTCACTTTTATTTCTTTTTCTCTTTGCCTTCATCTTTTTTTTGTGTTCTTCTATTTAATTTTCTTCTTTTTCTACGACTTAGATTCTACTCGTTCCATTGATGTAAGAGACATCGCTGTTACATCTCTATCAATCTTACACCTGACAATGAAAAACAATCACTTCTTCTTCCTCCTCGTTCGTCTTTAGACCTCAACTTCAATGACTCTAACGAAGGCAGCAGTCGACTCAAGGCTCTGTACACTTCCGTACAGCTTGTCGTAGAAGAACACTGGCTGTTGCCAAATGATACTTCTTTTGTCGGTATACAATGGACAGGACTGCAAAATATGTTCTCCCTGCGTGGGAGCTGTGCCGCAGGCACAAAGGTCTGTAGTGCCAATCTTGAACTTGTTGTGCAGATGGCATCTAAGTAGTTCGTTACATGTGCGTAGCCGGAGAATTATCACCTGGTCTCGCCTGGAGAGTTGATGGTAGGCATCGAAAAACAATCACTAAAACGTTATACTTAAGAAAAAAGATATTCAGTAAAAATTGTTGTTTTTGCTAATCGTAAAAAAAAAACAACAAAGAAATAGATAATTGTCCAGTTGTCATCGTGTTGCGCTATAACTTACCTACAATCCCGTTCAAAGAAACGACACATAAAAACAATATTTTCCCAAACATTTCTGCCACGATTGAAATGTAGAAAGTTAATTTTTTTTTAATAAACTTTTGTACAGTTACGAGAGCTGGAAGCTCTTTCGCCACAATATTATTTATGAAACAGTCGTGCGAATTTATGTCCTTGCAAAGGTCTGTTCGTGTGACCTAATTTGTTTGCCAAGACCGGTCTTGTAACTTGCACCTGTCATAACTGTTAACAGATGAAATAAATCTCTGTTGATATGATCAAATCAAAGCTTCGGGTTGTTTATCTCTAGTTTATTGTCACGATTGGGTTAAAATTCGACAAATTATGGAAACAATAGCACGTGATTTTTAGACACGAAAAGCTATTTTTAACTTTTGTACAGATTTAGTGTGTGAAGGTTGCCTACCTAAGCATCAGCTGAGATTTGTTACACAGAGGGCAAATTTGTATGTGTGTTGTCGTTACAAAATAAGTAACACACGATATTGTTAATTATTAAAGCAATGACACGTGACACTAGTTACATACGCGAACATCAGCTTGGTTACAACACGACAGCTGACAAGCTATTTATAGGAAGTCGTTGCCACCAGTACCAGCCTTTGGACCAGAGTATCAAAGAAAGACAAAGATAGAGCAGATCCAAATGGATACAGGCCTATCAGTCTACTGAGCTGTGTAGGCAAACTGATGGAGCGTATAATAAACACCAGACTGATCTGGAAGAAAAACACATACTAATTTTACAGCAAGCAGGCTTTAGACAGCACAGATCCACTGAGGACCAGATCACTGTCATAGCCCAGGAAATAGAGGATGCTTACCAGGAGAAAAAGCATACAGTAGCGGTTTGTGTGGATTTAGAGCAGGCATTTGACAAGGTGTGGAAAGAGGCACTTAAAGTCAAGCTACGAAGAAGTGAAGTTTGTGGGAAAATGTACAGATGGATCAGTCACTACCTCGAAAACAGAACAGCCAGAGTTCAAGTACAAGGGCAGATGAGCAAAAAGGTGACACTTGAGCAGGGAGTACCCCAAGGGGGAGTACTGTCACCCACACTTTTCCTGGTGTATATAAACAACATCACAGAGAATATACAAAGAAGAGTCCACAGCTCCATGTTTGCAGACGATCGGGCTATGTGGACCTCTGAGAAAAATCTCACCATAGCAAGAAATCGGATGCAGCAGGCCCTAACATCGCTGGGGGAGTGGGCGAACTCATCGCTGGTCAAAATAAATGAGGAAAAAACAACATGTTCGATATTCTCGCTTTCAAACAAACCCCATAACACCAAAATAAGTATTAACGGCAAATATCTGCGGCCAAATGATAACCCAAACTATCTGGGAGTCACATTTGATCGGCGCATGACATGGAAAAGTCAGATCGAGAGAAACCGAATTAGAGCCAGACAAAGAATGGCAATCATGAGGAAACTTGCTGGCACAAGCTGGGGAGCAGACGAAAGTATACTAAGAAAACTGTACACTGGAAGAGACTGCAGAGCCCAGCAGCAAGCAGAGAAACTCAGAAGACTGACAGACCATCCAATGCACCAGAGACTAAATAGATTTGGAAATGGGAAACTAAAGCGGAGAAACTTTACAGAAATAGCCAAAGCAAAGATGAACGAGGACCCTATAAACACATTAACAAAACAAAACCCCATCCCTACTGTACGCAAACCTACCTGGAAGCAGCATATATTTCCGGTGGTGGCAGAAAATATACCAGGTATTGGAAACAAGAACATCCAGACTGAAAAAGAAAGAAGAGACATAACTATGAGGTACATAACGAAAAACTACACAAGCATGGACTGGACCCATGCATACACCGACGGTTCTGTAACAAACACAACACAGAACGGAGGGGCAGGGGTATTCCTCAGCCTACCAAATGGTAACAAAATAACACTGTCAGTGGCAACTGGAAAATACTCAAGTAATTTCAGAGCGGAGGCAGAGGCACTGAGGGCTGAAGCAGAAGCAATGCTGACAGGCAAAAGAAATGAAAGCCAGATAGTCCTGTTTACAGATGTCCTGGCCGTAGTCACAGCACTAAAAAACCAGAAAAATACTGAACTTAATCATTTAAGAGCAGTACTCTGTCAACTATGCCAGCAGACCGCACCAAAAGAGGCAGACAGACTGGCAAAAGAAGGTGCAAGACTACCACAACCAGATTCTAGTGTGACCTACGAAGAGTCCAAAAGGCTTATTAGAGCCAGATACATGGCCAAATGGGAAACAGAACATACTGGCTACACAAAAAATGATGCATATTACCAATTGAACAGAAGAGAGCAGGTCGTGGTCTTCAGACTCCGCACAGGCCACAACAGACTGAGGTACCACCTATTCTATAAGCTGAAGATAGGTGGCACTGACGAATGCAGTTGTGGTACTGGAAAAAAATGTCCGCTTAACATATGCTGCAAAACTGCTCGAAATACGAGGACCAGAGAAAGCAGATGTGGCCATCACCACTGGCAACACTAGACAAGCTCAATGGCAGTGTCGACAGCCTCAGGATGACAGCTGCTTTTTTCGAAAAAATACAGGTTGACGTCTGACAGCGTACGAAGAAGAAGAAGAAGGGCCAGAGTATAATTTGAAGACCTTATAATGTGTGCATTGCTTGTTCCTCATTATTTTGAAGAGACGGTTGTTGATCAATTTCATCTAAGAGCTGGTGATTGGCTTGGCTTCGTTCGTTCTCAATCTCCCGCTACCAAACCCTGAAAGGGCTTAGGTAGCAGAATGTAGTCCAGAGAACGGAATGCGTTGTGTCGTAGTTTACAGCTTGACTGCGAAATTTGCACCTTTCGGTCCAACACATCCGACTTCAGCAAGCATTTTTTGAGTACCGGGTTAGCATTCCGTCTTCGATCCCTTCTCCTTAGCCAGTCTGCCCTGCTGCAACCTGTTATCCAGGATCACCGCGTGGAGGTGTAGAAGGGTCTTGGCAGCTTTGGTTGACTGGCCCTGACACTAGCAGTCAGCTATGAGTCGCGCTGACCACTGAAGCTCATGCGCTGCTCAGAATCTTGATCCCGGTAACTGGTGATTGAGAACGAACGAAGAAGGACACTTTAGTAACATCCCCGGAGTTGTAATTTAACATATTATTTTGTCCATGCAAATGTGGAACAGTAGTGGTGAAGCACATATCCCCGTAGTAGTAGTAGTAGTAGCAGTAGTAGTAGTAGTAGTAGTAGTAGTCGTAGTAGCAGCAGCAGCGGTAGTAGCAACAGCATCAGTAGTAGTAGTAGAACAAGACCTATGCCGGCTTATCCGATAGGCCGCCAGCAGTATCGGAATGCGTGGGCAAATAAAGAACTGATCGCTTGCACCAGATAACAGTGTGACACGTGAAAATGTTTTTCACACCTGACTTGCTGACGGACAGTGTCACTTTCGATGCAAAGGAGAAATATGCATCATTCTACTTGACTTCATTGCTGGTGACCTAGTTTCGAGAGTTTAAACATTAAACACTTGAAAAGTACACCATGTGGGCGCCAGTTATCGATAATGTTATCTTTGAATGCAGACACATCTGTGAAGGCGACCAGAAATATATTTCTTCGTTTTATTATATTTCGTATACTCCAATCCAGTGCAATCAACTACTTTGCAAAAATCGATGAGCTGTAGCGGAGAGCGATCCATAACGCGTACGCCGTATTGATCCTCAATAACAGGATGCAACAGAGCAGACTGATTAGGGATAAGGGATTGAATAGGGAAGGCAACCCGGTACTCAAGGCTGTAAACTGAAACACAGCGCATTCCGTTCTCTGGATTACATTCTGCTGCTTGCGAAGCCCTTGGAGAACGAACTAAGCCAAGCCCTTTTTCACCGAATTGTTTTTCCCCTGCTGCTCCTCGGTGCTATAGTTTACATATTATTATAGCGAGTTTCTACAGTACGCATTGATTGACAGATTCAATGTTGAGACTTTCTCTCACTTGCGCACAGTGAATTTATCTGTGAGAAATTGCGTTCAACGAATGCGTTTGACCAATAACCCCTACTCTACATATAAGAGAGTATTGGTTTGATCCTGGTAGAGTTAAACAGAAGCTTACCACCATTCCCAAATAGCTAGTCCAAGTATTCTTTACTGAAGTGATAAAAAATCTCCATCTAACGATCTACAACTTTACAATGTTTCAAGATGACTATAATCATCAAATAGACTTTCGGAATCAAGATACTGAGCAGCGCATGAGCTTCCACGGTCAGCGACCCATAGCTGACTGCTAGCGTCAGGGCCAGCGAACTAGAGCTGTCAAGACCCTTCTACACCTCCTGGATAACAGGCTGCAAAGCAGCCTGGCTACGGAGAAGAGATCGAATGCTAACCCGATACTCAAGAAATACTTGCTGAAGCCGGATGTGTTGGACCGAAAGGTCCAAATATCACCGTCAAGCTGTAAACTATGACACAACGTATTCCGTTCTCTGGACTACATTCTACTAATTAGGCCGGTGTCAGGGTTTAGTAGCGGAGATTGAGAATGAACGAAGCCAAGCCAAGCCAAGCCAAATAGGTTTTCTTCTTTCACTTTCAAGTCTAGAAAAAAAAGGGGGACGGCGTGGCTTAGTGGTTAAGTGACACGGCTCACAACCAGAAGGTGCTGGGTTCGATCCCCATTCACAGCGCCGGCCGTTACCTCGGGGAAGCAAACCCTTAGAAAATGCAGGAGGAAGCAGACCCTTACATAAAATGCATGCTGAAGTCGGATGCACTGGGCCGACAGGCGCAAAATAAAAGCCACAGAGCAACGTGTACCGCCTTGGGGATTATAGAAAATAAGGCGAACGCAAAAACAAAACAAAAATTATAGAAAAACAGTATGGATTTCACCAAGGCAGACGATGATATTCTCCCACGAAACTGATGCCCACAGAAAAACCCATCCCATTTTAGCAAACATATTCTTATTCCATGGCAGTAGCATAAAACAGCATTGTTTTTAAAGAATCTTTTTCTTCGTACGCTGTCAGACGGCAACTTGAATTTGTTCGAAAAAGGCAGCGGTCATCCTGAGGCTATCGACACTGCCATAGAGCTTGTCTAGTGTTGACACTTGACCTAATGTGCTTTCTCTGGTCCTCGTATGTCGGGCAATTTTGCAGCAGGTGTTCAGTGGGTATGAGATTGCAGAGTTACGATACGCAGATGACACAGTGATACTATCAAGAAGTTCGGAAGGGCTAGAGCAGCTACTTTCAGCCGTTAATGGACATAGTAAAGATCAAAATCTGTTCATAAACAAAACAAAGATAATGACCACCGATAAAACACAATGTCAGCATAAATTTACAGTGGGTGGTGAGGAAATAGATCAGGTTACACATTTTGAATATCTGGGCTCCAGAATTGACAAAAATGGTGACTGCTCGAAAGAAATCAGAAGAAGACTAGCTATGGCAATGCAGAGACTGAACAGCCTGAAGAAATTATGGCAGGGCACCAACAAAACGATAAAAGTAAAAGTCTTGAGAGCCTGTGTTTTTCATGTGGCAGCTTATGGCTGGGAAGCATGGACGATTACCAAAACTTCTAGACAAAGAATCGAATCCTTCGAGTCAAAATGTTACAGAAAGATCCTCAGAATACCCTGGACAGAGAAAAGAACAAATGTAGACATTCGGCAAGAGTTGCGCATAGAGGAGAACTGGTTTATCAATTCCATTTTGGCTAGAAAATGCAAATACTTTGGTCACATCAAGAGACACAGCGGTCTCGAGAGGACGGTGATGGAAGGTATGGTGCCAGGCAAAAGAGGAAGGGGTAGACCAAGAAGACGATGGCACCAAGATATCTAGGAGTACCTGAGTATGACAGTGGCGGAAGCTGGTGTTTTGGCAAGAGAACGAGTTTATTTCAGACAGAGTGTGATGGGAGCGACGTTCTACAAAGGACATGCTACATGATGATGATGATGATGTTCAGTGGTAATTTTCCCTGTACCACAGGTGCAGTCGTCAGTAGCACATATCTTCAGTTTATTGAATCGATGGTACCTCAGTATGTTGTGGCCTGTGCGGAGTCTGAAAACCACCATCTGCTCTCTTCTGTTCAACTGGAAATAAGTATTATTTTTTGTGTAGCTAGTACCCACTGTTTCCTATTTGGCCATGTATCTGGCCTTAATAAACCTTTTGGACTCTTCGTAGGTCACACTAGAATCTGGTTGTGGTAACCTTCCACATTCTTTTGTCTCTTTGCCTTGAATGTTACAGTGGGATGGAAACCACTGTTCCACGACTCTTTTGGGTGTGGACTGCTGGCATAGTTGACATAGTACTGATCTAAGTAATTTAGTTCTGTATTTTTTCTGGCTTTTTAGTGATTTTTTAAAATGAATCTGAAGTAATTAAGCCCTCGTCAACAGCCATCTTTAGTTCAGCTTGTACATCACGTGTTAGAAAGGCATCACTGTGTCGTACTGTTAGCTTCATAATAATAATATTCCACGACCGTCTGAGAAAACAGTTTAAATTGTGTTGTCAGAAACAGAAGGTAGATGAAATATTTTATATCATTAAAAAACTGAAACAATGTATATGGACATCCGTCTTGTCTTAAGAAATATGATTTAAGTGCTTCGTTCATGTCGATGAAGATGTTCAGAGCTGGCTGCAATGATAACTACTGTATTTTGACGTATCCATGAAAAGTTGTATATTCTATGTTTTGCTGTATCCCAGAAAAGTTATATATTCTATGTCCACAAAAACTTTTTAAGTTCTTGATCTCTCACTGTGAAAGTACGAAAATATTTGAATATTTTTTCAGAGATTGCCTGGGCATCTATCAGCAAGGCATAAACAGCTGTTTGAGCAGCGTTTGTACAATATGAGCTGGGCATCCAACAAGACATCAACAGTTGTTTGAACAGCGGTATGCACAATGCGGGATGCATACGCGTATCCAACTCCAATTATTTTCCTATCCAAATTTCTTGAAACATTATTGTTGCCTCTTGCTCTTCTCTAGTTAAGTTAGCTGTCTGATTTTCGGAAGTCGGGATATTTAGCAGCTCTGCAGTTTCGTTGCCTTCAACATTGCAGTTAGATAGTATAGTATCCACTGTGTGAGAAACTTTGGGTATTTTACTGAGAGTTGTGTCAGGGAGTAATTACATTGCTCGATATCTTCATCTTTGTGTTGTTTTAGCGCTGCTAATACTGTCGAGGCATAAGTCAGGAATACTATGTTTTCTAGGTGGATTTCTTTATTTTGGATTACCAACTTAGCTGCGGTCTTCAGTGCCTCCGCTTCTGCGCGGAAGTTATTGGATTACGATTACGTTTCCTTTGCTAATACTCGAGTTTTTTTACTTCTCTGTTTCATAGTCAGTAATAGTCCACTCCGCCTCCGTTGAATGCGACTTTGTTAGATTACAGCAACGACCTGACTAAAGAGCACGAGAAAGGCCGCAAAGTATATCTATTTAAACTACTCATTGTGGGCATTCAACTACAACAGACGCGACACACTTGGCACAAGAAAGACGGTACAAGATCAAGGAATCGGAACTAAGCCAATACAAAGTGACGTACATTGACACGTGAGGTCTAAAAATAGAACTATGAAACTTGAACCGTAACATTAAATAAGTTACAGTTTATTCCTGATACAAAATTAAGAAGAATAGGTTAAAAAAAAACGCATGAAATCAGACTAAATCTGTTATTAAATCTAACATTGTAAATATCTTGGAATGTATTATTGATAATGATATATTTATGCACACAAAAAGTGTTAAATCAATATATAAACAAACTAGAAAATGATCCACTGTATTTACATTGTTCACGTGATACAGACAAGATGGTGGATGGAACAATTTGGCTGTAAGTATTTCCTCAATGGTACAGATTTGAAGGTACGCACAGTTTTAATGAAAATATTCACGTTTCATATCTAACTATTTTTGTAGTCTACCGGCATATCTAATATGTAGTTCCTTACATGAGGTGTTGATTGCTTTGCTTTCTTTTTTCGTTCTCTACGTTAACTTTATTTCTATACTCAACTAATAATAGTTATAATAATTATTTATAGTGTATTTCTCTGTGTTTCGGCATGGCTCCCCAACCATGTGCCAGTGCTTGCTAATTACCTCCTCTGATGGTAATGGTTTTTAATATGTTATTGGAATGCTTTTGGGACTTACGTTTTCTGTCTTCATTTGTCTGGTTTTGCATGCAGTATTTGTGACATGTTCTTCCTGATTTATTTTTGAAAACTTAGTTATTTTTTTAGATTTAATTGGCTGATAAATACATACTCTTACAAAATATATCCCAATCATGAATTGATTAATTGAGCTTACCTTGAACAGTCTCACTACTGTTATTAGAAAGCCCAGAAACTAATTTAGATTTTTGTTAATAAATGGTCTTTTTAATTTCTGCAACTTGTCCATATTTGGTTAGTTAACTATCTATGTCCCGTTTTTATTGTGACACGTGCATTGATTTTCCTATACCATTCTACGCAATTATTAAAATACTTTGATAGTAAATGTAAAGGCAGTCTCATAGCAGACAATGCTGTTGAGGATGAAGTAATAAGAGACATTTTATGAGGCCACAGCTTGTATGAGGTAGAGTGGCCAGTTCCCTTCCTCTCTTTCCTTAACAGTATGTCAGGTACCAATTTACAGCTGGATTGACTGGGGGAAAAGTGGCCATACCATTAAAAAAAACCAATGAAATGCCTGATCTGTCAACCCGAGTGTAATGTTATTTGAACCTGGTACATTGGGATTGTAAACCAAGATCACTACCCCAAGGCCACATGCTCACCTAATAACAGAACTGAGACAAATAATTCTGTGTCATCCTTATCTATATATTAAAATTTGCAATCTTGTAGTTCCAGATCCAGAAAGATACAAGAACTAGAAATCCTGTCTATATTTTTTTCAAAATAAGAAATAATTTTAGAATTTTGTAACTTTATAATTAGTTGATTTATAAACACTATCATTATGTGTCTGTTCCACCTATCTATCTGTCCGCCTCCCCATTTCCCCACAGATTTGATCATTCAATATCCATTCTATTAACATTAAAATAATACATCATTGAGCTGTAAGTTACAACAAAGTAAATTATGTGCTGTGATCATATTGTGTAACAAATTTTTTTCAATTGTTGATGGAAACAAGTTTATTTATTGTGCTTTCATGCTGATTTTATATTAATATACAGATCTCTAGGAAGTGAGAATTGAGCAGCCATGTCTATTCAAGTGAGACACAGTAAAAAAACGTCTGCTGAAGATGGTTATGACAGTGATGCTGATGCTCTAACACCAATTCTTGGAGTCAGTACAACTGTAAAAGGGGATGGGGCTGAAGTACAAACTGGTATGTTAATATATAGTGATTATTTTGCTGTATGTTGTATTCTGTGTGACAGTGTAGATGTTACCCCTTGGAGAGGCAATAGGGCCTTGGTCAGCTTTGGTTCACTGACCCTGATGCTGCAAGCAACCAGCTATGAGTCTCTGGCTGCTGTCAGCTTATTCACTGTGCTGCATCTTCATCCCCGTCGGGAATTCAACTGCCCCCTCCACTTTGCTTAGATTGATTTCAAGGCTGCCTTTGACTCCATGAATAGATCTGCTCCATGGAATGCCTTGAAACAAGTGGGAGTTTCCAGCACATTGGAGCGAATAATCGAGCATCTACACTGGATCATCATGGATCACCATTTTTCAAACACGTTTTCATGAAGCCCATGGTGGAAAGCCTAAGCAAGGCAATAATGCAAGCTGCCACTGAAACCATCCCAATAGGAGCTAGGAAAAACTATAAGCCCTACTGGAATGATGAGTTGCAGAAAGCGGAAGATGCAGTAACAAATGCTAGGAACATGGCAGAGCGAGAACAATCTATGGAGGCAAACATCGCCCTCAAAGCCGCCACGGCGAAATACAAATACACTCTCAAGCAAACAGCAAGAGAGAGCTGGAAAAACAAAACGGAAAGCCTAAACCTGGACAAAGAAGGGAACAAGCTATGGAAGCTAGTCAGAGCCATGAACGACGAAACCCCGTCAAACAAACAAATTACCATCAAGCAGGGCGAAAACTTGCTCACTGGTAAGAAAGCCGCAAACGCATTTGTCGATCACTATGCCAGAGCAAACCACATCGAGGTCCCTGCAGATAGGCATACAGACATTAGTGAAGAGCAAAAGGGGCACGACAACATCAGTACGGCTCCTGAAGAGCATATGATGGCCAAATTAACAATGAGCGAAATGGAAGAGGCCATGAGAACATTAAAGAAAAGGAAATCTCCTGGAAAAGACGGGATAACAAACGAAATGCTGATGGGGCTGGGCCAAACAGCGAAGAGAAAACTGCTATCGGTCCTGAACCAAAGCTGGAAAAGGGGATTTGTACCCCAGGCATGGAAAGACGCAGTACTTGTACCAGTACCAAAAACAGGAAAGGACAAAACAGATCCAAATGTATACTGGCCCATCAGCCTACTGAGCTGTGTCGGCAAGCTGATGGAACGGATGATAAACACCAGACTGATGTGGCATCTGGAAGAAAAACGAATACTAATTCCACAGCAAGCCGGCTTTAGACAGCACAGATCCACTGAGGACCAGGTCATCCTCATAGCCCAGGAAATAGAAGATGCCTACCAGGCACAGAAACACACAGTAGCTGTTTGGGTGGACCTGGAAAAGGCATTTGACAAAGTCTGGAAAGATGGACTTAGAGTCAAGCTAAGAAGAAGTGATGTTTGTGGGAAAATGTACAAGTGGATCAACCACTACCTCAAACAAAGAACGGCCAGAGTCCAAGTACAAGGGCAGATGAGCAAAAAGGTGACACTCGAGCAGGGAGTACCCCAAGGGGGAGTACTGTCACCCACACTCTTCCTGGTGTATATAAACGACATTACAGAGAATATTCCAAGAAGAGTCCATAGCTCAATGTTTGCAGATGATCTGGCTATGTGGACCTCTGAAAAGAATCTCACCATAGCAAGAAATCGGATGCAGCAGGCCTTAACATCGCTGGAAGAGTGGGCGAACTCATGGCTGGTCAAAATAAACGAGGAGAAAACCACATGCACAATATTCTCGCTTTCAATCAAACCCCCAAATACCAAATTAAGTCTAAATGGCAAATACCTGCAGCCAAACGACAACCCAAACTATCTGGGGGTCACATTTGATCGGCGCATGACATGGAAAAGTCAGATCGAGAGAAACCGAATGAGAGCCAGAGAAAGAATGGCAATCATGAGGAAACTTGCTGGCACAAGCTGGGGAGCAGACGAAAGCATACTAAAGAAACTGTACACTGGAAGAGTGAGACCAGTTCTCGAGTATGGCATTGCGGCATGGACAACAGCAGCAAAGGCGAACTTCGATAAAGTTAGCAAACTTCAAAACCAAGCCATGAGAGTTATAACAGGAGGCATGAAGTCAACGCCAATTGTAGTACTGGAAAAGATTACAAAACTGCAATCCATGACCGATAGAAGAGACTGCAGAGCCCAGCTGCAGTCAGAGAAACTCCGAAGACTGACTGACCATCCAATGCACCAGAGACTAAACAATTTGGGAAATGGGAAACTAAAGCGGAGAAACTTTGCAGAAATAGCCAAAGCAAAGATGCACGAAGATCCCATAAACGCACTAACAACACCAAAACCCATCACTACTGTACGAAAACCTACCTGGAGGCAGGATATATTTCCAGAGGTGGTAGAAAATATACCAGGTATTGGAAACAAAAACTGTCAGACTGAAAAAGAAAGGAGAGATACTACCCTAAGCTTTATATAGAAAAACTACCCAAGCATGGACTGGACCCATGCATACACCGACGGTTCTGTAACAAACACTACACAGAACGGAGGGGCAGGGGTATTCCTGAGCCTACCAAATGGCAGAAAAATAACACTGTCATTCGCTACTGGTAAGTACACGAGCAATTTCAGAGCAGAGGCACTGAGGGCGGCAGTGGAAGAAATGGTGATACACAAAGAAAATGAAAGCCATATAGTCCTGCTTACAGATGCTCTCGCCGTAGTCACAGCGCTAAAAAGCCAGAAAAACACTGAGCTTAATGACTTAAGAGCAGCACTCTGCAAACTGTGCCAGCAGTCCGCACCAAAAAGGGTAGTGGTACAGTGGGTCCCATCACACTGCAACATCCAAGGCAACGAGGAGGCAGACAGACTGGCAAAAGAAGGTGCAAGACTACCACAAACAGATACTAGTATGACGTACGAAGAGTCAAAACGGCTTATCAAAGCCAGATACATGACCAAATGGGAAACCGAACATACTGGTTACACCAAAAACGATGCCTATTACCAGTTGAACAGAAGAGAGCAGGTCGTTGTCTTCAGACTTCGCACTGGCCACAATAGACTGAGGTACCACCTATTCAACAAATTAAAGATAGGTGGTACCGACGAATGCCCGTGCGGTACCGGTAAAATGACCTCTGAACATCTGCTGCAGAACTGCCCGACATACGAGGATCAGAGAGAGCAGATGTGGCCATCACCAGTGGAACTGCAAGACAAGCTCTATGGCAGTGTCGACAGCCTCAGGATGACCGCCGCTTTTTTCGAAAAAATAATGGTTACTGTCTGACTGCGTAAGAAGAAGAAGAAGAAACACGTTTTCTGCATCATTCAGTGTCTGACAGTGATGTGTCCTCACCCTGGAATTGTTCTGTCATGCAATGAACTGAATCCTCAATCAGCTGGAAATGTGCAGCATAGCAGTCACCATTGACAGCTTCTCGACTATGCAGGTGATGTAGTCATACCAGGCTCTCACCTTCAGGCACTGATAAAACCACTGGAGTACCTAGAAGAACTTGCATCTAGATTAGGCCGCCACATCTCATGGGCAAAAACCAAGATATAAAACCTTGGCTGTAATCCCACACCAGCATAAAATATTGTAAAGGGCAAACATTTGAATTCCACTGAAGATTTAAAATAACCTGGGCAGTAAACAAAACTCTGATGCAAGAAGCCACACGGACATCATTCAAAGAGCTGGTCTGGCAGCTGCCTCTATAAACACCCTGCATCAGGTCTGAAGCCAGCAGGGGCTTTCACTGAAAACTAAGATACAAATTTACATGACCTGTGTTGACCCCATCCTGCTGTATGGTTCAGAAACATGGACTATTCTGCAGGGTGATCAGAAGCACATTGAAGCCTTCCACATGCGCCAGAGGAGATTTCTTACGATCAACTGGTATCACAGGGTCTTAAATATTGCAGTTTGCTGGCGGGCATGCCTCAAGAGCACACTCATCATGCTAAACCACTGCCATTTGGACCTATTTAGTCATGTGGTCCACCTTATTGAGGATGTTTCCACCAATCTGCTCTTAAAGCAGAACACGAACATCAAGAATGGGAAGCGACTCTCTCCACCAAAGTCTCGTGGCCGTGACTTTCTACTCACCACCTGCTGAGGTCAAATCGGAAAGACATCATCCTTTTTGCATGTGGTCTGGAATGCAGCCACTCATCATGCTCATGGATGATTGATGGAGATGGTCCCTTGTCACCTAAGAGGGCTACCTACCCAACTACTTTCCTATATGTTACTTTCTTATCAGCACCTGCCTGGATAGGGGATATAGAGGTCACGAACCTTCAGGATCTCATGTTGATCAACTGTCCTGGTCAAGCTGGGGTGTGCGAAAGTGAAAGAGCAGACATCCTGTCCTCAATGGCACTCAAGGGCAATGGATAAGGTGACATTTTGAGGTTGATCAACAACTGCCTGTTGGATAAAGACCCTTTAATTGATGAACCACCAGTGCACATATTGCACATTTTACAAATCATACACCGATCTAGCAGACAAGTGGGTATAACTGGACAGTGTGTATATTCAGGAAACTTTGGGGACCATCAGTATCAATAGCCTTCACAATTTGCTGAGAGGGACTGAGCACCTGTGGGTTTGCCTGAAATGCAATGACATAGATTGTTTAAAACACAGGACAGAACTGGTTATGTTTTAACTTTCCTATTCTTTAGGTATTCTATATTACAGAAGTACATTCCAAAGAGATGGACATTAAGACAACGATTGCATAGGCAAAAAAGACCTTCAGAGAAAAAACTTAAATTGCTAACCTAAAATATCAGGATAGAACTAAGGAAAAGAATAATCATCACTCATGTCTGGCCAATTGCATAGTATGGGGCTGAAATATGGGCTCTTGCAAAGAGGGATGAAAAAAGCTTGGAGGCGTTTGAAATGTAGTGCTAATATAAAATGGAACAAGGGAGTTGGACAGAAAACATCAAATGACATTGTCCTCACTGAATTAGACGCACAAAGACAAATATTTAAAATAATACAAAAATGAAGATTGTGTTATTATGGACACAATATGTGACATGAAAGTCTTCTACAGAGGATACTAGAGGGCAACATTCATGGGGAAAAAGGAAAAAGGTGACCATGACTCACCTTTACAATTCAGGTATGCAGAGACATTAAAGTGCAAACCTATCATGAAATTAAGAGAGCTACAGAGGATGTGGTCAAAGGGAGAGATGTTCAGGCAACGTTACAACCAGTCTTAGGACTGATCAAACACATGATGATGATGAGGAGGAGTATTTTCCATTTCACTATATTCATGTTTTTATATGTCAAGATGATTTAATCATGAGTGGTTGACCATATTCATGAAATGTTGTTGTTATTATTGTATTACAATGCTGACAAATTTTATATTTGCTACAGGCACAGGATGGTTTAGTTCATCTTTTCTTGTTGTCAATGCTGCTCTTGGAGCTGGTCTTCTCAACTTTCCCATTGCATATCATCAGGCTGGAGGTGTGGTCATCGCTGTGGCTATCCAGTCAGTGAGTTCACATTCTGTTACCTTGTTCACATAGACACAAAAAACCAGATGGACACCAAAGACCAGACGGACACCAAAGACCAGACGGACACCAAAGACCAGACTGACACCAGAGGCCAGACGGACACAACGATCAGCACTGATATAAACAGTGAGCAGCAATGGGACAGAGCAGTGCTTCTCAACATTATCAAGTTAAATGATGGTTGTAATGTCCTCTTCTCAACATTATCAAGTTAAATGATGGTTGTAATGTCCTCTTCTCAACATTATCAAGTTAAATGATGGTTGTAATGTCCTCTTCTCAACATAATCAAGTTAAATGATGGTTGTAATGTCCTCTTCTCAACATTATCAAGTTAAATGATGGTTGTAATGTCCTCTTGAGCAGTTTAAATTGCTTGTTGTTGTTGTTTCAGAAGCTACTAGTATCTGAGTTTTTCACTTTTGACAAATTGCCTCTGGTATCAGCTTGGCTCTTCTTACATCCTGAGTTGTATAGAAGAACGTGGAGTTGGACCATCATCATTACTATAGTACATGCAATACAAGATTCTCAGTAGACACACCCAGTAGCAGAACTTCATTATTGGGGCCCTGAATCTTTAACTAATATGGGGGGCCCCTTCAAAACCAGCAACATGGTCTGGTGGGTTGTTGTTGTTTCGAATGCCCACATTGAGTATGTTTACACTTTTGTGCGCCCTGAAAAAGACATTAAGTGACGGGTTACAGTAACTTTCCTCACATCCCAAGCGTGCTGATGAAGGTGGAACGGGGTCCTTCAGGAGGTTGTGCTATGCTTGGCTTCATTTGAGTGTCGCTCACTACTACGAGGATCACGTCGATCCCTCACCTCGCTAGCCAGGCTGCCATGAAAACAACCCGTTTCCAAGAAGGGCTATGAGGAAGTCGAGGTGAGGGTCTTGGCCAGTATGTTTTGCCTGACCCTAACATGTCTGATCAGTATATTTTGCCTGACAAGACGTTAGTCTTCCTCCTCAGGTCTGCTGGATAATCACTCTTATCTTCTTCAGCGGAGTTGTTCCACCACAGATCATTGCAAATATTTTTTTTCATGTAACCGCTGCATCTCATAATTTGATTCAAATTGCTGTAATGGGTTATCTCACATGTCAGGGGTCACTGGTCTGCATACACGTTTCCTATGCAATTGTAATTATTGAGTTATGAGGGGATAACAGTTTTATAAAGCGTGGCTTTGCAAAATTCCTTTCTGCATCCGATTTGGCATTCCCAAGTACAGCCTAAGTGCAGTAATAATGTTGAGATCACTTCAATTGGGTTTTTCAGTTCAGTTCATCCCGTAACCCATCAGGTCGTTGGGGCACACATGAAGACACTCCCAAAATCTCACGCCATCCCTCTCTGTCTGTCGCCGCCTGTCGTATCTCACCGGGACGAAGGCCTGACCACTCAGTGATGCTGTCCACCCATCTCTTCCTTGGACATCCTTGCCCTCTCTGTCTCTGTACAGAACCAAAGAGTATCGAGTTGGTAATTCCGTTGGACCTCGCGACGTGCCCACACCAGGCCATCTTTCGTCTTTTGATAGCTGTGAACAGATCTTCAATTGGACCAATAGCGTCTTCAACTCTCTGAGGTATTTCTACGTTCGTGACACGATCTTTATATGTAACATTTAGGAAAACTCCTAATTAGGTTTTTACTCATGAATAAGCTGAACAGCTTCTGTACAATGCTTTATAGATGCTGTGTTTTCTTCTGTGTTGTGGGACTTTCTAAGGTGCGAATATTCTTTGAACTGATAACAATTGTTTACTAATTTGTGGTCAATATCATCTTTGTATTATAAGTTTAATACTGTCCTCATCAATTTCAGAATTTGTCATAAATTCTAACAGGAAGTTTAACATTTTCACATGCGTGACAGTCTACGTGATATTGTAATAACATTTTAAA
This sequence comes from Ariolimax columbianus, assembly GCA_036924085.1. Taxonomy (NCBI): domain Eukaryota; kingdom Metazoa; phylum Mollusca; class Gastropoda; order Stylommatophora; family Arionidae; genus Ariolimax; species Ariolimax columbianus. Next base: position 49,843,844 of record JAVGWX010000016.1, read on the forward strand.
AGGTTATTTATTTGAACTATTTATTTGCACTCAATTACATTATATTATTAGTATTACTATTTTTGTTTAAAAACTCACATACAGAAGACCAACAGTTTTTAAGCAATGTTAACTACAGTCACTTCTTAGGTCACTCTGGGATTAGGAGCCCTATAGCTTAAGCTTCATTAGTTTCATAGTGGATCAACCACTGACGATCACAGTGTCAATCTTCCCCTAGTTAGCCAGGCTGCTGCAGCACATCCCGTTTTCTGATGCATGGCATGAATGTCGGGTAGGGGGTCTTGGTCAGTAGGCTGTGCCTGACTCTGACGCAAGTCTTGGTACATGGCATGGATGGGAGGTAGGAGGTCTTGGTCAGTAGGCTGTGCCTGACCTGAGGAAAGTCTTGGTACATGGCATGGGTGGGAGGTAGGAGGTCTTGGTCAGTAGGCTGTGCCTGACCTGAGGAAAGTCTTGGTACATGGCATGGATGGGAGGTAGGAGGTCTTGGTCAGTAGGCTGTGCCTGACCTGAGGAAAGTCTTGGTACATGGCATGGATGGGAGGTAGGGGGGTCTTGGTCAGTATGTTGTGCCTGACCTGAGGAAAGTCTTGGTACATGGCATGGATGGGAGGTAGGGGGTCTTGGTCAGTAGGTTGTGCCTGACTCTGACGCAAGTCTTGGTACATGGCATGGATGGGAGGTAGGGGGTCTTGGTCAGTAGGCTGTGCCTGACTCTGACGCAAGTCTTGGTACATGGCATGGATGGGAGGTAGGAGGTCTTGGTCAGTAGGCTGTGCCTGACCTGAGGAAAGTCTTGGTACATGGCATGGATGGGGGGTAGGGGGTCTTGGTCAGTATGTTGGGCCTGACCTGAGGAAAGTCTTGGTACATGGCATGGATGGGAGGTAGGGGGTCTTGGTCAGTAGGCTGTGCCTGACTATGATGCAAGTCTTGGTACATGGCATGGATGGGAGGTAGGGGGTCTTGGTCAGTATGTTGTGCCTGACCTGAGGAAAGTATTGGTACATGGCATGGATGGGAGGTAGGGGGTCTTGGTCAGTATGCTGTGCCTGACCTGAGGAAAGTCTTGGTGCATCTGGAACAGCTTAAATTGATTATGTCAATTGCACATCTTGTAGCAGAGGCATAGTAGTTAGTGGAGCCCCTGAGATGATCATGGCATGTTAGAATATGTTTCAAACTTATTTCAAGAGATGTGTACAGTTTGTGGAGGCCTTCATTTATGCATCTCCTTGCCGACAAGTTGTCGTCAGCTTCAGTATTTGTACTCTGCTGGTGTTTCCGTGCATTTGCTTTAAATTGTATGTAAAAAAATCTGGTAACAATTGCAGGGGTTATACCCCTTGTTGGGATCTGTCAGAGAAATGTAAATTTACTGAGGAATAAAGGTTGCTTACCTTTGCATTTGTGCAGTGTGCAAGCTCAGCTTTTATTTTCAACCCCATAGGAAAGAAAACATATTCTTTTTCAAGGTTCGAGCCCATGTCTCTTTGATTAAATGACTGAAATCCTAATCACCAAGCCATCTGTTTTTTGTCTGTCTAATGTACTAGTATTTCTTACAATCTCTTTCCTTTTAACTTTTCTTGTAATAGCAAATATAGGTCTATCTTAACTTAACTTAACTTAAGTTATATGTCATGACTAGCGTTGTTAAAGATCATTTCCCCCCAGTCTTGCCTAAAGAACATTTCAGGATTTCGTATACTTGTTTTCCCATTCACTTAGGTTTTCCCATTCATATAGCCTTGTCTTCCCATTCATTTTCCCTTTGTTTTCCCATTCATCTTCCCTTGCCATCCCAGTTTCACTTCTTAACATTAATTGCTCTGTGTGACCAGATATGCTTGTAACATAAATAATTTAATGTTGAGGATCAACAGTGTGAAATAACCATATTGTCTCAATTATCAAAAGTGATTTTTTTCTTTTTGATTGTTTTTGTGCATTTACGGTTTATGTAATAATAACAATAATAACAATACTTGCAGCTGTTTGTGGTGTTTGTTGTGATGGCAATTGTGATTCTGGGCTACTGCTCGGACATCAAGAAGTCCAACACATATCAAGATGTGGTCCAGTCAGTGTGTGGTCCCCTGGCACAGCTGGCTTGTTCCATATGTATTATGCTGTATTGTTTCGGTACTTGCATCACATTTTTCATAATCATTGGAGACCAATGGGAATTGTGTAAGTATTTATATATCATTTTGCTGTCTGATTTGTTCAGAATATATTCTTAGGCTTGTTTTTAATACACTTTAGAGGATCAAGATGCTGAGCAGCGCATGAGCTGCAGTGGTCAGCGACTCATAGCTGACTGCTAGCGTCAGGGCAGGCGAACCAGAGCTGCCAAGACCCTTCTACACCTCCATGCGGTGATCCTGGATAACAGGCTGCAGCAGGGCAGACTGGCTAAGGAGAAGGGATTGAAGAGGCAATGCTAACCCGGTACTAAAAAAAAATGCTTGCTGAAGTCAGATGTGTTGGACCGATAGGTGCAAATATCGCAGTCAAGCTGTAAACTACGACACATCATATTCCGTTCTCTGGACTACATTCTGCTACTTAAGCCCTTTCAGGGTTCGGTAGCGGGAGATTGAGAACGAATGAAGCCAAGCCAAAACAATTGTAGATTGTCGGTTTCGACATTTTAGGATTCACACACATTGAAACCAATCAGCTCGTTGTAAAAATTAGTTGTGGGGACTAGCTGGCAACAACCTCAACAACCAACCCCCGCTGCTTTGCAAAACATATTTCAGTTCAGACTGTCTAGTGATGATCAGGTCCAGCTAATGCCAATGTCTTGAGCGAGGGTGTCTCCAGGATACTTTGTGCTGGGGCTTTGTTTGTAGGAAGGTGTTGGTGCTGCATAGATAGAAAGGATACATGGTTTGTAACTGTTGTTGCAAGGTCCAGTTTACCCAGCAGTAGAAATGATCATATGACACTGCTTTGAGTTAGGGAAGTCAAGGCAGAGTTGAAGCAAACCAATAACTTTACACCATAAAGTTCAATCAATCAATCAAAACCCTTCAACTCTCTAAGCAGCATATGTCCTCAACAAATACTCACTAAGTCTACCTGCCATGCATTATCTTTTCTAATTTAGTGACTTTATCATACCATTTTATTCCCTCTATTTAGCGCAGGCATCCATTGATGAAATCATTTTACGTATCAGTTGTAAAGAGAAAGGAGCGGAGAAAGGAGAAGATGTGATGCTGTGGTGGATTTTGTAAACATTAGCAATATTTAATATTAAATGGTGATAACAGGCTAAATGTTTGTTTGTTTATTAATATGGGAACAGTCTTCCTTGACGTAACCAAGAGTTTGTAGATAAGGCCACTGATACATTATAAGGATTATTCAAGAAGGTATGGAAAGAGGAGAAAGTGCCAACAGAATGGAAAGAAGGACATCTGATTAAACTGCCTAAGAAGGAGGACCTGGCAGATTGCAACAATTATAGGGTGATTACATTGCTGTCAGTGCCAGGCAAGATATTCAACAGAATCATCATGAACAGATTAAAGACGGAAGTAGACAAAAAGCTAAGAAAGAAACAGGCAGGATTTCGTCACGAAGATTATCGGCAGATCATATAGCTACCCTACGTATGATAGTAGAACAAAGCATTGAATGAAAATCATCCATATATGCAAATGTTATAGACTATGAAAAAGCATTTGAAAGTGTGGATAGAAGTTCTCATGGCAACTGAGACACTATGGGATACCAGAGAAGTACACAACCCTCATCCAGAATATGTACAAAGACACAGTTAGTAGAGTGGTACATGAAGGAGTACTGACTGACAGCTTTGGGGTGCAAACAGGAATGAGACAGGGATGCCTGCTCTCCCCTTTCCTGTTTTTGTTGACCATTGTTTGGATAATGAAGACATCAATTGAGGAAACAATAACTGGTATTAAGTGAACACTATGGTCACATTTGGAGGACCTGGACTACGCAGATGATCTGGTACTTTTGTTACACAGTCATAGTCAAATACAAGAGAAGGGTGAAAGAACAATCGGCCAAACTGGGACTGAATATCAACATGAAGAAAATCAAGCTCCTTAAACTCAACACAAACAGCAAAGATCCAAAAATTCTGGGGGGAGAGCAGTTTGGGCAGTACAATTGATACATCAGGAGGTGCAGATGCAGATGTAAGGATCAGAATTGGAAAGGTAACAGAAGCATTCCTGACACTAAATAACATATGGAGATCCAGCGATATCAAGATTCACACCAAAGTTAGAATATTCAACGCAAGTGTCAAGTCGGTTCTGCTGTATGCAGCGGAGACGTAGAGAGCGACCAAGGACATACAACAAAGACTCCAGTCCTTCTTTAACATGAAGGATAATGGGCATAAAGTGGCAGGACATGGTGAGGAATGAAGACCTATGGGAAAGGAACCGACAACATTCATTGGAACAACAAATTAAGCGAAGAAAATGGGGCTGAATAGGACATACGCTGTGGAAGGCACAATCCAACATAGCCAGACAGGTTCTTACATCGAATCCTCAAGGAAAGAGAGAGAGAAAGGTAGAACCAAAAATATGTGAAGAAGAGAATGTGAGAACTAAAATTAAATGATTACACCTAGAGAGAGGCAGAAAGAGCAACCCAGGGCCGTGTATGTCGGCAGGATGTTGTCAATAGCTATACACCAAGAGGAGCAACGGGCTTGATTGATTGATTGATAAATATTTAATACCAAATGGTGATAACATGCTAAATGTTTGTTTTTTAATATGGGAACAGTCTTCCTTGACGTATCTAAGAGTTTGTTCTGTGGTACCAGCCCCTTTTACATGACCAGAGCATTCACCCTCAGTGTGTCGTCAGTGCTGTTCATACTTCCACTGTGTTTCCCACGGAGAATTGACTTCTTGAAATATGCAAGGTGAAATTAAGTTTTATTAATGAAATGTTTGTCTTAATGTCATCAAATTATGTTTGGATCAAAATGTTGTTATAGTCAGAAGCAGAACTTAGGATTAGCTCACAATTCTTCTGGCAAAATGCCATTAGCTGACCTTCTCATGGCAGCTGTCCCTACAGAATGTGTGAGGTGCGAGTCTCTAGTGCACCAAGACCAAAATGATTTGGGTAGATGAAGCTTAAAGATATAGATGGTAATTCATCCAGGAAAAGAAAATCTCTTACTTCAAACCACCTGCTGCCTTGCAGGGAGTTTGGTGACAGCTAAAAGATAAAGAGAGTCGACCCAAATAAAAATACTTACCAAAAGTGGATGTGCCAAGTACAAAGACACAGAAATGGGGGCAGCATTTTATGTTAGCATAAATATGTAGAGAGAGAGAGGTCACTACTATAGATAAAAGGTACGGTACACACATCTCAAGAAACGAGTGAAAGTGCAAATTGGTGGGGTGTTTGAATCTCTCAAGGGTCCCTTGGTATCAAATGAGGTGGGAATGAGCTGCCTACTCCCATCGCAGACAGACAATAAACTCTGAGGAACCGTGTACACTATGTTCACATAAAATAACCTTTGTCAGTTGATAATTGAAAAGAGCAGGCATTTAGCCACCTTCCAGGTACAATTTATAAAGGTAATAGAATTCTTACCAGATGGTGGCCTTCATGAAGGCCAAAAGGAAGCAGCCCCTCCATCATGCCAAGATATATATATATATATATATATGTTGATGCTGGCATATGTACTGGTGGATCTTTGCTGTGTGGTTGGGGCTTCTCTGTTAGAGACAGGGAGTCGATGCTGAGTGGAGTGGTGCATACTTGACAGCAACCTCCAGTATGGGAATAGAGATCGAGGCAGTGACTTTGTTCTGAGGTGGCTGTCGGGGACCTCTTTAATGAGCAAGGCAATTGTCTGACTCAATTATTGCTTCAGTAGGTGCAAAAGGTTTGGCTATGGTATGAGTGGGTAGTGGAAATAGATGCCTCAATTCTTCACAAACTTGTGTGGATCTATTTTCCTAGCCATGCTGAGGTTTGCAGGAGTGAACGAACTGAAATTCTGAGGATCAGGTGCACTTGCAGTGGGGACATTAACAATAAATAGAGGTGCCATTTTGAAGTTGATCAAAGACACAGCAATCAATGAACCAGCAATGCACAGATTACAAAGTTTTGAAATCCTATATGGGTTCAGCAGAGATGGTCGCCCGAGAAGACGGACCAGCAATGTGTACAACCAGTAAGCTACAAGAACTATCAGTATTTATACTCTTCACCATTTGTTGAGAGAGACTGAGTGTCAATGGGTTTGCTCAGAGTGCAGTAATAAACAGAACAGAACAATTAAGATATTTGTTCTGCTGTGTGTTTGAATTATTTTATGAGAAACTTTTTGAAATATTATGTATGGCTGATATCTGTTTTATATGTTATTAATGAAATAAATATTAACATTTTCCACAGTATTGTTGGGGTCTTCGGCATCTTGTATGTTGTTGGCTTGGTCACAGTCAAATACTTTCTGCCCCATGCCAGTCATCCGGCAGTTGTAACACAGTGAGTGCTATCTATGTCATGCAAACATTTTTTGAAGGGGCAGTAATGAAAGTTAGCCTATTTTGTCACATTTGTGTTGCTGGGGCTCTAACAAGAGTGAGGATCACATCCCTAGACTACTGTGCTCATTGAAAATAAAGTTTAGGAAAGGAAGTATGAAGGCAGACAGAAACAAGTTTTGTCTCATACAAAAATTATCTCGGTTTATTGATTTAAAATATTGAGCTTACGACAGGAAAAATTTTAAAAATCGGAGCTATTTCCCCGATCTCAACAATTTATGAGCTGAGGCTTTTAAAAAATGACGCCAACAGTAGAATGGAATGAGTTGGTGACATTTTATTTTTGATACGGGTTTTCATGACGACAATTTTGTCTTTAGGGAAATCACGTTTCTTTCCTACTTCTCGCAGACAGTGGTCACTCCAGGATTTTAAAGCCAACATCACTGTGACAATGTCTCAGCGCACAATGCTCACAGTTAAGCACTTACGTTCTATGCCAAATGCTGGGCTGGGTTGGAACAATCATTGTCACTCAACCAAGTGCTCAGTCAAGATATATTCTCTCTTCAGTGATTGTCTGCTTCTGTGTTTCTTAGATGTTATTCTGCTGTTCTATCTATATTTTCATTCTACTGTCTTAGCTGATGGTCTGGCTCTGTTCTATCTGCTCTATGGTCTTCTGTTCTGAGGTCTCCTCTAATACAATGATCCCCCAACTTGTATACTATAACCTCCTTGTTTGGGTCGTCTTCTAGCCTTGTCTTGGTTCAGGCAGCTAAACTTTTTCTAACCTAAAGTACTACTAAAGATAGAGTACTTTGTCTTGAACTTTTTTATGGATCGTGGGATTTCCCACCTAATTTCTGATGTCAGCCATGATACTTTAGCGCCGCACCACCAAATATCCTATGTCAGCCATGACCCTTTGGTGTACCACTAAATTCATATGTCTGCAATGACACTTTGATGTCCTGTACCACTAAATTTCCCATGTCAGCCATGACATTTTAGCACTGTACCACCAAATTTCCTATGTCTCCCATGACACTTTAGCACTGCACCACCAAATTCCTACATCTGCCATGACATTTCAATAGTTTTTGTATCCCCCTTTATAACGAAGCAATTGTTTTTTTTTACCAATATCAGAAATTAAGATGTTAGGGAATGACAATACACATCAAGTGTACGTTTGATGAATCTTCCGCCAATCAAGTGTACCTCAAAGTGAGGTGAGACAGTCTGAAAACCACAGACTTAAGGGTTCCAGTTATTTTTATCATTTAATTTTTCTTATCTTACTTTTCATCATCTTCATTTAATTAAGGTTTTCATCTGTTAACAATAATTATCTGCTGTCCGTTCCTCTTATTTGTATCATCATGTAGCATGTTATTTATAGAACGTTGTTCCCATCACTGTCTGAAAGAAACTCGTTCCCTTGCCAAAACTCCAGCCTCTGCCACAGTCACACCCAGGCATTCCTGGATATCTTGGTGCCATCGTCTTCTTGGTCTACCCATTCCTCTTTACTACCTTTCATACCTTCCGTCGTTGTTCTCTCGAGGCCGTTGTGTCTCTTGATGTGACCATTTATATAATTATATAATTATTTATATAAATAATTTATTATTGTTTCTTTTCAGACCAAACTCTTGGATAGATGTTTTTCTTGTTGTACCAGATATTTGTTTTGCTTATCAGGTAAAATTTGTTCTTTCAATAATTTTTTTGGTTTTGGGCTAAAGGTTTGCCCCTCTGTATTCTACTGGTGGATGCACACCCCATTCCATTACAGACCGTAGTCTTTTCGGTGATATCAGGATGTATTAACTAATGCTTGGATGCATGTGTGCTTCTGTGCATACCTATGCTAGTGTTTCAGTGATGCAAGATGTTTCTGTGTAGTTCAAACGAGACAGAATGTTCTTGCTCACTGAAGTGTGGTCCCTAAATGAATGTGTTTGTTGTAAAGCTCCTGAGACACGTGTTCTTCTTTAAATATCGCTGTCCAGTTCTTCACTGTTGTCTTCAACACACTTTTGTCACCATACACTGCCTGCATTCTGCGATGAATGTCAATTAGTCGACATCCTTCAGCTGTAAGAAACCGAATTACCGCTCACTGATCAATATTTCACTTGGGTGGGCTCCTATGTATCACTTATGCAGGCTTCTAAATTCCACTTAGGTGGGCTTCTATGTATCACTTATGCGGGCTCCTATATTCCATTTGGGTGGGCTCCCATGTATCACTTATGCGGGCTCCCATATTCTACTTGGGTGGGCTCCCATGTATCACTTATGTGGACCCCTATATTCCACTTGGGCAGACCCCCATATTCCACTTAAGTGAGCTTCCATACACCAAGTGTAAAATGTATAATTAACACCAACATTTTGGTACATTTTTTTTTTAATGTCTTGGTTTCACAAATATTTTTTTTAAACATAAATTTTTTTTGTTTTTACATTAGCCAAATTTAGTTTTTGGCACAAACCTTCATCATGACCTTTCCTGTATTTGTTGAGCATGATATAAATGACTGTGTTCTATTTTAATGTGTCACTATAACTCATTTTTCTATTTTATGTTCGAACTTCCCAGTGCCACGTGAGCATCATTCCAATCTACTCATGCATGAAGAACAGAAACTTGAAGGAGTTCTCCAAGACTGTGACCATGGCCATGGTTCTTTGTGTTCTCACCTATACCGTCACAGCGACTCTTGGATATTTACAGGTCAATATTTCACTGAGCTTAATGCTGCTGATACTGTGCCACATTTTAAATTGATAAACCAGGAGTTGTAAAGTGTCTGTGTTGTGGGCCTCACCATGCGAGTCCCTATGACTTCACCCTAGATCTAGGACCTTGGACAATTGCTGGGGTATTGGTTTCGTTGTTTAATGCATTTAGTCCAGAATTGGAGGAGCATGAGGCGAATAGTTTCGATGCCTGCCTGCCGACAAGGAAAAAGGGGTTCGAATCCCTGGTATGACATATGTTGTTTTCTGTTCGAGGTGAAATAAACAAACATAGCCAGCACACAACGTGGCGAATGCAGTGGCAAAGAGGGCTTGCAGTTCTCATCCTAAAAAAAAAAAATATCCTTGACTACTCCAGCAATTGGAAAAAGTCGTATGACAGTTTTTGAGGAGCGCGTGGCCAAATGGTTTTGATGCCTGCCTGCCGACAAGGAGGACAGGAGTTCGAATCCCTGGTATGATATATGTTGTTTTTCTGTTGGGGTGAAATAAATAAACATAGCGAGCACTCAACGTGGCGCAGCGGCCTGTAGTCCTCAGCCTAAAAACCTCTCGACCACCCCAGCAATGGGAAAAAGTCGTATTGACAGTTTTTTTGATAGTTCAGCATTTGTTTCCTCACCATAAGTAATAAATAATAATTTATGCTGATGAGGATCGCCAACATCATCCCATGTCATATGGAAATCCTTGAGTATGTGGGTGCACTCATGATTGATTTAAGCCATCAAGTATCACATGATGAAACCATAATAATTCACTGACAGCCGCTAATGACCACATGTTGAAACAATAATAATTCACTGACAACAGCTACTGATCACATTTTCTTCATCCTCATCATCGATCGACTGATGCTTTGCTTCGCGTCCAGTGAGGTTCACGAAGGAGACTGCGTTTCAGGTCTTCGTGGTTCCCCCATAGCTTTTCAAGCATGGTCACTCCCTCAGGCCAGACTGCCTCTCTTTTGTCTTTATAGGTAGAGTAGCTCTTCAGAATATGTTCTGGTGTTTGCTTGGATGATCCACAATCGCACGTGGCAGTGTCTCTGAGACCCATTCTGTGGAGGTGGGCCTTGAGGCTACAATGTTCTGTTCTGAGTCTGAAGATCTTTGTCTGCCCATCTCTGCCAAGTTTGTCTATGGTGTCATTTTCTGGTTTGTATTCTTTGTGCTGTTCTCTCCATTCTGTCCTCATGGATTGTTTGATGAGTGTCTTTGCTTCTTTATAGCTCTGTGGATGGGGAATCTGCGTGCCGCCACTTCCGGCTTTTGCGAGCTCATCTGCTTTCCCGTTTCCAGGGATCCCACAGTGGGCCGGAATGCACTTTAGGACTAATTCTGTTTTTTTGAGACAGCAATTCTCTGTTGTATTTTATTTCATGTGAGAGTCTTATCTTGTTTGGAGCTTGAGATGGCTTGGAGTACACTCATAGAGTCTTATCTTGTTTGCAGCTTGAGATGGCTTGGAGTACACTCATAGAGTCTTATCTTGTTTGCAGCTTGAGATGGCTTGGAGTACACTCATAGAGTCTTATCTTGTTTGGAGCTTGAGATGGCTTGGAGTACACTCATAGAGTCTTATCTTGTTTGCAGCTTGAGATGGCTTGGAGTACACTCATAGAGTCTTATCTTGTTTGGAGCTTGAGATGACTTGGAGTACACTCATAGAGTCTTATCTTGTTTGGAGCTTGAGATGGCTTGGAGTACACTCATAGAGTCTTATCTTGTTTGGAGCTTGAGATGGCTTGGAGTACACTCATAGAGTCTTATCTTGTTTGGAGCTTGACATGGCTTGGAGTACACTCATAGAGTCTTATCTTGTTTGCAGCTTGAGATGGCTTGGAGTACACTCATAGAGTCTTATTTTGTTTGCAGCTTGAGATGGCTTGGAGTACACTCATAGAGTCTTATCTTGTTTGGAGCTTGAGATGGCTTGGAGTACACTCATAGAGTCTTATCTTGTTTGGAGCTTGAGATGGCTTGGAGTACACTCATAGAGTCTTATCTTGTTTGGAGCTTGAGATGGCTTGGAGTACACTCATAGAGTCTTATCTTGTTTGGAGCTTGAGATGGCTTGGAGTACACTCATAGAGTCTTATCTTGTTTGGAGCTTGAGATGGCTTGGAGTACACTCATAGAGTCTTATCTTGTTTGGAGCTTGAGATGGCTTGGAGTACACTCATAGAGTCTTATCTTGTTTGGAGCTTGAGATGGCTTGGAGTACACTCATAGAGTCTTATTTTGTTTGCAGCTTGAGATGGCTTGGAGTACACTCATAGAGTCTTATCTTGTTTGGAGCTTGAGATAGCTTGGAGTACACTCATAGAGTCTTATCTTGTTTGCAGCTTGAGATGGCTTGGAGTACACTCATAGAGTCTTATCTTGTTTGGAGCTTGAGATGGCTTGGATTACACTCATAGAGTCTTATCTTGTTTGGAGCTTGAGATGGCTTGGAGTACACTCATAGAGTCTTATCTTGTTTGGAGCTTGAGATGGCTTGGAGTACACTCATAGAGTCTTATCTTGTTTGGAGCTTGAGATGGCTTGGAGTACACTCATAGAGTCTTATCTTGTTTGGATCTTGAGATGGCTTGGAGTACACTTCTGGGGCCTGTTGGAATGACTGTTTTCCTTGTAGTTGTGTTTTGGCTGATAAGAATTTGAGTTGCTGCATGAACAGCTCTTGCTTCAGCTCTGAAATTTGTACAAGTCTCTCCTGCTGGTATGGAGTGATTTTCTATGTCGCCATTTGAGTGTGCGGTGTAGATTCCACTGCCTCCCTTTTATCTCTCACCGAGGCCAATCCATCTGTATACACATGTGTCTAAGAGTTGCTAGGGTACTGTCTCTAAGACCCCATGTTGAAACAATAATAATTCACTGATAACTATTACTGGCCACATATTTCAATAAAGTTAACACCGTATGATGTACAAGTTTCACATGTTTTTCACATTCATTATTTTACTTGTGCGTTTATACAAACTTCTTTTTTTTCAATTAAGATATTTTTTTAAAAATACACATTAGTTTCTTCTGTCTTTCTTTATTAGTTTGGTGCAGATGTTACATCAGATATTTTGTTGTCATTTGATCAAGATCCAGAAGTGATGGTGGCTGTTGTGTTGATAGCTTTTAAAACATACACCACCTACCCAATACTTCTGTTCTGTGGACGGTATGTATCTTTTTTTATGGCATAATATCTGTAACGTTATATACTCGTGATCATTATCGGCCAAGTTAAATATACTGATCGGGATCAAGATGCTGAGCAGCACATGAGCTGCAGTGGTTAGCGACCCATAGCTGACTGCTAGCGTCAGGGCCAGCGAACCATAGCTGCCAAGACCCTTCTACACCTCCACGCGGTGATCCTGGATAACAGGCTGCAGCAGGGCAGACTGGCTAAGGAGAAGGGATCGAAGAGGGAATGCTAACCCGGTACTCAAAAAATGGTTGCTGAAGTCGGATGTGTTGGACTGAAAGGTGCAAATATCGCAGCCAAGCTGTAAGCTGTGACACAATGCATTCCGTTCTCTGGACTACATTCTGCTACTTAAGCCCTTTCAGGGTTTGGTAGTCGGAGATTGAGAATGAAAGAAGAAGAAGAAGAAATATACTGATCAAGGTGGCAGTGAAGAGTAATCAGGATCAGGGGAAACATACTGATCAAGATGGCAGTGAAGAGTAATCAGGATCAGGGGAAACATACTGATCAAGGTGGGAGCAAAGAGTAATCAGGGTCAGGTAAAACATACTGATCAAGGTGGGAGCAAAGAGTAATCAGGGTCAGGTAAAACATACTGATCAAGGTGGGAGCAAAGAGTAATCAGGGTCAGGTAAAACATACTGATCAAGGTGGGAGCAAAGAGTAATCAGGATCAGGGGAAACATACTGATCAAGGTGGGAGCAAAGAGTAATCAAGGTCAGGTGAAACATACTGACCAAAGTGGGAGCAAAGATGTGGCAGGGTTAACCCCCGCTTATTAACTTTCTTTCTTACAACTATCACTCCTTAGCTCACAACTCTAATTAAAACATTAACACTTCTTTTAACAACAGCAAAACAATGAATGTTTATTACATAAACTTCACACACATTATAACCATAAACTACTAGGCATGTGAATCGTTACCAACGTTAACTAACTAACTATAACGACTTTCAAGAGTTGCCAGCAATTAGCACAGGTCTTTCTCTTGCACTAAAATTACCCAGAGTTCTATCACATTGACTAGCAAATTGTTCTATTCACAGTCTAAACTCTTTTGCGTTGATACAATGCTGTCTAGCTACTTGTTCTCAGTCCTAATCTCTATGTCCTCCCTCATCTGGTGGCCTTATGTCCCACCTCTCAGCTTATACAACATAGATGTCTTCTGAGCTTCTTAAACTTGTCTCATCTCAACATCAGTAATATGTCTACAGTGATCAAATCTGCTGGTTATTCTTCTTCGTTATCTGTTGTCAGGAACTCGGCGATTGCATCGGTTCTCGTGCCTACAACAGACGACAGTGGTTCTGTTACTGTGGTTGTCAAGGGTAACACATGTGTCACGACGTGGTCTCCAGGATGACAGCTTCATGTTGAAGCAACACGTCTCCCTCTGACGAGAATGCAGATGAATACCACTTAGGAACTTGGAAGTCAGTGTCACGTGTGACAGGTGTTAGTGACGACTCAAACAGAACATCACACACAGATAGATTCTTACACGTGCATGGTCTCTGGTTCCCTCTCAGTGTTGGTCTGTTCCCTTTGACTTATATTTCTATATCTCTATTCTTGTCACTCACTGGCTATGTTCTGTAGTCTATTCTAGCTTCTGCTCTGGTCTATATCCTACCTACTAACTGCATGGTAGTCTTCTCTTCTCTTCCTGATCTTCCTTTTTAGAACCCTCATCCCCCAGCTTATATTCTAAGCTCCCCGGTTCAGTCAATGACTTCTGTTTGTCTTGAGTTCATTCCCTCAATTTTACTTGAACTGGTGTGTCGCCAGAGAAAGGATAGCTTGTTTTTTTAACCTACTATGTGACCTAAAAAAGGAATTCCCAGTAGAAATTGTGGGAAGGTAACCCTTTTGGCTGGACAGTCTTAAACGAGTATTGTTTGAGAATTCAGAACAATGACCCGTTCAATGAACTCAATCTCTTGAGCAGGGCTCTCAAGTTATGTGTGTGTACCACGAAAGGTATTTTCAGGGCTTCCCTGATGCTGGCTCGTTTACAAAGAGTGATCAGGGTCAGGTGAAAAATATTGATCATAGTGGGAGCAAAGAATAATCAATGTCACAGGAAACATACTGATCAGGAGAGCAAAGAGTAATCAAGATAAGGTGAAACAATTCATCTCATCGGGTAATTGTTACAATCTAATGTTACAATGCAGTCAAATAAGAAATCAGGTTGTTGTTTGCGAATGCCTGCAATGAGTAGGTTACTCTTTTTGTGCGCCCTGAAAAGGATGTTAAGTGGCGGGTTACAGTAGCTTTCCTCACATCCCAAGCATGCTGATGAAGGTGAACCGGATTCCTCCAGGTGGTTGTGCTATGCTTGGCTTCATCTGTGTGTCACTCACTACTATGGGGATCACGTCAATCCCTCACCCGGCTGCCATGAAAATAGCTCGTTTCCAGAGAGGGCTACTAGGAAGCCGAGGTGAAGGTCTTAATTATTCGTTTTGCTGTGTGGTTACTGCAGGGTCTATCCAATTATATCAGGTTGTAAATCTACAGTTCACCTCTTTTGGTTAAGATTGAGACAATCCTAATGATGTACATCATAAGACAGTAACATAGGAATGTAACAATACTAGTGGTTGCACATGACTGCTCAATCAGTCATACATAACTTTCTCCTCAGGGCTGCTTTAGAGTGTATATGGAGAATGGCTTGGAGAATGTCAACGCAGGAAGCACTGAAATATGAAAGACGAAGACATATTATCATGACTTTGATCTGGTTTACCTTGACATTGCTGCTGTCTATATTTATACCAAATATTGGGGTCGTTATTCAAATCCTTGGTGCCTTGGCTGCTGTTTTTATTTTCATCTTCCCAGGTAAGTCCTTATTAGTTTCACCTTCTTGAGTGTATATTGACAAACTATGGGGTTATTTACTATGTCTATATTCTCCTTAATGCCTACTTGTGAATTTAACTTTAACAAGAAAAATAAATGAAAGCATTGATAGATATTTTGGTAGCATTCGCAACATTTTTCACAGAATAATCTGAAATTGAAAATTTGGGGCTGAAGATATACAGGAGTGAATGAACGAACATCGGCCAGTGATTCATAGCGTGTGTTTGTAACTTGTTCATCGTGATTGTGGATGCTTTTCTTATGCGGCTAATCAGACTGAGGATTCTGTGATTGGTATGTCGGTGTTAGTTTCCCTTGTTTGGGATAGTAATAATGAGAGATTGTGACAGTTTAGATGGTTATTTGCTTGTCCTCCAGATTTTATTACATTGAATGGTTAATACATTCTATTAAAGGTGATCTACCATATTTAATTTCATTGTTATACATTGGCTATAAATCATGAGAGCAGGCAGGTTTCAGGAAAGGCTTCTCAACCACTGACCACCTCCACACAATCAACCAATTAATGGAGAGGGTGCATGATGTATAAATGCCTTTATGCCTTGTGTTCGTGGACTATGAAAAGGCTTTTGATAGCATCAAGATAACTGCGGTGCTGAATGCCTTGAGAAAGCATGGAATTGCAGAAAAATACCCTCAGCTAATAGAGGAGATAAACAGCTGATGCACAATAGATATCACCCTCATCTATAGACCGATCACCATACCAGTACAAGGTGGCGTCCAATAAGGTGATACAACCCATCAAAGCTCTTTACAGCAGCCGTTGGGGAGGCCATTGATAACCTAGACTGGGAGGATAGGGGCATAAACATAGACGGGGAAATTTGTACTCATCTGATGTTCGCTGATGACATAGTCATCCTCAGCCACATCAATCATTAAAGAAGCGGAGAAATGCCTGAATGAGCTCATCAGAGCTAAGTATATCAACTTGGGCCAAGAGATCATGAACTCCCATTCAATAAATCGGGAGATTTCATGAAGGATAACAGAGGACTGGCTCAGCTTCAAATGTATTTAACCCATACTGCAACAGATGTGAAATGACAATGTTAGGGCTCACACCTTCAACAGTGTGGTTATTGCAGCCATGGTATATGGCTGCAAAGTGTGGAAAGCTGATGTAGATAGACTTTGCGTTGCCCAACTAGCGATGGAGCGAAGAACATTGAAGATCTCCATTTGAGACTAAATTCGCAACACACAGATCAGACGTCGAACTTCCTTCACTGAATCATAGATGTCATGCTCGTTATGAAAATACAGATGGGCTGGCCATGTAGTGTGGATGCCAGATGGACACATGCCATGGTGGTCCTACAACTTTAGCCGCCCTCGCTGGCGACCGAGGCTAAGGTGGAGAGATGGCATGAAGGAGGCCTTGGTCTCAACATGGTATACCATTACAAAAGAGCGAAATGAGTTTTCTCAACATTTGGCTACCTGGCATCAGACACACATGTCTGATTGAATATCAAGATTTAGAGTTATACATTTTCTATCAATACTGTGTCAACCTATTCCAAAGGTCTGTCTCATCTGTTAGATTGTCTCCATCAACATCTCTGGTCGTGTTCAATTGCAGGTTGCATTGTCAAGAATTGTATTTTACTTCGTTGATGTCCCAGTACAAGGTTTCCAGTATCTATCATGATCTTGTTGTACCTGTTTGTTAATGTTTCCAGTTCTAGATCTTCGGTAGTGAATGCATTTATCCTGTCTTTTATCCTTGTATAGTTGTGCAGTAGATGGACCTCTTAGTTTGTCACGGTTGAATCCAGTTGTTATGTTTTTAGGTTGTTTCATTAATTTTGTATTATTTTTTTTGTGTTCGTCTTATTTATCTATTCTTCACGGCGGTGTGCGTTGCACTATGTTTTTATTTTGCGCCTGTTGGCCCAGTGCATCTGATTTCGGCATGCATTTTATGTAAGGGTCTGCTTTCTCCTGCATTTTCTTCTAAGGGTTTGTTCCCCGGGGTAACGTCCGGCCTTGTGATTAGGGAGCGAATCCAGCACCTTCAGTGTTGTGAGCCATGTCGCTTAATCATTAGCCCAGACCGTCCCCGTTTCATTAATTTAAACATAACTCAAACGCTTGACATCACCTTTTTGTGATCACTGCCAGCACCAGGGAATGTCCTTGTCTTTGATTTCTGATCGACATCTTTTTTGTATCTGAATGTACTCATTTTGAGTATGATGTAATCCATCTGGTGCATACCACGTATGTCTTCTCAATATTTTAATGTATTCCTTATTTATTTGCTGGTAGTAGTTTGATGTATCTTATAGATTCCTGCAGTCTGTACTGTACAGTAGTTCTATTATATAACTGATAAAAATGTATTTGGCAGATTTTATAGTTTTAGACTTGGTTCTATGATTGAAATATTGATGACACGATTTCTAGTCCTTGAGTATAACTTATTCCAGCAATGTCCAGGATGACTTTTCTAGTCAGATCTGGTATATTGATAAAATTGTCAAAGCACGTTTTTCAAGTACAGAGTTGAGAGTTTTGTTGAGTTCTCATACTGCGCCACAAATTTGTGTTGATAAATGTCTCAATATTATTTGTTTATCTTCCCTACAGGCTTATGTCTTCTGAAGGCAATGCAAAACAAGATTGAGTCTGATGATGAAAAGCCAAAGAGAGTGTATGCCCTCAGAGCACTTGCCATCGTCTTCCTTATATTTGGTGCTTTCATCTTCGGACTCACCTTTACCCAAGCTATTATGAAAGACATCCAGGGAGCCAAACCAGACACATCCAAATTTACCTGCAGTTAACAGACATTTGCATTTAATTGTGTACTTGTTAATACTATGCTGTCTGTCTTGTTTTGGCCAGGGATGGATCCTAGCATTGACAAGTGGAACAAATCAAGAAGCACAAACACATGAAAGAAATTCAAGTTTTTATTGATAGGTCACACTCTCAAATCAAATATAAGTGGCAGACTCTTTGGGTACAAGACTCGCTGTAAAAGATGAATATTGCCTTAGGGACGAGAAGGGCTTGCTTGCCCATATATTTTATTTTTTAAATATTGATGCTTTTGATAAGAAGTAAAATGCAAAAAATGTTGCTAAATTAAAAGCCGTTTCAATTGACATATTTTCTTGAAGAATAAAATCATGTATATTTTGTAATGCTTCAAATCAGATATTTTGCAACCTATAATAATAGACAAAAAGTTGATGACCTACATCTGCCATTTTTATAGCGTAGGCCTATCCATCTTAACTTAACGTCTTTATACTGGTTTAGAAGACTCTGCAGAATCTGTATACAACCAGTTTCATTTACATCACCTTGCTCCAAAAGCTATGCGCATCCAATTTATTCTTAAATGCATTAACTGTCCCTGCCTCCACTACCTCCTGTGACAAGGCATTCCAAGCAGTCACCACTCTCTGACTAAAAAAATATTTCCTAATATCTATTCTGGACCTCTCTTTAGTCAACTTGTAGCTATGCCCTCTTGTTATTGTGGGTGGCTGTATTTTTAAAAACTTGTTATAGTCTAATTTATCCATTCCTCTGATCATCTTATAAACATGTATTAAGTCACCACGAATTCTTCTCCCTTCTAGACACTGTTAATGTGGCATCATTTTTAATAGTTTATAGATGGTTGTAAATGTGCTGCAAAATTCAATAAATAATGAACGAGCCAGTCTCCTGTCAATAAGTTGCTATGATAGAAATAAAGTTGAGCTATTATGATATTTACAAATTACAGTTTTCTGGCTCACTGCAAGTTTGATCAGAAGATCTCACATGTAATATGTGGTCGATGGGAAAAATCTAAACAACATTTTTGCATAAGAAAAGTTTGAGGTCCAAGATCAAGATGTTTTGTTGGGATTTAATAGCTTTGTTTTTTGACCATGACAAATTTCCAGTTATTAGTTGTTTGTACCATTCCCCAGGTGGTTTATTAATAGCAGCTATAGATGACGCCTAACTGGCTGCGGGTCTACTTAGATCTAGTGTTTGAGTCTATTAAGATGGACTCGCACATCGGTAAAAACCACCTTCCAAGAAACTGGTTGTGTACAGACTCTGTAGTCTTCTAAACCAGTATAAAGACATTAAGTTACATGGGTCTCATTTTGTTTTGTCCAGGTGCTGTCACTGAATCATGTTTGTATTTTCATTGCCAATTGACTTTCAGTATGGTACTGCAGCAGCTTCGATTGAACTTTTTCTTTATGCTGGTTTAGAAGATTATGTAGAGTCTGTACACAACCAGTTTATTTTACATTCGCCTGATCTAAAAATACCTATTCACATTCAAGCTATTCTTGAATGCATTAATTGACCCAGCCTCTACTCTTTCCTGTGGTAATGCATTCCAAGCATTCAAGCTTCCACGTGTCTCTTCTTTCTGGTAGTCCATGTGTCTCTACTTCCTTTCTAGTAGCCGGCTATTGATGACGCGTCAGTATTAGCAGTGTTAAAACAGCACAAAGATGATCTAACAAAATATTTCCTGATACCTAATCTGGACCTTTCTTTAATTAATTTGTGGCTTGTTATATTAGGCAGCTAAATTTTTAAAAGTTGTTATAGTCTAATTTATTCTTTCCGTTGATTATCTATTTGTTTAAGATCTAGATGTATGCTAAATCTTTGGACTTTGTCATTATTTCTTTGGCACTATTTATCCTAGGTTTATTTGAACAGCAATTGTGGTTGGTAGCAGTTGTGGTTGAAGGTAGTGTGGTTGGTAGCAGTTGTGGTTGGTAGCAGTTGTGGTTGAAGTTAGTGTGGTTGGTAGCAGTTGTGGTTGGTAGCAGTTGTGGTTGAAGTTGGTGTGGTTGGTAGCAGTTGTGGTTGGTAGCAGTTGTGGTTGAAGTTAGTGTGGTTGGTAGCAGTTGTGGTTGAAGGTAGTGTGGTTGGTAGCAGTTGTGGTTGAAGTTAGTGTGGTTGGTAGCAGTTGTGGCTGAAGGTAGTGTGGTTGGTAGCAGTTGTGGTTGGTAGCAGTTGTGGTTGAAGTTAGTGTGGTTGGTAGCAGTTGTGGTTGAAGTTAGTGTGGTTGGTAGCAGTTGTGGTTGGTAGCAGTTGTGGTTGAAGTTAGTGTGGTTGGTAGCAGTTGTGGTTGAAGTTAGTATGGTTGGTAGCAGTTGTGGTTGGTAGCAGTTGTGGTTGGTAGCAGTTGTGGTTGGTAGCAGTTGTAGTTGAAGTTAGTGTGGTTGGTAGCAGTTGTGGTTGGTAGCAGTTGTAGTTGAAGTTAGTGTGGTTGGTAGCAGTTGTGGTTGAAGTTAGTGTGGTTGGTAGCAGTTGTGGTTGGTAGCGTTTGTGGTTGGTAGCAGTTGTAGTTGAAGTTAGTGTGGTTGGTAGCAGTTGTGGTTAGTAGCAGTTGTGGTTGGTAGCAGTTGTGGTTGGTAGCAGTTGTGGTTGAAGTTAGTGTGGTTGGTAGCAGTTGTGGTTGGTAGCAGTTGTGGTTGGTAGCAGTTGTGGCTGAAGGTAGTGTGGTTGGTTGAAGGTAGTGTGGATGGTTGAAGGTAGTGTGGTTGGTTGAAGGTAGTGTGGATGGTTGCAGTTGTGGATGGTAGCAGTTGTGGTTGAAGGTAGTGTGGTTGGTAGCAGTTGTGGCTGAAGGTAGTGTGGATGGTAGCAGTTGTGGCTGAAGGTAGTGTGGTTGGTAGCAGTTGTGGTTGGTAGCAGTTGTGGTTGAAGTTGGTGTGGTTGGTAGCAGTTGTGGTTGGTAGCAGTTGTGGTTGAAGTTAGTGTGGTTGGTAGCAGTTGTGGTTGAAGGTAGTGTGGTTGGTAGCAGTTGTGGTTGAAGTTAGTGTGGTTGGTAGCAGTTGTGGCTGAAGGTAGTGTGGTTGGTAGCAGTTGTGGTTGGTAGCAGTTGTGGTTGAAGTTAGTGTGGTTGGTAGCAGTTGTGGTTGAAGTTAGTGTGGTTGGTAGCAGTTGTGGTTGGTAGCAGTTGTGGTTGAAGTTAGTGTGGTTGGTAGCAGTTGTGGTTGAAGTTAGTATGGTTGGTAGCAGTTGTGGTTGGTAGCAGTTGTGGTTGGTAGCAGTTGTGGTTGGTAGCAGTTGTAGTTGAAGTTAGTGTGGTTGGTAGCAGTTGTGGTTGGTAGCAGTTGTAGTTGAAGTTAGTGTGGTTGGTAGCAGTTGTGGTTGAAGTTAGTGTGGTTGGTAGCAGTTGTGGTTGGTAGCGTTTGTGGTTGGTAGCAGTTGTAGTTGAAGTTAGTGTGGTTGGTAGCAGTTGTGGTTAGTAGCAGTTGTGGTTGGTAGCAGTTGTGGTTGGTAGCAGTTGTGGTTGAAGTTAGTGTGGTTGGTAGCAGTTGTGGTTGGTAGCAGTTGTGGCTGAAGGTAGTGTGGTTGGTTGAAGGTAGTGTGGATGGTTGAAGGTAGTGTGGTTGGTTGAAGGTAGTGTGGATGGTTGCAGTTGTGGATGGTAGCAGTTGTGGTTGAAGGTAGTGTGGTTGGTAGCAGTTGTGGCTGAAGGTAGTGTGGATGGTAGCAGTTGTGGCTGAAGGTAGTGTGGTTGGTAGCAGTTGTGGTTGGTAGCAGTTGTGGTTGAAGTTAGTGTGGTTGGTAGCAGTTGTGGTTGGTAGCAGTTGTGGTTGAAGTTGGTGTGGTTGGTAGCAGTTGTGGTTGGTAGCAGTTGTGGTTGAAGTTAGTGTGGTTGGTAGCAGTTGTGGTTGAAGGTAGTGTGGTTGGTAGCAGTTGTGGTTGAAGTTAGTGTGGTTGGTAGCAGTTGTGGCTGAAGGTAGTGTGGTTGGTAGCAGTTGTGGTTGGTAGCAGTTGTGGTTGAAGTTAGTGTGGTTGGTAGCAGTTGTGGTTGAAGTTAGTGTGGTTGGTAGCAGTTGTGGTTGGTAGCAGTTGTGGTTGAAGTTAGTGTGGTTGGTAGCAGTTGTGGTTGAAGTTAGTATGGTTGGTAGCAGTTGTGGTTGGTAGCAGTTGTGGTTGGTAGCAGTTGTGGTTGGTAGCAGTTGTAGTTGAAGTTAGTGTGGTTGGTAGCAGTTGTGGTTGGTAGCAGTTGTAGTTGAAGTTAGTGTGGTTGGTAGCAGTTGTGGTTGAAGTTAGTGTGGTTGGTAGCAGTTGTGGTTGGTAGCGTTTGTGGTTGGTAGCAGTTGTAGTTGAAGTTAGTGTGGTTGGTAGCAGTTGTGGTTAGTAGCAGTTGTGGTTGGTAGCAGTTGTGGTTGGTAGCAGTTGTGGTTGAAGTTAGTGTGGTTGGTAGCAGTTGTGGTTGGTAGCAGTTGTGGCTGAAGGTAGTGTGGTTGGTTGAAGGTAGTGTGGATGGTTGAAGGTAGTGTGGTTGGTTGAAGGTAGTGTGGATGGTTGCAGTTGTGGATGGTAGCAGTTGTGGTTGAAGGTAGTGTGGTTGGTAGCAGTTGTGGCTGAAGGTAGTGTGGATGGTAGCAGTTGTGGCTGAAGGTAGTGTGGTTGGTAGCAGTTGTGGTTGGTAGCAGTTGTGGCTGAAGGTAGTGTGGATGGTAGCAGTTGTGGTTGAAGGTAGTGTGGATGGTAGCAGTTGTGGTTGAAGGTAGTGTGGATGGTAGCAGTTGTGGATGGTAGCAGTTGTGGTTGAAGGTAGTGTGGTTGGTAGCAGTTGTGGTTGGTAGCAGTTGTGGTTGAAGGTAGTGTGGTTGGTAGCAGTTGTGGTTGGCAGCAGTTGTGGTTGGTAGCAGTTGTGGTTGGTAGCAGTTGTGGCTGAAGGTAGTGTGGTTGGTAGCAGTTGTGGTTGAAGGTAGTGTGGTTGGTAGCAGTTGTGGCTGAAGGTAGTGTGGTTGGTAGCAGTTGTGGTTGAAGGTAGTGTGGTTGGTAGCAGTTGTGGTTGAAGGTAGTGTGGATGGTAGCAGTTGTGGTTGAAGGTAGTGTGGATGGTTGCAGTTGTGGTTGAAGGTAGTGTGGATGTTAGCAGTTGTGGCTGGTAGCAGTTGTGGTTGGTAGCAGTTGTGGCTGGTAGCAGTTGTGGTTGGTAGCAGTTGTGGTTGAAGGTAGTGTGGTTTATTAGCAGTTGTGGTTGGTAGAAGTTGTGGTTGGTAGCAGCTGTGGTTGAAGGTAGTGTGGTTGGTAGCAGTTGTGGTTGAAGGTAGT
Source organism: Ariolimax columbianus (assembly GCA_036924085.1). Taxonomy (NCBI): domain Eukaryota; kingdom Metazoa; phylum Mollusca; class Gastropoda; order Stylommatophora; family Arionidae; genus Ariolimax; species Ariolimax columbianus. The sequence goes on from JAVGWX010000016.1 coordinate 49,867,335, forward strand.
GTGGATGGTAGCAGTTGTGGTTGGTAGCAGTTGTGGATGGTAGCAGTTGTGGTTGAAGGTAGTGTGGTTGGTAGCAGTTGTGGATGGTAGCAGTTGTGGTTGAAGGTAGTGTGGATGGTTGCAGTTGTGGTTGAAGGTAGTGTGGTTGGTAGCAGTTGTGGATGGTAGCAGTTGTGGTTGAAGGTAGTGTGGATGGTAGCAGTTGTGGATGGTAGCAGTTGTGGTTGAAGGTAGTGTGGTTGGTAGCAGTTGTGGTTGGTAGCAGTTGTGGTTGAAGGTAGTGTGGATGGTTGCAGTTGTGGTTGAAGGTAGTGTGGTTGGTAGCAGTTGTGGAGGGTAGCAGTTGTGGTTGAAGGTAGTGTGGATGGTAGCAGTTGTGGTTGAAGGTAGTGTGGTTGGTAGCAGTTGTGGATGGTAGCAGTTGTGGTTGGTAGCAGTTGTGGCTGAAGGTAGTGTGGATGGTTGCAGTTGTGGTTGAAGGTAGTGTGGTTGGTAGCAGTTGTGGTTGAAGGTAGTGTGGTTGGTAGCAGTTGTGGTTGGTAGCAGTTGTGGTTGAAGGTAGTGTGGATGGTAGCAGTTGTGGTTGAAGGTAGTGTGGATGGTAGCAGTTGTGGTTGAAGGTAGTGTGGATGGTAGCAGTTGTGGTTGAAGGTAGTGTAGCTGCTAGTAACTGTTTTACTAAGAAATGGAAATGGCTTTATTTTGTTTAACTTATAAGATTATATGTGATAAACATTTGAAAATATTTTCTTGAAACTTTCACTTTTGTTTAAATAACTTTTATTCTTTATGTATAATTTGTGTGTGTTTTTTTATATACATTAATTGTTTCACCAAATTAAAGAGTCACAAGTTTGTTGCCTTTGTCTTTCAGAAATAAAATAATATTTTTGTAATGATAGCTAAGAACAACATTTGTGTAGAACGAAATGCCAAAGTTTCACATATAAAATTTTCCATATACTGACTCAGGATGTGATCTGAACTTTGATGAGTGAAATAAATTTGTTGTACATTTCTATATTTTTGAATATGCTATTGAGAGGCATGAAAGCTTGAGATATCTGAGAGTAAGCATTGATCGCAGTCTGTCTTATAACTACCATGTCGATCATATCATACAAAGACGTAAGCGGGATCTGGCAGTACTTAAAATAATGATAGTTGCAAATCTGGAGCAGTCCATGATTTTCATCCTATGCAATCAGTTGGTCATGTCAAGTACTGATTATGGGTTGGACATCCTGATATTGTCAAGGTCACAATATGAAATGTTGGAATGGGGATCAAGATGCTGAGCAGCGCATGAGCTGCAGTGGTCAGCGATCCATAGCTGACTGCTAGCGTCAGGGCCAGCGAACCATAGCTGCCAAGACCCTTCTACACCTCCATGCGGTGATCCCGGATAACAGGCTGCAGCAGGGCAGACTGGCTAAGGAGAAGAGATTGAAGAGGCAATGCTAACCCGGTACTAAAAAAAAATGCTTGCTGAAGTCAGATGTGTTGGACCAATAGGTGCAAATATCGCAGCCAAGCTGTAAACTACGACACAACGCATTCCGTTCTGTGGACTACATTCTGCTACTTAAGCCTTTTCAGGGCTTGGTAGTGGGAGATTGAGAACGAACGAAGAAGAAATGTTGGAATGCATCCAGAATGAAGAAGTGCGACTTGAATACACCCATCGGAAATATTTTTCCTTTTTTTTTTTTGCGTTCGCCTTATTTCTCTAATCCCCAACGCAGTGTGCGTTGCACAGTGGTTTTTATTTTGCGCCTGACGGCCCAGTGCATCCGACTTCAGCATGCATTTTATGTAAGGGTCTGCTTCCTCCTGCATTTTCTAAGGGTTTGCTTACCCGGGGTAATGGCCGGTACTGTGATGGGGATCGAACCCAGCACCTTCTGGTTGTGAGCCATGTCACTTAACCACTAACCCATGCCATCCTCATCGGGAATATGAGATGCATGCTTGGATATCTAATACTATCTTCTTCTTCTGCATTCGTTCTCAATCTCGCACTGCCAAGCCCAGGACAGGGCTTTGCAAGTAGCAGGATGTAGTCTGGAGAATGGAATCCGTTGTGTCGCTAGTTTACAGCTTGACTGCGATATTTGCACCTCTCGGTCCGACACATCCATCTTCTACAGATCTAATACTATAAAACTCAATGTTTATATCATCATTAGCTCGTTCCGTCTTATCAGACCATAGTATGTTGTACTTGGAAAAAAGGGATGCAACTACAATCCATAACGATAATGTGTGACACGCAAGACTAATCCGAGCAAAGAAGGGTCTTCCACAGTATGTGGAAGGAAAATTAGAACTGTTTGCGTCATTGCATGGTGTGGTGTGTCTTCTTAAACACTGAGTACTTTAACCTATATGCAATTAGTATCTCCTTTGTCTGTATTCCAAAAATGATCCTGCCCCTCCATGCAGCATGATTCATGGCGTCCAAAATCAATAGTGCGCTTAGGTGGCCAGGGCCAGTCGCATCAAATGGCAATGTCCCAAGCAGCTTACAATTCTGTTGGCCTGGGAGGTGACCATCTGTTTTAGCCAGGTGTTGCAAGGATGCCCCAAGAACATCGCCAGGATGAGCACGGCCTCATCCCATCCCTTGCAATCACAGCCTGCCGGAGCATCTCATGGGTTGAGACTTCCAGGGGGAGGCGGACAACATGAAATCAGGTCTTGCCAGTACATCCTGAGGATGTACCTCTGATTGCACAGGTGGAAGGCCTCAAGACGCTGCAGGTGCCACTAAAGTAGCATCCAGTTCCCATGATTCAAAATTGATGCATCATTCATATACCGCTTTCACACCTTGTACCGAAGTAGAGGCCCAGAGACCGATTCGCCATTATTGACTGAGGATCCCAGGTAATTAAAGTGATCTACTACCTCGAGCTTGTCATTATCAATGGAGATGTCTTGTTAGCACCCTGCATCATAACCTGTATTTTCATTTTTCTGATTGTTAGTCTAATCTCACAGCGGGCATCAGAAAATACAGACAGTAAGCTTTGCAGTTCCTCCTCTGAATGAATCGTAATTGTGGCATCATCTGCAAAGAGCAGTTCTATGACCAGCACCCTGATTATTTTGGTCTTGGCTTTCAGCCTTTGGGAATTGAATAGGCCACAATCTGGCAGTGTCGACAGCCTCAGGATGACTGCTGCTTTTTTCGAAAAAATAAAGGTTGACGTCTGACTGCGTACGAAGAAGAAGAATAGGCCACAATCTGGCAGTGTCGACAGCCTCAGGATGACTGCTGCTTTTTTCGAAAAAATAAAGGTTGACGTCTGACAGCGTACGAAGAAGAAGAATAGGCCACAATCTGGCAGTGTCGACAGCCTCAGGATGACTGCTGCTTTTTTCGAAAAAATAAAGGTTGACGTCTGACAGCGTACGAAGAAGAAGAATAGGCCACAATCTGGCAGTGTCGACAGCCTCAGGATGACTGCTGCTTTTTTCGAAAAAAATAAAGGTTGACGTCTGACAGCGTACGAAGAAGAAGAATAGGCCACAATCTGGCAGTGTCGACAGCCTCAGGATGACTGCTGCTTTTTTCGAAAAAATAAAGGTTGACGTCTGACAGCGTACGAAGAAGAAGAATAGGCCACAATCTGTGCGAGTATGAATGAATATACCACTGAATGCATGCTTCAAGAAGAGTGAGAAATATATTTTCAAAGAGGGTCGGAGCAAGTACACCATCTTTCTTTACTCAAAATTTGATTTCAAACTTCTCTGAGGATGCACCATCAATGATGATGCCAGTAAAACTAATAAAGGTGGATTTAGAAAGAAACGCTGTTAGATGTCAACTTGAATTTGTTCAAAGAAAGCAGATAGGCCGGCCATGTGGTACACATGCCGTATAACAGATGGACACGTAAAGTGGTGGCCATACAACTTTAGCCTGCCTCGCAGGCGACCGATGCTGAGGTGGAAAGATGGCATAATGGAGGCCCTGGTCCCAACGTGGTATACCAAGACAAAAGAGCGAAATGCGTTTACTCAAATTTGGCTACCAGGCATCAGACACACGCGCCTGATTGAATACCAGGATTTTGAGATTGAGATAATGTAGTTCAGGTGTCTCTACTTCCTTTCTGGTAGTCCACGTGTCTACTTCCTTTCTAGTAGTCCATGTGTCTCTTCTTTCTTTCTAGTAGTCCATGTCTCTACTTTCTTTCTAGTAGTCCATGTGTCTCTACTTCCTTTCTAGTAGTCCATGTCTCTACTTCCTTTCTAGTAGTCCATGTTTCTCTACTTTCTTTCTAGTAGTCCATGTGTCTCTACTTCCTTTCTAGTAGTCCACGTGTCTCTTCTTTCTTTCTAGTAGTCCATGTTTCTCTACTTTCTTTCTAGTAGTCCATGTGTCTCTACTTCCTTTCTAGTAGTCCATGTGTCTCTACTTCCTTTCTAGTAGTCCATGTTTCTCTACTTCCTTTCTAGTAGTCCATGTATCTCTACTTCCTTTCTAGTAGTCCATGTGTCTCTTCTTTCTTTCTAGTAGTCCATGTTTCTCTACTTTCTTTCTAGTAGTCCATGTGTCTCTACTTCCTTTCTAGTAGTCCATGTGTCTCTACTTCCTTTCTAGTAGTCCATGTTTCTCTACTTCCTTTCTAGTAGTCCATGTATCTCTACTTCCTTTCTAGTAGTCCATGTGTCTCCACTTCCTTTCTAGTAGTCCATGTGTCTCTACTTCCTTTCTAGTAGTCCATGTGTCTCTACTTCCTTTCTAGTAGTCGACGTGTCTACTTCATTTCTAGTAGTCCATGTTTCTCTACTTTCTTTCTAGTAGTCCATGTGTCTCTACTACCTTTCTAGTAGGCCATATGTCTCTTCTTTCTGGTAGTCTATGTGTCTCTACTACCTTTCTAGTAGGCCATATGTCTCTTCTTTCTGGTAGTCTATGTGTCTCTACTACCTTTCTAGTAGTCCATGTGTCTCTACTACCTTTCTAGTAGGCCATATGTCTCTTCTTTCTGGTAGTCTATGTGTCTCTACTACCTTTCTAGTAGTCCATGTGTCTCTACTACCTTTCTAGTAGGCCATATGTCTCTTCTTTCTGGTAGTCTATGTGTCTCTACTACCTTTCTAGTAGTCGGCTACTGATGCCACGTCAGTATTAGCAGTGTTAAAACAGCACAAAGATGAAGATCTCGAGCAATGTATGTGCTCCCTCACACAGCTCTCATCAGAACACTACAATTGTGTCATTCAGTTAATTCCTTCCTATTGAAATATCAAAGGCAATGGAGAGGCAGACAAACTAGCAAAGTGTGGAGGAGCTTCCCCTCAAACAGACATGAGTATGACATATAATTAGACCAACGCCATAGTTAAAGCCAACTTAACGTATATATGCTGGTTTAGAAGACTCTACAGAGTCCGTATACAACCAGTTTCTTGGAGGGTGGTTTAGCCGATGTGGGAGTCCATCTTAATAGACTCAAAACACTAGAGCTAAGTAGACCCGCTGCCAGTTAGGCGCCATCTATAGTTGAACCGCCTCCGACTTCAGGAAAGAACTACTATGACTAGAGAAGAGCAAGTCATCTTCAGACTGAAGCTGGACATAATAGACTCAAGGGACATCTTCAGACTGAAGCTGGACATAACAGACTCAAGGGACATCTTCAGACTGAGTGCTGGACATAACAGACTCAATGGACATCTTCAGAGTGAATGCTGAACATAACAGGCTCAAGGGACATCTGAGTGCTGGACACAACAGACATCTTCAGACTGAGAGCTGGACATAATAGACTCAATGGACATCTTCAGACTGGCTGCTGGACATAACAGACTCAAGAGTCATCTTCAGACTGAGAGCTGGGCATAACAGACTCAACGGACATCTTTACAACAAGATGAGAATTGAGACAGATGACAGGTGTGCACGTGGTGAGCATACCTTTACCGTGGAACACATCCTTCAAAGCTGCATGCTCAGTCAGGAAGAGAAAGAGGGGTGGGGTGAGTTATATATATATATATATATATATATATATATATATATATATATATATATATATATATATATATATCCTGGGGGAAGTGTTCGAGGACCTTTTGGTTTGGGACACAGAAATGAGCGAGGAGAAAGACTGGTTGAATTCTGCACGGAAAACAACCTCTCCATTGCCAACACCTTCTTCAAACAACATCCACGAAGACTGTACACGTGGACCTCCCCGGATGGCAACAGCAGAAACCAAATAGACTACATCCTAGTGCAACAAAGGGGGGTAGGGCAGAAGTGTGTAAGGGATAGCACCTCACGGTGAGAGGCAGCCACATCCTTGATGGCCAGGATCCTATTTGGTTCCCCCACTTCTGTCTAGCTCACGTATGGCTCCTAGAGTCTGCCTGTGTACGGCAGCGCCACCCCCGGGCAACGGCTTTGGCTGGCCGGCTAAACTACGTGGGTGAAATGACAAGAAGGGGAGTCCACCCCTGACAAGTACACACAGCTGCTGGTGGAAGAGGCGGAAGATCGACCTGTGCGACAACGACTCTAAAAGCGGGAGCTGGAAACGCCTGGTATCGCGCTAAGGGCGCACCAGAGACCATAGTTGGTAAGCGGCCAGAACAATGTCCAGAAAGCAATGGCAAACTACTGGATGTAAAATGCCAAGAAACCTATGACAGTCGAGAGAAACGAAACTCAAAGATCTGATGGTGAGGCCCTCGGACCAGGCAGATCATCGACGCCAACTGGGGAAGAGGCCAATTTCAGAGTCAGTACAAGTAATAGAGATGACGGCCTAAAGCATGACTGCATTACAGTGGACAACTCTGAAATGGGACTAAAAACAAAACTAAGAATAGGCACCTGGAATGTCAGGAGCCTATACCAGGGCAAGTTATTCATGATCGAAAGAGAAATGAAGAGAACCAAGATAGAGATTCTTGGAGTCTCTGAACATAGATGGGCCGGACAAGGGCACTGTACCAGCTCCTCAGGAGAAACATATATATACTCTGGGACGGACAAGGGTGGAAAAAGCGGGGTCGGCTTTATTCTGTCAAAGAAGACAGCACCTTCACTACTGAGTTACAATCCAGTCAACGACCGCATAATTGTAATCAGACTAAAGAAAAAGACTAGAAATTTAACAATAATTCAAGTGTATGCGCCAACATCAGCAGCAGACGATTGTGAAATGGATGATTTTTATAACACCTTGCAAAAAGCGATGGAAAAAGTTGAAAAAAGAGACATCTTGGTCATCATTGGAGATTTCAATGCGAAAGTCGGAGAGGAAAGAGCCGAACAGGAGAGAAGTGTTCGAGGACCTTTTGGTTTGGGACACAGAATCGAGCGAGGAGAAAGACTGGTTGAATTCTGCACGGAAAACAACCTCTCCATTGCCAACACCTTCTTCAAACAACATCCACGAAGACTGTACACGTGGACCTACCCGGATGGCAACAGCAGAAACCAAATAGACTACATCCTAGTGCAACAAAGATGGAGATCAAATGTGCTGGCGACAAAAACACTGCCAGGAGCAGACTGCGATACGGACCACGAATTACTGTTTGCAGTTTTCCAAACAAGACTACGCAGGATCTACAAAGGTTGCCAGCCAATACGCTTCGATGTATCAGCAATACCTACTGAATACAACATCAAAGTAGAAAACAAATTTGAGGCGTTGCTTGCTATACAGGAAGAGATGACATCTGAGGAGTTGACATCGTACGCAAGGGAGATTTTGATCTCGACAGCAAAAGAAATGATTCCAAAGATATTGCACAAGACACAGAGCTATATAACAGACGAAACACAGAAACTCATTGCAGAAAGGCAACAATTAAAACAAATGGGAAGTAAGGGGACCAACACAGCATATAAAAACTGCGCAAGAAAAGTTAGAAGAGAAATAAGAAAATATCAAAGAAGATACATAGTAGAAACATGTAAGGATATAGAAAACCTACAACAACAAGGCAAAGAAAGAGATGCATTCAAAGCAATAAGAACACTGACAAGGGAATTCCGTCCGGTTCCACATGTCATAAATGACGAAGAGGATAACACACTAACAGAAACCAAAGACATACTGAATAGATGGAGAGAGTACTGCAGAACCATGTATGGAGACAGCACAAAGCGCTCAGTTACAATCCTACCAAAGGATAAGAAAGAACCTGAACCAACATTGGAAGAAGTACGCTCAATGTATGCAATTAAAAGCCTGAAAAAGGGAAAGTCCCCAGGATGCGATGATTTCCCAGCAGAGCTAATACAAGCAGGAGGAGAGTCATGTGCTCGAGTCTACCACAAGCTGTGTAAACAGATATGGCACAGTGCAGAGTGGCCAGAAGCATGGAAGAAATCAATTTATATTCCCCTCCCCAAAAAAGGCAACCTGAAGCTGTGCACGAACTACCGAACTATCGCACTGATCAGCCATGCTAGCAAGATACTCCTGCGAATCCTATTAAGAAGGATAGAGAAAAGGTTTGAATCTGAAATTCACGTAGTCCAGGCAGGTTTTAGGAAAGACAGAGGGACCCGGGACTACATATTCAATTTAAGGAATATCTATGAAAAATGTAGAGAGTTTAATGTAGACCTGTACACATGTTTCATTGATTACACTAAGGCCTTCGACACGGTAAAACATCAAAATCTGTGGAGAATCATGAAGGAAATGGGGTTTCCTTTGCATATAGTCCATCTCATTGAAACATTATACCAATATCAACAAGCCGCTGTCCGAGTATCTGGGCAAACATCAGATTGGTTTGCAGTACAAAAGGGAGTCCGACCGGGATGTATACTCTCACCTTATCTGTACAACATATATGCGGAATGTATAATGAGAAATGTGCGAGAAGATGAGAACATTGAAAGTTTCGACCCATTTACGATTGGGGGATACGAGATTCCAGAGTTACGATATGCAGATGACACAGTGATACTATCAAGAAGTGCGGAAGGGCTAGAGCAGCTACTTTCAGCCGTTAATGGACATAATAAAGATCAAAATATGTTCATAAACATAACAAAACAAAGATAATGACCACCGATAAAACACAATGTCAGCATACATTTACAGTGGGTGGTGAGGAAATAGATCAGGTTTCACATTTTGAATATCTGGGCTCCAGAATCGACACAAATGGTGACTGCTCGAAAGAAATCAGAAGAAGACTAGCTATGGCAATGCAGAGACTGAACAGCCTGAAGAAATTATGGCAGGGCACCAACAAAACGATAAAAGTAAAAGTCTTGAGAGCCTGTGTTTTTCCTGTGGCAGCTTATGGCTGTGAAGCATGGACGATTACCAAAACTTCTAGACAAAGAATCGAATCCTTCGAGTCAAAATGTTACAGAAAGATGCTCAGAATACCCTGGACATAGAAAAGAACAAATGTAGACATTCGGCAAGAGTTGAGCATAGAGGAGAACTGGTTTATCAATTCCATTTTGGCTAGAAAATGCAAATACTTTGGTCACATCAAGAGACACAACGGTCTTGAGAGGACGGTGATGGAAGGTATGGTGCCAGGCAAAAGAGGAAGGGGTAGACCAAGAAGACGATGGCACCAAGATATCCAGGAGTGCCTGAGTATGACAGTGGCGGAAGCTGGAGTTTTGGCAAGGGAACGAATTTCTTTCAGACAGACTGTGATGGGAGCGACGTTCTACAAAGGACATGCTACATGATGATGAGTGTGTTAGTTCATTATGAATACCGCCACAGATTTCATACTAGTCGATGGGGAGGAAGACTAGCATCTAGTCAGGCAATATATACTGATCAGACATGTTAGGGTCAGGCAAAATATACTGGCCAAGAGCATCGTCTTGATTTCCCCGCAGTCCTCCCTAGAAACATGCTGTTTTTATGGCAACCTGGCTAACAAGGTGAGGGATCAAGGTGAGCCCGATAGTAGTGAGCGACAAGCAGTTGAAGCCAAGCATAGCACAACCGCCTGGAGGACCCTGGTCCACCTTCATCGGCGCGCTCAGGATGTGAGGAAAGCTACTGCAACCCGCTACTTAACGTCATTATCAGAGCGCACAAAAGAGTAACCAACTCATTGTGGGCATTCGTGAACAACACTAGTCGTAACTTACACTTGTGTTCACGGACATTTCTCGTTATTTTCCATTTGGACTAGTTAATTCGTTAATCTTTTGTGTTTTTTTTTAATCGGAGGATTATCCTGGCCTGGCCCTCGGCTATATGAATTAGTACCACGGTTAAATCTGTGTCGTATTTTCACGATTTAGTGCATACGGCTGAACTTCACGAGATTTGCGCCCTTTGCTTTAGTTGCAGACAGTGTCAGTTTTGGTGTGACTGTGAAATATAGAAGCAGGACTATAATGGAGTAGAACACGGCCTGAAAGAGATGCCCAACACATCACTCACACCCTGAGGTATGTTCCTACGACCTCTTGCGGTTATGTCATTCCCTTCCGCTGCCTTGCAGGATACCTGTTTACGGGGGGAAAGGCTTTATGAGTAAACCTTGACAAAAAAAATGCATCTTGTGCCATCTCCAGATGTCTCGATAATGTCTTGCCACTGGTCAAAAGTAGCTCAGGACGAGTGAATGAGGTTGACAAATGGCGCAGTTCGTGTCTCACTTAAATCCTTGGGGACGGCGTAGGCTAGTGGTTAAGTAACACGGCTCACAACCACAATGTGCTGGGTTCGATCTCCATCACAGCACCGGCCGTTACCCCGGGAAAGCAAACCATTAGAAAATGCAGGAGGAAGCAGACCCTTACATAAAATGCATGCCGAAGTCGGATGCACTTGGCCGACATGCGCAAAATAAAAACTGCAATGCAGCACACACGGCCTTGGGGAATAGAGAAATAAGGCAAACGGAAAATAAAAAAATTAAAATGTAAATCCAAATCACCGCGCAAGTCACCCATTTCAGCGAGCACAGCAAGAGAACAGATTGTCAACACGGCTGAACAGAAAGAGTGGTCTTCATCACATGTGATGGACGAACATCATCATTATCAGTGGTCAACAAATATAGTTTTAATGTCATAAAATTCACCCACGAATTATAATAGGTCAACTTTAGTAGAATTTCGCCACACGAAGCACCATACTTTTCAATTCGCGCGGTAAACATATATCAATGTCATTTTCAGATCTAAAACCGTACGTGGAAGATGGAATTCTTGCAGTTGTCACACTTGACACGCAAGAAAATAAATTGTGTGCAGTTTTTACAGGAAAGACGAATTATACACACCGTCCGACTGTGTGCTAAAAATCATGTTATGACTTTGTCTCTCACAGTTCGCCAAGATCGTTAGAGATGTCGCACATGTCAGCAGGACATTCCTGTTCGTTCTGGCACATGGTTAGAGGGCACACGTCTGTCCTATAGAGAGATTATTCTCTTCATTTACTGTTGGAGTAAAGAGATGACTAGCATTGCTTTCTGTAAATCAGAGCTAGGAATTGCCAAAAATGCTGCAATAAAATGGAACAGTAACCTCCGTGAGGTTTGTGCAAATTCATCAATTGCTAATCGCGCTATAATTTTCGATCCAAATACGACGGTTGAGATTGATGAAAGTGTGTTCACACGCAGGAAAAATAACGTCGGTCGTATATTTCCACAGCAGTAGGTATTCGGTGGCATTTGTCGTGAGACAAGTGAGTGTTTGATGGGTCCAGTGCCGGACCGCTCAGCAGCAACACTAATGCCCATTATCGTAGCCAACATTCGTCCTGGTACGACAGTTGTGTCTGATCAATGGCGTGCATACAGTACCATTCAGAATGTGCCTGGTTTAAGTCACGAAACAGTGAATCATTCTGCACATTTTGTCGACGCTATCACAGGAGCAAACACACAACGGATAGAGAGGTTGTGGAAAGCTGCCAAAGCGCGCAACAAACGTCAAAACGGAACACACAGACACATGAAAGATTCCTACATGTGTGATTTATGTGGCGACATCGGAATAAAGTCCGTCAGTTAGACCCGTTCGATCAAGATGCTGAGCAACGTATGAGCTGCAGTGGTCAGCGCGACTCATAGCTGACTGCTAGCGTCAGGGCCAGCGAACCATAGCTGCCAAGACCTTTCTACACCTCCACGCGGTGATTCTAGATAACAGGCTGCAGCAGGGCAGACTGGCTAAGGAGAAGGGATCGAAGAGGGAATGCTAACCCGGTACTCAAAAAATGCTTGCTGATGTCGGATGTATTGGACCGAAAGGTGCAAATATCGCAGCCAAGCTGTAAACTACGACACAACGCATTCCGTTCTCTGGACTACATTCTGCTACTTAAGCCCTGTCAGTGTTTGGTAGCGGGAGATTGAGAACGAACGAAGAAGAAGAAGAAGTTAGACCCGTTCGACAATATTCTGCAGGACATCACATAATTTTGGCCTCCTTTTTAAATTGTGCAGCTACGAACGAACAACATGTGTATGTCCTGATATGTGCATAGCTTCAGCTATCCTTGGTAATCTATTCCCCTCACGGCCCTTTTCAGGACCCACAAACCAGCATCAAGGTCCTTTTTAGGGCTCACAAAAAAACAACAAAACTGCACCCTAATAGCTAGACACTTATAATTATTTTTGTACGGAAGCCCGTGTGGTCATCAAATGGCATCAAATTTTAGAATGGGTGAATTAACGCACTAGAACCGGTAAAACTATAAAAGAGAAACTCATCCCGATTTTTCAATAAGCAAAATCATTACCAGGACATCCTGATTTTCATAAACAGAAATGTAAGTTTTTATTCTTGTCTTTATGCAGTACAACAGAAACGATTATAACTTTCTTCTACCAAAAACAAAGTCAAATTGACATTTATGACAATGTCTGTTAACCTTCTTGATCTTGTTTATGGCTGTAGTACCGGACACAGAGAGTTCAAAATATCGCTTGGTAGGTTGGTGAGTTCCAAACAATGACTAGTAAGTCAGTTTTAACTTCGAGGCATTGAAATTAGACAATCAAATTGAGCTGGGGAGAGGAGACTAATGTCTTGTCAGACAAAATATACTGATCAGACTATGCTAGTCAGGGTCAGACAAAACATGCTGATCAGACTATGCTAGTGAGGGTCAGGTGAATTGTTAAGTCCTCGAAAGCATTCCAAGATCAACTTTGAGACCATCACCATTTTGGAGGAAGACATTAAACAATGATTCATTGAGTGTAAGTCTTGACAGGCACTGATACATAGTTCTTAGTTGATGAACCAACTCAACGCACAAAGAAAAAAGGCAACATGAAATACAAGAAAACGTAAAGCCAAATAAATAAAAGCAATTTTTACCTCATGAAACCAAATATTAGAAAGATGGGGGATTATAAACACTTAGACTAGGACTGGACATACATTATCCTACTCAATTATCTTACTCAACTTAACTGAAACATACAAATTACAAATCAAGCGAGCCCCAATTGTCACCCTATATTTTCTTTAGAATCTGAGCAGAATAGCCATATGCAATGTAAGAAACACTGGACAATATTCTGAAAGCTATTAAAAATATAAAATGAATGAAACACGAATATTTGTCTATTAAAAGGGTGCGTACCTTCAACTCTGCCCCGTTGAAGAAATATCAACAGCTGTGTTGTTCCATCCACCATTTTGTCTGTATCACGTGAACAACGTAAATACAATGGATACTTTTTTATAGTTTGTGTAAATGTTGATATAAATCTATTTATGTGCATAACTATTTCGACATCAATAATATATTAAGAGAAATTTAGAATATAGTCTTTAGTTTGATGTCCCCATCGTCAATATCTTATTATTATTTTAAAATTAGGAATGCATCGCTTATCGTTATATCTAACAAGGGTCTATTTTTAAACCTCACGTGAGAATGTACGTCACTTTGTATTGGTTCCTGACGCAAACAAGGAAAGGAAAATGGCGGCTAAGAAAATCGAGCAATGTAAGTCTGTGGTAACAAGTTGAACCTTCGCATTTATACGTGCCACTCGTCTGCTGTCCCTTCGGGTTCGGCATATTTCTTACCACAAGTGAGTGTTCAGCACTGTAAATGGGACTAAAATTGAGCACAAACAATCAACCGCGCTTGCGGACTTACTCTGCTAGCAGTCCAGGATCTAGTGGGGGAGCAGGGGGCACCGATGTTGTGGCGCGGAACGGGGGACAGTCCTCGAGGACCCGTGCACGGAGCCTAGGAAATTTTCAGACTTCTGGAAATTCTGCATCACTTGTTATTCCAGGAGCATCTGGTGGTACACATAGGAGTAGTTCACCAGATTCCGATTCAAGTTCACCAGGAGATGATGCAGCAGCAGTCTTGTTCAGCGGAAGACCATTCACTCATTCTTTGCCTGTCCATCTATTTGCTCTGCAAGGTATGTTAGTATTGTTAGTGTTACTATTGTAATTTGTTACTGTTGATAATTATTAATTGTAAGGTGCACACTCATGACTCATAACGTTTTTGATGAGTGCTATATCTTGTCTCGAATAAGACATTTCGGTGAATACTGGTCACTTCGAACCATCTTATTCTTAACATATACAATAAATTTTATAATAAAAGTATTAAAAGTTATCAACTAAGTCTAAGTCTTTTAGTGATTAGGGACTTTAGAGTTTTTCAGTTTGATCTAACTTTAAACAACTATCTGCCTACTCACTCGGCCGTACCACAGTGATTGCTATTTCAAATTTATGCTATTTCAAATTTATAAATAATTTGGCAGCTGTGAGTAGCCCTACTTTACTATGTTAAAGTGTGAGTAGCCCTACTATGTTAAAGTAACTATGTCATATATAGTTTGTTCTTGTTGAAACAATAAGTAAATTGAGGACTTAATTATGTTTGCAGCAAAACGTAATCAAGAATAATATTGTCTAAATCATGTGAAGCTTAAGTATTGACAACCAGTTTTGGTCAATGTTAACTTTGTTGTGTGTATTTGGCTACATTGTTTATATCCAGGGATTATTCTGGTATGGGTAAAGTGGTTAAGCTGTCGGTCTCGCGATCAGGTGGTGTGGGTTCGACTCCGTCTTTTTCACAGGTGCTTGGTGCGGTGTCCCCTGCATCTCGTAGTCGACCCCTAATCATCTTGTCCTTGACTTTCCACTGGGGTCGGGCGGCACGAGACGAGAGAGTGAGGATAAAAAGTAGCGCAGTTAATTCTTACTAAAAATAGCGCTAGCAAAATAAATTATGCCATCATCGTCTACGATGGACGGCGGGCTTTGCCTTTTTTTGCCACCTGGTAGCAAAGGACATACGCACAGAATATCTTCAGTCAACAAATGAGTATCATTATATAATCATTAGCATCATTACCAATACTCAATCATTTTGTAAAATCAAATATAATCATATAAAATTGATCATTATTCAGTGTTGTATAATTTACTTGAATAGCTTTGATTTTGTTATATTTCTAAAACAATAAACATATTAATTTATTATTATATAGTAAAATTGAAGATGTGCAGTCAATTGGAACATAGATCAGTAACACACATAACAAAGACATTTATAAATAGATACCGGTAGTTAACAAAGATAGGAATATTGATTATTGTATGACATGAGAGAACAAGATAGGATGACAAATTGTGATGGAGAATATCATCAACTGCTAGTGTTGGGAGATTTCACAAAGTGAAAAAGAAGAATATATTATACTTTTTTCTGCCCATCTAGAAAGCTTAGGTTGGTATGAATTAATACAAAGAAATGAATTTTTGTGAAACTAGTTAGTTTAGGTGGAACTTATTATCAAATACACTTGTCATCTTTTGTACTGCTCAAGACTTGACACGTGAACACTGAACCAGAACCACCCTTAGTGTTATTGGCTATTGCCTTTGTGACGCATTTCATGTTATAAAACTATTAAAGTTCACTTTAGTTAGCTCTAATGAGCAACTCAGAACTGAACATGCAGGTTGGAATGGACCAGTTCTCTGCCGCATGTGAAAATTTTGGCCTGACCATAAATGCCAAAAAAACAAAGGTCATGTACCAACCAGCACCAGGCATGCCGTACACAAAACCAGAGACTACAGTCAGCGGGCAGACGTTGAATGCCGTAGACAAATTCACATATCTGGGCAGCACACTGTCGAGATCTGTCAGCCTAGACGATGAGGTGGCAAGCAGAATAGCAAAGGCCAGCACAGCCTTTGGTAGAATGCGCTGGATGGTCTGGGCACGTCATGGCATCAGCATCAAGACCAAACTCAAAGTCTACCGTGCAACCATCATTCCAACCCTACTATACGCTTGCGAAAGCTGGACTGTATACTCTGGACATGCAAGGAGGTTAAACCACTTCCACGCAGGTTGCCTGAGGCGAATATTCCACATCCGATGGCAAGATCGTGTCACTGACATCGAGGTTCTCTCGAGGGCTAACATGCCCAGCATCCATGCACTGCTAGTAAAAGCACGACTAGGATGGGCCGGACACCTCGTCCGTATGTCAGACGAGCGGCTCCCAAAGAAGCTTCTCTACGGCGAGCTGAGAGAGGGATGGCGCGAGAGAGGGCGCCCAAAGAAACGTTTTAAAGACGGTCTGAAGGACTCACTAAAAAGTTGTCAGATAGACATCGACACCTGGGAATGTCTTGCGAAAAACAGATCTGACTGGAGAAGCGCAGTCAAATCGGGTGTAGCTGCCGGTGAAGATGACCGTGTTGTGAAAGCCCAGAACAGACGCGGAAATTCCGAGCAGCGGGAACACCATCCCCTTCTGCAAACCTCGTGTGCCCGATATGTAGCAGATGTTTTCGTGCTCGCATTGGCCTGTTCAGCCACATGCGCACCCACACCCAACAGGGAAATCTGTGACAAGGATGATGTCGGCGGTCCTCATCGACAACGATGGACAGCTATTATTAGTTAGCTCTGTGCCGCCTTTGTATTGTCAACATTATTTACAAAACTGGGTCATAGTTCTTGGGAAGTAGCTGTTTTGTGCTGGAGATAAATACAGCTGTTTTGTAAGTTAAATACAGCTGTTTTTCAAGTGAAATACAGCTGTTTCCCATAATGTTTTCAAGACGATGTTGCTTGGTTCGGCTCTCATTACATGAACACTCCAGTCAAACTGATTGTTAATGGGAATCTGACATATTGTGTTAATGACAATCTGTTGTATTGTGTTAATGGGAATCCGTCGTATTGTGTTAATGGGAATTCGTCGTATTGTTGACGAAGGGAACTGGCCACAACACCCCATAAAGAAACTGTAGTTTAGTCCAATTAAGTCTTAATATTTTATCCCCGACATCAGTGTCTGTTTAAATAATATTTTGTGTTGATTATGTTGTTGCAGTTCCATTATTATATGTGTAACAGGATGGAATCTTGACGTCTTCTGGATTGTACTTCCACTGGATTGTACTTCATGCTTAATGCATGGCTTGTTGGCAAGAAAGTCCAGCATTCAGTGACAAAAAGGCATACAAAACTGCCATCAGCTAATTTTGTGTATTTGGCAATCCTCTTACTCAGTGTTTCATTGTAAAGTTGATTTCATCCCCTCTACACAATGCCTTCAATTCATTTAGTAACTGTATACAATGCTATGTTTAAGACACTTTACATGTTCAGTTGCTCAAAATTGCATGTCCAGGTGAGTCCTATGGTGGAACACTTAAGTACCTACAAAACTGGAAAAGTTTTTAGGGAAAGCAAAATTACATTACTTTTATTTAACATATTGTATGCACATAATTGTGTGTGTGTCAAAAGCCAAATTATATTGACAAATTTAAAAAAAGTATTTTTCTTGTGGATTACCTCTTGTATTTAAATTGCAAATATACTTCACCTATCATAGTTGAGATCACATCCTGAATCAGTACATATTCACTGTATTTTGCTCTATACAGATGTTGAGTTCTTAGCTACCATTAAAAATGGAATTCTTTGCTTCTTCCTGACAGAGCATACAATGAAGGGTGCTCTGAAAGTAATGCCTCCTATTTTATTCCATGAAAACTATAACAGATTTTTTAAAAAGAGCGCAATAACACCATTTGAATGAGCAATGTCTTGCCTTCAAAAAACTATTTTTCAGGATAGTCTCCACCCTTGCCTATACATTTTCTCTAACGATGAACAAGAGCATACATTTCGTGCTTGTAAAAACTGCACTAGCGGAGGTGACCCACTGTTTCACAGCTGCTATGACGACGATGTTGCCAACGCAGTCCGTCTTTCATTGGCCTCGACAGGTAGAAGTTGGAAAGCGTAAAATTAGGACTATACCATGGGTGTGGTAGGAGAGTCCAGCCAAGACTGACGATGTGCTCAACTGTCTTCAAACTGGTATGGGGCCTGACGTTATCATGTTGTAAAAGACAGGTTGTCGTCTTCTCTAGCCTGACCCTGGAAATTCGAGCCTTCAGCTTAGTCAGTGTCGCAATGAAACAGTCAGAGTTGATGGTTTGTCCAGGTTCCAGGAAATCAAGATGGATTACCCCTTTCCTATACTAACAGACAGTGCACATCACTTTACCCGCTGATGACTGTGTCTTGAACTTTTTGCCTCGATGGGGAATTCACATGTTGCCATTCCATGGAATGCCATTTTGACTCAGGATTGTTGTGGTGACACCACATCTCATCACCAGTGATAATGCGATCCAGGAAATTCACCTTCATCCTCGTAATGGTTCATGAGGTCATGACAAACTTGCATGCCAACTGTTCTGTGTGAGCATTCGTGGGAACCAGCTGTCATAAATTTTGTGATATTCTAACGTTGCCACCTTCGCTTCCAACACATTGAATCCAGTTCCGCAGACAGTTCCCTTATCGCAATCCTTTGATTTGCACGGATGAACTGATCGAGACATTCTTCATTGCATGGTGTAACAGCTGTGCATGACTGTCCGGAACATAACTTTTCCTAAATGTAGTTTTTGCCACTGCTGAAACGCACAGCCCACTGCCTCACTGTGCTAACATCATAAACGTTCAGCAAGTGTCGATCAATGTCAATTGGTGCAACTATTTCTGCATGGAGGAATCCAATGGTGCACTTCCATGACAGATGCCATTTTGTCAGACTGCTCCTCCGCTGCCACCTGTCGGACGGAAACTAAATGTTACTGATATTGGAGGAAAGATTCAAACTTTACTGCCATACTGCCAAAATCAACTTCTGACGTTGTGGGACATCATACTAAAACAGGAGGCTTTATTTTCGGAGCATCCCTGTATCAAGGCGTGTTCACAAAGTCAGCTATTTGCATATTCATGGCAAAAATTATGTGTATTTTTCGCTCATATTTTCAACGGAAAAGTGCAACCATCTGCCGTATACTTTAGACAAAGGGGTGTGGAATACTTTGTGTCAGAAAGGAGAATAGGGTAGAAATCTGCATGTGCTGGTGAAACAATCATATATATGATAGAATGCTATAAAATATCCACATAAGGATGGAATATATCATACTATGATATAAACTATCATTGTAGTGTTTATTTCCATTGCTGGAGTTTAGTGGGAAGATTTATAGTGAAGGGGGAATAAAGATTGATTGTCCAAGCATTCACCACATAGTGTGCAGGATATTTTCTTCTCATATTTTACCTCTGTTAAAAAAAACTAATTCTGTACCGAGGTCTTGAACATGTGCCTTCGTGCTCAGAAGACCTGTGTTGAAACCACTTGATCACTTGCTTATCAAAATATACTGTTGCCACAAGGTAGCACGAAACAAAATGTGTTGATGGTTATTTTGGAGGGAATTTGATACATTTTTCTTGATGTTTAAAAACGTGTTAATCTCTTCATCCATTTTCTTTGGAATATTAATAATAGTTGCCAATCGCAAGCAAAGATGGAGACAACATCATATTTGTGCTGTGAAATGGGGGATGGGCAGTTAGAAGGAAAGAGACTAATGGTTCGAGGGGAAGAAATTATATGGTTGAAAGTGGACGAGAAAGACATGTTGAAGGGCGAAGAAAGTGTGCAATTTGTTGAATGTGGGAGAAGATGAGACATTCTAAACATATTGTAAGATGTGTCTAATGAGGTTTGTGCATGGGGTAAGCATCATCAACATGTAAACGTATGGCTGTGACACCTCCGAGGGAAAGTGCTAGCATACAGGTTCCTTGATAAGGGGCCATCTTTAGTGATGTTTCTAAGGGATGGCATGAGTTTGTGGTTAAGTGAGATGGCTCACAATCCGAAGGACCTGGGTTCACTCCACATCACAGCAACGGCCGTTACGCCAGGGAAGCAGAGCCTTACATAAAATTAATACCAAAGTCGGATGCACTGAGCCGACAGGCGCAAAATAAAAACATGGTGCAACTCACACAGCCTTGGAGAATAGAGAAATAATGCGAACGCCAAACAAATGAAAGTGGTGTGTCTATGCTCCATTTGGAGCAAAATGACGATTTATCATCATCATTTATTGAATTAGCTGGAGTCTTAAGTCTTGTTATGTAGCTTATACATCCTAACGTACATACATGATATGTTGTCTTTTACAGAGTCCATCTCTTGCTTTATCTTATGGTGTTCTCTGACTTGTGCCTGTACATAAGGTAAATGTGACCGAGACAAGAATAGGTCTGCTACCACACTGAAAACATTCTAGTATGGTCTGACCTCTCAATGGTAGAAGACTCTCCATCTCATGGAATTTCACACCCTCGTAGCTTTTAACAGCGAAAAACTTGCAAAATATGAGGTAGCCTTCTAGGTTTGAAAGCAGGCCCTTCGTCACATCTGTTTTGATTTCTTCTGTTTTCTTAAATCTTGGCACTTTGAGTTTTTGAAAAGTGGCCAAAAGTTGCAGGGAGCCAAGTCTTGAAAGTAGGGGGAGTGCCGACATTGTTAAATGCTATCGTTCAGTATTCTAACACGTAAAACGTAACCTGCAAACAGTTTCCCTCTACATGAATCTTGAAACGCATTTTGTCACTACATGGGGCTCCCACAGATCGTCGGTCAAAATTGATTACACTGAACTGTATGAAATTTCTACTTCACTCTCAATTTATCTAATTGATATTAGACAGATCGGTACTTGTCCCTTGATTCATTCCAAATAAATACAATTTTTTAAGCACCGGGGATATATTTAGCGCCAGAATTTTGGGTTAGTGACGTCACATAATAGATCGCTTCTGCTGGTGGCGTCAAACATTCTGCTTCCGTTTGTCCGTGGCTAATTTGAAATCAACAATTAATTTTTTTAATCTGTCAATATTGGTCCATGATAAGGAGAGAAGCATCCAGTTTTTACAGCAGTATGGCATTATCCATGCAGTTAGGCGATACAGTAGCAGCCATGTTATGGTGTTGTCCTTGATCGAACGACAGGATATATGGATATATCGGCAGAACATCCCTGTGAGGCGAGGTACTTGACTAGAAGGTTCGACCATGACCTATGGGCAGATCATTTTGTTTGAATACTGCTGGTCTCCTATTGTGACAACGTCCCAGGTGGCGGGGAATGCTAGGCGTGCCATCACTGCAGATGAGCCGAGAATATAAAGGGAGCAAAGAGATACCTCACTCACATGCATATGCTACGTTTCTGACAGGACGTGACGATCCTGAGACACAGTCACACTGGACTGCCTCTCTTCCGGGATAGTACAAACTAGTACATAGTCCATCATATCATATTGTCAAACCATATAGACACGAGTGGGGAAGACTCGTTAGTCCTGCAAGACAACTTCCCTAAGAGAGACAACTCTGACCAAAAACAACTGCTGCCTTGCAGATAGGCTGGGGACAGCCAAAGGCTAAGGAGGGCATCCCTATAGAAACGCCTGTTGAAATCGGATGCACTGAGCCACAGGCTTAACAAAATAAAACAATGCAACGTAAATATCCCTGTAAACAGCGTACGATGAAGAAGAAGAATACTGCTGGTCTCAATAGCTGACAAGCATCCATTTTTGCAACTGAATATAACCATATTTTCTACACATCTAAGTTTTTACTTGTTTATTTAAAATAAATTTATATCGACCTGTCTTTCCCGTAACTCGAAATGGAATGGCCCACTGAAATCATCAGCTGTCAAATACGTATAGGGATCAAGATGCGGAGCAGCGCATGAGCTGCAGTGGTCAGCGACACATAGCTGACTGCTAGCGTCAGGGCCAGCGAACCAGAGTTGCCAAGACCCTTCTACACCTCCACGTGGTGATCCTGGATAACAGGCTGCAGCAGGGCAGACTGACTAAGGAGAAGGGATCGAAGAGGGAATGCTAACCCGGTACTCAAAAAATGCTTGCTGAAGTCAGATGTGTTGAACCGAAAGGTGCAAATATCGCAGTCAAGCTGTAAACTACGATACAGCGCATTCCGGTCTCTGGACTACATTCTGCTACTTAATCCCTTTCAGGGTTTGGTAGTGGGAGATGAGAACGAACGAAGCCAAATCAAATACATATAATGGGAACTCTGGGATCAATTAAGGGACAAGTACCGATGATCTTCCGTCACTAACCACTTCACTTTCTCGATTGTTTTTCAATTTGTGTTTGCGGATGATTTTTCTGATTGTTCGTCGCTCTTAATTGACGCGCGTCCATCTTTTAAAACTACGATACCGTCATTTAATCTGCGAAGAAATCGAAACTTCGTTACCAAACGCCCTATTTATCTTATAACAGTCTCTGATTGCCTTTCACATATTTTTTTACCACATTTAATGGAAAAAATGGTTTCCTGCCTGCCGACAAGGAGAGGAGCCGGGAATCTCCCGTAAGGCACATGCTGTTTTTCGGGGGTGGGGGGTGGGATAAACAGATATAGCCAGCACACGACTTGGCGACAGCAGTGGCGAAGCGGCCTGTAGCCCCCAGCCTTAAAACTCCTCCACTACCTCAGCACGTGACCGGCCTGTAACTCCCAATGGTCTTTAAAACCCCTCCACTACCTGAGCACAGGACGTGGCGAAGCGGTCTGTAGCCCCCAGCAATGGAAAAATGTCCTACGACAGTTGTTTAAAAAAAAATGCACAATTTGTTGCTCAGCACATTTGGTTATTTTGAACCAAAACACAAATGCAGTGAGCGCAGTGCGTCTTTCACGGCAGCCCGGAAGCTACTGGACTTTGTGCTATGTAGCAAAAAAAAATCATGTTTTGGCAAGGAAATATCAAGGTTGCATGCCACACTAGCCTACTTTCAAGGCAGCTTTTGCCACACTAGCCTACTTTCAAGGCAGCTATTGCCACACTAGCCTACTTTCAAGGCAGCTTTTGCCACACTAGCCTATTTTTTTTTATTTGACTTGTTTTTTGCGTTTTTGATATATTATCCATGTCCGGGCTTAAAACCTACACCAACTGAAAAAAATATACTTCATAAACGGCGCAGTGTCACCAGAGATACGAAGAATTGTCGCGTCAAAGATAGAAAGAGAGAAACAGGTAAATGACCCAAGACATTCTATGTTCGGACATCAGGTGCAGCGAGCAAGACTAAAGTCAAGACGAAGTCTCTTACAGTCAACACAGCCCCCACAGACTAGTCCAGGAAAACGACGCACCGAAAGTTGGAAACAGCTGACTATAGGTCCCCTTGATCCAGTTACGGGAGGAACCTGCGCCTGGACATCTCCTGCCCTACGCAACATGGGAATCACTAAATAGAACTGGTGTATCACGATGCAGGAAAAACCTGAAACGGTGGGGATACAGGGTTGAAGAAACATGCGAATGTGGAGTAACACAAGATCAGGACCATCTGATGATCTGCCCAAATTTTCCGGAGACTTGTAGCATGGATGACCCGCTGAGTTCCAGTGAAAGGGCAATCTATGTGGCTGAATACTGGAAGAATAATGTGTGACGTAGAGCCCAGAACACGGAAAGAAAATCAGTCTGGATCTCTATTTTATAGTAATCCATCTCTGGCTTTCCAGCATACCTCTAGCATCTATTCATGTCAATTGTTTCTCATTAATACCATCTCTTCCATGTCCAACTTTCCTCCCTCGTCTCTATTAATATCATTGTGTACCTGGAATCAATGCACCTGCAATGTTACAAGTAAAAGGGGTCTGTATGTATCCCCTCACAAGAATCTAGCTATTGCAGTCTTAAAATTCTCGCTGCTGCCAACGGTGAACGCAGACAAGATCGACATTAGTGGCATAATGGTACTAATATTTCTATTTAAGGTAAATGTGGCACTGCATTTATCGTCGGGATGAAGTATGATATGCTGTGTCTCAGTATGGGAGACTACTGTGATATGTCTCAGTATGGGAGACTTCTGTGCTATGTCTCAGCTTTCAAAGAAGAAAATAAATACATGTGACTAGTGCCTTTCCTAATAGTAAGTTTAACCAATTATCTGGTGAGGAAGACCAACGTCTGGCCATGCACAACATACTGATCAGACATGTTAGTCAGGGTCAGGCAAAACATACTGGCCAAGAGCCTCACCTCGGATTCCTAGTAGCCCTCCCTGGAAACGGGCTGTTTTCATGGCTAACGGGGTAAGGGGCAAACTGTAGTGATAGCAATATGCTTTTCTACCGACTCCCCCACCCGATCGGAAAGACGAATCAATCAATATATATAGAGCAACATGCAATGAAGGGAGTCGCAGTAGATCAATGGTTAAGTCACTGGCATCTGAGCCGAACAAACTAGTCTCAATCCTCAAATGGTGCGCTCCTTTTTTTTCGGTCGCGAACAGTTGTAATGGTCGACCCAGTAAAAGTAAGGTTTCATTTGCATTTGAAGCACTTTCGTGTTTATATATATATATATATATATATATATTATATATATATATATATATATATATATATATATATATATATATATATATATATATATATATAAACAACTGGTCAGGCAAAACATACTGGCCAAGACTCTCACGTTCAGCTGTCTAGTAGCCCTCCCTGGAAACGGTCTGTTTTCATGGCAGCCTGGCTAACGGGTTGAAGGATCGACGTGATCCCCATAGTAGTGATCGGCACGCAGATGTAGCCAAGCATAGCACAACCGCCTGGAGAACCGCGGTCCACCTTCACCAACATGCTCGGGATGTGAGAAAAGCTACTGCAGCCTGCCACTTAACGTCCTTTTCAGGGCGCACAAAAGAGTAAACCTGGGCATTCGCAACAACGTGTGTGTGTACGTGTGCAGACGAACATGATATGTCGCATTGCACGCAACAAGCAATACGTATGGTATGCAAATGTGCTTGTCTACGGATGGTGGATATAACGTAGGTGACTGAGCATTCACAGCGTGGCTGTCCATGAGGTCCGGTACCTGAACAAGGTGAGACAGATGCAAAAAAGCAACAGGAGTGACTCATCAACTGGCTGCACTGCTCAAACATTTTTCTGGCAACGGAGAAGAAACTAATTCATAGGACCTTCCTACCAAACATGGGCCGTGTCCCAAAACACACGAGAACAAAATCTCCGCATGTGAAATGAGATGTCTACAAGTGACCGCTCGCGTATTCACGAGAGATAGACCGAGAAACGAAGACATATACAATAGGGCCGGTGCCACCCCAGGTATCCAGACAGAAGGTACGGCGGTTCGGTCATCTCAAGAGAATGCTCTCTTATGAACTGCTACTGTGAGCTTATAATGCACAACGGTCCAGATAGGCGATTATCCGGCAACACAACTGGCACAGGAAAGGCGACTTTGGCTCCCCACGTGACCAATCAGGGTGCCAATGGACTGATAACTCTCTCTCTCTCTCTCTCTCTCTCTCTCTCTCTCTCTCTCTCATATATAAATATATACATAATGGTTACAAAGAGACATAATAGTTCATTGTGTTTTACTACGAGAAGCTGTACGGAAGCGTGCAGAGCATTGAGTCGACTGCTGCCTTCGTTAGAAACATTGAAGTTGAGATCTGAAGATGAATGAGGAAGAAATGAAAGTCACGTGAATAATATACAGCTGAACCTTTCCAATTTGTAAATCGGAGCACGCATAATTAAACTACAAGGAAATGTAAAACAGTGGGTATCTTGGTATACATTTGTGTTCTCTAGCTCAGCGACAGTATTACGGCAACGATATTTGAATTCAATATCCATTTATACGTCTGACAACGACTTGTCCAGCACAGAAGTCGGTGTGTTTGGTGGATAGTATAGATGCTCTTGAAGCCTCAAGTGCCAGATAGTTTGCTTTGTTTTCTTGATTTTGTTAGAAAATACTAGACTGTCTATATTGTTAACTCCTTCTCTCTTGCCACATTTAGTGTGATAGTTTTGAGTAGCAGGGTGGTAAAGTGGCATCAGTGAAGTTTAGATGGTCCTTACCAAATTCAGATCGGAGGCAGAGGCACTGAGGGCGGCAGTGGAAGAAATAGTGACAGGTAAAAGGAATGAAAGCCATATAGTCCTGCTTACAGATGCTCTGGCCGTAGTCACAGCACTAAAAAGCCAGAAAAATACTGAACTTAATGATTTAAGAGCAGTACTCTGTCAACTATGCCAGCAGTCCGCACCAAAAAGGGAAGTGGTGCAGTGGGTTCCATCCCACTGCAACATCCAAGGCAACGAGGAGGCAGACAGACTGGCAAAAGAAGGTGCAAGACTACCACAACCAGACCCTAGTGTGACCTACGAAGAGTCAAAACGGCTTATTAGAGCTAGATACATGATCAAATGGGAAACAGAACATACTGGCTACACCAAAAACGATGCCTATTACCAGTTGAACAGAAGAGAGCAGGTCATGGTCTTCAGACTTCGCACTGGCCACAATAGACTGAGGTACCACATATTCAACAAATTGAAGATAGGGGGCACTGACGAATGCCCGTGTGGTACCGGGAAAATGACCGCTGAGCATTTGCTGCAAAACTGCCCGACATACGAGGATCAGAGAGAGCAGATGTGGCCATCACCAGTGGCAACACTAGACAAGCTCTGTGGCAGTGTCGACAGCCTCAGGATGACCGCTGCTTTTTTCGAAAAAATAAAGGTTGATGTCTGACTGCGTACGAAGAAGAAGAAGAAGAAGAAGATGGTCCTTTCTCTCCCTCCCACCACTCGTTATAGAAAATAGAGGCTTCGTACAATGACGTCTCTATCACTTCTTCCTTGTCAGTAGTCTCTGAGATAATGAGACTACCTAGACATTTAGTCCATTACACTTTTGTCTTGTAGCTAGATCTGTCTACTGGTGGTTTTCTTCGGTCCCGCTTAAGCGGATGTGCGTGGAGCTTTCTGTGTACTTGTGGCGTTTCTTAAATCACAATGAGCACTTATGATGGTGTACCTGGGACCTCCTGGCTGTAGTAGTTTTCCTTAACCACAGGGAGCGCTCAAGTTGGTGTACCTATGACTTCCACGTTGTAGGGTGGTTTTTAAATACCAGGGAACGCTTAAGTTGGTTTAACTGGGACCTCCTAACTGTAGGACAGTGTTGGACTTTTCTACAGGCTTCTACTAAGAGAATCGTCGGACGAATCTTGCCCACATGGCGGGACGATGTGTATTGGAATGGGATGGGGATTTGGTCGGCCTCATTGTTGCCCTGGGTCCTATAAATGGAACCTCAAATCGTCGGCCTCATTGTTTCCCTGGATCATGTAAATGAAACCTCAAATCGTCGGCCTCATTGTTTCCCTGGGTCATGTAAATGAAACCTCAAATCGTCGGCCTCGTTGTTTCCCTGGGTCATGTAAATGAAACCTCGAATCGTTGGCCTCATTGTTTCCCTGGGTCATGTAAATGAAACCTCAAATCGTCGGCCTCATTGTTTCCCTGGGTCCTGTAAATGAAACCTCAAATCAAACACTGTTGTCGGGAGACGAGGCACTAACCACGTATTTGTACCGAGTCTCATCTTTGTGTGTGGTGGGCCCGAATAATTCCCTTCCTCACTTCCAAATTGGCCCTACCAATAAGTTATGTGCCCATTATATACACGAGAAGTGTGGAACATGTCGCTGTCCTGTAGCGAGCCTTGTAACTTAACCACAAGAGCTAGACGGACTAACCAAAATAAAATAACTTCTCCACGATAGAAACTAGCATCAAACGTATGACATTGGATAACTCCTCTTTTCACACGGGCCAAAAATCTGTAGAGGTAAAATAAACATCTTTTTGCGTTTGCAAGAAATCTGTAGAAATACGAACCCATATCGGATATAGCAATAATAGAAAGACTAATTAGTTTTCTCGGGAACCGGAAGCCAAATGGCACAAATCAATGGTTGCATTGAACCTAAATTTCATAACAGTTAAGAGGTTCTTTTGAAACTCGGGAAATAGACCGTTGGCAATTACTTGTACAGATTTTGAGGAAACTGATTAATGAGATTATTTTCAAAAGGAATGAAAAAAATGTTTATAAGGATTGACTCGGGCTGAACCGTATAGAGAACGTGTGTTGTGTGTATCATCTGGATTAGTTTGGCACAGTTCGCTCGATCGTGAGTGGCAGAATGATTAAAGCGATTGGCCCCTTTTATAAAGGGATTAAGTCATCCCGTAACTGGTGATGTCGTTGGGGAAAACATGCAGACACACCCACAACCTCACGTCACCCTTCTCTGCCACCGACCGCTGTCTATGTCTTCTCCGGTCGGAGATTGATGTAACAGACTACCATTTAGGAGATGAAACTCGTTCTCCGACCGCTGGATACACTGATATTTAGTACAATAATGTCTTTGAACACTTGATCCCTATCGGCAGTCTCCTATTGTTAGTAATTGAATATTATTATGTTACGGTATTACAATATCAAAGGAGGGGGGCGTGGGCTAGTGGTTAAGTGGCACGGCTCACAACTCCAAGGTGCTGTGTTCGATCCCCATCACAGCACCGGCCGTTACCCCTGGGAAGCAAACCTTTAGAAAATGCAGGAGGATGCAGCCCCTTGCATAAAATGAATGCTGATGTCGGATGCACTGGGAACATCAGTCTACTTACCAAGTGTGCACGGCTTTAAATCCTACGTGAGACGTGGTATTTAAAAAAAATAGGGAGCTAAGATAATAACCTAACATGTACACTGTGCGACGACTGCAGCGACAAGCAACCATTATTTCTCAACCCTATAAATGATCATGTTGTTTCCAGGAAATTTGAATAAATGTCGAAGTAATAAATAATAATAGTTGTTTGTCGAAGATGGCGACAACGTCAGACATGTGTTTTCCGTAATGTCCGTACAGTCCGATCCGAGCGCGACAAACTTTATCGGGCGTGGGGCACGCGTGGACAGCGTCAGTAATTGTGCTGTATTACATTCTGTTTTTTCGTACAGCTCGCTTTTTTTTTTGCGTCGCAAAAGTGATTCTTACCTCGCCGATGCTAGCACCTTGTGTGATGGCAGTGCGACTGGCTGAGCGGTTCGCAACAAGCAGCTTCCAGGAGGGAACATCGACAAGGAAACTGTTCAGAGATACCTTCAGAGTCCGTATAATTTCTTCTATCCAACATGCGTGTCTTGTCTGTCCCTCCTTCTTTCTCTATCCCTCCTCTATTCTTCTCTCTTCCATCCCTACACCCCCCCCCCCCCCCAAATCCTCCAACGAGCGTTTATCACGTATAATTTATTCCATCCCACAGACGAGCGTATGCCTTGTCCGTCTCTCTTTCTTCTTCTCCGCTCACAACCCCCAACGAGCGTTTGTCATTCGCGTGAATCCGCCGTACACCAGCTGCTTAGGGAGATGCAATCACACCCCATACAGATGCTCTGGAATGTCTGCAGTAGCATTTGTTTGTATGCTCGCCCTCCGAAGACTTCAGTATCTGACACGGCAGATCCTGGTCGCCATGTCGCCTTGAAATGTTACTACTGATGCAAACATGACATGACAAGTGTCCTATGTACTCTTGCAATTTCCCTCATTGCGGTACATCCTAGCTATCCAGGACTATGTCTGGTTCCTACGGTTTTTACCTAGATCCTACACAAATGTGTCGCTCCTGCTCTATCCTGGGCAGCTCGTGTAAAAATGGTTGTTTCCTGGCGTGTCTCATATTGCGTATGCGGAATCAAGATGCTGATCAGCGCATGCGCTGCAGTGGTCAGCGACCCATAGCTGACTGCTAGCGTCAGGGCCAGCGAACCAGAGCTGCCAAGACCCTTCTACACCTCCACGCGGTGATCCTGGAAAACAGGCTGCAGCAGGGCAGACTGGCTAAGGAGAAGGCATTGAAGAGGGAATGCTAACCCGATAATAAAAAAATGCTTGCTGAAGTCAGATGTGTTGGACCGAAAGGTGCAAATATCGCAGTCAAGCTGTAAACTACGACACAACGCATTCCGTTCTCAGGACTACATTCTGTTACTTGCAAATCCCCTTTCAGGAAGCGGGAGTTTGAGAACTAAGAAGAAGAAAGAATCCTGATATTCAAACAGGAAGGTTATGCCTGCTGCCATATAGGTCAAGGCTATCTGTTGAACGTTATTTTGTATTTACTTCCTACAACTTACTAGACCTGGCATTGCGTAGGCTGCGTATTGAGTTGGAACATCAGGACTTGTTATAATTTTATCCGGACATAGCTAACAGACTGCGATTGTCGAGTTTCTACTGTCGTGACTTCTTATACATTACATGCACGGCGTGTACACGGGATCTCCGAGTTTTTCGTCAATAGAGAATGCAACTGGCTGCTGTTATCACCTCCTCTTGAGACCATGGTACGCTTGAAACTTACGGGATTCGAAACCGTTAAGAGTTTTTGAGAGGCGAGCACCTACACATCTCAGCTATAGAAATGTCTTTTCTTCTTGCCCTTCTCCGCAACCAAACACCTTCCCCCCCCCCTCCCCCACCCTTAAATATCGCTCTCATGGTGAATCTTTCTTGGATATGTTGTTATTAGCATTGCCAGATTTCAGCTAAGCTGGCTTGTGCCATTAAGAGAATGTGCAATTTTAGTCCCCTGGATGTTTTGAAATAATTATTTGTAAGTAATTTTATTTGCCACACAAAGACCCGATTGAATCCAGTCGCCTATAAACTAAATGACTAACTTATTACCAGCTCCAAGTTGTCAGCTATTATAAGAACACGATATGGCGGGCAACTTGTGATGCAGATTCAATTCTTCATTTTGACAGAAAAAAAGACGGCATGAAGATCACACGTAAGCCATGTCCCAGTTGGACCGTCCTCCTTAAAATGTAAAGGAATAAACATGTTGAACCACTTCGTACATGAATGTACTTGACCTTGATGTCATATAACGTTTTGATGCGGCACTGGACATGTTTTCTTTCTGATTGTATAAAAATAAAACAAACGCGTTAATGGTTGCTTTCAACTCTCTTCGTCCAATCTAGGACTCGGCGGCATTCTCCACGGATGAGGCTGTTTGACACGAAAGTATGTTCTGCTGTATGGCTCCGAGACATGGTGTGTGATTAAGAATATCACATCCAGACTGCAGACCTCCATAAACGAGTGGATTCAGCCTATACTTCTTATGAGATGGCTAGAGATAATGGCAAATACGTATCTCTGGGGAGAAAGAACACTGCAACAATGCAGATTTTTATCAGTCAAAAGACTACAACAAAACGGTAATTCTAACAGACTCCAGGAGATTTATTACATAAGAATAACTTAGGAGAGTATACCCACCAGAAACATGGAACAGATGGCTCATCTAACAAAGCCATCCATATCCAATTGGGGATGGAGAGTCTATAACAAACTAAAGAATGGAGAAGAAAACACTCGAGTATTAACAACGGGACCATACTCCAATTACTTCCGTGCAGAAGCAGAGGCATTGAAGACCGCAGCTGAGCTTGTAATCCAAGATAAAGATATCCACCAAGAAAACATAGTATTCATAACTGATGGTGCGTCAGTATTAGCAGCGCTAAAACAACTCAAAGATGAAGATCTCGAGCAATGGATGTTCTTCCTGACACGGCTCTCAGCAGAACACCCAAGGTTGGTCATACAGTGGATTCCATCCCACTGCAATATTGAAGGCAATGAAACTACAGACAAACTAGCAAAGAGTGGCGGAGCATCCCCACAAACACCTCAGTATCACATATAATGAGGCCGAGACCATAATTAAAGCCAACTTCAGGGGAATGGGCTGATCAACACCCCGACTTCCGAAAAGAGGACAGCTACTTGAACTTAACTAGAGAAGACCAAGTCATCATCTTCAGACTGAGAACTGGGCATAGCGGACTCGAGTGTAATCGTTACATCAAAATGAGGATTGGGACAGATGACAAGTGTCCATGTTGGGAGCATACCATGACCGCGAAACACACCCTACAAAGCTGCATGGTCACGCAAGAAAAGAGAACAATGCTGGCGCCATGAGACAAAAGATGTATGGAGATAAAACAACCTTCCAAACAACAGTGTCCTTTGTAAGAGAAACCGGAGCTTTGATCTGAAGATGAACGAAGAAGAAGAAGTCCCAAAGAAGGTAGGCTCTTCCATGAAATAATATATAACATCGGGTTGCCGTCTAAACAGATTTAGTCACACAGTTGATTCCTGCCATCTGTGAGATTCTTCTAAACAGAATGAAGATCAGCTTACAAAATCATGCAGTGGCTGCACGTAGGCTCGCCATCCACAGAGCTATAAAGAAACAAAGACACTCATAAAACGATCCAAGAGGGCGGAGTGGGATGACCAGCCCAAAAAATGCAAACCAGACAATGACAGCATAGACAAACTTTGCAGAGATGCGCAGATTCAGAGCGGGACGTAGCAGACCCAAAACCCACCTCTAAAGAACAGCTCTTAGAGACACCGCCACATGCGATTGGCGGAGCACCCAAGCAAATACCAGAACGTATCCTGCAGAACTGACCCACTTACGCAGATCAAAGAGGAGATGTGACCCAGGTCAGCGACCATGCTCGAAAAGCTTAGAGACCTGGGAAGACCTGAAACGCAGTCTCCTTCGTGAACCTCGTCGGCGAAGAAGTAAAGCATCAGTTGATCGAAGAGGAAGAAGATGAAGAACTGTAACAGCCAAAATAAGGGTGGGGGTGGGGCAGTTAGGATGAATATGACACCTTCAGAAAGAAACCAGACAGTATAACCAGACATACGCTAGATTGGAATGCTTCTCTGACAATCATTCATCGAGAACAACAAGGATGAGAAAGGTTCAGTTAGGATGAATAGGACACCTTCAGAAAGAAACCGGACAGTATAACCAGACATACGCTAGATTGGAATGCTTCTCTGACAATCATTCATCGAGAACAACAAGGATGAGAAAGGTTCAGTTAGGATGAATATGACACACTCAGAAAGAAACCGGACAGTATAACCAGACATACGCTAGATTGGAATGCTTCTCTGACAATCATTCATCGAGAACAACAAGGATGAGAAAGGTTCAGTTAGGATGGCAGGGTCAAATTTGAAGAGAAACTGAATCGGCTGAATTATGTGTTGAATTAATTAAAATAAGGCGAGGCTGCGGCGGCACTGTGGATGTATATAGTGAGAAAAAATAAATGAAAAAAATGTTTAAAGTTGATTAAAATTAAATTTAATCAAAATTTAAAAAATGGGTATGGTCAGATATCGCACCGAGACGAAAACACAAACAAAACCTACGTTACGACCAATAGGCCATCATCAGGGACAACAAATAACAACAATGCTGAACTAGCAAATTAACATGTAACGAAAAATGGTCTACTTATCTGATATAGTATCTATCATCGCGACTTGTCAGGGCGAAGGCTATACTTTAAAAAAAAATGTATACAAAAGACTGGGGTGCTTGCTTTTACAGACTTTATATAATGCATGTTCTGAGATGCTGATGGATAAGGTTATGCGGAGTTGTAATAGGGATATCAGCGTTAAAGGTACCGGTATGAAAGGCCGATGACCAAGCGATAGCGGGAAGATCAGTAGCAACATTGCCAATGCTGCTAGAAAACATAAACAACAGAGCCAAAGAGTTTGGCATGAAAATAAACACACTGAAGACAAAGACTTTAGTAATATCCAAGCGACACAGGCAAATAAATATGATAATCAATGGAAAAATAATCGAACAAGTACAGAAGTTTACATATTTGGTCCAAACTATAACAGAAGATGCCCACAATGGGACAGAACAATTAAGGCAAGGATTGCAATGGCTAAACAAGGGCTTCAGAAGAAAGAAAATAACAAATTGTTAACCTCAAAGAATATCAGGATAGAATGAGGAAAAGAATAATCGCCACTCATATATGGTCAATTGCGCTGAAGGGGATGAAACGTGGATTCTTGCAAAGGATGAAAAAAGATTGACAGCGTTTGAAATGTGATGGTACCGTAGAATGGAAAGAGTTAGGAGTGAATTGGACAGAAAGAAGATCTGATGACAATGTACTCAATAAAGCGGGCACACAAAGAAAAATATTGCATATGATGTAAAAACGTCGGTTACATTGGCTGGGTCATAATGATACATGAAAGTCTTCTACAGAAGATACTAGAGGGCAAAATTCAAGGGAAGAGAGTAGCTCGGGGACCAAAACTCACCTTTACATCTCAGGCATGCTGGAACATTAAAGTCTGAACTTACGCCGAAATGAAGAGAACTGCAGGGGATAGTGTCAAGTGGAGAGACAAACTCAGACAACCATACAACTACTTTCAGGACTGATCAACCAGGGGATAGTGTCAAGTGGAGAGACAAACTCAGACAACCATACAACTACTTTCAGGACTGATCAACCAGGGGATAGTGTCAAGTGGAGAGACAAACTCAGACAATCACACAACTACTTTCAGGACTGATCAACCAGGGGATAGTGTCAAGTGGAGAGACAAACTCAGACAACCATGCAACTACTTTCAGGACTGATCAACCAGACGATGCTTCAGTAAAACTGAAACTAACTTTGTCGGAGTTCAAGTCCAAATCTCCGTACTAAGAGACATGCTTTAACAACTCGGCCACCTACTTCTCTTCTAACAATCCAATGTAATTCTACGATGCAAAAGAAACGGACCTACATCTGGATTGTCTGGTCGATAACAAACCCTTAGAATTTACCGAAGACCTTGGAAAGGATAGGTATTCAAATACCGCACAATGAGTGCAAGTTACATTCAATTAATGTTTGCAGATTCAATTCTGGTTTACTTAAGACTCGGGCTAGAAAACAAAACCACACCAGCATTTCTCATTCGATGTTCCGTGCAATTCTAGAGTTCGTCGAGAGACGGTTTTGTGAATAAAGTAAAAGGCTCTTTTAAAAACACAGCTCATCTCACAATTGTGAGCAGACAGCACCCAAGTGTGACTGGATGCTATCAATGATACAGCCCCATCTCACAATCGTGAGCAGACAGTTAGCACCCAAGTGTGACTGGATGCTATCAATGATACAGCTCATCTCACAATTGTGAGCAGACAGTTAGCACCCAAGTGTGACTGGATGCTATCAATGATACAGCCCCATCTCACAATCGTGAGCAGACAGTTAGCACCCAAGTGTGACTGGATGCTATCAATGATACAGCTCATCTCATAATTGTGAGCAGACAGTTAGCACCCAAGTGTGACTGGATGCTATCAATGATACAGCCCCATCTCACAATCGTGAGCAGACAGTTAGCACCCAAGTGTGACTGGATGCTATCAATGATACAGCTCATCTCACAATTGTGAGCAGACAGTTAGCACCCAAGTGTGACTGGATGCTATCAATGATACAGCCCCATCTCACAATCGTGAGCAGACAGTTAGCACCCAAGTGTGACTGGATGCTATCAAGGATACAGCTCATCTCACAATTGTGAGCAGACAGTTAGCACCCAAGTGTGACTGGATGCTGTCAATGATACAGCCCCATCTCACAATCGTGAGCAGACAGTTAGCACCCAAGTGCGGCTGGATCAATGAAAACCGTTCAGTTCCCCGCACAACACATGTCTTCAGTGCATACACACCAAGTCTTCCTGTCGCGTGCCGTCCTTGACAGCTCTGTCCACGCCGTCTATATTTACCGCATTCTGTCTTCTCCATGAGTGCCTACGTCTGAGTCTACTTATCTGTTTCGTTCCTTGTATGTCGTGTGTGGCGACTAAAGAAATCTGTGCATGGGAATCCGTTGTTATAACTCCGCACTACAAATGACTGGAATCAAGCTTTCTTGATAGCTGGTTAAGGGAACCATATGCAGTGTAGGACCTATAAGAGAACCATATACAGTGTTGGACTTATACTTATCCGCGGAGCCCCACACCCAACCACCACCACCACTGTTAGAGTCGTTTCCGTATACCGTCGTTGAGAAGAACTATACATATACGAGTAGAAGTCAGTAAGTAGGTCACACTGAGATGAGATATCTGAGCAATGTATTTTGGTAGTTTCTGACGGTGTCAATAGATGGCAGCAACATCTAGGTTTTGTTTGTGATTGCTATTGGTAGCGAGACGCTAGGTGGCGCATGTCAAATGGCGTCCGTGCTCACAGAAAGGACCAATCAGAGAACAGCGAGTTGTTAGGCGTTTTTTAAATTTTGAATGGTGAAAGGTTGTTGTTGTTTAGATGTTTGCCTCACTAGTTTCTACTGGCGGAGGCGCGCCCATTCCACCCCAGACCGTAGTCCATTGGGCGATATCAGGACGCATAAACCAGTGCTTGGATGCATGTGTGTGTCTGTATGTACCTATGCTAGCCACACATTGCTGATGAGGCACGATCTGGTGACCCAGTTCAGACTGCAACCGAATTACCATAGATAATGTACCAACTGCAATAGTATGTTCCCATGGTTTAGTCTACATCAGAATTAATGATCCCACCTTGGCGGGAGACGTTTCGCGAATGACGAAGTTGAACGGGAAATACAAATGTGGCTGAGACAGCAGACCAAAGACTTGTATGCTGCAGGTTTCGGTGCACTAATAAAACGTAAGGATAAATGTATCAATGTTGGTGAACATTATGTTGAGAAATAAGGGACATGTCTATGCATTAATCAATCGTTCTAAAGGTCTTATCTCATTTAGTTTAAAAAAAAACAAACAATTAGAGACGTATTTACTGACTTTTCCCTCGAACGATAGTATAAAATATTGTGTGCGAAAACTCTCCTTGTCTGACTGAAAATAATCCGCAATGTAAGTTATCAACTTAGGCGAAATGTAAGTTTGTAATTGTTAAAGCGTTCATTCCTTTAGAAAGCTGTTCTAATTGTTCTTCAACATAAGGGGTTCAGGTTTTTTGGTCATGCTAGATCTGAAGTCCCGGCGCTAAGACGAAGTCCACAGACCTCTCCCGGTCCAGGTGGCGGCCTCAATTATGCGTCATTTCTGCTCTATTCTAGCCAGCTCTGGCATCGTCGATCTCTGTATTCTGGTCAATCCTGTAGGATGTTCGGGGGGACTGAACTCCGGTTTCACAAGGGCAGTCATATGTGTGTGATATATTGAGTCGGTGTAGTTCGCCCAATAGTCTCCAGTGGTCTATTCACAGACGCAATATGGTGGCTTGTTGGAGTCTGTGGAACTGGTGAATTGGGTCTCATTTTGAATTGCATTGGATTGTGGATGATAGTTTTTGCTTCTATGTAAGGCACTGTGTGGACAAAATGTTCCATTCTCTCACCTGCTTTGGACAGGGCATCAACTCTCTGTTCTAATCGTATGTCAGCCAAAGAACATTGCGTGCTAAACATGTAGTATACGCCACTGCTCTCTATGGCTACTCCACGAAACTGAGAAGTGCTACATTAGACATGTTAGAAAATTGTAAGCTGTCGAAGACTGATATGTTGGACCGAAAGGTGCAAATATTACAGTCAAGCTGTAAACTAGCGACACACCATTCTCCGGACTACATCATGATACTTACAAAGCACAATTCAGTGCTTGGTAGCGGGAGATGGAGAACGTTCAGTGCTTGGTAGCGGGAGATTGAGAACGTTCAGTGCTTGGTAGCGGGAGTTTGAGAACGTTCAGTGCTTGGTAGCGGGAGATTGAGAACGTTCAGTGCTTGGTAGCGGGAGTTTGAGAACGTTCAGTGCTTGGTAGCGGGAGATTGATAACGTTCAGTGCTTGGTAGCGGGAGTTTGAGAACGTTCAGTGCTTGGTAGCTGGAGATTGAGAACGTTCAGTGCTTGGTAGCGGGAGATTGAGAACGTTCAGTGCTTGGTAGCGGGAGATTGAGAACGTTCAGTGCTTGGTAGCGGGAGATTGAGAACGTTCAGGGCTTGATAGCGGGAGATTGAGAACGTTCAGTGCTTGGTAGCGGGAGTTTGAGAACGTTCAGGGCTTGGTAGTGGGAGATTGAGAACGTTCAGTGCTTGGTAGCGGGAGATTGAGAACGTTCAGTGCTTGGTAGCGGGAGATTGAGAGAACGTTCAGGGCTTGGTAGCCGGAGATTGAGAACGAACTAAGAATAAGAAGAGCAAGTCATAGACATACGAAAGTCTCTCGATTTTGGAGCCTACAAGTGTACGAACAATCAGACAACAACATTGATGTGCTCAAAGTATAACTCTTGTCAGCTAGGAAGTTAACTCGTAACGGAAGTAACATCATAAAAAGATTGTTTGAACTATAAACATGGCTTTCTTTGTTGCCCATACAGGCAAAAGCCCTCAGTTTATTTGAACATTAAAAACAAGACGAAATTGAACCACACGTGACAAACCATCAGACGATCATAACACTTTTTTTTAACACAATGACGGCTAGTTCAGGATGTGACTGATTCCAGACGCCATCCCGCCTAGAAATATTAGTGTCATATTTACTCGCACAACTCCCCCCTCCCTCTTCGTGAATAACCCACACCCCGTCTCTCAGTTATATATTTCCCCACGTATTTTAATCTTCTTCCTTCGACTTTCAAGGTCAGATTTCCGTCTCCATGTTTCGCAGCATCTAAAAGCAAAAAAAACAAATAAGGAATAACAGAAATAGGTGGTTATTTCTTACGTTAGCCATAACCCTGAACCTAACCTTAACCCTTCGCAAAACTGAATATAGCCATTTTTTCTCCACTTCTGTCTTTATCTGTCTTTACTTACTTATTAAAAACAAAATTATATCGACCTCCCCTTAACCTGAAATGGAATGTCCCGTGACGTACAATGGGAATCCACGGAACTCTGTTTGGGGTGAATTAAGACACAAGTAACTGAGGACAGTCTATGATGGCGGGTTATAGTAGCTCTCCTCACATCCCGATGTCTAGTTGAGAAGATGGACCGGGGTCCTCCAGGCAGTAGTGTAAAGTTAGGCTAATCAGTAAGCACACCACTACGGGGATCATAGTGTCAATCCCCACAATGTTAGCCACACAACAGTATATTGTTCCGTCGAAATAATATTATTTATGTTGTGGCTCCCAGACAATTATTTCAATTATTCTTCGAGAATAACAAGGTTGATAAAGGTTAAGTTAGGATGGCAGTGTCAAATTGGAAGAGAAACTGAATCGGCTGAATTTATATGTTGAGCACGCGTTACATTTGTTTATGACCAACAGCAGACGACCGGAAATGAAAGGCTGGCGGCAACGACATGTCAACGATGTATCTCTGCGCAGACATGTCCAAACTCAGAACATTCCGATTTCATGTTTTTTGTCACTTGTGGTGAATTTAGCACGCACAGATACCGCCCTGCGTGCAGTGAATGCGCCGAATTACAGCAGCGCCATTGGCATTACCGTACATGATGCGTTAACAGTATTCTCAGAAATCTTGTGTTTGTGGATATAGTATACGTGTCTTGATACCAGGAACAAATTATTTTTGTATGCTGTGCCTGATTAGAGTTGTGGTAGAGGGTTGGTATTTCTCCGGTACATCTCTCTGATTAGACTCCGGTGCTTGTGTCTTAACGCATCTCAAATAAAAGAAATATCTATTTTTAGAATCGGATTTGAGGTGATGACGTCACATAATAGTCCCACTTTTTAACTATCGGGGGTTGTCAAACATTCTGCGAGATGAGACGAGAGGATAATTTCTGCTTACTACCGCCGTCTTAGCAATGGATTTATTGGGTAAGGTTAAGGTTAGCAACTTTTCTACTCTTCAAATTTAAAAAAATAATTTTCATTGATTTAGTTAAAATAAAAATATATCAACCTGTCCTCCCCTTAACCCGAAATGGAATGTGCCGTTACAGTCAATGGCTGCCAAATACGTACGTTGGGGGAACCTAGGGTACTCTAGGGTGACTTAAGATGCAAGTTCCTCGACTCCCGTTATCGGCATGCTTCAATCGACTCGGTAGTAAATGGGTGCCTGACTTGGAAACAATGAAATATGGCTCATAGACTTGGAGTCCCTAAATGTGATCAGTCCCTTTAATTCCTGAACGTGCCGACGATAGAGCACGAACCCCGCGGCATCTCAGAAATGTTCCTCTGATCTCACGTCAGGTACCCATTTACAGCTCAGTCGACCGGAGGAAGCAGTCATACCATGACAAATCCCATGACACTGAGAAGGACATGGTACGTTGCGATTGTCAACCAAGTTCACAACCCCTAGACCACCGAATCTCCGTACCTTACTGTCAAAGTGCTGGCCACCCCGCTTGATAAATAAGCTGTGTTCTAGTGCAATTAGGGGTAGCTGTAAATGACATATGATCGTTATTGGTTATTGAAGGAGAATTCAGCTTCTCCAACAAGGGTTAAGAGGAGGGAAGAGTAACATCATGGTTGGGTGAAACGTGCTGATCGAGACACCACACCTGGCGTCCAGTCGAGCTCACTGGAAACATGCTGTGTCGCAGCAGTCTGGCCAACCAGATGGGGAACGACACTGTATTCCCTATAGTGATGAGCTTACCGTGGATCACGGATTGCACTACAGCCAGGAGGACACCGGCCCACCTTCTCTAGTACGCTTCAGGATATAAGATGTAACCTACCACCTTAGAAACGTCAAAGAATTGAATTAGCACACAGCGAGTCTTCCACAACATCCATCACCACCTTATGGTTGAGGGATTCTTTCCTACCACCATCCAGAAAGGATGTATCACTTCCTACCGCCGTCCAGAAAGGATGTATCACTTCCTACCACCATCCAGAAAGGATGTATCACTTCCTACCACCATCCAGAAAGGATGTATCACTTCCTACCACCGTCCAGAAAGGATGTATCACTTCCTACCACCGTCCAGAAAGGATGTATCACTTCCTACCACCATCCAGAAAGGATGTATCACTTCCTACCACCGTCAAGAAAGGATGTATCACTTCCTACCACCGTCAAGAAAGGATGTATCACTTCCTACCACCGTCCAGAAAGGATTTATCACTTCCTACCACCGTCCAGAAAGGATGTATCACTTCCTACCACCATCCAGAAAGGATGTTAGTGGCCCATCGCAAGCGATAATGGTAGCACCATCAGGCGGTTTTTGTCTCGATGATGTAACTTGCGCTGCATTTGGATTATAGTGAAAAAGAAACTCCGTTGATCACAAACCTCAGTCTTTCGTCCCGAGCCACATTGGACCAGTGGCAAGACGAACAGTCGAGAATACTTGAGGTAACTCAGTATGCAGGCACTGTGCTTTTACCTTCATTGAGACCAGGGTAAGCTTGAAATCTGCCGAATTCGATCGCCCACCGTTTCCGTTTATCGATGGGAGAGACTAGTGCCTTACCTCTAGACTACATCGACCCCTCATCATCATTTCCTACCATCACCTAGAAAGGATGTATCACTTCCTACCACCATCCAGAGAAAGGATGTTTCACTTCTTACCACCATCCAGAAAGGATGTATCACTTCCTACCACCATCCAGAAAGGATGTATCACTTCATACCACCATCCAGAAAGGATGTATCACTTCCTACCATCATCCAGAAAGGATATATCCCTTCCTACTACTATCCAGAACTGGATGTATCACTTCCTGTCACCATCCACCACAGATGTTTCACAAAGGGGTTTTAGCCATAGAAGGGTTAGAGTCATAGAGGGGGGTGGGTGCATGTTGGGGTCATATAGGGGAGGGGGTTGGTTAACTCCTGACACCATTTATGTCGTAGTAGGTTACAGTGGCTCTTCTTGCTTCCTGAAGCATAATTAAATTAGTCAGCCGGGGTCTTCCTTGCTGTAGTACAATGCGAAGCTCATCAGTAAGCTCACTACTATTTGTGTTCCGGTGTTTCTTCTTCTTCTGCGTTCGTCCTCAATCTGGTGTTTCTTCTTCTTCTGCGTCCGTCCTCAATCTTCCGCTACCAAGCTCTGAACAGGGCGTTGCATGTAGCAGGATGTAGTGCGAAGAACGGTTTGCTTTGTGTCGCTAGTTTACAGAGAGGCTGCGATATATGCGCCTTTCGGGCAGACACATCCGATTTCAGTTGGCTTTTTTTCAAGTACAAGTTTGCCTTCCCACTGCGATCTCTATTCCTTGGCCAGACTACAATAGTGACGTAGTGCATACTGTTCCAGGGACGCCACCTGGAGGCATCAATATGGTCTTGGTCAGCTGTGGCTCGCTGACACTGGTGCAAGCAGCCAGCTATGACACAAATCACCAATACCATTCTTAGACAAGCTCTATGGAGATAATAATATCGTCATGATAACTACTGTATTCAAGATGACACGTGAAGTGGAATAGTACGAAGAAGTGATCCACCCCCTGCTATGACATAATTTGGGACCTATTGCGCAAGTAGGAAAGAAAATTATTCTATCCGTTTCTGTTTGTATATAAATGAATATATATATATATATACATGAATATAGGTAGAAAGCATGCCACACTTGATATTCATGTGAATGAAACAAAAATAAAGCAGGTACAAGAATTTAGGTATTGTTTAACTGTTTTTACTGAAGAATGCAGACTCGATAGAGATAGAGACAAGAGTGCAAAGGACAGAAGCTGTCACATTGCAGCTGTATCTGCTACTAAGACATTCTAGTATTTATCTAACGCATAAAAGCAGATGATAAATAGTATATTCATCCTAACCCTGTCCTACCAGTGCCAGACACGGGCATTGAATAGAGATCAGGACCGAAAGTTAGCCACCAGCGAAATGCGGTGCCTTAGAACGGTCACTAACAACATCAAAAGAGACATAATCACAAATACGAATATTCGGGAGAAGGTTGAATTGAAACAATTCTCTGCCTATAGTACATCGAGCAATAGAGAATGAATTGATTTGGCCACAATGTAAGAATGCAACCAGTCCACATTTTGCGTGCAAACTTTCACAAGAGAGCGCCATGAAGCGTGACATTGGAAAATGTAAATTGAGCC
Organism: Ariolimax columbianus; assembly: GCA_036924085.1. Lineage (NCBI taxonomy): Eukaryota > Metazoa > Mollusca > Gastropoda > Stylommatophora > Arionidae > Ariolimax > Ariolimax columbianus. The sequence continues at coordinate 49,910,583 of JAVGWX010000016.1, forward strand.
ACGAGAGAAACGAAATGTAAAATATTTGGACAAGCAGAACATATCTCAGAAAGCGAATAAAACAGCAAAAATAGACTTCGAAAAAAAACTTGCTCAGGGGATCAAGACTGACAGTAAAAGCTTCTTCTCTTGTTAGAAATAAACAAAGAACGAAAGGCAAAGTAGGCCCTCTCATAGACAGTACAGGGAAAACAATAAGTGAGAATAGGGAGGCAGCTAATCTACTCAATCAGTACTTTGGTACAGTCTACACAAAAGAGGACTGCTCCAAGATCCCAGACCCTATAGATATTTTTCAAAGAGACATGGATACAGCGGGATTAAGATCAATCTGTATTACAGAGGAAATGGTTTTTAAAAAAATTGGAGGGGTTGAAAGTGAATAAATGTCTAGGTCAAGATGGTATTCATCCAAAATTCCTGTATGAAATTAGAGACCAACTAGCAAAACCATTGGCTATATTATGTTCTCAATCACTTACAAAAGGGATTGTTCCAAGGGATTGGAAAGATGCAGGAGTGATCCCCTTATTAAAAAAAGGCAAAAAAATCAGATCCAGCAAATTATAGACCGGTGAGTTTAACGAGCATAGTCTGTAAATTGTTAGAGTTAATAATCAAAGAAAACATTGTAATGCATTTAGACAAATTTAATCTAATTAGAAATAGTCAGCATGGGTTTACTAGAGGGAGATCATGCTTAAGAAATCTATTAGAATTCATGGATGAGGTTACTAAAATCATAGATAAAGAGGAGCCAGTGAACGTTATTTATCTAGACTTTGCAAAGGCCTTTGAAAGAGTACCCCATCAAAGATTATTTCGAAAGTTAAAATCACATGGAATAGGTGGGGCAGTTGCCAAATGGATTGAAAATTGGTTAACGGGAAGAAGGCAGAGGGTGGGCATAAATAAGGAGTACTCTGAGTGGTGTGAAGTGAAAAGTGGTGTGCCACAGGGCTCGGTTTTGGGACCAATTTTGTTCTTGATATATATAAATGATTTGGACATTGATATGGGATCCATGATTGCAAAATTTGCTGATGACACAAAACTATGCAGTGGTGTCTCATCTAAAGCGGAAGTGGATATATTGATGTCGGATTTAGATAAAATTCGAGAATGGTCTGTAAGCTGGCAAATGGAGTTTAATGTAGATAAATGTACAGTCATCCACATGGTTAGAACTGGACAACGATGTTTAAAGAAGGAAGTGAGTTAACGAAAGATCTTCCGAGACCAGGTCAGGCGAATATTGTTGCGTTAACTCACTTCCTTCTTTAAACATCGTTGTCCAGTTCTTCACCGTTGTCTTCAACACACTTTTGTCACCATACACTGCCTGCATTCTGCGATGAATGTCAACTGTTCGACATCCTTCAGCTGTTAGAAACCGAATCACTGCTCGCTGATCATCTCTGGACGGATTGCATATCACACCGGCCATGTTTTCAACGATCTGCTGAGGAAACTATGAGTCGGAGGATAATGAAAGTATGCAAACTTGACGCTTGATATGTGCTGTTCACACCAGAAGTAACGTCATCACAGGCATCCTACGTATGTTCACTTGTTGCAGTTTGGTCCGGTTTCATTTGAACACACCTCGTAAATATTAGATAAACTAACTAACCATTTCAGCTTTATACAGTCCTGCCGGTAAAGACCATTACAACTTCACGTCTGAAAGCATAAGAAGATACGATGCAGTCCACCAGGCGTCGTTGCTATCCTACTTATACACTGATGACATTCTTAACTCTGACCATCTAGTCCCGATATTGTTATCCGCTGTGGTGTATCCTATTATCTTATCATCAACGACCCGTGATGACAGGCATGCATTTTAGGATTGAACCCTCTTACTTTCTCACGGGAAGCGAGCTGTCTGTCCACTCTCATGCTCTTGCGTTCATTATAGAGGTATAAACAGGAAAAGCCATAACGTTACGTATCGAATTCTCGTGATGCCGGTTATATCGAGAAACAACGAGGCTTCGCTGTGTTCTGATATTATCGACTTGACTGCGCTCCGGGCATGCCAACATGTGCTCATTCTTCTCAACAAATGGTGACGGTCGTGGATACTGACGGTTCATGTAGCTTGCTGGTTATACACAGCCCTGTTCAGTCCTCTCATGGGTCCCACTCCGCTCAACCCTCGTTTGATTTCATAATTCTGCACTCTTTGGATTCCGATTCATCTATTGCGGTCTTTATCCAATAAGTGCTAATTGATAGGAGGGCTATTCATACTTTACTTACAATCAGACAAAAATGGGCTTTTGGGGGAACAATCTGCACTGATGTACCACTTCACTGTCGTTTCACACTGCTACACAAGTTCACACTGTTGCGCCATTTCACACTCCTGCGTCATTTCACACTGATGTACCATTTAACACTGATGTACCATTGCATACTGCTACACCGTTTCACACTATTGTACCATTTCACTCTGTTGTACCATTTCACACTCCTGCGTCATTTCACACTGATGTACCATTTCACACTGATGTACAGCTTCAAACTGCTACACCTCTTCACACTGATGTACCATTTCACACTGCTGCACCATTTCACACTGTTGCGCCATTTCACACTGCTGCGTCATTTCAAACTGCTACACCGTTTCACACTGTTGTACCATTTCACACTGATGTACCACTTTACACTGATGTACCGCTTCACGCTAATGTACCTCTTCACACTGATGTACAGCTTCACACTGATGTACCACTTTACACTGATGTACCTCTTCACACTGATGTACCGCTTCACACACTGATGTACCACTTCACACTGATGTACCACTTCACACTGATGTACCGCTTCACACTGATGTACCACTTTACACTGATGTACCGCTTCACGCTAATGTACCTCTTCACACTGATGTACCGCTTCACACTGATGTACCACTTTACACTGATGTACCTCTTCACACTGATGTACCGCTTCACACACTGATGTACCACTTCACACTGATGTACCTCTTCACACTGATGTACCGCTTCACACACTGATGTACCGCTTCACACTGATGTACCTCTTCACACACTGATGTACCACTTTACACTGATGTACCACTTCACACTGATGTATCGCTTCACACCAGTGACTTTTATTAACCCTGCCTTTTTCTGGCGGTAGTGTCCTTTTCAACGTTTATTTTGTAGCATTGTTGTCTTACTTTATACGAAATATGAGACAGCTGTGTGTGTGTGTGTGTATCTCTGCGTGTTTTGATGGTAAAAATCTGTCCACTAATATTGGCATTCTCTTTGCGGATACAGAAGATAAAGTATGTCCGCTGCATTTTCACAGGTGTCGCAAAACAAGAACTAAATAGAGTTGCTCTCACAACAGCCAATCTGTAAGACTTTCGACTCAGGCCTCTGTCGCTGTCATCTTCAGGACCTCAGGGATGTGTTGTGTTCATCATCTCCCCGGTCTGCGGTCAGGCACCATACCCCCCAGTATCGTTCTCTCCAGGCCATTATGACGTTTGATGTGGTCACAACATTTCAGCTTTCTGGACAAGATATTGTTTACTAACTAATCTTCCTCGATATCCAGTTCTTGTAGGATATCTGCAATTTTCTTTAGTCACTATCTATGGTATTGTGGGCACCCTCTTGTATAATTTTAGATTAAATCCCCCTTTAAAGTGTTTGTGTGGTAGTCAATGTTTCATACCGGGAAGATGCCAATTCGCGGGATTGTATGTTCGTCATTTTGTTAGAGTTCTGCCATACGTTTCTCTTTTTATTCAAACCTCTGCATTGCCATAACCATTCTCCTTCTCTGACTTCTTTCAGGCAATCTCTATTGTTGCTTATAATTGAGCAGAGGTACTCAAAATATGACTTTCTCGATCTCCTGTTGTTCTAGAATAACCTTAGGTTTGGGGAAGAAGACTAACCTCTGGTCAGGTAAAACATACTGATCAGACATGTTAGTCAGGGTCAGGCAAAATATACGGATCAGACATGTTAGTCAGGGTCAGGCAAAATATACTGATCAGACATGTTAGTCAGGGTCAGGCAAAACATACTGATCAGAAATGTTAGTCAGTCAGGCAAAACGTACTGATCAGACATGTTAGAGTCAGGCAAAATATACTGGTAACGACCCTCACCTCAACTGCCTCATACCTCTCTCTGGAAACGGGCTGTTTTCATGGCAGCCTGGCTAACAGGGTGAGGGATCGACGTGATTCCCGTAGTAGTGAGCGACACGCAGGTTGGGCCAAGCATAACACAACAGCCTGGAGTACCACGGTTCACCTTCATCAGCACACTCAAGATTTGAGGCAAGCTACTGCAACCCGCCAATTAACGTCCGTTTCAGGGCGCACAAAATGGTACACCTTCTCATTGTAGACATTGGAAACAACTTTAGGTTTGGTCTTTGGTTTTTGAACCTTTTTTCGTTAAAAGTTCACCTGTCTTATTGGGGCGATGTCACGGACTTCTCAACACCAGATACAGTCCTTTAGGTTATATTTGGACGTGTCGGTCATTGTATGGATGCTTTTGTGTGTCTCTGTATGTGATGAATGTTTGCACTGAGCTGATGCACTTCTGTTACCACCATAACAAATCTGTCGATTATCCGATGTCTAGCCTCCGTCATCAAACACTGCTCTGGGATCAAGATGCTGAGCAGCGCATAAACTGCAGCGGCCAGCTACCCATATCCGACTGCTAGCGTCAGGGTTAGCGAACCAGAGATGCCAAGACCCTTCTACACCTCCACGCCGTGATCCTGGATAACATGCTGCAGCAGAGCAGACTGGCTAAGTAGAAGAGATCGAAGACGGAGGGCAACCCGGTACTCAAAAATGCTTGCTGAAGTCGAATGTGTTGGACCGAAAGGTGCAAATATCGTAGTCAAACTGTAAACCACGACACAACGCATTCCGTTCTCTGGACTACATTCCGCTACTTGCAAAGCCTTTTTCAGGCTTGGTAGCGGGAGATTGAGAACGAACAAGGAAGAAGAAGAAGAAACACTGTTCTGATCAGATCAACTTTGTGCTTTTCTGGACTCACTTTTTCGTTTTCAGACAAGTCATTTTTTCTCCTTGTTTATATTTTGAATAATAAATCAAAATGACACATTCTGGGTATTGCTATTTTTCTCTTTTTTTTTTCTTTCGTTGGCCGTATTTAATATTCCTCAAGACGGTGCGCGTTGCACTATATTTTTATTTTGCGCCTGTCGACCCAGTGCATCCGACTACGGTTCTTCGTACTCCTTCATTTTCTAAGGGTTTGCCTCCCCGGGGTAACGGCCGGTGCTGGGATTGGGGAGCGAACCCCGTAACTTCGGGTTGTGAGCCGTGGCACTTCACTTCGCGCATGGTCTATAGAGACTGAGGCGCCGATGATGATGATAAGTGGTATGTGTTGAGTGCGAAGTCAGACAATGGTGCTTGTATCTCTCCTTTTCAGGAGGTCGATGTTGTCTTTTAGATTGCCATATGTTTGTATTGCAGACATACAGACCCCAAGTTGTACTGTCACTTTTAACTTGTCAATGACCTTCAGAACATTCAACTGATGATATCTGGAGTAATGCAAGCACCACCTCATAGGGAGTAACGTACGCCCAGCCTCATAGGAAGTAACGTACGCCCATCCTCATAAGAAGTAACGTACGCCAAGCCACATAAGAAGTAACGTACGCCCAGCTTCATAGGAAGTAACGTACGCCCAGCCTCATAGGAAGTAACGTACGCCCAGCCTCATAGGAAGTAACGTACGCCTAGCCTCATAGGAAGTAACGTACGCCCAGCCTCATAGGAAGTAACGTACGCCCAGCCTCATAGGAAGTAACGTACGCCCAGCCTCATAAGAAGTAACGTACGCCCAGCCTCATAAGACGTAACGTACGCCCAGCCTCATAGGAAGTAATGTACGCCCAGTCTCATAGGAAGTAATGTACGCCCAGTCTCATAGGAAGTAACGTACGCCCAGCCTCATAGGGAGTAACGCACACCCCGCCTCATAGGGAGTAACGCACTTCCCGCCTTATAGGGAGTAACGCACGCCCCGCCTCATAGGGAGTAACGCACGCCCCGCCTCATTGGGAGTAACGCACACCCCGCCTTATAGGAAGTAACGCACACTCCGCCTTATAGGGAGTAACGCACGCCTCGCCTTATAGGGAGTAACGCACACTCCGCCTTATAGGGAGTAACGCACACCCCGCCTTATAGGGAGTAACGCACACCCCGCGATCCTGCTCATTGTGGGCATTGGCAACATGTTCAGATGAGTGGGCTAGATGTGTGCAATTGAAACCGGCACCTTTGTTAGGGGGTGCAAAGTTTGTAACGACTGCGCCATTCAAGCTGTGCTACCACAGTTTTTGTTTACGAATGCCCACAATGAGTCGGTTACTTTTTTTGTGCGCCCTGAAAAATACGTTAAGCGGCTTGTTGCAGTAGCTTTCTTCACATCCCGAGCGTGCTAATGAAGGTGGAGCGGGGTCATCCATGCGGCTGTGCTATACTTGGCTTCATCTGGGTGTCCCTCACTACTACGGGGATCGCGTCGATTCATCACCTCGTTAGCCAGGCTGTCATGAAAACAGCGTTTTATCCAGGGAGGGCTACTTAGGAAACCAAGTTGAAGGTCTTGACCAGTATATTTTGCCTGACCCTGACTAACATGTCCGACCAGTATATTTTGCCTGACCCTGACTAACATGTCCGACCAGTATATTTTTCCTGACCCTGACTAACATGTCCGACCAGTATATTTTGCCTGACCCTGACTAACATGTCCGACCAGTATATTTTGCCTGACCCTGACTAACATGTCCGACCAGTATATTTTGCCTGACCCTGACTAACATGTCCGACCAGTATATTTTTCCTGACCCTGACTAACATGTCCGACCAGTATATTTTGCCTGACCCTGACTAACATGTCCGACCAGTATATTTTGCCTGACCCTGACTAACATGTCCGACCAGTATATTTTGCCTGACCCTGACTAACATGTCCGACCAGTATATTTTTCCTGACCCTGACTAACATGTCCGACCAGTATATTTTGCCTGACCCTGACTAACATGTCCGACCAGTATATTTTGCCTGACCCTGACTAACATGTCCGACCAGTATATTTTGCCTGACCCTGACTAACATGTCCGACCAGTATATTTTGTCTGACCAGATGTGCCTTCTTCCACCTGCTGTGACAGTATCTTGACAGCACCCACGTAAGCTAGGAAGTGTTGCTGTTGCATGGCAAATGTGAAGCGGCTGGGTTTTATACCGTGATCAGCGAAGCCTAGACAGCAACACATCTGAATGGGGATAACGGCTATCTGTGTTTAGTTCATTGACCTGTGTCTGATTTCAGGAGCATGATTCAGGTGTGACCTAGAATGTGTCGCTACGTTCTACTTAATGCGGCTTGACGCTGCAGCGACGCAAGTGCACACTCGCATTATTGCGTCAAACTGATTTGTTAAAAACTAAATCATACGAACCAGGCAATGATAGCAGGAAACACGTGTCGGCAAACAAATCCTCGACGGGTCCCCGATCTGCACTGTTTGACCGAGTCGTTTCTCTTCTACAAAGAGAAATGTCTTCCGATCGTCGGGAATATAGCTTCTGCGGGATAGGTTAGCTGGCTAATATCTAGTGTTGATTAGCCACATCTCAGGCTTCTTTTGGTTGGCTCCTTCAGTATTCTCTTAGCGTACAGCCCCGTACTTTTCTCAAGTCTCCCCCAGTCCTCTCTTAGCCGACGGCCCCGTACTATTTATCAATAGTCTCCCCCCCCCCCCCAGTCCTCTCTTAGCCGACTGCCCCTTACTATTTATCAATAGTCCCCCCCAGTCCTCTCTTAGCCGACTACCCCGTACTTTTCTCAAGAGTCTCCCCCAGTCCTCTCTTAGCCGACTACCCCGTACTTTTCTCAAGAGTCTCCCCCAGTCCTCTCTTAGCCGACTGCCCCGTACTATTTATCAATAGTCTCCCCCCAGTCCTCTCTTAGCCGACTGCCTCGTACCTTTCTCAATAGTTTTAGTCTTCTCAATCACCTGCCTCATGTTCTCTCAACCACCTCCCTCATACTTTTATTAGTCGCGTCTCTTCTCTCAATCGCCTGTCTCACGCTTCTCTCAACCGTATGTCTATGCTTCTCTCATTGCCATACAGTTTATTCCTCAAAAGTGGCACTACCTCTACCTCTCGCCCTGGAGCCTTATCCCACAAATAGCCACACAAATTTCCTTCGTAAACCCAATGCCCTGCCTCACGCTTCTCTCAATATCTCTGCCTCACGCTTCTCTCAACCACTTCCCTCATACTTCTCTCAACATGCCTGCCTCGTGCTTCTCTCAACATCCCTGCCTCGTGCTTCTCTCAACATCCCTGCCTCACGCTTCTCTCAACATGCCTGCCTCACGCTTCTCTCAACATGCCTGCCTCACGCTTCTCTCAACATCCCTGCCTCACGCTTCTCTCAACATGCCTGCCTCACGCTTCTCTCAACATGCCTGCCTCACGCTTCTCTCAACATGCCTGCCTCACGCTTCTCTCAACATCCCTGCCTCACGCTTTTCTCAACATGCCTGCCTCAAGCTTCTCTCAACATGCCTGCCTCACGCTTCTCCCAACATCCCTGCCTCGTGCTTCTCTCAACATGCCTGCCTCACGCTTCTCTCAACATCCCTGGCTCGTGCTTCTCTCAACATCCCTGCCTCGTGCTTCTCTCAACATCCCTGCCTCGTGCTTCTCTCAACATGCCTGTCTCACGCTTCTCTCAACATCCCTGCCTCACGCTTCTCTCAACATCTTTGCCTAACGCTTCTCTCAACATCCCTGCCTCACGCTTCTCTCAACATCCCTGCCTCACGCTTCTCTCAACATGCCTGCCTCACTCTTCTCTCAACATCCCTGCCTCACGCTTCTCTCAACATCCCTGCCACACTCTTCTCTCAACATGCCTGCCTCACGCTTCTCCCAACATCCCTGCCTCGTGCTTCTCTCAACACCCCTGCCTCGTGCTTCTCTCAACATGCCTACCTCGTGCTTCTCTCAACATGCCTGCCTCACGCTTCTCTCAACATCCCTGGCTCGTGCTTCTCTCAACATCCCTGCCTCACGCTTCTCTCAACATCCCTGCCTCGTGCTTCTCTCAACATGCCTACCTCGTGCTTCTCTCAACATGCCTGCCTCACGCTTCTCTCAACATCCCTGGCTCGTGCTTCTCTCAACATCCCTGCCTCACGCTTCTCTCAACATGCCTGCCTCACGCTTCTCTCAACATCTTTGCCTCACGCTTCTCTCAACATGCCTGCCTCACGCTTCTCTCAACATCCCTGCCTCACGCTTCTCTCAACATCTTTGCCTCACGCTTCTCTCAACATGCCTGCCTCACGCTTCTCTCAACATCCCTGCCACACTCTTCTCTCAACATGCCTGCCTCACGCTTCTCTCAACATCTTTGCCTCACGCTTCTCTCAACATCTTTGCCTCACGCTTCTCCCAACATCCCTGCCTCACGCTTCTCTCAACCACTTCCCTAATACTTCTCTCAACATGCCTGTCTCACGTTACTCTCAACCACTTCCCTAATACTTCTCTCAACATCCCTGTCTCACGTTACTCTCAACCACTTCCCTCATACTTCTCTCAACATGCCTGTCTCACGTTACTCTCAACCACTTCCCTAATACTTCTCTCAACATGCCTGTCTCACGTTACTTCCAACCACTTCCCTAATACTTCTCTCAACATCCCTGTCTCACGTTACTCTCAACCACTTCCCTAATACTTCTCTCAACATGCCTGCCTCACGCTTCTCTCAACCACTTCCCTAATACTTCTCTCAACATGCCTGCCTCACGCTTCTCTCAACCACTTCCCTAATACTTCTCTCAACATGCCTGCCTCACGCTTCTCTCAACCACTTCCCTAATACTTCTCTCAACATTTATGCCTCACGCTTCTCTCAACCACTTCTCTCAACACCCTGCCTCACGCTTCTCTAGCCGCCATAAAGTGTATGCCGTTTTGATTGTAGTGATCATTGCTGTGACTTGTCATTTTGATTGCAGTGTGTATAACAAGCGGTATACTAGAACACTCTTCACGCCTTTCGTCATGTGGTGAAAAGGACCGAGCGTCTATGGGTGTGTCCGAAGTACAGTGATGTCTGTTTTGTAATAACATAACGACAATCAAGATGGCAGGAACTCATATATTATAGCAAGTGTGGAGATTGTAAACATTGTCATTCGCTCCATTGTGGAGAATTGTCCACCACTACAACTAGCCCACTCCAAGGAAGCCATGTGACAGAAGATGCAGCACATTGAATTAGCTGACAGCAGCCAGCGACTCATAGGCTCAGTGAACCGCAGCTGACTAAGACCCTATCCCGCCTCGAAGTGGCGGCCCTGAGAACAGTCTGCACTCGTGTATTTTGGCTAAGAAAAAATGGTTAGCAGAGGGAAGGCAAACCGTGTCCCAAAAATGTCATGCTAAAACCGGGTATCTCGGACAGAAAGGCGCAAATATCACAGCCTGGCTGTAAATGATGATACAACGTCCTGTTCAAGACGGATGTAGAAGAAGAAGAATAAAGCAGTCCTGTTTTCAAGCATCTGCAGTCATCGCCTTTTCATTCTGAAGTGAAGCATAAACAATAACTGCAGAAATACCCTTTACTGGAACCCGTATCCAAGCTTTTGCAGTCGCTGATCATAATGGCAATGGTTTTGTTAAAACATGTTCCTGGTCAGGTTGTAATACTTCTTCTTCTTCTTCATCGTACGCAGTCAGACAGTAACCATTATTTTTTAGAAAAAGCGGCGGTCATCCTGAGGCTGTCGACACTGCCATAGAGCTTGTCTTGCAGTTCCACTGGTGATGGCCACATCTGCTCTCTCTGATCCTCGTATGTCGGGCAGTTCTGCAGCAGATGTTCAGCGGTCATTTTCCCGGTACCACACGGGCATTCGTCGGTACCAACAATCTTCAATTTGTTGAATAGGTGGTACCTCAGTCTATTGTGGCCAGTGCGAAGTCTGAAGACAACGACCTGCTCTCTTCTGTTCAACTGGTAATAGGCATCGTTTTTGGTGTAGCCAGTATGTTCAGTTTCCTATTTGGCCATGTATCTGGCTTTAATAAGCCGTTTTGACTCTTCGTACGTCATACTAGTATCTGTTTGTGGTAGTCTTGCACCTTCTTTTGCCAGTCTGTCTGCCTCCTCGTTGCCTTGGATGTTGCAGTGTGATGGGACCCACTGTACCACTACCCTTTTTGGTGCGGACTGCTGGCATAGTTGACAGAGTGCTGCTCTTAAGTCATTAAGGTCAGTAGGTTGTAATACAAACCACATCATTCTTTAGTTACCTTTTACTACATACTTGGAAGATGATTAGTGTTATTGTGTTTTCATTCACGGTACCACAAAAAATTATGGTGTACATAAAACACAACACAGCATAAACCTTACACAAGACTTTAATCACTTTGTTCATACGTGTTGTTTTTTTGTTGTTGCTTAGATGTTTGCCTCACTAGTTTCTACTGGCGGAGGCGCGCCATTTTCCACCCCAGACCGTAGTCCATTGGGCGATATCAGAACGCATAAACCAGTCCTTGGATGAATGCGTGCGTCTGTATGTACCTATGCTAGGTTTGTGCGCCATCAGTAGCTAGCCCAACCAAAGTGCAATGGAAGGGCCTCACCATGAGGGCGCGTGTGAAAGTTGTGCAAGAGTGTGACTGTAGGACAGAGTCAAATGAAACAGAGTGAGGAAAGAGGAGAGAGAGAAGGGGAAGAGTGTCCCCCAGGGTGAGCCTCCTACCCAGTGTTCATACGTGTGCGTGCAACTATGATAATCAGGTTGCCGTCTTGACTTTTAAACAGCCAAACACGATCAATTCTTTAACAAACCAGTTCAAAATATTCATTATGTTTTTTTTTGCGCGATATTTGGGGGTCAGTTTTTGGCTATTATGTCTGTTTTAGTCTAATAGCCAGGGTGGGGTTAAGTAAGGCCAGGCGTTTGTAGTTCTCTTGATGATGATGTGATATCATCCCTTTAGCTGTCCAATGCCTCCCGGACTAAGGCAGGCCTTCCTCAGTTGTCGGGTGGAGGATGCGTTAGTGTTTGTAGTTGTTGTCCTTGAGGCATCATGGTTGATGTGTTTGGGGGAAGTTAAAATGGACGCATTTTTTTAGTATCCCCTAAAGAAAGGCAGTCCAGTGTGTCGGTGTCCAAGAATCGTCATGTCATGACAGGGACGTAGCGCACACACCCGTGTCCGCCATCTCATCATTCCTGTCAGTTGTGCCAGCCCATCTGTAGCGATGACTTATCTGACATTCCCCGCCACCTGGAAGATCGTCACAAAGGGGCAGAGGTACAATGTCCGCTGGTCTGCATCTCTTTGTCATCCGTGGGGATAACTGATATAGGTGGGGGTGGATTGGTGCAGTCCAGAGAGTATACCACGCGTCGGTGGGTTCTGCAGCTATAACTTTAGGGCTCCACCTGCTCCTTAGCCCTTTAGTCTTGCCCCTCTCCAAGAACCTCACTGTCGTGAGTTAACTCTCGCCGGCATAGCTCCCAGGATTATTGAGGCGCGCAAGTTCTCTAGCCATGACAAGGTAGACTTGTTTATGGAGAGCGTGTTCCTCTTCCACTCCCCGAAAACGAATCATTGTATATTTAATATCAGTATCATTTACGGTATATAGTATTATTCTTATTTGTCGTTCGTTCTCAAACTCCCGCTACCAAGCCCTGAGAAGGGCTTTGCAAGTAGACGGATGTGGTCCTGAGAATGCAACGCGTTATGTCGTAGTTTACAGCTTGACTGCGATATGTGTACCTTTCAATCCTTCAGCAATAAACTGAAGATAGGTGGCACTGACGAATGCACCTGTGGTACAGGGAAAATAAACCGCTGAACATCTGCTGCAAAACTGCCCGACATACGAGGACCAAAGAAAGCACATGTGGCCATCACCAATGCCAACAGTAGACAAGCTCTATGGCAGTGTCGACAGCCCCAGGATGGCAGCTGCTTTCTTCGAACAAATTCAAGTTGACGTCTGACAGCGTACGAAGAAGAAGAATCCTTCAGCAGACATTTTTGGGTACCTGGTAGCCCTTCCTTCTTCGATCCCTTCCCCTTAGCCAGTATGTTCTGTTGTAGACTGTTGTCGAGGATCACCGCATGGAGGTGTAGAAGGATCTTGGCAGCTCTGGTTTGCTGGTCCTGACGCTAGCAGTGAGCTTTGGGTCGCTGACCGCTGCAGCTCATGCACTGCTCAACATCTTGGTACCCTGCATGTAGTATTGTTTCTAGAGCTTTCACACATAGAAGGAAACTTGCACAATAATCGTTTTTAACCCTCCATGAACAAGTACCATCAGTTGGAGGGTCTTCTTTCCTAGACGGATTAAATTACCCTATGAGGGATCAAAATGCTGAGCAGCGCATGAGCTGCAGTGGTCAGTGACCCATAGATGACTGCTAACGCCAGGGCCAGAGCTGCCAAGACCCTTCTACACCTCCATGCGGTGATCTTGGATAACAGGTTGCAACAGTGCAGACTGGCTAAGGAGAAGGGATCGAAAGGGAATGCTAATCTGGTACTCACAAAATGCTTGCTAAAGTCGGATGTGTTGGACCAAAATGTGCAAATATCGCAGTCAAGCTGTAAACTACGACACAACGCATTCCGTTCTCTGGACTACATTCTTCTACTTACGCACTTTCAGGGTTTGGTAGTGGGAGATTGAGAACGAACTAAACCAAACTAAGCCAAATGACATAATCAACCAAGGTTTGGTAGTGGGAAATTGAGAACGAACGAAACAAAACCAAGCCAAACCAAGCCAAATGACACTATCAACCAAGGTTTGGTAGTTGGAGATTGAGAACGAAACCAAACCAAGCCAAACCAAGCCAAATGACACTATCAACCAAGGAAGGATGACCAGGAGACCCCAAGGAAACACAGACTGAGAAACGCTGCAGGGACTTGAGACATGTGGTGCCAAAATTCTTGCAAAACCTGCTGTCAAATCTGATTTAGAGCAGCCTTTATTATACATTATGGGCCGCCTGGGAGCCCTTCACGATCAACACTACCAGAGATGGCTAGACAGCTACAGAATGTGGCGATATGGGAGAGCGTGTGAAGGCTTTAGAATGGGAGGAGATTATCGCCATGGAGTCTTCTCAAATATACCCACAGGAGACGGCGTGGGCGAGTGGTTAAGTGACACGGCTCACAACTCAAAGGTGTTGGGTTCGCTCCACATCACAGCACTGGCTATTACCCCGGGGAAGCAAACCCTTAGAAAATGCAGGAGGAAGCAGACCCTTACATAAAAATGCATGCCGAAATCGAATGCACTGGGCCGACAGGCACAAAATAAAAACACAGTGCAACGCACCCCGCCTGTGGGAATAGAGAAATAAGGCGAAAGCAAAATATATATATACATATATATATATATATATATATATATGCATCCATAATTGTTTGTCTTTCTTTCTCAATGGTTTCATCTATTTTTATTGTATCTCGTCTTCTCTATTGATCGTCATATGAGGCACGTGACCATCGCCGTAGGTATCCCATGAAAAGGAGCCTGTGGCAAATCACTTCATGTGTTCTTGCAGTGGTGTGATCTTTAACAATTCGTTTTATGTGATGAGGCTGCTAGTCCCACGCACATCCCTATTTAGTCACCTCTTACGGCGTGCATGGAGAGACATTGGTTCTGTTATTTCCTCACAAGGCGGGGATACAAACTGACAATTAATTGTGTCGAATCTTAATTTTCTTAATTTCTCCTTTCATCTCCATCTGAAGCACACAAGCCACCACTACAACTGATCCCTTTACACAAAGTCTGTCAATAACATGTAGTGATGGTTTCTATAATACATGATATTACATGCTAGCACCACGCACAACCTTTCGCGTCATGATTGGCTGTTAACAATTAGCCTATTGTTTCACCCCCTGGTTCCTGTTTTAAAAACTATTATTACGACTTTGCTTCCCATTACTGTGCCCGTGGAGAGTTTATACGACTTAGGAATAAAAGCAGCAAGTCCATGCAGTCACTGTGGATATGCTCCAATTAAATATACGACCTAGACAGTGCCGATGTTTTGAAACAGTGTTTCCTCCATTAAGAGGTCAGTATCCCGATATGTTAACTTAATGTCTTTGTACTGGTTTAGAAGACCCTGCAGAGTCTGTATACAACCAGTTACATTTACATCACCTTCCTCTAAAAGCTATGCACATCCAGTTTATTCTTAAATGCATTAACTGTCCCTGCCTCCACTACCTCCCCTGGCAATGCATTCCAAGCAGACACCACTCTCTGACTAAAAAAATATTTCCTAATATCTAACCTGGACCTCTCTTTAGTCAGCTTGTAGCTATGCCCTCGTGTTATTGTAGGTGGCTGTATTTTAAAAAACTTGTTATAGTCTAATTTATCCATTCCTCTGATCATCTTATAAACCTGTATTAAGTCACCACGAATTCTTCTCTCTTCGAGACACTGTAGGCCGGTTTTTCTGAGTCGTTCCTCATAACTGTAATTCTGGAATCCCACTATCATCTTTGTCGCTCTTTTTTGTATTCTTTCTAGCATGTTTATGTCCCCTCTATGATAAGGACTCCACACCTGTACACAGTACTCCAATCTAGGTCTAACTAAAGCTTTATACAGTTTAACGATCACTTCCTTGCTCCTATGTTTAATATTTCTTTTTATCATACCTAACATTGCATTTGCCTTTTTCACTGCTACCTTAACTTGCTCATTCACCTTTCCTGTGTGATCTATTATAACCCCTAGGTCCCTTTCCTTATCTATCTTTCTAATATTGTTTTCTCCCATTCTGTAATTATGTTCCATATTGGATCTACCCATGTGGATGACTGTACATTTATCTACATTAAACTCCATTTGCCAGCTTACAGACCATTCCCGAATTTTATCTAAATCCGACATCAATATATCCACTTCAGCTTTAGATGAGACACTACTGCATAGTTTTGTGTCATCAGCAAATTTTGCAATCATGGATCCAAAATCAATGTCCAAATCATTTATATATATCAAGAACAAAATTGGTCCCAAAACCGAGCCCTGTGGCACACCACTTTTCACTTCACCCCACTCAAAGTACTCCTTATTTATGCCCACCCTCTGCCTTCTTCCCGTTAACCAATTTTCAATCCATTTGGCAACTTCCCCACCTATTCCATGTGATTTTAACTTTCAAAATAATCTTTGATGAGGTACTCTATCAAAGGCCTTTGCAAAGTCTAAATAAATAACATCCACTGGCTCCCCTTTATCTATGATTTTAGTAACCTCCTCCATGAATTCTAATAGATTTGTTTAGCATGATCTCCCTCTAGTAAACCCATGCTGACTATTTCTAATTAGATTAAATTTGTCTAAATGCATTACAATGTTTTCTTTGATTATTAACTCTAACAATTTACAGACTATGCTTGTTAAACTCACCGGTCTATAATTTGCTGGATCTGATTTTTTTGCCTTTTTTGAATAAGGGGATCACTCCTGCATCTTTCCAATCCCTTGGAACCATCCCTTTTGTAAGTGATTGAGAACATCATAATATAGCCAATGGTTTTGCTAGTTGGTCTCTAATTTCATACAGGAATTTTGGATGAATACCATCTTGACCTGGACATTTATTCACTTTCAACCCCTCCAATTTTTTAAAAACCATTTCCTCTGTAATACAGATTGATCTTAATTCCGCTGTATCCATGTCTCTTTGAAAAATATCTATAGGCTCTGGGATCTTGGAGCAGTTCTCTTTTGTGTAGACTGTGCCAAAGTACTGATTGAGCAGATTAGCTGCCTCCCTATTCTTACTAATTGTTTTCCCTGTACTGTCTATGAGAGGGCCTACTTTGTCTTTCGTTCTTTGTTTATTTCTAACATAAGAGAAGAAGCTTTAACTGTCAGTCTTGATCCTCCGAGCAAGTTTTTTTTAAAGTCTATTTTTGCTGTTTTATTCGCTTTCTGAGATATGTTCTGCTTGTCCAAATATTTTACATATGTTTCTTTTGATTTACCTGCCTCTATATATTTTTTCCATGCTCTATTTTTTGCACTTCTACATTTCACTACAAATCTAGTTATCCACCTTTTATGCTTGGGGTTTACCTCCCTACATGGAACACATTCCTCTTTTAGCATTTCTAAAACTGTTTTAAAACTTTCCCACTCCTGCTCAACATCTGTTCCTACGAGAATATCTTTCCAGATTATGGGGTTCGCTGCCTCTTTCATCCTCTTAACATCTGCCTTAGAGTAGTCGTATGTTCTCGTGTTTATGTTTACTTCTTTCCCTGCAATAAGATCCCAACGGATGATTTGATGGTCACGTTTTCAATCATATTTTCCTCTGTAGTAAAAACTAGGTCGAGTACGTTTTTGCCTCTGGTGGCTGCTTCTACATGTTGAATTAAAAATTTTTCAGTTATGCACTTAACAAAAGGTTTTGACTCTACAAGTGCTTCTGCCATATCCCATTTTATTTCTGGATTGTTGAAATCTCCCATTAATAATAATTTCCCTTCATTTGCCTTTGCTATGCTACTAATCAGCTCCTCATCTTCCTCTTTTTGGCTTGATGGACATCTATAGCACACTCCAATCACTGTTTATCACCCCCACGTTCTATTTCTCCCCATACACTTTCATTTTTGTTACATGATAAATAATCTTTGATCGTTATATTAACAGAATTTATACAGTATAATAAAACGCCACCTCCCTTAGTCTTGTCTCCAACTATCCTATCTTTCCTTAACATTGTATATCCCTCAATTTCAAGTTCACTATCTGCAATCTCCCCATATGTCCATGATTCTGTTAATCCTATTATATCTGGTTTTTCTTCTTCTACATTCAGTTCCAATTCTTCTCTTTTATTTACTATGCTTCTCACATTTGCATAAAAACATTTTAGTTTGTAATGTTGTTGGTTTTCCTCTTTTTTGCTTCTGCTTTATCATTTTAGTGTTTGCTTTTCCACTATGTATTTCACACTTCCCTGACACCAACTCTCCCCTTTGACTACATCCTCTATAGCACCCTATTTTAGGCCTATCTTTAGTCTCATACTTCATAGGCCTTACTAGTTTAAATTTCTAACACAATGATAGAACATATACTTTGCTACAACATGCTGTCCTATCTCATTTAGATGTAAACCTCCCCTATCTAACATTTTACTTTTGTCTACTTAAACATCAATAAATTCCATTCCCATGTCCGCACACATCACCTGTAACCTAAGGTTGATACCTATTATTTTGCTATCTAGATAGTCTGACCCATCTGCTCTATCTAAAATGCCCACCATTGTGACCTTTCTAAACTTTTTTTTCTTAAGTGTTCCCATAAGACTTTTATATTTATCCATAATTATTTCTGTACCATCTCTCTTTACATTATTTGTTCCTATCAATACTACCACATGACTGTTTCCTTTGTCATCTATCCTCTTTATTCTCCCCTCTATATCCTCTATTTTTGCTCCCCCAATATCCATTCTTTCAAACATGTTGTGTTGTTTAGACAAATGTCTGCCAACCTCTCTCACCATTGAATCTCCCACTACCAATACTGACCCCTCACTTATATTTGCATACTCCTCTCCAAAGCTCTCTGCCCTGTGAACTGTTTCCTCACTCAAATCTCCCTTACTTCCTTGACTTCACCTTGACTGCAGCTTCTTTAAAATTTCCTCCATTTTCACTTGTTTCCCTTCTATTTCCATCTGCCTCTTTTCTATCTCCTCCAATCTCTTCTAATTTTCCCTTATATTGCACTCCATTTGTGCCTGCCTCTCTTCAACTCTACATATCCTACATAAAACGGTTCCTTCATCTTCCAACGTTGTAGTAATACTAACATTTTCGCCACACAAATCACATAATCTGACTTGGCCTTTCTTCGCAGCATTTCGTCTCGTCTTAGTGGCCATACTAATTTTGCTATTTATTACCGTTAGCCAATAAGTTATATTAATACCTAATAAAATGTATACTTCTTAAAGCAACGCCAAAAAAAAAAAAAACAAATGTCGCTGGTATTTACCTTTCTACAACGTATCGCTAACGACTAGGCCTAGTGTTACTTGAGTGTTACTACCGCTCACTGTTCCGCGCTATTTAATTCTGTCAAGTCACTAACTATCTGTTATAACAAGGCCACTATATTTGAAAATACGTATGCTACAATAAACTACAATCACAACTATGTTATTAGTACACAAATTAATTTTCAACACTAATACTTATCTGAAACGTTATAAATCTCTGTTCTGTCAATTCGGACCCGATTAGCTACGTCTGCTATGCGCGACTTGCGACGTGCATGGAGTAACGACAAGATGTCCCTTAAAACAAAAATGCGCATCCACCTGTCCAAGTCCAAGTTTACGCCTCCGAAACCTGAACATTACTCAAACATGACATACCAAAACTAGAGACGCAACCAGTGGTGTATCCCCAGCATGACTGCATCCGCAACGTGGAGATTTCTGCCAAGACAGGCCTCTATTCAATCTCAATAGCACTGGACCGTCACCGAATTTCTTTGTTAGTCATACAGCTTTGTCTTCCTCCGTGAGCGTGCTGCGTTGTAGGATGTGTTCCTTATCATGGCATGCTCCCTACACGGACTTCTATCGTCTGTTCCAATCCTCATGTTGTAAAGATGAGATTTTAGTCTATTAAAACAGCAATATAAAAGAGTGAACGGGAAGGAGCAATAGAAAAGAGTGAGCGGGAATGAGCAATATAAAAGAGTGAGCGGGAAGGAACAAAATAAAAGAGTGAGCGGGAAGGAGCAATATAAAAGAGTGAGCGGGAAGGAGCAATATAAAAAAGGGAGCAGGAAGAAGCAATATAAAAGAGTGAGCGGGAGGGAACAATACAAAAAAAGTGAACGGGAAGGAGCAATATAAAAGAGTGAGCGAGAAGGAACAATACAAAAAAAGTGAACGGGAAGGAACAATACAAAAAAAGTGAACGGGAAGGTCTATAGCTAAAATAATACTATCGCGAAAAATCGAGACGTATGGCGGGAACTGGTTCGACAAACTGCAATAACGGTGACTTAACGACCTTCTAGATTACGGGACTGATATGATGATGAAATGAGCCGAGGTAACCTAGTGGTTAGTGACTGGCTTCCTAGCCGAGCGATGGGGATTCGGTCCCCAGATAGTGCAGGAATTTTCCAGATCGCAAAACGGGTCCTGAGTTCGACGCAGCCTAAAAAATTGGGTACCAGAATAATCTGGGAAAGTGCCAGCGTTACGTTCACCCATCTCCTACTGACATGTTAGCGGCATCTTGACTGATTTGACTATTATGCCAAGTTCTTTAGTCTGAAAATGATGGCTGTGCTTTTCTCTAGTTAAATCATATATGTCTTCTTTTCGGAAGTAGGAGTATTGATCAGGCCATTTCCCCCTGACATTAGCTTTAATTATGGTCTTTACCTCATTATACGTGTGTTTGTGGGAACACTCTTCCACACTTTGCGTGTCTGTCTGCAGGTTCGTTTTCCTTCTTCGGCGTTTTTCATGAAATTATGATTTGACGTTGTGTGGTAGCTTACAGCGAGGCTGCGATATCTGCGCTTTTCGATTCGACACATCCGGTTCCGGTTGCTGGCATTGTTGGGTACTGGGTTTGCTTTCCCTCTGTGATACCTACTCTCATAGCTAGCCTGCATTAGTGCAGCTTGTTTCCAGGGCACCGCTTGAGGCGAAAGCTGGTCTTGACCAGCTCTGCTTCGCTGTTCCTGATTCAAGCAGCTATGAGTTGATCATTAACTGTGTGCATCTTCTACCACAGGGTCGGTAAAACATACTGACCATGTCCTCGTGTTCACCTTGAAGCAGGATGTGTTACAGCAGCCTGGCATACGAAGCGGGAATTGATGCATCGATTCTCAGTGGTGAACCTGCAGAGTAGGCGTGTATTGTATAGCAGCGATGGAGATCCAGGACCACCTTCTTCAGTACTTCCCGTACTGTAAGAAGAGGCATTGTAAACGTACTACCGGGGAAAATGTGTCCACAACGAAGAAACATCGACAACAAATTGCAACTACAGTGTCAGAAAGCGCGGCAAGACAGGCCACACAACAACGCCATCTCCATTTATTATGCTATGCTAAAATGGGACCCCCTTTGATCCCCCTCGTCTCCTGACAAAATTTTGACTCCCTCTAGCCCCCTCGCGTATCCTCACAATCTGTTGTCCTTTCTTCTCGTCAAGAAAACAGACGCCGTTATTT
Organism: Ariolimax columbianus; assembly: GCA_036924085.1. Lineage (NCBI taxonomy): Eukaryota > Metazoa > Mollusca > Gastropoda > Stylommatophora > Arionidae > Ariolimax > Ariolimax columbianus. The sequence goes on from JAVGWX010000016.1 coordinate 49,931,974, forward strand.
CCCGCGCTCCAAACATGAACTTATTTTTGAAAGAATCGATACACCGTATGGAGATGGACAATGATAATGAAGCGACCGAATCCTCATTCAGGGACTGCATAAATGGACTGGTATGACACAGATTGATGGCAGGCGGACATCGATTACCCTATTAACTCAGTGAACATTGATCTCCCTTGCTGACGTATAGAGCAGCTTGTGTCTAGATTCCCAGTGTGGTTGCTCATTTGTTCAGTCCCAACCAATGGAAACAGTTCAGCGCAGCTAATATTGAAACGTTTTGATTGGCACAACAGTTTAATGTAATCGAATTCCAATTGTCTGGGGATTTGGCGCAGTGTTATTTTTTTCACCGATGTTCAAGAATTGGCGATGTTAATCAACGGCGCTATCGTTTAAGTCAATGTTTCTCAACCCTAACTGAGCTGCCGCCCCCTTTTCTAAAGAAAAATGTGTAAACGCCCCACCTCCCCTCTCTCATACACCCACCAATCATAACTCTGTGATTACTTTGTATCATTCGTTTTCAATCATGCATTGAAAGATTGATTTGTTATACAAAAACCACTTACCAATTAAATGTAGTGTGATCCCTTCGCTTCGTGTGACACAGCTAACTGAACAATACTTGGTTCTATATTTGTTAAAAGAAGTCAAGTCTCATCTGTCACATATTTGCAAACGATTGCGTTGTTTTTTGTAGCAGCATTCGTACAGAACTAAACCCGTTCTCTACTCTTCTTCTTCATTGTGTTCTTCTGATCATGCTATATCTGCAAGGCCAGTCGCCATGATGAAGTCTGTAGTCTTCACTAGGTCGGAGCGGCTGCCCCACATCTTTTGTCTCAGCTTCCCCCTCTCTGGCCAGGTCTGGCATCTCATTTCCCTATAGATTGGACATTCCTGTAGAAATTTTTCAGGGTTCTGGTCTCCTGTTCCACATGGGCACTCATCGGTGTGGGAGATCTTCAGTTGGTAAAGATGTTCTAGTAGTCTGCAGTGTCCAGTTCTCAGACGAAATAAGGTAGTTGATTTCTTTTGTGATAGTGAATTGGGTCTGGTGTACTGCTTATGTTTCTGTCTTCTCTCCATTGGTGTATATACTGATTTCTGATGATGTTCTTGATTTCTCTGTATGGTACTCGATGATTAAATTGTGCCTTTTTGCTGCCATCTTTTGCCAGATCATCAGCTCTCTCGTTTCCCGTGATTCCGCAATGGGAGGGTAGCCACTGGAGCGCTATTGTTGAGGATCTCGGGAGTTTTCCTAGTTCTGCTCTAATCTCGGAAAACAGGTGTTCGTTGTTTTTAATTTGGTGTGTATTGTCTCTAATAGTTCTCTGCGGTCTGTGAATACAGCTATTTTTGTTGGTGGTTGCCTTTCTGATTGAAGTATTGTTAGTGATCGTAGGAGGGCCATCGATTCTGCTCAGAAGTTTGGCAACGAATTTCCTGTTGGGAGGGCCCCTTCTGTTATATTTCCACTTTTGTGTCTTATGAATATGCCTCCTCCCCCGTTTCGGCATGCCCCCTATAAAATATGATGTTGGAAATGCTGTAATAAGCAGCTTCATTTGTTGCCAAAGAAGAGAATAAAACATCCTAATCTGGATTCAACATTTTTTTGTAATGAACATTACTAAACCGTGCCTGATAGTAATTTAATAGCTCAATCAGTTCTTCTTCTTAGAGATGGTCACTAACAAATTCCACGCCTGTTTCAAACGGACCAATCAATGTTGAGGTCCTGCAAATCTTTAAATCGGACCATCAAATCATTCTTAACAGACACCAAATGGCATCAAAACATTCCCAAATCTGCATCTTTCAAGCTATCCTTGTCTAACTGCTGCACAACATGGAAACTGATATAGTTGCACGACGATGAGGTTATTTTTAAACAATCTCAATTTGTTGATGAACCCCATATTAACTCCTTTCACTTTGATAAGGCTGAAGTTGTTCCCCTGTAGGACATCCTTTCACTTTGATTTTGTTCCCCTGTAGGAGGACATCCTTTCACTTTGATAAGACTGAAGTCGTTCCCCTGTAGGAGGATCTCCTTTCACTTTGATAAGACTGAAGTCGTTCCCCTGTAGGAGGACCTCCTTTCACTTTGATAAGACTGATGTCGTTCCCCTGTAGGAGGACATCCTTTCACTTTGATAAGACTGAAGTTCCCCTGTAGGACATCCTTTCACTTTGATAAGACTGAAGTCGTTCCCCTGGAGGAGGACATCCTTTCACTTTGATAAGACTGAAGTCGTTCCCCTGTAGGAGGACATCCTTTCACTTTGATAAGACTGAAGTCGTTCCCCTGTAGGAGGACATCCTTTCACTTTGATAAGACTCAAGTCGTTCCACTGTAGGACATCCTTTCACTTTGATAAGACTGATGTCCTTCCCCTGTAGGAGGACATCCTTTCACTTTGATAAGACTGATGTCGTTCCCCTGTAGGAGGACATCCTTTCACTTTGATAAGACTGATGTCGTTCCCCTGTAGGAGGACATCCTTTCACTTTGATAAGACTGAAGTTCCCCTGTAGGACATCCTTTCACTTTGATAAGACTGAAGTCGTTCCCCTGTAGGAGGACATCCTTTCACTTTGATAAGACTCAAGTCGTTCCACTGTAGGACATCCTTTCACTTTGATAAGACTGATGTCGTTGCCCTGTAGGACATCCTTTCACTTTGATGTTGTTCCCCTGTAGGAGGACATCCTTTCACTTTGATAAGACTGATGTCGTTGCCCTGTAGGACATCCTTTCACTTTGATGTTGTTCCCCTGTAGGAGGACATCCTTTCCCTTTGATAAGACTGATGTCGTTCCCCTGTAGGACATTCTTTCACTTTGATAAGACTGAAGTCGTCCCCCTGTAGGACATCCTTTCACTTTGTTAAGACTGATGTCGTTCACCTATAGGACATCCTTTCACTTTGATAAGACTGAAGTCGTTCCCCTGTAGGACATCCTTTCACTTTGATAAGACTGAAATCGTTCCCCTGTAGGACATCCTTTCACTTTGATAAGACTGATGTCGTTCACCTGTAGGACATCCTTTCACTTTGATAAGACTGAAGTCGTTCCCCTGTAGGAGGACATCCTTTCACTTTGATAAGACTGATGTCGTTCCTCTGTAGGAGGACATCCTTTCACTTTGATAAGACTGAAGTCGTTCCCCTGTAGGAGGACATCGATAAGACTGAAGTTCCCCTGTAGGACATCCTTTCACTTTGATAAGACTGAAGTCGTTCCCCTGTAGGAGGACATCGATAAGACTGAAGTTCCCCTGTAGGACATCCTTTCACTTTGATAAGACTGAAGTTCCCCTGTAGGAGGACATCCTTTCACTTTGATAAGACTGAAGTCGTTCCCCTGTAGGAGGACATCGATAAGACTGAAGTTCCCCTGTAGGACATCCTTTCACTTTGATAAGACTGAAGTTCCCCTGTAGGAGGACATCCTTTCACTTTGATAAGACTGATGTCGTCCCCCTGTAGGACATCCTTTCACTTTGATAAGACTGAAGTCGTTCCCCTGTAGGAGGACATCCTTTCACTTTGATAAGACTCAAGTCGTTCCCCTGTAGGACATCCTTTCACTTTGATTTTGTTCCCCTGTAGGAGGACATCCTTTCACTTTGATAAGACTGATGTCGTCCCCCTGTAGGACATCCTTTCACTTTGATAAGACTGAAGTCGTTCCCCTGTAGGAGGACATCCTTTCACTTTGATAAGACTCAAGTCGTTCCACTGTAGGACATCCTTTCACTTTGATAAGACTGATGTCGTTCCCCTGTAGGACATCCTTTCACTTTGATAAGACTGAAGTCGTTCCCCTGTAGGAGGACATCCTTTCACTTTGATAAGACTCAAGTCGTTCCACTGTAGGACATCCTTTCACTTTGATAAGACTGATGTCGTTCCCCTGTAGGACATCCTTTCACTTTGATGTTGTTCCCCTGTAGGAGGACATCCTTTCACTTTGATAAGACTGATGTCGTTCACCTATAGGACATCCTTTCACTTTGATAAGACTGAAATCGTTCCCCTGTAGGAGGACATCCTTTCACTTTGATAAGACTGATGTCGTTCCCCTGTAGGACATCCTTTCACTTTGGTTTTGTTCCCCTGTAGGAGGACATCCTTTCCCTTTGATAAGACTGATGTCGTTCCCCTGTAGGACATTCTTTCACTTTGATAAGACTGAAGTCGTCCCCCTGTAGGACATCCTTTCACTTTGTTAAGACTGAAATCGTTCCCCTGTAGGACATCCTTTCACTTTGAGAAGACTGATGTCGCTCACCTGTAGGACATCCTTTCACTTTGATAAGACTGAAGTCGTTCCCCTGTAGGAGGACATCCTTTCACTTTGATAAGACTGAAGTCGTCTTCCTGTAGGACATCCTTTCACTTTGATAAGACTGATGTCGTCCCCCTGTAGGAGGACATCCTTTCACTTTGATAAGACTGATGTCCTTCCACTGTAGGAGGACATCCTTTCACTTTGATAAGACTGATGTTGTTCCCCTGTAGGAGGACATCCTTTCACTTTGATAAGACTGATGTCCTTCCCCTGTAGGAGGACATCCTTTCACTTTGATAAGACTGAAGTCGTTCACCTGTAGGACATCCTTTCACTTTGATAAGAATGAAGTCGTTCCCCTGTAGGAGGACCTCCTTTCACTTTGGTAAGACTGAAGTCGTTCACCTGTAGGACATCCTTTCACTTTGATAAGACTGAAGTCGTTCACCTGTAGGAGGACATCCTTTCACTTTGATAAGACTGAAGTCGTTCCCCTGTAGGACATCCTTTCACTTTGGTAAGACTGAAGTCGTTCACCTGTAGGACATCCTTTCACTTTGATAAGACTGATGTCGTTCACCTGTAGGACATCCTTTCACTTTGATAAGACTGAAGTCGTTCCCCTGTAGGACATCCTTTCACTTTGATAAGACTGAAGTCGTTCACCTGTAGGAGGACATCCTTTCACTTTGATAAGACTGAAGTCGTTCACCTGTAGGAGGACATCCTTTCACTTTGATAAGACTGAAGTCGTTCCCCTGTAGGAGGACATCCTTTCACTTTGATAAGAATGAATGATAGGCCACATGCAGTACTTCAGTTTCAATGGTCATCTGTTCTTGCATTGAATCAAGAAACTCCATAATGCTATCAAAATCTGTTCAAACAATTGGCTTTTTTACAGCCATCTTACTTCCGTGTATAGGAGAAGACGTTCAAACTCATCATCTCTGTCATTACACAATCGACAAAATAATCTTTCGGTCAAGGAATGTGCCTAGATTTTATTAATAACACTGATAACTACACTCATTGATTTGTTGAGTCTGTCGCTAAGTTATTTGACTACTAAGTGCTACCTGTGAATAACACAATGAATTGTTAAGACATTTGGTGCCACCTTTTTTTTAAGTGCGCCAGAAAACCGCGAAAGCGACCCAACCATTGCAGGAGCTCCATCTATCGCACATGCTATAACATTAGAAAAAGAAATATGTTTTGTAATTAAACATTTTTCAATGATTTCAAAGATCGACAAGCCCTTGGAATCTGTGGTCAGTAATTTTGAGAATAGCATTTCTTCCATTACTTTTTCATTCTTCACAAATCGAACATATGCGAAGAGTAAGGCTTCATTGCCACGTACTGTGCTTTCATCAAGCTGTAATGAAAATTCGGTTGATTGCAAATCCTGGCACACTTGATTTTCAACATTAGTTGCCATCTCATCAGTTCTTTTAGACACAGTATCATTGCTCCGTGGAATAGAGGTAACTATTTCACTTGGATTTCTTTCCATCATGGTACTAATCACCTCTCGTACAGCTGGTAATATTACATTTTCTACAATACTGTGTGGCTTATCACATTTTGTAATAATCATTTGTTCTTTCCTGTAAGATACGAAGAGGCCTTTATCCTTCTGACTAGAAACTTTTTAAAGCATACCAACAACTGTGTTACAGCTTTCAAACTTTTACTTTAAATCCTGGAAGTCAGAAATGTTCTTACCAACCTTATCAGCACACTTCTCCATTAAGTCTCGATGGGTTCATTGGTTCGTTAGAAAACACATGTTGACACAAGCACATTGGTTCATTAAGTCTCGATGGGTTCATTGGTTCGTTAGAAAACACATGTTGACACAACAAACACATTGGTTCATTAAGTCTCGATGGGTTCATTGGTTCGTTAGAAAACACATGTTGACACAACAAACACATTGGTTCATTAAGTCTCGATGGGTTCATTGGTTCGTTAGAAAACACATGTTGACACAACAAACACATTGGTTCATTAAGTCTCGATGGGTTCATTGGTTCGTTAGAAAACACATGTTGACACAACAAGCACGTTGGTAATATTTCATTTGTAGAGGAAGGTACAAAACCAAATTTCTAATAAATGGCTGAATATTGTCGGTATTTTCTCTTTATTTGTAACATCTTAAATATATAATTGTTGTGAATGGCATAAATGCAGTTAAATCACCACAACAATAATTTCTCTTCTTTGACTCAGGTTGAAATAGTGATATTAAGGATTACTTCGATTACGACATGTCCAGTTTTTTATTTATAGAGCCAATTTCCAATTAATGTCTTAAAGTGTCCCCATATACAGCACATCTAAATTCTACGTTTAAATATGAATAATTTAGAATAAATAGCCTGCTAATGTCAGAGAATAATTATTTTGCTATTGTTATATATATATATATATATATATATATATATATATATATATATATATATATATATATATATATATATATATATATATATATATAAGGTGTGTTCAAATGAATCTAGACCAAACTGCAACAAGTGAACATACGTAAGATGTGCATGATGACGTAACTTCTGATGTAAACAACACATACCAACCATCAAGTTTGCAAAATTTCATTATATTCCGACTCATAATTTCCTCAGCAGACCGTTGAAAACATGTCGGATGTGATATAGAATCCATCTAGAGTTGATAAGCGAGCGGTGATTCGGTTTGTAACAGCTGAAGGATGTTGACCAGTTTACATTCATCGCAGAATGCAGGCAGTGTATGTTGACAAAAGTGTGTCGAAGACAACAGCGAAGAACTGGACAACGATGTTTAAAGAAGGATGTGAATTAATGAAATATCTTCAGAGACCAGGTCAGGTGCATATTGTTGCATTAACTTATGTCCTTCTATAAACAAAAGAGCGACAAAGCTGATAGTGGTATTTCAGTTATGAGGAAAGATTAAGAAAAACCGGCCCACAGTGTCGAGAAAAGAGATGATTTCGAGGTGACAATACAGGTTTATAAGATAGTCAAAGGAACGGATAAATTCGACTGTAACAAGTTTTTCAAAATACAAATACCTACAAGAACAAGTGAGCATAGCTACAAATTAACTAAAGAGAGGTCCCGATTAGATATTAGCACACAAGCAGAGAGTGGTGAATGCTTGGATGCATTGCCACAGGAAGTAGTGGAAGCAGGAACAATTAATGCATTTAAGAATAGATTGGATGCACATAGCTTTTAGAGCAAGGAAATGTAAATGAAACTGGTTGTTTACGTTCTCTGCATAGTATTCTAAACCAGTATAAAAACGTTAAGTGTCTTGTGTCATGTCTGTTTAACCATCACATATTGTTGTTTCCCCAGGCATCAAGTGCCCAGTCTGCTCAAAACAGATAGCCTCAGATGACATAGAGTGCCACCTGGTCATGTGTCTCACAAAACCACGTATTAGCTATAATGGTAACAGCATTACTCAGTTCAGCTCATAAAACTTGTTAAAAAGCTTGCTCTCTGAGTGTATGTTTCTGTGAGGTCAAATTAGTTCATAGACATTCCTTAATTAGGTCATGCACTTAGTTTATAGACAATTTCCTATTGGTTAGGTCATGCACTTAGTTTGTAGACAATTTCATATTGACTAGGTCATGCACTTAGTTTGTAGACAATTTCATATTGGCTAGGTCATGCACTTAGTTTGTAGAGATTTTTATATTGACTAGGTCATGCACTTTGTAGACAAATTCATATTGGCTAGGTCATGCACTTAGTTTGTAGAGATTTTTAAATTGACTAGGTCATGCACTTTGTAGACAATTTCATATTGGCTAGGTCATGCACCTTGTAGACAAATTCATATTGGCTAGGTCATGCACTTAGTTTGTAGACAATTTCATATTGGCTAGGTCATGCACTTAGTTTATAGAGATTTTTATATTGACTAGGTCAAGCACTTTGTAGACAAATTCATATTGGCTAGGTCACAAGAGATTGCTTAGTCCATAGGCCCATCTTGATTGGGTCACATGGGGGCACTGACTCCTTAGACACATCTTGAGTGGGTTACTTAGGTCACTGACTCCTTAGACACATCTTGAGTGGGTTCTTAGGTCACTGACTCCTTAGACATATCTTGAGTGGGTTCTTAGGTCACTGACTCCTTAGACACAATTTGATTAGGTACATCTTGACTGGGTCACATGAGGTCACTGACTCTTTAGGCACGTCTTGAGTGGGTTACTTAGTCGATAAAAACATCATAGCAAGGCCATGTTACACAGATTTTAGAGATCAGATAAGGTATTTAGCATGTAGATTTATCCACTGGGTATTTCCCAATACTGTTTGGAGTGGAGCTGAGGATGAACTCGTTATTTCTAGCTAAATATTCTCATGGCATATGTAGCACATAAACCTGGCCTATTTGTAGCGAGACTGCTTCTGCTAGCAGAAGAACAGGCAAAATGAGAGTTGTAACAGAGTTACAAGGGTCCCAAGAGTCATGGCCTGGAAACACTGTTCGGGATACCCATACATAACTTTAGAACCCTGTCCGGCAGTTGTAGTTAATTTAACAGATCTTGCAACAACGATTGTTTAAAGAGTGTGCCCAGCCAAATTGAAATTCTCACTGTCCCCTAGGATATCTCACAAACTTTTAGGTCACATTGAAAGTCCATGAGAAGGTACTCTTTCTTTAGCGGTAGCATAGGTCAGAGAAAGTTGATGCGCCAGAACTGGACAAAGATAAAAGGCATGGAGCCAAACGGGGATAATAAGAGTATATAAGTTGAAAAGAATACCTGGAGGACCGCAGTCCACCTTCATCAGCATGCTCGGGATGTGAGAAAAGCAGCTACAACCCGCCACTTAACGTCCCTTTCAGGTCGCACAAAAGAGTAAACTTACTCATTATGGGCATTAAACAACAACAATTTTTAAAATCCTTTCATTTTTTTTCCCTCACTTTTACAGTAAGCGTACATCAAAGCAGTACGCTCTCTTCTGAGGTCTCTATAGCAATTCGCATGACATGACAATGCTGCTAGCCCCATGCACAACTCTCTATTACTACATGCTTGGCAGGTTAGAGTCATCCTATTCCATCATTCCCTGGTGTCTGTTCTCTAAAATCCTTCCTAATTTCTTCTCAGCTAATTTAATTATTTACCATTTTCCTTATTTAATCATCATCATTCCTTTATCTTCTCTCTCTCTCTCTCTTTCTCTCTCTCTCTCTGCCTCTCATTCCCTGGTGTCTGTTCATAATAATAATGTTCTCTTTGGGGTATGAGGCCCGTTGCATTGGTCGGCCACATCCATGACCTAATTATTTCCATCTTCCTTATTGCATCATCATCATTCCTTTATATTGTCTCTCTCCCTGTCTCTAACTTCTCTCATTGACCACATGTACCGCATCTTGTTCCTAACAGAGGATGTGCTATCAGAGGACAAAGGAGAATGTGTCATCTGTTTCGAGGAGCTTATTCAAGGGGACACAATTGCCAGATTACCATGCCTTTGTATATACCATAAAGGGTAAGCTTTTCTTGATTTCATTGATGTCCTGACAAACATTTGTTTGGTCATCCCCAAAATTCTCTTCAGTTTGTCCACATTCTTCATAAAACTAGCTAATCTTACCAAAGCGTTATATACTAACTAGGAACTGCAGGAAAAACTATTACAACCATTCAACCTAAATATGCCTTTATCAACAACGGGATAAGTGAAAATGGCAATCAAAGTTAATAATAGGAATGTAAATCCAGAATTAAATTGTTCTATTCTGTTTAGAATCAACATCATTGCACTCCAGTCAGACCCATGGTGCTCAGTTCCTCTCAGCAAATGGCGAAGAGTGAAGATACCGATAGTTTGTTTAGCTTGCTGGTTGTCGTCCGTCCTCCTAGGCGTTCTAATCTCCTGGACCAGTGTGTGATTTCAAATCCTACAATCTGTGCATTGCTGTCTCGTCGACTGCAGTGCCTTCATCCATAAGACAGTTGTTGATCAACTTCAAAATATGTCTTCTCTATCCATTGCCAATGTCTCCACTGCCAGTGCCCTTGAAGGTACCCGGAAATGCAGGAGGAAGCAGACCCTTACATAACATGCATGCCGAAGTCGGATGCACTGGGCAGACTGGCGCAAAATAAGAACATAGTGCAACGCACACCGCCTAGGAGAATAGAGAAATAAGGCGAACGCCAACAACAAAAAATATATAAAACTGGACTTTTAACTCTTTACAGTGCTGCTGAATTTGTGATATTAGTGTCTTACAGTTCTAGGCAAGTGCCGTAAACTCTGTATCCAAAGTCTTTTTTTTTTCTTCTTCAAAGTAAAATAAATTAATATTTAACAAAGTATAATTTAAAGACACGCAATTAACTTGTTTATTACATTAAATATTCATAATAGTAATATATATATATATATATATATATATATAGTATGAAGACTTAAATGTCATTACTGAAGGAAGGAAAAATACCACAATTTTAGTTTTGGTCATTACTTGCTGAAATTGTGTACAAATTGAACTTGTATTGAACATCGTGTAATCAAGATGTGTACTCTCTACCATGTTCAAATAATAAGTCATTTCATTGTGCAGAAAGTGGCAAGTTTTAGAATTCACATTCGTAAAATTGACACGACGCAAATGACTATATTAAATTAAAGCTGCAAAGGTGCCATAAATGTCTCTGTACTTTAAATCAGTCTAAATATGTAAAAGTAGGCTCTAAACAGCAAAAAACCGGTGCCGGATACACATTTTTGTCAGAATTGGATAATTACTGTTTTTGTACCACCGATGTCTACCGAATGGAACCGTAAGGAGTTAACCTTACTTTTCCCTCCAAACTTTGATATCGTTCAGTATAGATAATAATTTTTATCAAATGTTGTCTTTCTGAAAGCTGTATATTGTCTTCCAGTCTGTTGAATCTCGCGATGATTACACGCCTGTCAAATATATGGTTTTTACTGATCAGTCCTAGATTCATGAAAACCTCTGAAAGTGGCATCTGTTCTTCTTTCAAAGACTAAGCAAATATTAATAATGAAAGTGAACCTACTTGTGTTATTTCTATCTTCTAAATGTCATATTTGTTACTTGTTAATGTGGTGAGAAATCAGGCATGGGTTGAAATGAGAGTCAAGGAAGATCGTTGCTGAATTTGAGGAAAAATAAATGATGGGTTCTCTGTTGGAATGAGAGACAAGGAAGGTCATTGCTGAATTTGAGAGAAAATAAATGATGGGTTCTCTGTTGGAATGAAAGACAAGGAAGGTCATTGCTGAATTTGAGGAACAATAAATGATGAGTTCTCTGTTGGAATGAGAGACAAGGAAAGTCATTGCTGAATTTGGGAGAAAATAAATAATGGGTTCTCTGTTAGAATGAGAGACAAGGAAAGTCATTGCTGAATTTGAGAGAAAATAAATGATGGGTTCTCTGTTGGAATGAGAGACAAGGAAGGTCATTGCTGAATTTGAGGGAAAATAAGTCAGGTGTGGGTTCTCTGTTGGGTACACATGACCTCAAGAGTATACTGTTTACGGTAGCAATGGGAATAAATACATCGTTTTCAAACATTATGTATATGGCTACGGCGTGGGTTAGTGGTTAAATGATATGGCTCACAAGCCGAAGGTGCTGGGTTTGCTCCCCAATACAGCACCGGCGTTACCTCTGAGAAGCAAACCTTTAGAAAATGCAGGAGGAAGCAGACCCTTATATAAAATGCATGCCGAAGTCGGATGCACTATGCTGACAGGCACAAAATAAAAACATAGTGTAACACAAACCTCCTTGGGGAACGCAAAAAAAACCAAAAAAAAACCGTTATATACCAGTAAATTAAAATAAAATAAAAAAAAGAATAAACGTGACTTCTGCATATAAAAATGAAATCCAAGAGCTTTTAACTAAAAGACTATTGATCTTGACTTTGCTGATGACTTGTCTCTTCTGTCTCATAACCACAACCAAATGGGAAATAAAATAAATATGCACTGAAATTAGGGCTGAGTATACACAATACAAATTATGAGAATAAAAGAACCTAACGCCAGCTAGATTGTGCTGGGAGATACAGTATTACAAAAGGAAGATTCTTTTATATTTCTTGGTAGCAATGTAGACAAGGTCGGAGGCATTGATAGAGATATCAAATTAAGAATGCAAAAGGTGAGAGGGGCTTTTATTTGCTTTACAGAATTTATGGAAATCAAAATCTATTAAGTCCGCCACAAAAATACAGATCTTCAACTCCAATGTCAAGTTTCCCCTGTTGTATTACTCAATGACATGGGCAACAAAGAGAATTACAACTAAAACGGTTGAAGCTTTCATCAATGAGCGGCCGCGATGAATTGAAGGAATAAAATGCTATGATAAAGCCACTAATATGGAACTGTGGTCAATAACCGGATAGAGGCCAGTGAGACGACGTAAAGAGGTGTTGACAATGGATCATCATCATGTAGCATGTTCTTTATAGAATATCGCTCCCATCACAGTCTGTCTGAAAGAAACTCATTCCCTTCTCCAGCCAAAAACTCCAGCCTCCGCCACAGTCATACCCAGGCATTCCTGGATATCTTGGTGCCATCGTCTTCTTGGTTTACCCTTTCCTCTTTTATCTGGCACCATACCTTCCATCACTGTTCTCTCGAGACCGTTGTGTCTCTTGATGCGACCCAATGTGACAATGGATAGAACACACATTATGCAAACCAGCCAGAATCAACAGGACAAAAGAAATAGGGACAGACCGAATCACTCATGGAGAAGGGAAGTCGAAACAAATGTACAAATGGTAGGAAAAAGGTTGGGGAAGGGGAAAATAATGGCGTACAACAGATGAGTATTTGTGGATGACCTATGCTTTGCATATAATCTGGCCAAGATGGCGCCATAACTGGCTGCGAGTCTACATTTCTCTACTGTTTTGGATCATTATGGATGCCGCCAGACCACGGATTTGCCTGGAATTCACACTAGTCGACGACTTACACTTGTGTTCACGGAAACGTGGTGTTGTTTTCCGTCGGGACTTGTTATTTCGTTCTTTTTTTGTGATTTCTTCCATCCTTTTATCCTGGTCTGGACGCCGGCTGAATGGCGCTACGCTTATACCTGTGTCGTATTTCACGGGTTAGTTCTGCCGGTTCACCTTCATGAATTTGGCGTGTGGGAATTTTAGATGCTACTATGATGAGATGAATACAGCTGGGGAGAGATGCCAGACTCACTCACACGCTGAGTGTTGTCCATACGACCTCTTGTGGTTATCGAAAAGGCACGACAAACTGCATTAGATGCCTTCCCACCTTTCTACCCTGCGGGTTACATGTTTACGGAAAGGCTTCGGTGGTAACCCTGAGACAAAATCTGCATCCTATGCTATCTCCAGTCGTCTCGATGAATGTCTTGCCACTGGCAAAAGGTAGCTTAGGCTCTGTGAGTGAGGTTGACAAAAGGCGCAGTTTCTTCCTCACTTTAATCCAAATCACCGCGCAAGTCACCCATTTCAGCGGACACAGCAAAAGATACGACTGTCCACACGGCTGAACAAAGAGAGTGGTCTTCATCACTTGTGATGGACAACTATTATGCTTTGCAGGGAGTAGAAAAGTCTTATTTGATTGTTTTTCCAGTAAATGTTAGATGTAGTTATAGTACTTTCAGATTTATTACATTTTTACTTGACTTGGTCACTCCTCTACTACCTTGGGGTGTGAAGGCCTCCTTGTCTTTGTCTTGTGAATTGTAGTTTCTACATGACGTAGCTTCTACAGAAGACGTAAACTGGCACATACTTTACATTTTTATACTGGTTTAGAAGACTCTGCAGAGTCTGTATACAACCAGTTTTATTTATATTTCCTTGCTCTAACAGCTATGCGCATCCAATCTATTCTTAAATGCATAAACTATTACTGTCTCCACTGCTTCCTGGGGCAATGCATTACAAGCACTCACCACTCTGACTAAAAAAAATATTTCCTAATATTTAATCTGGGCCTTTCTTTAGTTAATTTGTATCTATGCCCTCTTGTTTTTGTAGGTGGTTGTATTTTTAAAAATTGATTATGGTCTAATTTATACTTTCTTTTGATTATCTTATAAACCTGTATTAACTCATTCACTCCCACGAGCCGATACACCGGCTTCTGGGTTTTCTAGAAAAAAACGGAAGCCGTTGTATCAGCTTTTGTTACTGTGTTCACAAAATCACATATTTTCCCATTCCTAGTTCTCCTAAATGTTTTATTTTGGTAATTGGCGGAAGTCCAGATTTTGCACTTTTTCATTCCGGAAGAGTTAGTTTGAGTTTCGTTTAAAAAATGTTTAGTTTTGTAACTTGGAAAATATAATTTTTTTTCCGAGAGCAACTTTGAAGCTATCCCATGCACCTTCAGCCACACCAAATAGAGTTTTTTCAGTACAAGCTCAGGAATAGATAGATTATATTATTGCTAATGGTAGTGATGATGAAGATATCGATCGTTATGATAGCGCTGTTTCAATTTATTTATCTAGTCTTAGTTCTACGTCGAGCGATGAAAGTAAAACTAAGTCTACTGACCAAGGGGCGGTGCCCTCTTTTGTCTCAAGCAATGGTAATAACAGTTCACAAATTCAGTAGAGGTTCAAGATCCGACACAATCATTCTAGTGTGTATAATATTAATGTGTGTATATATATTTTGAATACAGCAGGAACATTCTTTCCGTGTGCGCGTAAATTGTAAACACTCACGCTGATGTTGATCGGAGCTTTTATTTTTTAGCACGTTTTCAACTTCACGTGCCTTCAGTAAAATGTAAATACTGTGAAAACAACTGCACCAAATTAGGTGCAACTTTCAGAACATCGTCCTTTGAGGATTTCCGTCAATAGAAATTCATTACGTTATTTGTAGATTGGTTTAGAGCTGAATAATGTTTTGATGAGGGAAATATTTTTGTTCATAATTTTTAAAAATAACAAACGATTATGCAACTTTAATTCATCAAACACAAATTTACACCTGCATTTGTAAAATATATGTATTCCATTCTATTCTAGCCTCAATTGTGAACAGTTTGGTATATAATACGTGTTATTTTAGTGATCGTCTATTGAAGACAAATAGATCGCAACTAAGTGATGCTGTTTTTCAGTTTTACATAAAAATAAAATTGTGTCAAGAGGTCCAAAATATTTGGAAGTGAATGAGTTAAGTCACCTCTAACTCTTCTCTTTTCTAGACACTAGGCCGGTTTTCTACCCAACCCTTTTACAACATTCCTGGCAGTTATAATTCTTTGCTCCCCTGTTTGGCCTTGGATTACCACGAGCATACATTTGTTATTAAATATGTATAAATATTTACTCATAAAATCATGTAGGTTTGTTCATCATAGATAAGTGTTGCTAATTACATTTTATTGTGGTTAATATTTTCAGATGCATTGACAAATGGTTTGAAGTGAACAGGTCATGCCCGGAACATCCTTCAGATTAATGCACTAGCAGGGCCCAGATTAGCATCAAGTACAACCATCACCATGATAATCACACATCATTGTGCTTGCCTGCAAGTCGTGATAACATGGATCTTGTTTTTGTGTAATACTTTGAACATATATTCGCTTTTTGTGATAAAAACAGTCGGCCTGGAAACCTTGGATGTACATGTGGCTACATAAACCTATAAATATACGTATATATATGTACATTTCATGAGATCTTTATAGTTTTTGTGTGGACAGATGAACTCTCAAAACCATGGTGCTTATCAGTAAATTTGCAGCTGTTGTCAGGTCAAAAGGGCACACCCCACCCGCAACATTGGGTAAATTCAGAAATGCGATTTGTGAATAAATATGCAGAAATCGTCAACACTTGCGCGGAATAACATGAAGAAACGAGTTGAACATTGCTATAACCGCAGATTTCAAGGAAGCTGTATCTGCCAGTTTGTCATGATCTGTATGTGACTGATTTACCCATTATAAGACATATGCATGCATGTTTCTTTTGTTGGTGTAATATACATGTTTTAATTATTGGTTGGAAAGTTCTCTGTGCTAAAATATACACTAAAACTTCAAGTCTGTTCTGTTTATCAGATTTCTTTCTGTTTATTGTTTTCTTACATTTTAAGTTTTACTTCTGGCATGTTTTCAATTTTTTTTCAGCTACAAATAGCATTTATGGATTCTGCAAGTGTGTAAGCATGCCAGTGACACACTAAGTTGTACATCCAAATAGTCACATCTCATCCATGCAAATACTCTTGACATATTCATGTCGTTAGATCTCCCCCCCCCCCCCCCCGATTCCCAGGAAAATGAGTTATTCACATAAATTCATGAACATTTAATCTCCTAATAAATATGGGATTTCTGTACACTTTCTATGCCACAAATAGCTACTTTCTACTTCTTCCTCGTTCGTCTTCAGACCTCGAATTCATTGACTCTAACGAAGGCAGCTCCGTGCACTTTTGTACAGCTTCTCGTGGAAAGATAATGGTTGTTGCCAAATGCTACTTTTTCTGTAGGTATACGATGGGCAGAACTGCAAACGTGTTCTGCTGTCATGGGAGGCAGTTCCGCGGGTACAAAGGTCCGTAGTGCCAATCTTGAACTTATTGTATAGATAATATATCAAATCTGTTGCGTCCTATACGTAGCCGGAGAATGTTCACCTGATTTCACCTGGAAAGTCGGTGGTAGGCATTGTTTTCTATGTGGCCAGAGTGGTCAAATAGCTACTTTCTGATTGGATGCTATCAGTCACTGAAAGTTAATAATAAGTGAAGGTCAAGGACGTATCCAGGATATATATTTCTAACATGACGTTATACAAACTGTTTGCAATCTATTACTGCCTACAACCGATTGGCCACCCAAGCTTATAATCGCTGTAGAGTCAAGGAATTTTTACACTGAAGCTGAATCCGGTTTTAAAAGAATAGGACCTCTGAAGCATGTTGTAAAAGTTCACTAAAGATAGTTGTGCATGAAGATAGCAACCTCATCATGTGAAACCACCACTGCAAATTTGAGTACAGGCTTCCTGTAAACAATCTATATATTTGTGGTGGTGGCCCTGTGCTCAGTTGGAGCGAGGAGGCGAATTGATCAGCAATAATAATTCTATTAAGATGGATTCGTACATTGGTTAACCTCCGCGGCACTTGTCCTAGCACAGTGGAGTAATAAGCTGCTTAAGCCTAGCCCGCTAAGCAGGAAATCCTCCTCCCGGCTACATCCAGATGATACCAGAGCTGGGACCTGCACAGGGGCATTCGCCCCTGTACAAGTACAGGTCAACTAAGAATGGATGTTTCTAGGACAGACAAACTGTCCTAATATTTTATGTCAAACGATTGTTTTATTGCTGAAAATGTTGCATGGCTATTTGTACTTTTATGTTCCTTTTTTTCCTGATATATTCTTCTTCTCTGTCGTTACTCTCAAATAATTACATCTATGTCCTCTCATATGCTCCACTGCCCATCTTAAGCTTCTCTCATCACCATATTCTTCAATTGCGTTTGAAGATGCTCTCACATTGAGAGTCATGCTGTTACTTTTTTCCTCTGATGGAGTCGACAGCACACTTGAAGAACATGTTTGATGAAGGACTGCATTAAAGCTGAACACCAAATGGTAATTGAACAGATCATAGTAATCTTACATAAAAACAGTAACAGACATTTTGACCTATAAACACATCTGGGACTGGACAAATACAAACATCACAAAAGAACATTGTTTTCAGCTAAACAAATAAAACCAATCATCATTCTATTTCACAGCAATAAGAGCCTGGGTATCACCGCTACAGTTGATCTCCTTTCAAGAAGCCTGCATCAAAACATAGCATTTATGTGATCTCCTAGTATTGATTTTAATGTCATTTTATGTTACATGATGAGGTAGCCAGTCGTGGTGACATCCGTTCTTTCTTCCCTAGTAAAAGGGTCCCAACAACAATAAAATCAATAATAACGACTGCAAGATTTCCAAGAGATCATAAGACTTTCAAGTTTGTTTCATTTGGTTTGTTTAGCATCTTTCAACATTTGTTCAACTCTTGATACCGTCTTTGATAGATTGTAACATCTATGACGACTCTCTTATTAGACCTCCTTAGTCAATGACAGACCGAGCAATCGTTGAACATCATATCTGGTGGATTCAGCAACAAACACCCTTCATTTAATCTGGTCCATCGCCATCGTCTCTCCTTCAGTCACGTTCGCCTTTCCCGGTAAGTCCCAGCAATGAGATTCTCCAGCAGGCTGTAGGGGCGAGATACGGGAAGAAGCCGTGCTCATCTTGGAGACGTCCTTGAGCATACCCTCGCAACACCTGGCTAAAACAGATTGCCACTTACCAAACAGAACTGCAGGTCCCCTGGGATGCGGCCATCAGATGTCATTCGACGCGGCGAGCCCTGGTCACCTAAGCGTACCATTAATTGATTACCAACCTGTTTGCGGTGCCCTGGCTCCATTTGATCATCTTCATTTGAGCTTCTATTCTTCACTGAGTTACCTTTGGCCTTTATTTGGCCCTTTCTGGGGTACATAGTATGATGGTTCTGTTGATGTCTTCATGTTCTCTTCTTAGGACACAACCGACCTAATTCCAGCATCAACTGTGGGAGGGTCTTGTGTGGAAAGACGAAGTCTGTTAGACTGTTTTTCGCTTTATGACCCAGTGTCTCTAACTTCAGCACGCATTTATTCAATGCATTTACTTACAATAGGGGCACTGCCTTGCTAAATCCAAACATATCCATGTTTGGCTTGTGGGCAATGTCACTAACCATACGGGGTGAGGTGGGGCACTGCCTTGCTAAATCTAAAAATATCCATGTTTGGCTTGTCGGCAGTATCACTAACCATATGTAGTAGGGTTGAGACATTGCCTTGCTGAATCCAAATATATCCATGTAACCACTTTGCTGCACAGTCCCCCAGTTATAACTTCTTTATTGCTCTGGGCAAGCATTTTTTTAAATTTGTGTTGGCGATGGTTTTTTGGCTAGAAAATTTGAAAATTTGGCCAGGTTGCATGGGAAAATGTCAGGTTGAACATCACTGTTTCTGTTACTCTCCCCGGACTTGTACACTAGCACAGAAAGTCTGCAACTTGTATATCCTTTGATGTCTTGTAAATCTGCATGTTCTCTTTCCTCTAGGCAGTCATTTCTTTTAGCTTTTGTTTACTTTATTTTCTTTATACTTTCTTCTATCTTTTACTGTGACCAACTTCATTCTGTTTAAGAACAATTTTTTTTACATTCATTTCTTGTTTGTTATTACAGAGTTTGTTTTCTTTTGGTGATACACGCTGCATTCGTCTACAAACTAAGTCATTTTGGTTATATTGGGGTTTAAATAAATTGATACTCCGGCCGTATTGAAGGTAAAAAGTTTATAAAAAGATATATAGGTAATGGTTTACATTTGGTTTCAATGCATGGACTGCTGACGAGAAGGGCAGTGGGAGATCCCCGGTAAGGCATATGTTGTTTTTCTGTTTGGGATAAAATAAACAAACACAATCAGCACATGACGTGGCAACAGAAGTGGCCTATAGTCCTCTGTCTAAAAACATATCGACTTATCCAGCAATCGGAGTAAAGGCATACAACGTGCATCATTTCATTTGCATATGAGAAGGAAAGACGTTGACCGTCTTCGTTTTTTAGACTTTCATTTCGTTCTAGTTATTGTTCAGACTTAAAATTGATATGTTCTTGTAAAATACATTTTAATGTGAGGAAACAAAATGTTATCACATGCCTGTTTGCTCATTCTTGATTGTTAATCCCGAATAACGGAAACTTGTGCAGTTCTTACTTTTTGTTTCCTGGGCACCACAGCAGACATCATGTTTCCAGTGTTTTCTTGTCATAAGAAAGTTGCTGAATGTTGATTTAAATCAACAGGAGGGCTGTTTTATGATCTAGGACGCTTCAGTTAATGTGTTTTTATTGAAAGGATTGGCAGGCAGAAAAGTCTTTGGGAGGAGGGGGGGAAAGGATGATTGTATTAACCTTTTAGTTTCTACATTTCTTTTTTATTGTGTCACAAACGTTCCCATTTTTGTGTATACCACACACAGCACTGACAGTGTTCCTAACCACATCGGCATATCTGTTAGTTTCCACAACAAACGTGTTTATAACATTTATATAAACATACTAAACAGACTTACCTCAGAAAAATCATTGCAACAACTTAACTACATCAAAATCAATAATGAAATAACCTTCCAAATCTATGGGAAAGAGAACAAAATTGTTTAAAGTCAATCACGCCATCTTGTTGTTTTCAAGATGGGAGGAAGTGGCCTCGTTTTCGATTCAGTCGTTTCTATAGCAAAAACCGGTGTTAAAACAACAAATACACCGTTGAGTATAAAGAGATAATGGTTCAGTAAAAGTTAATTACAATCAACTTGGAGACTCCTTTAGTGTGCAGTGGGTTCCATTACACTATTGTCCGAATGTGTTGCAGATGCCAGTTTTTCCAAACATCTTTCATTGTACTTAAAATGTTCACTTCAATGTGATTCAATATACTGGTGGACCTGTGCTGCCTGATGAGAGGTAGTGATGTGAATGTTAGACAGGGACAAAGGCATTGGTGTGCAGAGATGGGCAGAGCTAGGCATTGGTGGGCACAGCTGGGCATTGGTGTGCAGAGCTATGCATTGGTGGGCATTGGACATGCTGGTTGCATTGTATTCTCAGTCTATGCTTTGGTCGCTATATAAGGGATGAAGGTTTTTGCGGCAGTCGTCCTACCAACTCTTCTGTACACTTGTGAAACCTCGACTGTGTACAGTCGTCCTACCAACTCTTCTGTACACTTGTGAAACCTCGACTGTGTACAGTCGTCCTACCAACTCTTCTGTACACTTGTGAAACCTCGACTGTGTACAGTCGTCCTACCAACTCTTCTGTACACTTGTGAAACCTTGACTGTGTACAGTCGTCCTACCAACTCTTCTGTACACTTGTGAAACCTTGACTGTGTACAGTCGTCCTACCAACTCTTCTGTACACTTGTGAAACCTTGACTGTGTAAAGTCGTCCTACCAACTCTTCTGTACACTTGTGAAACCTTGACTGTGTAAAGTCGTCCTACCAACTCTTCTGTACACTTGTGAAACCTTGACACTGTACAGTCGTCCTACCAACTCTTCTGTACACTTGTGAAACCTCGACTGTGTACAGTCGTCCTACCAACTCTTCTATACACTTGTGAAACCTCGACTGTGTACAGTTGACATGTGTAGAAGCTTGATCACTTTCATCCGGGCTGCCTAACGAAACTGCTGAACATAAAATGGCAAGATAGGATTACAGATGTGGAAGTTCTTTCACGGGCTGGCATGACAAGCACAACTCTGTGCAATTCGCAACTTAGATGGACTGGCCATTTTGTCTGCATGTCAGATGAGTGGCTTCCGAAAAAACAAACGAGAATCGGGCGTAGAGAAGTTCTGACTTGCACAGAGGGCAATGGAGCAAAGAATATTGCCAGTCTCTCTATGTGACCTTACTTGCAACACAGAAATCAGGTGCCAAACTGTCTTCGAGGATGTCATAGTGAAGAATATTGCCAGTCTCTCTATGCGACCTTACTCGGCAACACAGAAACCAGGTGCCGAACTGTCTTCAAGGACATCATAGATGAGAAGATGGAGAGAAGGCCTGAGTGAAACCTTGGTCCAGCATGGTGTGCCAGGGCTAAAGACCACATTGAGTTTAAACAACATTTGACTACCTGGCATCAGGCACTTCCTTTGCCAGATTGAGTACCGGAATTACAGGCTACAGTGTGAAAGGATAGCGAGCACAGATGCCTTAAACATCAGGAACTTCCGTGTCAGATTGAGTACCGGAATTACAGGCTGCAGTGTGAGAAGATAGCTGGCATAGATGCCTTAAACATTAGGCACTTGCGTGCCAGATTGAGTACCGGAATTACAGGCTGCAGTGTGAGAGGATAGCAGGCACATATGCCTTAAACAGTCAGTGAATTGTGTGGATCTACTGACCTGGTCATGATAGGTTTCCCTGCAAAGATAGAGTTGATATGCTGAATTCTGAAGCACCTATAGTCAGGACATTGTTCTGGTCTGTCTTCCCTGCAGGAGGGAGAGATAAGAGAAGAGTACAAATACATTGTCTGAGTAGCTGGTTTAACATTCATTTATTCCGCTACACATTGTTATTTGAAAAAAGGTATATCATAAACTAAAACACATACAGCAAGGTCTTGTGTTACGATGGATCAATTTTATGACAATTCAATTTTACAACCATTATCAGATTTTTATCATATCTAGCAAAGATAAAAGAGACACTATTACAACAAGCAGAGAAGAAAAGGAAATGTGGAAAAGAGCCAATAGATATCACATCAAGGGTATATCATCGCATAGTTTCTAATCACGGAAGGAGAATATTGATTCAATTGTTTTTTTAAATGTGTCCAATGAGACAATGAAAGGACATGGTCAAGCCCACCTCACAAGAACTGAGACAATGACGAGACTTGGTCAGCCCTTCTCACAAGAGCTGAGACATGGTCGGCCTACCTCAGAAGAACTGAGACAATGACGATACTTGGTCAGCCCTTCTCACAAGAACTGAGACAATGACGATACTTGGTCAGCCCTTCTCACAAGAGCTGAGACATGGTCGGCCTACCTCAGAAGAACTGAGACAATGACGAGACTTGGTCAGCCCATCTCACAAGAACTGAGACAATGACGATACTTGGTCAGCCCATCTCACAAGAACTGAGACAATGACGATACTTGGTCAGCCCTTCTCACAAGAACTGAGACTTGGTCAGCCGACCTCACAAGAACTGACACAATGATGAGACTTGGTCAGCCCATCTCACAAGAACTGACACAATGATGAGACTTGGTCAGCCCATCTCACAAGAACTGAGACAATGACGATACTTGGTCAGCCCATCTCACAAGAACTGAGACAATGACGATACTTGGTCAGCCCTTCTCACAAGAACTGAGACTTGGTCAGCCGACCTCACAAGAACTGACACAATGATGAGACTTGGTCAGCCCATCTCACAAGAACTGACACAATGATGAGACTTGGTCAGCCCATCTCACAAGAACTGAGACAATGACGAGACTTGGTCAGCCCACCTCATAAGAACTGAGACAGTGACGAGACTTGGTCAGCCCACCTCATAAGAACTGAGACAATGACGAGACATGGTTAGCCCACCTCACAAGAACTGAGACAATGAAGATAAGTCTGAAACAGACCACCTAGTTTGTGAGGGAACGGATACGGTAACCTGAGAGTGAGTGACAAATAGGATTTATTCAGCTTATAGAACAGAGTATTATCTCGTCCTAAACGTAATTTTTTATTATTTTTTATTGCTATTAATATTGTTAATGAAGTTATTTTTACTATCTGTATATTTGTGACATTTATTAAGACATGAATACGTTCAACCAATTACATTGAATATTTTTAATCCCATGCTAATTAAATTAGGAAAGGAAGAATTAGCGAATGTGGAAAGATTTACATACTGTGGACATAAATAAACTACGTAGAAGAGTTCAAAGTATCATCTTTTAGTTTCGAAGAGGACACACCAGAGGCAATAGTCACTTGAACTGTATCAATCCGAATGAACTTACCTTCTGCAGACATTGTTCTCACCCTGATGAAACAGACACCTACTCATTGAGTGCTAGGTGCTTGCAGACATGAGGAAACAATTCTTGCAAGCACTGTCAACAATTGCAAACACAATGTATGGAACAGTGAAACAACGGAAGAAGACCTGTATCTACTATATAAGAATGTCATTGGGCTGCCAAGAGCAGGCTTGCTCAGCAGCTATGGGATAAAAACAACAATATACCTCAGAAGCACAGCTTCACCAGATGGCAGAACAGACAAAGACATCAAAAGCAGATTGAACAAACTCAGAGTAGCCTTCGCTAGCTTAAACAACGTTTGGAAGTCATCACAATACAACACAAACACCAAACTAAAAATATACTTCTTCTTCATACGCTGTCAGACGTCAACTTTAATTTGTTCGAAGAAAGCAGCTATCATCCTGAGGTTGTCGACACTGCCATAGAGCTTGTCTAGTATTGGCCCTGGTGATGGCCACATGTGCTTTCTCTGGTCCTCGTATGTCGGGCAATTTTGCAGCAGATGTTCAGCGGTCATTTTCCCTGTACCACAGGTGCATTCGTCAGTGCCACCTATCTTCAGTTTATTGAATAGATGTAAAAATATACAAGAGCTGTATGCTTTCTGTGCCTGTGTATGGAAAAAAAGTGTCGTCAGCATACTTCTATATGGCAGCGAGGCTTGGACAACCTACGCCAAGCAAGAGCACAGGCTTAGCACCTTTCATCAATGATGCCTGCGATTCGATCTTGGAATTACATGAAGGTATAGAGTGACAAATGCAGAGGTGCAATCTCACACCGATCCTCCAAGAATGTACGCTCATCCTTAGGCAGCGAAGACTACGATGACTTGGTCGTGTTCGTTGCATGGAAGATGGTCGCATTCCCAAAGATATCCTCTAGTGATATGAATGCCCTGGACATGAGTCTGACGTCCTGGAAAGACAAAGCTGCAGATCAATCCAAATGGAGATGTATCCTGAAGGGCCACTCCAAGTCATATCATTCTATTTTCAGTTATGACTGAAAGGTGTTACTATGTATGAAACATCAAAATTGTCATTTTTTTTCGCATAACCTGCCTAAGACAGGTGGAATTTTCTGGGCAAACACCATTGCCAACCGAGAGTTGCTTGCCCAGAGCAATCAAGAAGTCGTGAATAACATCATAATCGGCCGACGCTGGAATTGGATAGGCCATGTCCTAAGAAAATATCTAGACACCATCATCATAACTGCCTTGGTATGGAGACCAGAGGGGAGGTGAATGGGAGGCCAACCAAAGAAAACCTGGCGAAGAATTGCAGAGGTTGAAATGAAAACCATGAATCATAGTTGGGACACTGTACGAAGGATGGATGCAGACCGGGTGAATTGGAGGGAGTGTACTACTGTCATTAGACGTGACAGTCACTGACCAACTCCCCAATATATACTTGAATCTTGGTGTCCAATCAGGCAAGGTTGCCTGATGCCAGGTAGCTGCTTGAATCTGTGTCTGTCCTTCACCCTGGAGTACCATGATGGTCCAAGGGTGTGGTGCAGATCGTCTCTCCATCTCCTTTACGGGCGGCCGCAGTTATATGGCCACCAGAAAGACACCCTCCTCGTCCATCTATCATCAGTCATGCGGACCACATGGTCAGCCCATCTGCACTTTCGCATTGACATGACGACTACATCCCCGAACTCTGGTCACGGATGTTTGGCATTTGGGATATGATCTCTTAGGGAGATATTTAGGACCCCCTATATAGGGTGCATCAAAATAAATTTGGTTTAATCTTGCTTTGCATATTTAGACAAGTTTGAGGTTTTTATGCTGCATGGACAATAATTGTTGATTACTCCTCTAGATATTTCCTTTTCCTGTACTGCCAGGAGAACAAATAATTCACTCCTTTGTTGTTGTTTGTATCTCAAGTTGAAAAGAATAGGACCATCGTAATCTCCCAACCAAGCAAGGAAGACTGCCTAAGTTGTGCACGTGGCTAGCAACCTCATGTTAAACCATTGCTATTGAAACCGCCACTATACAGGCATCTTGTAATGAGGTCAGCTGTAGTTGAATTCTGTCAATCGAAGCAGTTTATTCCACGCTCGGCAGACTTCTGACTTGTGTAATAGCAATAGTGCCATAGTAGGTGCAGGGTCTTCTACCCTAAAGCAGTTGAACTGCACTGTTGGTTGCCTGTTATCAATAGGGTGATGGTTCTATTCTTGTCTGTCACAGAAAATCTCCAACTGTAGAGGGGTAAGATGCACTGTAAGTTTCCTTACGATAATCTCTGTGTGGCAGTGAACCTATTCTCATCTCTGTTACACATAGACGACTTCCTGATAATCATTGAGTCTGTGACAGGCTCCATCTAGTTTTCTATTATTAAATTATGATAGGTCTGTCTTAAGTTCTGATAGGTCTGTCTTAAGTTTTGATAGGTCTGTCTTAAGTTCTGTCTTGTTCTGATAATTTGTCTTAGTTCTGATAGATCTGTCTTAAGTTTTGATAGGTCTGTCTTAAGTTCTGTCTCAAGTTGTGATAGGTCTGTGCTACATAAGGTGGGGGTGTGCTTATCTGTGTCTTGGAACAATAATTCCCTCAGCATGGGCTAGCTAGGTCTTCCTTTGAACTTCTGTTAATTCAACAATCACTTTATTATCCTCATGTTAATTATCACTCGTGTTGTTGACCCCAGAAGGAAGGGAAGGGCGAAAGTATCATCGTAACTTTGCAGAATAATATAGACATTTAAATGAAAACCATGAACCCTCAGAGGCTGGTGTGGATCCACCGTACTCGTCTGACTACTAGGGGTCAAGAGGTAAGGTGATGACGGAAATGATGGACGATTGAATTCCACAAGTTTCCATTGACACCTTTTGGTCTCAAGGGAGGTGGGACCAGAGTGCCTGCACTCTGAGTTACCTCCAGTCGTCTTGACTTATGTCTTTCCACTGGTCCAATGTAGCTCGGGACCAGAGAGTGAGGTTGGTGACAGGTGCAGTTTCCTCCTCACTATAATCCAAATACAGCGCAAGTCACATCATCAAGACAAAACTATCTAATGAGGTTGCCATCATTACTTGCGATGGATAACTAACTTTAACTGGGGTCTGTACAATTAAAGAGCTAACTTCTTGGCCACGCAAATACCCATTATGTACATTGATGATATTGTGTAGTCTTTATCAATAACTGGATGGATGACGACACTGCGCGTACGATGAAGATGAAGGATGACGACACTGCAATGGATAACTCAGTAAGCAATACTTTGAAATCAAACATGGGTCTAGCGAATTCAGACTCTTGAGAGGACAGAACAGCACTGTGTTCAACCAACAAACTACAGAAATCATATGTATCCACACCCTTCACAGAGAGACGAGCACCTGTAGGTATGCCCAGAGTGCAGTGAAGTTGATTCTTAACCCTTTACAGTCCAGACTAATTGATTAGATTTGTGTCTATGACACCGATCTAATCAATTAGGCCGGAAGGGTTAAGACACGAATCGAATCACTTAGGCTGGGCTGTATAAGGTTATGGTAATCAATTAGGCCGGACTGTAAAGGGTTTAGACAAGTATAATCAGTAAGGCCGAACAGTTAAAGGGTTCGGTTGGACTTTAAAGGGTTCAGACAAGTCTAATCAGTTAGGCCGGACTGTAAAGGGCTCAGACAAGCCTATTCTGTTAGGCTGGACTGTAAAGGGCTCAGACAAGTCTCATCGGTTAGACCGAACTGTAAATGGTTCAGACAATTCTAATCAGTTAGGCCGGACTGTAAAGGGTTCAGACAATTCTAATCAGTTAGGCCGGACTGTAAAGGGCTCAGACAAGCCTATTCAGTTAGGCTGGACTGTAAAGGGCTCAGACAAGTCTCATCAGTTAGACCAAACTGTAAAGGGTTCAGACAAGTCTAATCAGTTAGACCGAACTGTAAAGGGCTCAGACAAGTCTAATCAATTAGGCCGGACTGTAAAGGGTTAAGATCATATGTCATCAGAGATGGTCATAGGCTGCTTCATCAGACCTCTGTCAAGGATACAAGAATCAACGTCATCACTGCAGTTCTTATTCTGTACAGTCTCTTAGTGATCTGGTTATTTGGCACATATGTTGTTTCTTATGTCTTGCAGCAGCTAAAAATGTTGTACTCCTGTTAGTGTTTGTTTGATTGTTAACATGAAACTATGCTCTATGATACTTATATGCAAACAGTATCAAGCTTCTCCGAGATAGTGATACTATCTAAGACAGGCTGGTGTAACATTTGTTGTTCATTGGGCCACATAAGACGTTATTCATCCTATTTCAGGTCATTCAAGACTTCATCCATTCTGTTTTGGGCCAACAAGACTTTATCCATTCTGTTTTGGGCCAACAAGACTTTATCCATTCTGTTTTGGGCAAACAAGACTTTATCCATTCTGTTTTGGGCCAACAAGACTTTATCCATTCTGTTTTGGGCCAACAAGACTTTATCCATTCTGTTTTGGGCCAACAAGACTTTATCCATTCTGTTTTGGGCCAACAAGACTTTATCCATTCTGTTTTGGGCCAACAAGACTTTATCCATTCTGTTTTGGGCCAACAAGACTTTATCCATTCTGTTTTGGGCCAACAAGACTTTATCCATTCTGTTTTGGGCCAACAAGACTTTATCCATTCTGTTTGGGCCAACAAGACTTTATCCATTCTGTTTTGGGCCAACAAGACTTTATCCATTCTGTTTTGGGCCAACAAGACTTTATCCATTCTGTTTTAGGCCAACAAAGCTTTATCCATTCTGTTTTGGGTCAACATGACTTTATCCATTCTGTTTTGGGCCAACAAGACTTTATCCATTCTGTTTAGGGCCAACAAGACTTTATCCATTCTGTTTTGGGCCAACAAGACTTTATCCATTCTGTTTTGGGCCAACAAGACTTTATCCATTCTGTTTTGGGCCAACAAGACTTTATCCATTCTGTTTTGGGCCAACAAGACTTTATCCATTGTGTTGGGTCAACAAGACTTTATCCATTCTGTTTGGAGCCACACAAGACTTTATCCATTCTGTTTTGGGTCACAAGACTTTATCCATTCTGTTTTGGGCCAACAAGACTTTATCCATTCTGTTTGGGCCAACAAGACTTTATCCATTCTGTTTTGGGCCAACAAGACTTTATCCATTCTGTTTTGGGCCAACAAGACTTTATCCATTCTGTTTTAGGCCAACAAAACTTTATCCATTCTGTTTTGGGTCAACACGACTTTATCCATTCTGTTTTGGGCCAACAAGACTTTATCCATTGTGTTGGGTCAACAAGACTTTATCCATTCTGTTTCGAGCCACACAAGACTTTATCCATTCTGTTTTGGGTCAACAAGACTTTATCCATTCTGTTTTGGGCCAACAAGACTATCCATTCTGTTTGGGCCAACAAGACTTTATCCATTCTGTTTTGGGTCAACAAGACTTTATCCATTCTGTTTCGAGCCACACAAAACTTTATCCATTCTGTTTTGGGTCAACAAGACTTTATCCATTCTGTTTGGGCCAACAAGACTTTATCCATTCTGTTTTGAGCCAACAAGACTTTATCCATTCTGTTTTGGGTCAACAAGACTTTATCCATTCTGTTTTGGGTCAACAAGACTTTATCCATTCTGTTTCGAGCCACACAAAACTTTATCCATTCTGTTTCGGGTCAACAAGACTTTATCCATTCTGTTTCAAGCCACACAAAACTTTATCCATTCTGTTTTGGGTCAACAAGACTTTATCCATTCTGTTTCAGGCCACCCAAGACTTTATCCATTCCGTTTTGGGTCAACAAGACTTTATCCATTCTGTTTCAGGCCACCCAAGACTTTATCCATTTTGTTTCGGGCCAACAAGACTTTATCCATTCTGTTTCAGGCCACCCAAGACTTTATCCATTTTGTTTCGGGCCAACAAGACTTTATTCATTCTGTTTCAGGCCACCCAAGACTTTATCCATTTTGTTTTGGGCCAACAAGACTTTATCCATTCTGTTTCAGGACACATGAGACTAACCACCCTGCTTTCAGGCACACTAAAAAATGCTGAGCTTACACAATAGCTGTATGTAATATATCATAAAGAATTCTAATTTGTTAAATTTTTAGACATTATTCACGTATATAAAAGTCAACTTCAGAGAAAGATTGGCTTTAGCTATACTGTGATATAACTAGAGAATAGCAAGTCATCATTTTCAGACGGAGAACTGGATATAATAGACTCAAAGAGTCATCTTTACACCAAAATGAGCATTGGGACAGATGACAGGTGTCCAGAATACTCACACAGGAAGAGATAGAACAATACTGACCTCGTAAGACAGATGAGAAACAAAAGCTGTACAGAAATGACAGCACAGCCTTACAACCAAGCTAGCCTTTCTAAGAGAAATCCAGGAAATTGATGTGAGAATGAACGACAAGGGAGACGGTATAATATTTTATCATCGAACAGTAATTTGCCGTAAATGTTTTTATATCGTGAAAATTAGACTTTTGTGTTTATGTAGCAACTACTAAAATTTGTTTTACAACCTGCAGGTCACAAATATTACATCTTGCCAATGATTGCTCGTACATGTTCTTCATGAACTTGTCAACTTGTACAAGATATGTACACTTCAAACCATTATATATATTTGCATTATTTATTGTGGTAAAGAGTTCCAGCATTCTTTTCCAGACCCGCCTAGATAGGACAGGACACCTTGATGTCTTTATATTGTTCCTAACCAAGCATTTGGGTTATCACTGTAGTTAAGACCTTACAGGAAACCTGTGCCAAGACTTTTAGTGGTCTCCTATTCATTACTCGATATTCACACGAGGAAAGTAAGACATCTGCGCTTTCAGTATT
Source organism: Ariolimax columbianus (assembly GCA_036924085.1). Taxonomy (NCBI): domain Eukaryota; kingdom Metazoa; phylum Mollusca; class Gastropoda; order Stylommatophora; family Arionidae; genus Ariolimax; species Ariolimax columbianus. The sequence continues at coordinate 49,962,918 of JAVGWX010000016.1, forward strand.
TTGGTCAACAAAACTTGCATTTCTTGATTATTTCAAATTACTATTTTGTTTTCAATCAAACATCTAGATATCTGTCCATGTCCAGATGTATTGTCAAACTAGGTTTTTGTGTGTGTGTGTATTATACCACTTTGAGTTAATGAATTAGACATATCCTCATAAGGATGTCGTCCAGACTGGTTGGTATTTACCTGAATCTGTTGTATGTCATTTTTTAGACGGATGAGATATACTGTTAACCCTTTATAGTCCGGCCTAATTTATTAGATTCGTGTTTTAAGACAATTTAATCAATAAGGCTTAATTAATTTAATCAATATAAAGGATCAAGACACGGATCTAATCAATTAAGCAGGACTGTAAAGGGTTAAAGACACGAATCAAATCAATTAGGCCGGACTGTAAAGGGTTAAAGATACGAATCAAATCAATTTGGTCGGACTGTAAAAGGTTAAGACCGATGACTTCAGTTGGGTTGGACTGTAAAGTATTAATATCAGAATATCAGTTTTACTATGGCCAGTACGACACAGACTGCCATGCCGGTAGGCTAATACCTCATTCATAATTAGTGTATTTACCAGGGAAAAATACCAATAAATGAGGAACGTCACAGTATTGAGGCCAGTGATGTGGTAAGGGCTCATAGAAACCAAGGCATCTCTGAAACCTTTATCAGACTGATTGAGGCAACCAACAAAGATTGCGACACAGCCATCATGCTATACCACGGTCCAGTCTATGTTCCAATAGCAACACGAGTCAGACAGGACGACACCACATCCTCCAAAGTTATTGAAATTGGCACTCAGATTTTCCAACGATTAAATTGGGTCGACAGAGGAGTAAATATAAATGGCGAGTGACTTCGATTTGAGGAACTTTTGAAAAACCTAAATGGGGTCGGCAGAGCTGCAGATAGGTTAAAATGAAACACAATCTCTCAGAAACCCGTACTGTCCAAAGCAGGACATTAAGCTGGGAGAGGAAACTATTGATGATATCAACTCATCTACCTAGGTCAAGGGGTAACTGAGACGCTAATCTAGTCAGGCACAAAATACTGACCAGGACATCTCGTCAGGGTGAATACACTGACTAAGACCACAGTCTTTCTTCCATGTAGCGTTCCCTAGAAACAGGCTGTTTTCAAGGCAGCCTGGCTGATGAGATGTGGATCGATGTGCTCCCCGTAGTAGTAAGTGCCACACAGATGAAACCAAGCATAGCACAACCGCCTGGATGACTGCTATCCACCTTCAGAATGTGAGGAAAGCTACTACAACCCGCCATCTAACATTCTTTTCAGGGCACACAAAAGAGTGAACTTACTCATTGTGGGCATTAAACAACAACCTAGGTCAAGAGATAAATGCTACCCACAAATCTGTAGACGACGAAAAGCAGCTTAGTATTGCTTCAGCTCTAATACTTCAAGAGATTAAAGACACCACGGCAAGAGCACACACTTTAAATTCCATGAGTCATTCAAGATGCGAAGTATGGAACTTCCTCAAAACAATGCAGAGTAGATCCGAGAGCAATGTGTACTCAAGATTTTGATAAAGGACAAGATGCAGAAACAATGAAATTCGACATTGAACTTTGTTTTGTGGAAGCATTGATATCACGCAAACACCACTGGAGTGGACTTGTAGTACCAATGCCTGACAACAGATGGCTTTATGCCTGTACACATCCACGGGGCAGCCCACAATTGTGGTGGTGGCTTGGACTGACCAAAGATCTAGGTCTGTATTGGTACTTGGAATCCTGACATTCAAACAGGCATGTTAATGTGTGTTGCCAGGTAGTCTACCCTGAGATCAGAGGAATTCTTACTAGATCCATGCGAAAAAAATACTGGTGACCTCCAGCACCTTACCTCGAAACCACCGAGGAAGGCCGCTGCCCCCCCCCCCCCCCCCCCCCCCAAGGCAGAAACAAAAGTCAGTGTCTTTCATCACACAGATAAATGCTTATACAAGGATGAGTTCAAATCCCTGATCATACTCTTTACTATTGCCTAGTGACAATGGAATTTTCGAGCCAAGGCAGAAAGAAACTTGAACTTGAAAGGAGTGTTGACTTGGTCCTGCAGATCTAGTATGCCCAATGACCAGAAGAGTATGCAGCTCTAGTGTCTGGATCCAGTCTGTCAACAGACACATTCCTTATATGGAATTTATATAAAAGAAGTTACATGAATATATGGTTTCCCAAACTTCTGTGTGGGTTGATGGCAGGAAGATATTCTTTCATAACTTTACAGTTCTTCAGATTTCATATTTTTGTGATATCTGATTCTGTAATGATCACATGCTTCCTTTCCAGTTTATAATTTTACAATTATTTGTACATTTAAAACATGTTTGCACATTATCATTCATTTGATTCAATTTAGTTGTAAAATGTTTGTCGTACAAAGAGTGCTAATAGAGGAACAGAGCATACCCGTAATGCATACATATATGGGATGCATTTTAGCATAGGGGTGAAACGTCAATTTCACAATCACAATGCACTTGGTACGAATCCTGCTGTATCCAGTTTGGAATATACAGGATTTTTTTTCTTGGTTCGATCACTTCTCCACGTACAGAAAGTAATGGCAACCTACTGTACTGCACACCCAAGAGACTTAAAACAGCCGTATTGATTGGCAGTTGTAAGAGTGACTTTCTGCAAAGAACATGCTACTTAAAAAAAAAATGTGTGTGTATATTTGAGTAAACAAGGGCTTACATTAGCAATGCTCATCCTTGCATGAAGCTGGCGCCAAATCACACGCTCTCCGAGCAATGGTTTATTTTGCAACATATGTTGTATGTCAGGTCCCTGAGATACTCAGATTGTGTGAATGGAGTTCTCTACCCATCAGTGAATGGCACGTATACTTAATGTTTGCCTACAGTTCTTCATATATTTCACCTTTTTGTCCATGTGAGGCATAGGGACACCTCTACAGGAAACTTGCATCCAAGTACTTGCAGTGGTGGTTTCATTAGCAATTGTTTTTACATGATTGAGGTTGCTAACCTATATATATATATATATATATATATATATATATATAATGTGTGTGTGTACGTATAAACACACACACACACATATATATATATACACACACACAGCCCTCTTAGTTGCTTGGAAGGTTACAGTGGTCTCATTATTTCCACCTGGTAATTTGACTACTGTATATATGGTTCTGGTAAGGATCCAGCGGCATCCGGGCCTAATGCCATGTAATGGTATCTGCACGTGTGTATCAGCTGTTGTCTAGTGCTCCATGTATCTGGCCACGGAGGACGCAGCATTTTCCTAAAATCGTTGAGCACTCAAAGAGATGATGATCAATGGAACCAAGATGGCTGCATACCACTCCACCTATGTACCAGTTTTGACTTATGAATGCGAGTCCTGGGTGAAACAAGCCAGCTCCAAGTGTCAGAAATGAGATATCTAAGAAAGGTGGTCCAAGTAACAAAAGACGAAGTCCACATTCAGACAAGTGAAGTCCAGTCCTTGCAGATTGAATGGAGCAATCTCAACTTCGGTTATTTGGCCTTGTCTGTAGAATGAAAGATGGTCGGCTACCGCGACAGTCATGGATCCAGACCCAAAGTCTGCTGGGATGACAACATAAGACAGTCTATAAGAGACTAGAACTAGTTGTTCCTCAATAAATGTCTACAGATGATAATTGGTTTAGGGACTTGTGGGAAAGGAGACAAATAACAGCATCTAGTCAAGCAACAAATCAAACATCAGAAATGGGGCTGGATAGGATACACACTACAGAAATGGGGCTGGATAGGATACACGCTACAGAAATGGGGCTGGATAGGATACACGCTACAGAAATGGGGCTGGATAGGATACACACTACAGAAATGGGGCTGGATAGGATACACACTACAGAAATGGGGCTGGATAGGATACACACTACAGAAATGGGGCTGGATAGGATACACACTACAGAAATGGGGCTGGATAGGATACACACTACAGAAATGGGGCTGGATAGGATACACACTACAGAAATGGGGCTGGATAGGATACACACTACAGAAATGGGGCTGGATAGGATACACACTACAGAAATGGGGCTGGATAGGATACACACTACAGAAATGGGGCTGGATAGGATACACACTACAGAAATGGGGCTGGATAGGATACACACTACAGAAATGGGGCTGGATAGGATACACACTACAGAAATGGGGCTGGATAGGATACACACTACAGAAATGGGGCTGGATAGGATACACACTACAGAAATGGGGCTGGATAGGATACACACTACAGAAATGGGGCTGGATAGGATACACACTACATAAATGGGGCTGGATAGGATACACACTACAGAAATGGGGCTGGATAGGATACACACTACAGAAATGGGGCTGGATAGGTTACACACTACAGAAATGGGGCTGGATAGGATACACACTACAGAAATGGGGCTGGATAGGTTACACACTACAGAAATGGGGCTGGATAGGTTACACACTACAGAAATGGGGCTGGATAGGTTACACACTACAGAAATGGGGCTGGATAGGATACACACTACAGAAATGGGGCTGGATAGGTTACACACTACAGAAATGGGGCTGGATAGGATACACACTACAGAAATGGGGCTGGATAGGTTACACACTACAGAAATGGGGCTGGATAGGATACACACTACAGAAATGGGGCTGGATAGGATACACACTACAGAAATGGGGCTGGATAGGATACACACTACAGAAATGGGGCTGGATAGGATACACACTACAGAAATGGGGCTGGATAGGATACACACTACAGAAATGGGGCTGGATAGGATACACACTACAGAAATGGGGCTGGATAGGATACACACTACAGAAATGGGGCTGGATAGGATACACACTACAGAAATGGGGCTGGATAGGATACACACTACAGAAATGGGGCTGGATAGGATACACACTACAGAAATGGGGCTGGATAGGATACACACTACAGAAATGGGGCTAGATAGGATACACACTACAGAAATGGGGCTGGATAGGATACACACTACAGAAATGGGGCTGGATAGGATACACACTACAGAAATGGGGCTGGATAGGATACACACTACAGAAATGGGGCTGGATAGGATACACACTACAGAAATGGGGCTGGATAGGATACACACTACAGAAATGGGGCTGGATAGGATACACACTACAGAAATGGGGCTGGATAGGATACACACTACAGAAATGGGGCTGGATAGGATACACACTACAGAAATGGGGCTGGATAGGATACACACTACAGAAATGGGGCTGGATAGGATACACACTACAGAAATGGGGCTGGATAGGATACACACTACAGAAATGGGGCTGGATAGGTTACACACTGCAGAAATGGGGCTGGATAGGTTACACACTGCAGAAATGGGGCTGGATAGGATACACACTGCAGAAATGGGGCTGGATAGGTTACACACTACAGAAATGGGGCTGGATAGGTTACACACTACAGAAATGGGACTGGATAGGTTACACACTACAGAAATGGGGCTGGATAGGTTACACACTGCAGAAATGGGGCTGGATAGGATACACACTGCAGAAATGGGGCTGGATAGGTTACACACTACAGAAATGGGGCTGGATAGGATACACGCTACAGAAATGGGGTTGGGTTGGATACACACTACAGAAATGGGGCTGGATAGGATACACACACTACAGAAATGGGGTTGGATAGGATACACACGCTACAGAAATGGGGTTGGGTAGGATACACACGCTACAGAAATGGGGTTGGGTTGAATACACACTACAGAAATGGGGTTGGGTTGGATACACACTACAGAAAGCACCATCAGACAGGCCCTGACAAAGAATCCGCAAGGGAAGAGGGGTGGACCAAGAAACACCTGGAGAAGGGACTGTGAAAATGAACTTCAGCCCCTGAACCTCAACTGATATACAAAGGGCAGCTCAAGACTAAACTTGAGGAGGGCTGTCAATGGTCTATGTCCCGAAAGGAACGACGGACATTGATTGATTGATAGCAGACAGTAGACTCGACTGGAACCAGACCAAAAGAAAGATGACTGATAGAAAGGTCTGATGCTCTTTCAGGCAAATCCCTACACTCCAGTGAAGACGAGCAGTGACTAAGTAAAGTTTGTATAGTTAGTTTTTCTCCTATATCGATGACATATATCAACCACGAGGGCACAGAGCCTTCTTATTGGCTAAGACAGAATTGCATGTTGCAGTGACTAAGGGAACATCTGAAACTTTCTCCTTCATGCAATAATAAAGAAAAGTTGCAGCGAGAACACATTTTACACAGAGGTGGTGCATGCTGCTCCTGTTGGAGCGAAACAGGATAGACAAGACAGACTTGATGTTTGACTGCTGTGTAAATAGGTCATGTTTGTTGCGAATTGAAAAAAAAATATTTTTGTAAAAACATTGCGTCTCACAAACATTTGTTATATTAGGCTTTGCTTCCATAGCTTGCTTCTCATGTGCATACAGGCGTCTGCCCACACAGACTATATGTGTGATACGTGTTCATGACAGATCCAAACAGTTTATATTTCAGAATATGTGTATGCTCATTCATGACATGGCAGTCTTTCTTTTTGATTGATTCCATATTAAAAATAGACTGCAAACACATTTTGATTTTTGTTTCTCATTTGGCAGGAGAGACTAATGTCCAATTAGGTGAAACATACTGATCAGACTGCGTTGTTCAGGTGAAGCATACTGATCAGATTATGTTAGTCAGGGACAGGTGAAGCATTCTTATCAGACTATGTTAGTCAGGGACAGGTGAAGCATACTGATCAGACTATGTTAGTCAGGTGAAGCATACTGATCAGACTATGTTAGTCAGGTGAAGCATACTGATCAGATTATGTTAGTCAGGTGAAGCATACTGATCAGACTGTGTTGTTCAGGTGAAGCATACTGATCAGACTATGTTGGTCACGTGAAGCATACTGATCAGACTATGTTAGTCAGGGATAGGTGAAGCATACTGATCAGACTATGTTAGTCAGGGACAGGTGAAGCATACTGATCAGACTATGTTAGTCAGGGACAGGTGAAGCATACTGATCAGCCTATGTTAGTCAGGTGAAGCATACGGATCAGACTATGTTAGTCAGATGAAGCATACTGATCAGACTATGTTAGTCAGATGAAGCATACTGATCAGACTATGTTAGTCAGATGAAGCATACTGATCAGACTATGTTAGTCAGGTGAAGCATACTGATCAGACTATGTTAGATGCAGGTGAAGCATACTGATCAGACTATGTTAGTCAGGGACAGGTGAAACATACTGATCAGACTGTGTTAGGGACAGGTGAAACATACTGATCAGACTATGTTAGTCAGGTCAGGTGAAACGTACTGATAAAGCCACCATCTCACTACCAAATATTCTCCCTGGAAGCAGACTATTTTATGGCAGGATGGCTATCAAGATGGGAATCGGCACTGTGATCCCTACAGTGTTGAGCTTACTGGGGCACATCACATTGCACTAGGAGGCAAACCCACCTTCTCAAATACACCTCAGGTTTTGAGAGGAGCCACTGTAACCCACCACCAAAGAAAGTGATCAAGAGTACCTAACCTAAGTACGAGTGGCATTGATAACAACATTGGTCATGCAGCAGAAGTTGAGATGATTCAGCACTAGTAACGTAAGAGATATGTGTCAAGTTTGTAGCATGGACTAGCTTCCAGCACAGGACAGATGAATACAAACCTTCAGATCACTTAATTTTGCAAATGCAACCAATTCAAAACAAATGTATCTGAATTCTGGTAGAGAGAAGTGACTCAAAATAACATTTATCACGGCTATGTTCCACGTGAAGGAGTTAGAATTGAACAATAAATGCCACTGCAGTGCATAATGTATTTATTTTACTCCCAATATTTAAAAATACCTATATTGTGGTCTGCCGAGGTCTTTGTGTATGACAAGAATAACACTACAGAGAGCATGGCATAACACCTCCAATAGTTAGGTAGTTTATTAAGAGCAGCATAGTAGTGCCTAACAGGCTGCAGGCCTACTTTGCTCTAGTGTTTGAGTCTATTAAGATGGACTCGTACATCGGTTAACCACCATCTGCAGTGGAGTAATAAACTGCTCGAGCCTAGCCCGCTAAGAGGAAATCCTCCGACTACATCCAGCTCATGCCAGAGCTGGTATCTGCCCATGTTTGAAGTGAAAGTCGACTAAGACTTTATTGAATGCATGTTTCCGTATTATAAATTCAGACTGACATTCAAACAGCCTAAGGGGAAGCAGCTAGCTAGTGATACAGAGAACCATAGCTGACTATGATATCTCATCTTCAAATGGTGGCCCTAGAAACAGGCTACAACCATGCAGTCTGGCTAAAAGAATATGGACGAAGAGTGAGGGCCAATCCAGCCCCAGAAAATGAAGTCGCTAAATTTATCATTTTATTCAGTTCCAGAAAACAGGAATCATATGTTTTCAGTTTTGTGCAATCACAAGAATCAAAAGCAACCTATACTACAACCAAAAGACCAAAATCAATAAACCGGACAACACAAGTGAATATATGCAATGAACCAAAACAAAAGAAATGTAGCTAATTGGAACATTCCATATCTTCTACTATTATAGTTGATTATTTTGATATTTTCATTTGTGTTGTCCTTAGTTACCAATGTAGACTGTTTGGTTACAACACGTTATTTATTCTTGTGTCCATGTAAAAGAACCACCCCTAATCGCATACATCCTCTCTGACATAGTCAACAAAGATGGCTGTAGTTACTACAATTTAATACACATATAAGATTTTGTGACAAACAAATACTAAATTATAGTCTGAACCCTGTGTCCACATTACCATAACAACAAATGTATAAATACAACACCAAAACAATCTCCAACATATAAACATCATGTTAACACCATGAAGTGCTGTACAAGACTGACGGCACAGAAATATATTCAGCACTCAGTGACACTAATAATAATAATTTTGTCCGTCGCCAACGATGACCGACAAAATCATCTCAAGTCATATTGCATCCTTGTGTCTGGGTGTGACTGATCAAGCCAATACGAGCGTGGAATGTTCCGTGACATGACTGGCAAACATGATCTGCAATTGCCACTGGTGTTCCCTCTGCTCTAGACTTCCTGTTTGCTTATCTATCCTGGGTTGCCTGCGCACAGAGATTCTTGTTCATTGCAATGTCCTTTTTGACCAGGTTTCCCAGGAGGTAATGTCTATTTGACAGCACTCCGAGAGGTAATGTCTATTTGATAGCACTCCGGGAGGTAATGTCTATTTGACAGCACTCCGGGAGGTAATGTCTATTTGACAGCACTCCGAGAGGTAATGTCTATTTGACAGCACTCTGGGAGGTAATGTCTATTTGACAGCACTCTGGGAGGTAATGTCTATTTGACAGCACTCCGGGAGGTAATGTCTATTTGATAGCAAAATTGCACTCCGGGAGGTAATGTCTATTTGACAGCACTCTGGGAGGTAATGTCTATTTGACAGCACTCCGAGAGGTAATGTTTATTTGATAGCACTCCGGGAGGTAATGTCTATTTGAAAGCACTCCGGGAGGTAATGTCTATTTGATAGAACTCCGGGAGATAATGTCTATTTGATAGCACTCCGAGAGGTAATGTCTATTTGATAGCACTCCGAGAGGTAATGTCTATTTGACAGCACTCCGAGAGGTAATGTCTACTTGACAGCACTCTGGGAGGTAATGTCTATTTGACAGCACTCCGAGAGGTAATGTCTACTTGACAGCACTCCGGGAGGTAATGTCTATTTGACAGCACTCCGGGAGGTAATGTCTATTTGACAGCACTCCGGGAGGTAATGTCTATTTGACAGCACTCTGGGAGGTAATGTCTATTTGACAGCACTCAGAGAGGTAATGTCTATTTGACAGCACTCCGAGAGGTAATGTCTATTTGATAGCACTCCGGGAGGTAATGTCTATTTGACAGCACTCTGGGAGGTAATGTCTATTTGACAGCACTCCGAGAGGTAATGTCTATTTGATAGCACTCCGGGAGGTAATGTCTATTTGACAGCACTCTGGGAGGTAATGTCTATTTGACAGCACTCCGGGAGGTAATGTCTATTTGACAGCACTCTGAGAGGTAATGCCTATTTGACAGCACTCTGAGAGGTAATGTCTATTTGACAGCACTCTGAGAGGTAATGTCTATTTGACAGCACTCCGGGAAGTAACATTTTTATTTGTAATATGGTCCTGCCAGGACACATGCAGTATGCGTTTCAGACAAGCCACGTGGAAGTGATTTAGTCTCCAGACACCTCCAGCGTAGACTGTCCCATCTCTCACACACGTACAGCAGGATGGAGAAAATGGCAACATGACTCACCTTCGCTGTAGTCAACTACAATGGCACTAGTGAACAAATAATTACTATAATCGGTATCAAATCTTGTGGCAACTCTACATTGGAAATCCAGACAGTAAAACGTATATTGTATTGTCACTACGAAGAGAACACCAATCTTCACAATTTATTTGACCCTGTAGTGCATTTTCATGATGACGCAATGCTAGATTTGGCTTCCAATTGTTTTCCAATTTTCTTTGGCTTCATTCATCTCTTTCCCTGTGGAATCAAGTCAAGGGAATGCCTGGTAGGATTGTTTTCTGTCTTAACCACCACATTATCTTCCTCACCTCCAACAGTTCTGTCTATTATCTTCCTCACCTCCAACAGTTCTGTCTATTATCTTCCTCACCTCCAACAGTTCTGTCTATTATCTTGTTCTCCTCCAACAGTTCTGTCTATTATCTTGTTCACCCCTCCAACAGTTCTGTCTATTATCTTCCTCACCTCCAACAGTTCTGTCTATTATCTTGTTCACCCCTCCAACAGTTCTGTCTATTATCTTCCTCACCTCCAACAGTTCTGTCTATTATCTTGTTCACCTCCAACAGTTCTAGCTATTATCTTGTTCATCTCCAACAGTTCTGTCTATTATCTTGCTTACCTGCTTAAGTGTGTATTTGTTATAACTTCTGGCCATCCCAGGTGACAGATTCATTTCTTGGTGTCGGTGGTGACCCTGTGCTTGTTAAAGTGAAAATATAGACATGAGCGTCAAAAGCTTGGCCAATTGTATTTGTTTCTGAGTCAGTGCGAACAGTTGGTATCTTCCATGAAAGATGTTGTTACTGGGTGAATGGGAGCAAAGAGTAATTAGGGCCAGGTGAAATATACTGATCAAGACTCACGCCCTTATTTGTGCTCTTGAAAACAGGTTGTGTTATAGAAGTCTGGCTGGCCAGCAAGATGGGGATCGGCACTGTAATCTCCATAGTGGTGAGCTTACTGAAGAGCCCTGCATTGCACAACAACCAGAAGGACTCTTGTTCACCTCAGGATTGAAGATGTGCCACTGTAACCCTCTATCAAAGAAATGTTAAGAGTTAACTTGGCACAAGTGACTTCGAATAACAACTTCTGGTTAAAAGGACACTGGCATGCTCCAGTCAACCCAGCTATAAATAGGTACCTCAGATGCTAGTAAGGGAAAGACAACAAAGCAGGAAACTGGCCACTCCACCACATAAAAGTGAGGCTTAGTACAATGAAGTCTCTAACACTGACAGCAGTGTTTGTTACGAGTTTATATGTTGAGCCCACAATTTACCTTTCCATCCATTCCACTATCACGGAACACATTTGCACAGACACAGGGTACTTGAAATGATCAGGAACAAGGAAATGCCAATCACCAACAATTAAAACAGTCACACATCAATACTATGATATTGCTTATATGCTTGAAGGTTGACCTGCTTGAGCAATGTTCCTATCTGTTTGCCAGGTCCAACCTCGTACGTGTTTGGGAATTCCTCTCCTTGCGTGCGCGAGTACACTTCATGCATGATCTGCTCCCACTTGACTGGTTTTACCAACTGCTGCGACAAAACATGCCTGTAGTTTGTCTTGGGGTGGTATGGCAGACTCGTCACGTTGCTATAAACCAGAATCTGTATGAAGAAAGTACAAAACAAAATGATTGATTCACCATTTTTTGCTCTAAACAATGAATTAATTTTTTTTTTGCGTTCGCCTTATTTTTCTATTCCCCAAGGCGGTGTGTGTTGCGCTATATTTTTATTTTGCGCCTGTCGGCTCAGTGCATCTAACTCCAGCATGCATTTTATGTAAGGGTCTGCTTCCTTCTGCATTTTCTAAGGGTTTGCTTCCCCGGGGTAACGGCTGGCGATGTGATGAGGAGCGAACCCAGCACCTCTGGATTGTGAGCTGTGTCACTTTACCACTAGCCCACGCCGTCTGCAAACAATGTATAAGGTTTGCTGACCCTTTTCAACCCGGTGTTAATTTTGCCAATTTGTCTTTCATTCCTGCAACTCCGTTATATCACATAGTTTTATTAAAAACGAAATTAAATTAAACAAATTGAGCGAAATTACGATCGAACGAAACATAATTAAACTATCTATGACATAATTATATATTAGTATAAAGCGCTAAGTGGTATCAATGTGAAAGAAATGAAATTGTTGGTGCTTGCAGTGGCAGGTGTATTTCACTGAACTCCTTTTTTTTGTATACCAGTCAAAGTCTGAATTGAGCGTGTGTTAAATATCCACTAGTAATCCAGATGCATGATTATTGGTCAAATAACAAATCACTTCATGGGTCTTAAAGTTGAATTAGGGCAAAAAATGCAGCACAGTGAATTATCTGACAGCAGCTAGCGAGTCATAGCTTGCGTTAGGGTCAGTAAACCGAGTTGACAATCCACCTCCAATCGACAGCCCTGGAAACAGGCTACACTAATATAGCCTGGCTAAAAGAATTGGGATTGCAGTAGCAAGGCAAACCCAATAACCCCAAAAAAGCCAGATGAAACCAGATATGTCTGCCCGCAAAGCTACGACACAGTGTCACTGCATCCTTTTTAAGAAAAATACCAAAGAATGAGAAAATATACAAGGATTCGCTAAAAGGCCTCTTTGAAATACCTCCATATTGATGTTGCCTCCTGATGCCTGAGAGCTACTGCTCAGCCTGGTGCTCTGCAATCAAAGAAGATGCTCGCCTGGCTGAGCAGAAAATGTCAGATGCAGGTACCACGTGAAAGGTCACTACGCAGAACACCCCTGCTACCAGAGCCGTCTACATGTGGTAAGGTGTGCAGATTCAGGATAGGACTGTACAGCCATATTCGCGGCCACGTCTGTCCACACAAATCTGATGCTGTCGTCATCTTTGTTTACGATGGACAGCTACTACTATCTCTCTAGAAGTTACTATCAGGGTCACTGACTGTTTCATCGGTCATCTCCCAAGGATCCAGTAAGATCATTGGTGTGAAAAACATTCAGCTATGTCACCAACATTTCTTCTTCTTCTTCTGCGTACACAGTCAGACAGTAACCATTATTTTCTCGAAAAAAGCGGCGGTCATCCTGAGACTCTCGCCACTACCATAGAGCTTGTCTTGCAGTTCCACTGGCAATGGCCACATCTGCTCTCTCTGATCCTCGTATGTCGGGCAGTTCTGCAGCAGATGTTCAGTGGTCATTTTACCAGTACCGCACGGGCATTCGTCGGTACACCCTATCTTCAATTTGTTGAAGAGGTGGTACCTCAGTCTGTTGTGGCCAGTGCGAAGTCTGAAGACAACGACCTGCTCTCTTCGGTTCAACTGGTAATAGGCATCGTTTTTGGTGTAACCAGTATGTTCGGTTTCCCATTTGGACATGTACCTGGCTTTGATAAGCCGTTTTGACTCTTCGTACGTCATACTGGTATCTATTTGTGGTAGCCTTGCACCTTCTTTTGCCAGTCTGTCTGCCTCCTCGTTGCCTTGGATGTTGCAGTGTGACGGAACCCACTGTACCACTACCCTTTTTGGTGCGGACTGTTGGCACAGTTTGCAGAGTGCTGCTCTTAAGTCATTAAGCTCAGTGTTTTTCTGGCTTTTTAGCGCTGTGACTACTTCGAGAGCATCTGTCAGCAGGACTATATGGCTCTCATTTTCACTGTGTGTTACCATTTCTTCCACTGCCGCCCTCAGTGCCTCTGCTCTGAAATTGCTCGTGTACTTACCAGTAGCGAATGACAGTGTTATTTTTCTGCCATTTGGTAGGTTCAGGAATGCTCCTGCCCCTCCGTTCTGTGTAGTGTTTGTTACAGAGCCGTCGGTGTATGCATGGGTCCAGTCCATGCTTGGGTAGCTTTTCGTAATGAAGCTTAGGGTAGTATCTCTCCTTTCTTTTTCGGTCTGGCAGTTTTTGTTTGCAATACCTGGTATATTTTCTACCACCTCTGGAAATATATCCTGCCTCCAAGTAGGTTTTCGTACAGTAGTGATGGGTTTTGGTGTTGTTAGTGCGTTTATGGGATCTTCGTGCATCTTTGCTTTGGCTATTTCTGCAAAGTTTCTCCGCTTTAGTTTTCCAGTTCCCAAATTGTTTAGCCTCTGGTACATTGGATGGTCCGTCAGTCTTCGGAGTTTCTCTGACTGCAGCTGGGCTCTGCAGTCTCTTCTGTCGGTCATGGATTGCAGTTTTGTAATCTTTTCAAGTTCTACAATTGGCGTTGACTTCATGCAACCAGTTATGATTCTCATAGCTTGGTTTTGAAGTTTGTTAACTTTATCGAAGTTCGCCTTCGCTGCTGTTGTCCAAGCCGCGATGCCATACTCGAGAACTGGTCTCACTCTTCCAGTGTACAGTTTCTTTAGTATGCCTTCGTCTGCTCCCCAGCTTGTGCCAGCAAGTTTCCTCATGATCGCCATTCTTTCTCTGGCTTTCATTCGGTTTCTCTCAATCTGACTTTTCCATGTCATGCGCCGATCAAATGTGTCACCAACATTTAAAATAAGCGTCTTCTGAATGGTGCACAGCGAAGAAAGAATAAGCCAACAATAATCTTCCAAGCAATTAAAGTGAGTTGCATGCTACCAAAGACGGATGTGTTGGACCAAAAACTGCAAATATCGCAGTCATGCTGTAAACTAGCGACACAGCGCATTCCGTTCTCTGGACTACATCCTGCTACTTGCAAAGCCCTGTTTAGGGATTGGTAGAGGGAGATTGAGAATGAACACAGAAGAAAGTGAGTTGTATAACCCCATCATGTTAAATGAATGTCTACTAAAACAACCATGGCATGAACACTCTGATATAGCCATCCTGTAAGGGCTAAGGTGCACTGGTGGCCTATGCTTTACATGGAGTCAAAAAGGGGCAATAAGAAGAAGTGAGTATGTTTGCATGTACTAAGTTCAATGTTATATTCTTCTTCTTCTTCTACGATCATTGCTCATTTAGACTTGGACTCTTGTCTTCAATAAAGTCTAGTCTTTTTCATGGTGTCAGGGCAGTGCTAACTGGCTGTCTGGGTATTATTTTTGTTTGTTGCAAAGTTACTTCTAAGTCTGCTCTTTATCTGATTGATAATTCTTTGGCGCATTGAGTGATTCAGGGGTCTCTTGTATTTCTCGGCCTGTGACATTTCTTTTATATCCCGTTTATCCTCCATCAACTGGAGCCCCCAAATTGTTTCTAGTGCCTCAATGATTGTGGACTTCCCGGTGATGATGTGTGTGGCTTGGTTCTGAACTCTACTTATCGTACCAAAGTCTATGATTCTTACAGTGGCACAAGTCCTGATGCTCCAGTACTGGTCTGACTCTTGCGGTGTATAGTCTTTTGCCCGCTAGCTATTTCATTATATCCATTCAGCACCTGTCTCATTTGTCTCCCCTTGGTCCATGTCATTCTACAATGTTATTTAACCTTAAGCACGCCCTTGTCCGATCCCTTCTAACCAGCTTGGCCTGCAAAAACGGTGTGCGGAAAAATTTTTTTTTTTTGTGAACTCCTGACAGACATTTTTTACTGCTGAGTACGTCCTCCATATATACACGATATTTTGCCGATTAAAGTATCGTGTGTTCGATTACAAATGGCTTTTGAACAGTTTTAATTTTGTATACGCCGTTTGGAGCAAGCCGACTTTTTGCGAAAGGGGAAGTAGGTTGTTGAGAAAGATTTTTATCGCGTAGATCTGTTTATTTTGTTTGTTTAAATGAAAGAACTACGTTTGAATTGAAACTAACAGTTGTGGCGATATTGTAAACACAGTATCGATACGTTGTTGTGGTTTCCATGGTTTTCTATCGAAGCGACTAGGCCTAGTGGTCGAGTCCAAATTTTTCCCGAGATTTTCATAAATTTTCAACTTCATCTTTTTAAATCTCAAAAACTAACAAACATACAACAAAAACAATAACACCCACATGTTCGTTATGCTATTGTGTATCTACACGCCAGAAAATCATATTTATTGACAAACATAAAAGTTACAAATTTTGAAAGACGACTACCACAGCGACTGATTAAGAAAATTAATTAGGTCAAATTTTTTTCAAAAATTATGTAGCGTGCCTAAGGTTAACTGATGTTTCAGAAAAAATGTAAAAAACTAGCATTTAAATATTTCACATTTTACATTATTGCAATATTTTACTTCAAAAATAAACAGATTATACTGTAGTGCGACCCTTGGACCACATCAACCTGGTCCTTTTGTGGCCCTCCATGTGGTTTGAGACCCTGAACGCAAGATCACAGCAATCAGCGACTCATAGCCGTCTGCTTGATTCAGAGAACGAGAGCTGGCTAAGACAATATTTTCCTTCAAGTGATGGTCCTTGAAACAAGGCTGCGTGAATGTGGACTCAAGAGGTTAAGAAAACCATGCCCCTAAAATGTGCCAGGCAAAACTGGATGTGTTGGACTGAAAGGTGCAGATATTGTAACCTTGCTGTAAACTACGACAACATAACAAAATGTCCTTTTCAGGACGAACGGCGAAGAAAGCCACTGATCTGAACATATATTTTCAAGCTATCTTTACTTTCTTCTTCTTCTTCCTCATTTTTCATTAGACACCTACACCAATTGTCCAAATAAAGTCATTTCTGTAGCTATCTTTATGAGGCAGGTTGCATTACCAGGTGTTTATCGCCAGTGAGCCCCATTGTGTCCGCCCTCAGAATACATTTATTTGGGGCAGACTACTGTTTATCCTGTTTTGCTATTAGAGTTGTCTCAAAGCTGTCGGCCCTACCTGATTTATTGATTTTATTCAATACCTTAGGACTTCCAGTCTTCATGCCATCCAGTGCTCTCTGTAATGGCTGAACAGCAGACTCCATCAGATGTGTGTGGAATGCTCCGCTAACTGGAAGACGTTTAGTCCTTAAGATCTTAAACTCTTTGGCATTTGTTGCAATAAACTCCATAGCCTGCGAGGAGAAGGAGCATAGAATTACTTGCAGTAAAAACACACAAGGGAAGTACAATCACTTTTAGCTAAGCAAGTTCCACGGGATTGGAAAGATGCAGGAGTGATCCCCTTATTCAAAAAAGGCAAAAAATCAGATCCGGCAAATTATAGACCGGTGAGTTTAACGAGCATAGTCTGTAAATTGTTAGAGTCAATAATCAAAGAAAACATTGTAATGCATTTAGAAAAATTTAATCTAATTAGAAATAGTCAGCATGGGTTTACTAGAGGGAGATCATGCTTAACAAATCTATTAGAATTCATGGAGGAGGTTACTAAAATCATAGATAAAGGGGAGCCAGTGGATGTTATTTATCTAGACTTTGCAAAGGCCTTTGATAGAGTACCTCATCAAAGATTATTTCGAAAGTTAAAATCACATGGAATAGGTGGCGAAGTTGCCAAATGGATTGAAAATTGGTTAACAGGAAGAAGGCAGAAGGTGGGCATAAATAAGGAGTACTCTGAGTGGAGTGAAGTGAAAAGTGGTGTGCCACAGGGCTCGGTTTTGGGACCAATTTTGTTCTTGATATATATAAATGATTTGGACATTGATATGAGATCCATGATTGCAAAATTTGCTGATGACACAAAACTATGCAGTAGTGTCTCATCTAAAGCGGAAGTGGATATATTGATGTCGGATTTAGATAAAATTCGAGAATGGTCTGTAAGCTGGCAAATGGAGTTTAATGTAGATAAATGTACAGTCATCCACATGGGTAGATCCAATATGGAACATAAATACAGAATGGGAGAAAACAATATTAGAAAGATAGATAAGGAAAGGGACCTAGGGGTTATAATAGATCATACAGGAAAGGTGAGTGAGCAAGTTAAGGTAGCAGTGAAAAAGGCAAATGCAATGTTAGGTATGATAAAAAGAAATATTAAACATAGGAGCAAGGAAGTGATCGTCAAACTGTATAAAGCTTTAGTTAGACCTAGATTGGAGTACTGTGTACAGGTGTGGAGTCCTTATCATAGAGGGGACATAAACATGCTAGAAAGAATACAAAAAAGAGCGACAAAGATGATAGTTGGATTCCAGAATTACAGTTATGAGGAACGACTCAGAAAAACGGGCCTACAGTGTCTCGAAGAGAGAAGAATTCGTGGTGACTTAATACAGGTTTATAAGATGATCAGAGGAATCGATAAATTAGACTATAACAAGTTTTTTAAAATACAGCCACCTACAATAACACGAGGGCATAGCTACAAGCTGATTAAAGAGAGGTCCAGGTTAGATATTAGGAAATATTTTTTTAGTCAGAGAGTGGTGTCTGCTTGGAATGCATTGCCAGGGGAGGTGGTGGAGGCAGGGACAGTTAATGCGTTTAAGAATAAACTGGATGCGCATAGATTTTAGAGCAAGGTGATGTAAATGTAACTGGTTGTATACAGACTCTGCAGGGTCTTCTAAACCAGTATAAAGACGTTAAGTTTAAGTTAAGTCACTGCCAGAAACTACCTAGCTGTTTCTATCTATCTATTGTCTGATGCTTGTTTGCCTTTCGCATCAGGTGTATAAGTGGTACCTGGACAGCACCTTGATGTGCACTTCGTATAAGGTGGAACTGGCTGGTTTTTGCGGGGTCGTCCGACAGCTCTGGTACTGCTACGTTTAAGTGACAGAGTCATCTAAGGGACACTGCTGTGTTGTTGTCGCGATATGTGGTCAAACCACTGAATTTGCTGTTTTCTAATGAAGTCTAGCACTGGCTTAGTGCCCATCTGTTTCCTGATCTCATCGTTTCTAATTCTGTCCCATCTTGTCACATTCAGCATTCACCTCAGCCATTTCATTTCTGTTGTTTCTATTTTTCTCTTATCTGTTGCTGTCCATGTTTGACACTGGTAGCTTAGTGTAGGCATGAAAATTGTGTTCAACAGGGCTCTTTTTGTGCCAATCTTTACATGCTTGCTTTTCAGCATTGTTGACATCTGGTCAATGATCTGGTTTGCTTTAGTGCATCTGTGATCTATTTCTTCTTACATTCTTTCATTAGATGATTCTTTGCTTCCTGAATATTAGAAATCCTTCACTTGCTTGAGTTGTTGCTGTTCTATGTAGATCTTAGCGGTTGTTTCTGTTCTATGTAGATCTTAGCGGTTGTTTCTGTTCTATGTAGATCTTAGCGGTTGTTTCTGTTCTATGTAGATCTTAGCGGTTGTTTCTGTTCTATGTAGATCTTAGCGGTTGTTTCTGTTCTATGTAGATCTTAGCGGTTGTTTCTGTTCTATGTAGATCTTAGCGGTTGTTTCTGTTCTATGTAGATCTTAGCGGTTGTTTCTGTTCTATGTAGATCTTAGCGGTTGTTTCTGTTCTATGTAGATCTTAGCGGTTGTTTCTGTTCTATGTAGATCTTAGCGGTTGTTTCTGTTCTATGTAGATCTTAGCGGTTGTTTCTGTTCTATGTAGATCTTAGCGGTTGTTTCTGTTCTATGTAGATCTTAGCGGTTGTTTCTGTTCTATGTAGATCTTAGCGGTTGTTTCTGTTCTATGTAGATCTTAGCGGTTGTTTCTGTTCTATGTAGATCTTAGCGGTTGTTTCTGTTCTATGTAGATCTTAGCGGTTGTTTCTGTTCTATGTAGATCTTAGCAGTTGGTTCTGTTCTATGTAGATCTTAGCGGTTGTTTCTGTTCTATGTAGATCTTAGCGGTTGTTTCTGTTCTTGCTATTGTCATTGTTTCACTCACGCTGATTCTCATGTTGTGTCCACTAGCTGCTTAGTGCCATTTGTTTTCTCATGCAAAATTAACACTGACTACTAGCCATAGTCTATTAACCCTTGAGACTATAGATTAGCAGTGAGCATAGCATTACTTGGTCTTACCAGCGAGCATAGCATTACTTGGTCTTACCAGTGAGCATAGCATTACATGGTCTTACCAGTGAGCATAGCATTACATGGTCTTACCAGTGAGCATAGCATTACTTGGTCTTACCAGTGAGCATAGCATTACATGGTCTTACCAGTGAGCATAGCATTACTTGGTCTTACCAGTGAGCATAGCATTACTTGGTCTTACCAGCAAGCATAGCATTACTTGGTCTTACCAGCAAGCATAGCATTACTTGGTCAGATTTGCCCCAAACCATTCACTAACCACCATATCTTCTTCTTCTTCTTTGTATGCTGTCAGACGTCAACTTGAATTTGTTCGAAGAAAGCAGCTATCATCCTGAGGCTGTCGACACTGCTATAGAGCTTGTCTAGTGTTGGCACTGGTGATGGCCACATCTGCTTTCTCTGGTCTGCGTATGTCGGGCAATTTTGGAGCAGATGTTCAGCGGTAATTTTCCCTGTACCACAGATGCATTCGTCAGTGCCACCTATCTTCAGTTTATTGAATAGGTAGTACCTCAGTCTGTTGTGGCCTGTGCGGAGTCTGAAGATCACGACCTGCTCTCTTCTGTTCAACTGGTAATAGGCATCATTTTTTGTGTAGCCAGTATGCTCTGTTTTTCATTTGGCCATGTATCTGGCCCTAATAAACCTTTTGGACTCTCGTAGGTCACACCTAGAATCTAGTTGTCTAACCACCATAATAGTTGTTGGCATACAGCAAGGAAATCTGGTTATTTAAACAATCCTGATTTATATCGTTGCTTCTTTCATTTTGTACAGTTTACTTGATAGGCAGGTATTCTGTGCTGGCAGATAATTTAAATTTAGCTGTTTCATTTTAGTCAATTAAAAAAAAATCCCCTACTATTTAACAACTGGAATTACTTTTCTTACCGTGGAGATAAAAATTGAGTAAATTTTATAGGATAATAAAGGATTAATAATATATGTTATTTAATATACCTCTTCATGTCCTGCTAAAACTTTGCATTCAGGAAACAAATAATTGGCCACTCCACACACTGGGTCTTCTATATTCCTTCTTTGAATGCAGTATTCTTTTGCCATTTTTATAGCCTGCTTGAGGTTGGAATCATGAGCTAGAAATACTGTTAGCATTCCACTACCAATTCTCTCTGAGGCTTTCTGCATGGCTTCTGCTCTAACTTTCACAAGTCTGACCGCTGTTAGGAGAGAGATAAACACTGGCTAACAAACACTGATAGTGACTGAATGATATTTAAGATGTCAGCAAATCAAATAATTGTAGCTTATAACTTAACCGTCGTTCCATTAACACTTTACAGCCCAACCTAATGTACAAGATTTTTGTCTTATGTATAGCCTAAGAATTCAGCTACCTGGATACAGATATTAACATGCCTGTTTGAAAACCAGGATTCCAAGTATTAAAACTAAACTAAGTAAGCAAAAACTTATATGATTTTTTTTAATTTTAAAGACACAGAATTGAGTTATCTATAACACAAAGTCTGTTCATAAACAAAATCTAGCTAAATAATGAAATGTCGTTATTTTGGTGAAAACAAAGTGCAGACTGGTTTGTGGGCGACTTCAGACACACCGACTGTAAAAGGTGCCACTTTGGTTGGCTGCAGTGGGTGATTGGACTGTAAAGAGACAGTGAATCATGGACAATCAGCAAGCAAGTGCAAAGATGTGGTTTTACAGAAGAATGCTGCGGATCCCATAGACTGCAAGGAAGACTAATGATACTCGAGGAGGCACAAACACAAAGATAACTCATTGCAAAGATCTGAAAAATACAGTAATCCTTTTTCTGGAATATTACGAGAAGAGGCGGATTTCTTATTATTCTTCTTCGTTCGTTCTCAATCTCCCACTACCAAGCCATGAAAAGGACTGTGTAAGTAGCAGGATGTAGACCAGAGAAAGGAATGCGCTGTGTCGCGGTTTACAACTTGACTGCGATATTTTCAATCCGACACATCCGACTTTAGCAGGCATATTTTAGTACCAGGTTGCCTTCCCTCTTCGATCCCTTATACTTAGCCAGTCTACTCTATTACAGCCTGTTATCCAGGATCACCGAATGGAGGTGTAGAAGGGTCTTGGCAGCTCTCGTTCGCAGAACGCTGCAGCTCATGCACTGCTCAGCGTCTTGATTCCAGTAATTAGATGAGTAGAGCGCAAATGTGTGCAAGGACCTACTTGCTGGTGGTGTGCTTGGTTACTGCCTTAGTGCATTCACTGATGGCGTGTTTGACCAGCTCACCGGCCAGCAACAGACGGATGGTGGTCTGGATTTCCTGAGAGGTGATGGTGCTGCATTTGCAGTGGGCCGGCGAACCTTTGACAGATCCGCTGACAGATGTCGTGGACGTATGAGTTCATGATGGACAAGGCCTTGGACGAGATGTCGGTGTCTGGAAGCACCCGCTTCAGCACTTTGTAGATGATGTAGTTTTTTTTCTCCTGCACTTCTTCTTGTCATCGGTGCGGACGTCCTTAGCCGTGTCGGCTTTCTAGGCTCTTTTGACGACACTTTAGGCGGCATTGTTGCAGTTATGACAAAATTCAAGAGGCGTATTGAAGTATGTTGTGACAATTGGAAAGATAGCAGGAAAGAGAGACAGAGAAGATGTTGGACAGTCTGAGTGAATGGCACGGGCGGCAATCAAAAACAGTGGTAAACAACACACGTAATAGAACCAGATGGAGGTCCATAATCGCCAATACCAACCAACAGGGCACCCGATAATGATGACAAAAACCAAATGAATGTATATTTTATCTAATCTTTTATTTTGTAATATTTCTTATCCCTAAAATTAATTATTCATTTTATAGTGATTCTTATTAGCTTCCAACTCTACATACAAAGTCCACAATTTCCTCTATAAATGTTATCAGAACTCATTAATTCTTCCTATAATTAATATAATATAATTAATCTTCCTATAAAAATATCTGTTACGAAATACTTACCATCTGGAAATGACAGAACTCCAGAAAATACTAATGATGCAAATTCCCCAACACTGAACCCAGCAGTCGCGACACATTTTTCTACTGCCTGAATAAAGCAGAAATACATTTTCAGTGATAAATATTGATAAAAATAGCATTCAACTTTAGCTTGTAACTCTCAAAAGTGTAATCCTCAATTAAAACATGTGAACCATAGGTCTTCAACAAATACACAAAAGTCCTACTGTCAGAATTAGCCTGCATATAGCTGTAATGTTTTTGTGACATTATTTCTACAGGATGGGATAGTCGGTCCCACGTTCAACCCTTATGGTGCCCGACTATCTTATGATGCCCCCATGTCCTTCTTCTTCTTACGCAGTCAGACAGTAACCATTATTTCTTCGAAAAAAGCGGCGGTCATCCTGAGGCTGTCGCCACTGCCATAGAGCTTGTCTTGCAGTTCCACTGGTGATGGCCACATCTGCTCTCTCTGATCCTCGTATGTCGGGCAGTTCTGCAGCAGATGTTCAGCGGTCATTTTACCAGTACTGCACGGGCATTCGTCGGTACCACCTATCTTCAGTTTGTTGAATAGGTGGTGCCTCAGTCTATTGTGGCCAGTGCGAAGTCTGAAGACAACGACCTGCTCTCTTCGGTTCAACTGGTAATAGGCATCGTTTTTGGTGTAACCAGTATGTTCGGTTTCCCATTTGGTCATGTATCTGGCTTTGATAAGCCGTTTTGACTCTTCGTACGTCATACTAGTATCTGTTTGTGGTAGTCTTGCACCTTCTTTTGTCAGTCTGTCTGCCTCCTTGTTGCCTTGGATGTTGCAGTGTGATGGGACCCACTGTACCACTACCCTTTTTGGTTCGGACTGCTGGCACAGTTTGCAGAGTGCTGCTCTTGAGTCATTAAGCTCAGTGTTTTTCTGGCTTTTTAGCGCTGTGACTACGGCGAGAGCATCTGTAAGCAGGACTATATGGCTTTCATTTTCATTGTGTGTCACCATTTCTTCCACTGCCGCCCTCAGTGCCTCTGCCTCCGCTCTGAAATTGCTTGTGTACTTACCAGTAGCGAATGACAGTGTTATTTGCCTCCATGTCCAACCCCCTTATGATGCCCCCATGTCCAAACCCCTTATGATGCCCCCATGTAAAACCCGCTTATTATGCCCCCAGTGCCCAACCCCATTATGATTCTCCTATGTTCAACCATTTAGAGTTATTCGTCTTTGTTATGTGGCGTGCTACAATGCAATATGAACATTAGATTCACGTACTACAGTTTTAATGGAAGTAAAAATATGTGGCTACAAATTCAAATGGTCACTACTGACAGAACTATAAAAGGCTTATAGAGTTAGATGGTTTATCAAATAAAATAAATACTCAAGGGAATATAAATCCTTATTAACAGAAAAAGTATAGAATGATAACTTCCATAAATTATTTAGCGGGCTTAATGGCAGTCATAGCAGGGAGTGGATTTTTTCTTCTTAGCAAGCTTTCAGATGTTTACTTGAATATACATAAAGGAAGCAGTGGTTAGTCTGAAGCTATTGGTATCTCCATAGAGCTTGTCTAGGAATGATATTGCTGATGGCCGTATGTGCTTTCTCTATTCCTTGTATTTTGGACACCTGTGTGGCAGATGTTCAACAGTCACTTTATCAGCACTGCAGTCACCAGTACTTACTTTCTATGATTAGTTTGTTGAACAGGTAGTATTTTAATCTGTGCGGAGTCTACCACCGTAGATCTGATTGAACGCATCATTTGTGTCCTTCTTACGCTGGTTACAGCGATATACGTTGCACTGTTTTATTTTGTTACGCCTGTGGCTCAGTGCATTCGATTTCAACAGGCGTTTCTGTAGGGATGCCCTCCTTAGCCTTTGGCTGTCCCCAGCCTATCTGCAAGGCAGCAGTTGTTTTTGGTCAGAGTTGTCTCTCTTAGGGAAGTTGTCTTGCAGGACTATTGAGTCTTCCCCACTCGTGTCTATAGGGTGTGGCAATGATATGATATGATGGACTATGTACTAGTTTGTACTATCCCGGAAGAGAGGCAGTCCAGTGTGACTGTGTCTCAGGATCATCACGTCCTGCCAGAAACGTAGCATATGCATGTGAGTGGGCCTCTCTTTGCTCCCTTTATTTTCTCAGCTCATCTGCAGTGATGGCACGCCTAGCATTCCCTAAAACCACATTTGATATTTTCATATCCAAATATAATGGCACCAATTATAAAAATGGAACCTAGATCTTACTCAGTACGATTGTGACTTTTGTTTTACATGCTTACCTTTGGATGCTCCTCTCTGCATTTTTCAACGGCTGCCAGAGAAGTGATCATCACTGCCGGTTGGCAATAAATAGTTTTATCAAGTTCTGATTTAGGTCCACGCAAACACAGATTAAGAAGATCATAGCCAAGAACTGAACTAGCCTCGTCATAGAGTTCACGAACGCCAGGAAATTCCAACAACTTTTTCCCCATTCCTACAAACTGACTTCCTTGTCCAGGAAAGAGCATTACAGATGTTGTCGATGGTGCTATAATTTTTTTAGTAGATACAGCAGCCTGCTGCTTTTCTAATTGTCTATGCCTCCTTATATCTGATGGAAAACTGTCAGCCTCTGACAAGTGCTGTGGATGGGTTGACATGCTTTTCAGCATCTCTTCAAGCTTCTCTCTTTTTCCATTAAATGCATCTGGAGAAAAATTGTCATATGTTGATTGGGGAAACTCTGTAGCAGCTGTGTTCATCTTGACTAAAAACTCTGTTTCTGATATACCCTGTTTCTGTAGTCGTTTAACAATTCTCCGTGGCAATTTTTGTCCTGAAATGGGCTGATCAGCTGACAGGTTACTGGGAGTGGGAATTTGAGAAGCTGCATTGTTCCCAGAATTATCATCTGAAGACGTTCCTGATGAGTAGTTCCTACAGATGGTCGAGCTGCTGCACTGAATTAAATAAGATTGTCCAACACTCAAGTCCCTAGTGCCCTTACGTCGAACTAAAGGTCCCTTATGATTACTCAAAGTGGCAGAAGTTGTCAGAACGTATTGACCACTACACACATATCGTCCATAGAGAGGACTCTGAAAAATACATTTATAAGCTGCTTGCTTCCAAAGCAAACCCGTCATTGCACTAATTTTGTCAGTTCCAGTGTTTCACAGAGAAAGTTACAAGAACGACTTCAGTTAGAAAATGAGGACAGTTCCAGACAAGCAATGACAGACTACGTTTCCGGTACTGTTCTGTACCACTTAAACATCTTTTCACAAACATTATTTCGGCACTTATCCAGTTATTAAAACCATTTAGCAGAGTTAATTAATTTATAAATTCATAACAATATTGATAAAATTTTTTGCATATTTATTTAGCACTTTGGTCGGAATGAACATATTTGCACCAAAGTCTAAACATTACAATGTAAACCGTGCCGGTAGCTGAACGAAACGTGTGTAATTACTTTTGACACGATAGCCAAAACAAAATGTAAAAACATGACTTAGATATAAACAATTCGCATACTCATTTAAAATGTTATCTCAATGTGTCATAAAGTGTATAACACAAACATTTAAAACTGTATAAAAATTATATATGTACATACAGAAAGAAATATTTAGGTTGGTAAAAGTTTTTCAGAAGTAAGATTAATACATGTCAATTTATATAATAATGTTTCTGAAAGTTGCGTTCACTTTTTTAAAATATAGCCCGCGAAAAGGTAATCTATATTTAGCGATTTAGCGGGAAAAGTTGCTAACAACACAAGGAATATATGAGTATGTTGTGGTTATAAATGCTGATACTTTTATCTTTAATATAATCTCATCTTATTATTTACTTCATATATATAACTAATTTTTAATTATACAAAATAGTAAGTTTATCACGCAAGTGTAGGTAGTAGTTCTTACAGCTAGCATAGATGATAGAACGATGATGATTGAATGATTATAAATTATAATGAAATGAATTCATTTGTTGAGTACGACAACACTCGACAACAGTGCTGAACTTGTTTCGTACTCGTAGCGAACAGATAATGTTGTTGTCGTTTCAGACTTAAATAATATTAATGCTTTATTAATCAATCTGCTTGCAGCAGGAGTGACACTGTGCTTTGACTGTCTGATTAAAACATTGACTACTCTTTGTTGGTGCTCAAGATATGTCGTCGCCAGCCCCATCAACACCAAGCAGGAGGAGCAAAAGAGGGAGAGGAGGCTCCGAGCCTGGTAGTCCTGACACAACTGAGAGCAATAATGCTCAGACACGTAAGTGTCTTTCTGGTAGTCCAAAGAGTAATAATGTAATATGAGTTTTTGACACTAGTCTTTCACAACGTTTGTATCCTGACAGAACCACTTCAAATTGTTCTCTTGTTTTAGTGAACCCATGAATATTAAATCTTAATCAGGAAGTTGTAGAGTAGAATCCAAATATAATAATACACAAATATTTGTCAAAGACGTTTTGTTTATAATAATTAGATTTTAATCATTTAAAAACACAATTGACTCTCGGATTTACGTGTTCTGTGTTTGCAAGAACATTTCTTGCACTTTAGAACTAAGAAACCTATCTATCTGGAAATGATGCACCATTTAATGATGGAATTAATTTATATCATGACATAGAAACAAAAGAAAAACTCTTTTCACCAGGAATCAGAAGAATTGCACACTGGTGCCTGGGTTTGATATGAAAGCAAATAGTTCCTGGACCGTATTATTTATTATGCATAAAAAATGTATTTCAGTTATGCGGGTAACCCAGCTAACAAATCCGTGTCACAGCTATGTTGTGGTAGATGTGATTGTGTGTCTATATGACCCAAAAACTAAACTGAATGTAGCGTATAGCTGATAGTAGGGTTTTCTGATCCGGGCAAGACAAAAAGCAGGGCCAAACTAAGAAACGTGCTTGTTTTACAGGTAGGCCAGGGGCAATCAAGTTGTAAGGAAAATAGGGTGCACTGGACCACATACCGAGTAAAACATGTAGCATGATTTCAGCTTAGTAAAAATGTAACTTATGTAAGTAGACATCTAAAACTTGAAGTGTAAGAGGGGTTGATTGAAAGGCATAACCAACTAACAACTGATGAAGAATAAAAGAAGAGTGTAGAATAATAAATGGAGTTTTATGGGAGGAGTTCCATAAGATTGGCCAAAATGTGAACAGTTGGACAATGACTTGCAAGCCTATGTTCCAAGAGAAACCCGGAAAGATTAAGCTTAATTTATCATTCAATGTCAGCATTGTGTACGTAATTTAAAGCCTGTACAAGTCTTTATTATTCCATAACTTTATTGTTTACTGATAATCCAATTCATGATTTGTTTAGTAGGCTACGTGAGTTATTTAAATAGATATTCATGGATGTTAAACAATACACATGTTGACATTAATTTGTTGGCTATTACAAATTTACAGCAACAAGACGTACATCGAGATCGTCAACATCAACACGTATGTTTACATTTGTTGTGTTGATCATTACTTACCACTTCTGTTCTCCTGTTCTATTTAGTCTACTGTGACATATTTTTGCTTTCAATTGCAAAGTTTTAAAATTGTTTAATTTGTGTGGGTTTCTCATTGCACCACTATAGGAAAGAAAACAAGTTATAAATAATGAGGGGCGCTTTAGCTCAGTTCATAGTGAGCAATTCGCTATTTTCTGTGGTAACGGCATGCCTTGGTTCGAATCGTGTCCAGATATGAAAGAAATCAGGGTTTTAGGATTTTAATCGGGGACAGCTTCTCTAGTCAACCCAGCTGTGTGGGCTAGTGGTTAAGTGACGCGGCTCACAACCGAAGGGGCTTGGTTCGATCCCCATCACAGCACCGGCCGTTACCCCAGGGAAGCAGACCCTTACATAAAATGCATGCTGAACTCGGATGCACTGGGCTGGCTGGCAGATGCAAAATAAAAACCACAGTTCAACGCACACCGCCTTGGGGAATAGATAAAATAAAACAATTCAGCTGTAAATGGATACCTGACACATAAGTTAGGAAAAGTAAAAACAAAAGGAAGGGGACTGGCCACCCACCTTGCACATGCTGCGGCTTAGTAAACTGGAGTCTTTAAAAAACTCCAACCAGCGGTTCATTCTGCTGAATTTCCACTTTACTTTACACTGGAAACAAATTTGCACATCACAGTATTAAACCAAAAAAATTTTTAATAATACAATTCCTTATTGTAGGTGCGAATTGTATTGCCTTGTTTTATATTAGACTTATTACAGGTTGCATCTGAATTCAACTGTTATTGTCATGTTTGACCATCCAAATTCAACTGGCATTATTTGACTTGATCTACTTGGGAGACCCTGCTAGTTACTTTGCTACTGCCTATATATCTTTTTGGCATCGCATGAACATATAAGAAATAAAATTAATGGTTTATAAATAAAAACGTTTGTAAATTTTTTTTACTTCTGAACAAAGTTACTCCGTTATTTAACCTTTAGCATGCGCCCTTGAAACACCCCAGCGGACCAACTCGGCCTACAAAAACGGTGTGTGGAAGAATTTTTTTTTTAACAGAGACACTCCCGCCAGCCATTTTTTTATTGCTAAATATGTCACCATATATACACAACATTTTGCCGGTTAAAGTATCGTATGTTGGATTACAAATGGCTTTTGAACAGTTCTGATTTTGTATACGTCGTTTGGAGCAAGCTGACTTTTTGCGAAAGGTGAAGTAGGTTGTTGGGAACGATCTTTATCGAGTAGATCTGTTTATTTTGTTTGTTTAGATGAAAGAGCTACATTTGAATTGGAAACTAACAGTTGTGTCGATATTGTAAACACAGTATCGATACATTGTTGTGGTTTCCATGGTTTTCTAGCGGTCGAGTCCAAATTTGTTTCTGAAATTTTCATAAATTTTCAACTTCATCTTTATGTATCTCAGAAACTAACAAACACACAATAAAAAAAATATCACCCACAAGTTCTTTATTCAATTGTGTCTCTATACACAAGAAAATCATATTTATTAACAAACATACAGTGAAGTTAAAAATTTTGAAAGTCGACTACCATAGCGAGACATTAAGTTAATTAATCAGGTCAAATTTTCGTCAAATAAAATGTGGAGTGCTAAAGGATAAAGCAAACAATGTTTACAGAGTATGTGGAAGGGAAAAAGGAAGTGTAACAAAACACTCACAAAATTATCCAGATATGGGTCATGTAAATTGGATCATACAGACATGCAGGTCGACAAAATAACCTATGCATCTGCTGTGAGTTTGTGTGATTTTGAATATACACAGTGTCTACATATTTCCAACGGCAGACGCTGTATCTAGTTAATTTTACCGTATACTCAACTATCTAGTGCTGGAGAATGTAATTATTATTGTGTCATCTAAGCACTGACAATCAAAACTTGTCAGCTTCCCGTGGTGCGCAAGTCTTCAACAAAACAAATACATGCCAAGTCCTGTCCTGGGTCGTCAGTTTAAGCTTTATCCACACCTTTCTTATGTTTTGGTCTGCCCCTGCTTCTCTTGTCTGGGGGGGGGGGTTCCCAGAACAGAGACTGGATTATAATACTATCAGTTGGTTTCCTTAATGTGTGTCCTATCCAGCGTCTTTTTCACACGTGTGTCCTATCCGATGCCAGTGTCTTATCCTCACGTCGTGTTCCACTGATATCTGTCTGGTTTTTACCAACAGTTCCACGTTAGCACATTGATGAACCTTTCATGCTTTTGCAGTCAAAGAGTTTACAACTTTCCAAGAAATTACCAATCACTTCAGCTCATGATATGTCTGTATAAATGTGTTCTCTATTTTACTGTACTTTGTAGCGGTAAGATTAGACAGGACCCCAAGTGCTTTGCCGAGGTCTTTGTGTATGACAAGGACAAGAATAGGACCATTGCCTCACAGAGAGCATGTCGTAAGAGGTGACTAACTGTGTGACATGGTATAACGCCGGTCATGGTTAGGTAGTTTGTTTAGAGCAGCATAGATAACGCCTAACATGCTGCGGGTCTACTTCATTCTAGTGTTTGAGTCTATTAAGATGGACTCTACATTGGTTAACCACCCTCCGCAGCGGAGTAATAAGCTGCTCTAGCCTAGCCCACTAAGCAGGAAATCCTCCTTCCAGCTACATTCAGTTCATACCAAGGCTGGGACCGACACAGGGACATCTGCCCCTGTAGAAGTACAAGTCGACTAAGAAGATTAGACTGAAACTACAAGCACAGTTGAAATGCATAACATAAGCCTTTATCAAGTATTGAGTCAAAAGTAAATTCAAAATATGCTAGTATTGAAAATGTCAAGATCATTTGTTTTTTTTGTGTGCTTCAGCCACACGGTCCAGTGCCAGAAAAACACAAGCAACTGTTTCTGGCCAAGGTGAATTGTCATCTCCCCCATCCCAGAGAAGACGAATTGAGGCATCATCCCCAGTAACTGAAGTTGGTCCCCTTGATTCTTCACCAATAGTAAGAGGAGCTCCTGGTGCGGAAGATTCTTTTGTGAGCAGTCCTAGAGGGGGTAAGTGAGATATTATGCTTGATTAATAGTAGCAGAAGACTGGATAGTTAACCTTTTCCAGTCTCATCTGATCGAACTTGATATTGCGCAAAATATTAGTTACAGCGCAATTGTACCTAAATCACCTGCTAGCACTTGTGTGGTGATGTATATGTTTTTAGAATGGCCTTAATAAGGAATTTCTAGTTTGTGCACATCTTTCATAGGTTTCTTGGCATTTTACGTCCAGTAGTTTGCCATTGCTTTCTGGGCGTCAATGTCAGCATGAATTTACAGTGGGCGGTGAGGAAATAGATCAGGTCACACATTTTGAATATCTGGGCTCCAGAATTGACGACTGCTTGAAAGAAATCAGATTAGCCATGGCAATGCTGAGACTGAACAGCCTGAAGATAAAGAACAATAAAAGTACGAGTCTTGAGAGCCTGTGTTTTTTCCTGTGGCAGCTTATGACTGCGAATCATGGACGATTATCAAAACTTTCAGACAAAGAATCGAATCCATCAAGCCAAAATGTTACAGAAAGATCTTCAAAATACCCTGGAAAGAGAAAAAGACAAATGTAGACATTTGACAAGTGTTGATCATAGAGGAGAACTGGTTTATCAATTCCATTTTGGCTAGAAAATGAAAATACTTTGGTCACATCAAGAGACACAACAGTCTTGAGAGAACGGTGATGGAAGGTATGGTGCTATGTAAAAGAGGAAGGGGTAGACCAAGAAGACGATGGCACCAAGATATCCAGGAGTGACTGGCGGAAGCTGGAGTTTTGGTAAGGGAACGAGTTTCTTTCAGACAGACTGATGGGAGAGACATTCTATAAAGGACATGCTACATGATGATGCACATCTTTCATATCACCTTTTTTCTAGTCCAGGCTTATTGTTTAGATTTGTACCTTCGGAAGAAGTTCAGCAACTGGGTATATTAAATTTTCAACAAAAATTGTTTGTCTATATTATCCATTTTTAGTCCATGCTAATATTGTCCAGTTGTGTCATTCAGGCTGGGCCAAAATGTTGGAATTCTGTGCCTTAAAGTTTTATTGAAAATAAAATTCATTATTGTAGAGCTAAAATTATGATCTAATCATCGTGAGACACATAATTAAAGTATTCATGACATCAAGTATTTATAATAAAGATGTTATATTAGTATGAAGTGTTAAATAGCATTTATTCAGAGTGGAAATTGGAGAAAAAGTTGTTTTTTTTAACTTACCACCGCGCCTCATGTTTCGCCAATATACCTGTCAATGCCTTTGGTTGTCAAAGTCTGAATCGGGTGTGTGTTGAATATCCACAAGTAATCCAGTAATCCAGATTATTGGACCTATCAAATAAATCTATGGTCTTGAAGTCTAAATTTCGTTGCAGTATATGGATAGATTTTCAACGATCAAAACACACACCTAAGTCGACCTGATGGAAATAATCGTATAGTTAAATGTCAAATGCTCAGATGCAACCTTCATGCATGGTTGTAAAAAAAATGAAAATCAGCAGACTTAATCAGAAAACGCAAACACATGTTTCAGAGGTTCAATTTGGTTGAGACAGGCAGCCATTTTTATATTAGTATGAAGCGTTAAATGGCATTATGTGAATGTAGAAATTCAAGACGAAAAGGTCTTTGTACCGCTGTGCAGTATGTGTTTTCGCATTAATTCATCAATTCCATTAACACAACCATTCTTCTATGTCCCAGTAAAGGTCAGAATCAGGCGTGTGTTTAATATCCATGAGTAATCTAGATACCTGATCATTGGTATAATCAAACAATAAATAATTTTTCAAGTCTTGAAGCCCAACTTTCGTCGTGCTAAATATGTCAATTTTGTAACATAAAAACTTTCTTAAATGTGCGTCTATCGGAAATAGTTCTACAGTTAAACAACTGTGCATGCATGAACCGCCGATGTCATATAGTGCCATAACTAAATGAAATTCCACAATCTAAATGACAAAACATAGCCTGTTTGATTAACAAATCTGAATTTACGGTATTTGTTGACGGGCCTGTACAGATTCAGGTTAATACATTCATGCATCCTAGTTTTTATCTTATACTGAGAATCAGCTGCTGTTAATGATTAGTTTCTGAACAAATATTGCAGCCGAAGATGCAGCACAGTGAATGAGCTGACATTAGTCAGCGACTCATAGCTGGTTGCTTGCATCAGGGTCAGCGACTCATAGCTGGTTGCTTGCATCAGGGTCAGCGACCCATAGCTGGTTGCTTGCATCAGGGTCAGCGACCCATAGCTGGTTGCTTGCATCAGGGTCAGCGACCTATAGCTGGTTGCTTGCATCAGAGTCAGCGAACCACAGCTGATCAAGACCCAATTCCTTTTTCAAGTGACCCTGGAAAGAGGATGGTTGAGAGAGTAGGGATCGCAGTGGAAAGCCAAACTTGGTACCCAAAAAAGTCAGCTGGAAACTTGTGTTCTACCGAAAGGCGCAGCCTCACTGTGAACTACGAGTGTCCTTTTCAGGGTGAATGCGGAAGAAGAAAGAACAAATATTGATATAGCATATGTTTCCTCCATAGTTTTTACAAGTGAGATTGATCTAAGTTCTCCCCTGAACTATGGTACACCTGGCCCACATAGCACAAGCGATGGAACACCTGCAACCGGAGCAACACCTATCAGGCACCGTCCAGATGTTCGAAGTGATAGAAAGCTGAGACAGGTTGCCATAGGAGGAAATGACCCTCCCTCCGTAAGTTCATTTCTATAAATTTCTTAAATTAAAGGCACGGGAGTTGAGACTAATATCTGGTCATGCAAAACCTACTGGTCAGACATGTTATAGTCAGAGTCAGGTAAAATATACTGACCAAGACCCCCCACCTCACTTCCACACAGCTCTCTCTGGAAACAAGTCTGTTTTATGGCAGGCTGGCTAACGAGGTGGGGGATCAACGTGATGCCCGTAAAAAATTAATGACACACAGTTGAAGTCAAGCATAGCACAACTGTTTGGAGGACTGCGGTCCACCTTCAGCATGCTTGGTATGTGAAAAAAGCTACTGCGCCACTTAACAAAAGAGTAAAGTTACTCATTGTGAACATTCAACAATTAAAGTGGCTGGATGTACGTTTTCCTTTTGTGTTTTATTAAAATATCTTGTGCCTCTTTTTTTTTGGTCTCCAGCTGGAGTACATATCCGCCATTACAGGTGACCTACTTTTGGGAACTAGAACCATGCACATCTCTCTTAGTTGCCTTTTACATTTCTTATTCTTTCCTTCCTAGTGCGGGGATCAAATCTGGTCCGTAGCAATAATGATTTTTGATTTAGTTGTTGGGAATTAGTGTGTTCAATTTACATTTGGTTTCAGCATATTTGTAAATATACCGCCATTGTTGTTTCCCTATTCGTCTTGTACACACACCACATTCTTTGTTTCAAATGTTCCGGTGTTTATATAATTCTGCTGTACATTTGTCTTAAAGGAAGCTGAAAGGAGTGAAACTGTAAGCGAGGGTCACCAAGCTGGGCCCCATTTGGTGATATGGGGCACAGACGTAGTGGTGAATCATTGTAAAGAGAAGTTCAGCAGATTTATTTCACGATTTGTGGATGCCAGCGTGGCTGATGATGAGCGCTTCACGGGCATGGATATTGAGCAACCTTACTACTTGCAGCGACTGAATGAGGTAAATTTGTTACTTGTGAAATACATGGATGTAGCAATACATGTTACGATACTTGTTGAAGAAAGAATGCAGATGGTATTTGATTTTTAGGTTTTCAGCTGTCAATTTTGCCACACTGAACTGGAAAGAGTTACATTTTTGCAGACAAAAACTTGATAGACTTCCACCATGATAGAGATGAATGTTAACCTTTACCACAGCACGCAAAAAATTATGTTTTATTTCCGGTAGCCAATTTATTTTTCAGCACGTCACACAATGGTTGTCGACTTTGATAATCTCTAACCTGTTCTATTGTTGTGTGTGGAGACATATATTAATAAAGAACTTGTTGGTGTTATTGTCTTTATTGTGAAGGTGATAGTGATGTGAAAACAGCACAGCATATCGGCTCGCCCACTTTCAGTGTTCCTTGGTGTTTGTTTTTTTTAAAAGGAAACTAATTCCCAAAACGGCTTATCTGTGTTTACCATAATAGTTATATCTGTCACTTTCGACTATAAACATAATTATTGTATCTACATATAAACAAACTAAATAGATCTACCTCAGAAAAATCTGCATATACTAAATTTTCCCGTTCTCGATATGGGTAAATCTTCAAATCCAAGCGAAAAACAAGAAATCCTTTCAAAAAATCTAAAACAAAAACAAATTGGCTTGCCTGGCAGTTCCTTGATATCTTCAGTCTTTCTCTTTTCTCTGCAGCCAGAAGGCCTCTGATCATCAGCAGTCATTATGCCCCCTGCAACTGACAGATAGCTCTATCCTGAGCAATTTCTTCCCAGCTCTCAGATGGGATGTCGCATGACTTCATACATCCTCGAATCGCAGTGTAGGACGGCCGATTCTTCTAACTCCATTGGCTAGCTGTCCATAAAAGATATACTTTGGCAGCCTCTCATCTTCCATACGATAAACATGTCCCAACCATTGTAGACGCAGGATTTATTCTTGTATTTTTATTACAGATCAACGTCATCGGGGAGCCGTTCTTGAACATCAACTGTACTCACCTGAGAGATTTTGATGCTGACCTGTACCGTCAGCTGGTGTGTTACCCCCAGGAGGTAATACCTACTTTTGACATGGCTGTCAATGAGATGTTCTTTGAGCGTTTTCCCAATGCAACTTTGGAGCATCAGGTTCAAGTGAGGCCCTACAATGCTGAGTACACAAAGAACATGCGCTCGCTCAATCCTGAAGGTAACTGAATGCAAGATCTTGAATGTAACTGAATGTGAGATCTCACTCGATCCTGGAGAACTTCTGTGTATGTGATATCTCACTCAGTCCTAAAGGTAACCATGAATGTGAGATCTCGCTCAATCCTGAATGTAACTTTGTGAATGTGAGATCTCACTCAATCCTGAAGGACTTTTGTGAATGTGAGGTCTCGCTAAATTCAGGACTTTTGTGAATGTGAGATGTACGGATCTTCTACTATAACGAGATTAACTTTTTTTGTCGCTCTAAATCAGTGAGCAGTTCAATCAATCAGTCATTTTCCCCTCTCTGTGCATAAACCACTGACTACATCTTGCCAGCATTCGTGGTTCTGTGCTACTTTTTCTGCCTCTTTGTACAACCATTTAATCGTAGCTCCTTCTCACGTTCTCTTCTCTGTGTACTTTTGCTTATTGGTAGTCAAAAGGGAAGTCAGTCGTGTACCTTCCTTGCTGCTTTCACTCCATTGTGTATTCTCCTCATTTTCTGGGGCTCTTTCTTTTCCAAGGTATTTCTTTTGTTGTCAGCGTTTTTTGTAACCAGCTTTTAAAAAAAAATAGAGTGGTCGGCCTTAATCTATCTAGCCTATTAAACTCTACATGACTTGAGCTGTCCATTTTAGTTTCTCTCCTCCAGGACCAATATTCATAATATTCCAACCAGTTACTGCTAATTTCACCAGTCTTTGCCTGCATCGTTATATTAAAACATAACTTGTAGCTCTTCTTCACTATTTGTCTTCAAGCTGTCAGTTCATTTTAAACTGATA
Source organism: Ariolimax columbianus (assembly GCA_036924085.1). Lineage (NCBI taxonomy): Eukaryota > Metazoa > Mollusca > Gastropoda > Stylommatophora > Arionidae > Ariolimax > Ariolimax columbianus. The sequence goes on from JAVGWX010000016.1 coordinate 50,000,354, forward strand.
TAATGATGTGTTATGTGTCCTTTCTCTCTTCAGTAAGATCGTGAGACTACTGTTAAAGCTAGTCTCCTTGCAGTAAGCCTGTGTCAATTTAGGTGCTCTTATAGTGATGGTCTCTGTGCTGCAGTTTTGCATGAGAAAGTTGCTGGTCTCATGCAAAACCCTACTTAGTCTCCTACAACAACATTCATAGTAGAGTACAGTGGAGCATATTCTTTCTTTCCAGAAATAAATAAACTGAATGGTTATTTAATAGGTATTAATTAATTTCTAGATATTTAATAAATATTATTTTAACAAAATCAGAATCATGTTTAAGTGTAATGTGTGTGCGTATGTGATGTCTCATCATCAGGTCATTCGGTTCTAAGACTGGTCAACGAGCTTATGAATTATGTCGCTCCATTTCTACCTATCCTCTGCAGCCGCCTTCAGCTCAGCATACGTCTTTACAGCCATATCTCCGCACGCTTGAGACAAAGGTATTTCTAGGTCTTCCCTTCCCTCTCCTTTCCTGCATAATGTCCTCCAAGACCTTCTTGACTGAACCATCTCTCCGCAGATTATGTCCCAACCAGCCAAGTCGATTTCTTTTCATCTTCTGTGTTAACTTTCTCTCTTCTCCCATCTCCGCCAATACTTTTTCATTTGATTTCTTCTCGGTCCAGCTCACTCATTCCATCTTTCGGTAACACCACATCTCAAAAGCCTCCATAAGTTTAAAAATTATTTTATGTGTTTGCCTCACTAGTTTCTACTGGCGGAGGCGCGCCTATTCCACCCCAGACCTCCACAAGTTTTAACAAATTTATTTTATGTGTTTGCCTCACTAGTTTCTACTGGCGGAGGCACAACTATTCCACCCCAGACCATAGTCAATTTGGGCGATATTAAGACGCATAAACCAGTGCTTGGATGCGTGTGTGTATCTGTTTGTACCTAGCCTGGTATTTCCGTGATGTTTACCTAGTCGAGTTTCTGATGCACAATTGTTTTCCCGGGACCATTTTGGGAATAAATATATTTATTTTCCTTCATAATTGATCCTGACACCTATTATTTTTTTCTTGATTTAAAAATATATACTATTAAAAAAAAATATATATATATATATATTTTTCCTTTAACCGTAAGCACGCTATTGCTAAAACGTGTACAGAAAAAAAATAATTTTTTTTTGTTTTTTGAATGGAGTCACTCCCGACAGCCATTTTTTTTACTGCTGAATACGGCCTCCATATATACACGATATTTTGTTGGTTAAAGTATCGTATGTTCGATTACAAATGGCCTTTGAACAGTTTTAATTTTGTATACGCCTTTTGGAGCAAGCCGACTTTTCGCGAAAGGGGAAGTAGGTTGTTGGGAAAGATCTTTATCGAGTAGATCTGTTTATTTTGTTTGTTTAAATGAAAGAACTACGTTTGAATTGGAAACTAACAGTTGTGTCGATATTGTAAACACAGTATCGATACGTTGTTGTGGTTTCCATGGTTTTCTATCGAAGCGACTAGGCCTAGTGGTCGAGTCCAATTTTTTTCCGAGATTTTCATAAATTTTCAACTTCATCTTTTTGAATCTAAAAAACTAACAAACACACAACAACAACAATAACACCCACATGCTCGTTATGCTATTGTGTGTCTACACGCCAGAAAATCATATTTATTGACAAACATACATAAAAATAAAAATTTTCTAAGACGACTACCATAGCGAGAAATTAAGAAAATTAATTAGGTCTAATTTTAAAAACGCCTGGCGTGCTGAAGGTTAAATATCAAATCATCATCATACATTTTATAAAACATTGTGAAGATGCAATGTAGTGAGGTGTACAACAAGGATGAATGAAATGGAATGATTATGAAAGAGGACATAAAATATACTGGATACATAAAAATTAAGAGTACAATATTGAATAGATAAATTTCACGTACTAGGCTGATAAGCCAACGGTACGAGGCTACAAGGTGAGGGATTACGGCCGAACGCCTCTAAGCCAAAATCCCGTCCAAAAGCAGCTCAGCACGAATGCAAAGGGAGGCTTCGACATGGTGGGGACCTGGGGCCCCCGCGCGCAGCCCCGCCCGGTCGAGCCGCAGAATGGGGTCTCTGCCGTCCGCTGATCAAAGCGGGCGGGAAGCTGCTCGATATTCACCCCATACGGCGATGAGGTATGAAACCATTTGTAGAAGACTTAGTTCTCGGTCGGGCTGCCCTAAGCAGTAGATCAGCTACCTCACTGCGAACTGCTGAGACTCAACCCTTGACAATGAGAAATGTCCGCTCCCCAGGCGAACAACATCTCTGTGCAAGACCAGGCTTGTCCCCTGGTCAAATGCACTATTTCGAGAGGAATCACAGGTCGCTGACATTTGGTCCACATGCCTGCTGTCAAGCTACCATCTGAGGGACTACAGCCGAACGCCTCTAAGCCAGAATCCCGCCCTAAATCTCAGCACCGCTGTGATGGGAGGCTACGACATGGCTGGGGCTAGCGTCTCAGCCCGGCTCGATCGAGCCGCAGAAATGCACCTGGCAAAATGCGCACCTGCCTCGCTCTTTGCCTCTGTCTGCTATCAGTCATCCCAATGGATGCAGAAGAGATGCAGTCCAGCGGACATTGCACCTCCTGCCCTATTGTGACAACCTCCCGGGTGGCGGGGAATGCTAGGCGTACCATCACTGCAGATGAGCCGAGAAAATAGAGGGAGCAAAGAGATACCTCACTCACATGCATATGCTACGTTTCTGGCAGGACGTGACGATCCTGGGACAAAGTCACACTGGACTGCCTCTCTTCTGGGATAGTACAAACTAGTACATAGTCCATCATATCATTGCCAAACCCTATAGACACGAGTAGGGAAGACTCGATAGTCCTTCAAGACAACTTCCCAAGAGAGACAACTCTGACCAAAAACAACTGCTGCCTTGCAGTTAGGCTGGGGACAGCCAAAGGCTAAGGAGGGCAACCCTACAGAAACGCCTGTTGAAATCGGATGCACTGAGCCACAGGCGTAACAAAATAAAACAGTGCAACGTAAATATTGCTGTAAACAGCGTACGATGAAGAAGAAGAAGAATAGATAAATTAAATGAAAAGAGTCTTCCTTCTGTTGTGAGGCCCATCTGTGTTGACTTCCTTCCATTTGGTCTTGGTGTTTCCGGTTTTCACTGCTCTCATATATTTGTCAATGGCAGCCATGTATTCCAAATTGTGAGCGATTTACTGACTTTCGTGGGCCACTTGTTTATCCTCCGTTTCACCTGTGCCCTCTAGCTCTCACAGATAATTAGGTGTTGAATGTGTGGTAGGCTCAGGAATAGAAATAAAAAATATAGATAATTAGATAGTTCAATAAAATAAATAAATAACTAAGGTTATATAAGATAAAGTATAATTATATTAAGTATAAGTATATAGTGGTGAGGATGCCCACAGAAGGGATATACATATATAAACCTATATATACATACATACACATGTGTAACTTTAATTGCCCACATATATCTATCTATACACATACTTACGTATCTACACTCCTAAACTTACACATGCATTTCCACTTTTGAGACGTGTTATTTGCGAGGGAGACTGCACAAATTCTCATACAATTAATATATAAAGGCTTTGATGACTCCAGCAATGATCTAAATAGATGTTTACAGAGTTCTACTACTTATGTAAATGATGTTTTCCACTATGCTTTGGGACGATGAGGCTAACATCTGGTCAGTCAAGGTTCACTGGTTAATACAGGGTCAGGGGAGACATGCTGGTCAAGGCCCCAACCTTACCTCCCCTTTGGTCATCCTGGAAATAGGTTGTTGTCGCAGTCAACGTGGTTTTCCCTTGCCTTCCACATCCACACACCTTGACCTCCTACCTTGCCAGCCTTTTCTTGTTGACAGGGCAGGTGTGTGCCCTCTCTACTCATCCGCGGAGTTGGTCCACTTATACTGGTTGACACTGACAATGAAGACTATTGGAAACAGGTAGCGATTACGGCAATGTTTACACAGACAAAAATAGGTCACACACATTGAAGCTTGTTCGAATGAATTACACTCCTCCTATACACATTGAATAAGGCACTATCAGCCAGCCTGTCCGACTTGTAATGAACACAGTCAGACAATATTCGTTTATCTGAATAATTCCGTCCAGAAAACACAAATGATGAATTGGCGTCCGAAATTGGTCGTTAAAGAGGTTTGGAGACAGAAAACCTTATTTTGGGTGTGCTGCTATCTTGGTGCGGTATCAATTGATGCGATATCAAGATTCATTATATTTAAACTTCATTTTTGTGTGTTTGATTTTTGTTCCCAGATATTGACCAGCTGATCACCATTAGTGGGATGGTAATTCGGACATCTTCCCTGATTCCAGAAATGAGGGAGGCATTCTTTCAGTGTCATGTTTGCCGTAGTGCAGCAACTGTTGAAATAGATCGCGGCCGGATCGCAGAGCCCACTCTCTGTACACACTGCAACACAAAGTTCTCATTTCAGATAGTCCACAACAGATCTCAGTTTTCGGACAAGCAAATGGTTAAGATGCAAGAATCACCGGGTAAAGATTATAACTTGCAAATAACATTTTAATCCACCAATATCTTTATAAATATACATTTTTAAAATTTAATGGAAAATTAAGGAAATGTAACAAGCAGAAGTTTACTTGTTTGTAACGGTTTCCAGAGAAAAGTTATTGGCTAGGATTATTTAGTTCTGCATGTCTGCCGTTTTAGAGAACTGCCATCTCTTCTATTCATCATCCTATTGTTTCATTTGTCACAGACGACATGCCGCCAGGACAGACTCCTCACACAATTATTGTCTACGCACACAATGATCTTGTTGACCGAGTGCAGCCTGGTGATCGAGTAACAGTTACTGGCATTTACCGGGCAGTCCCACTTCGTGTCAACCCTCGCATGCGCAATGTCAAATCTGTCTACAAGACACACGTGGATGTGGTGCACTTTAGAAAACTTGATACCAAGAGGCTTACTGAAGAACTCGAGGATGGGTCAGTATGTCTGACATTGTTTATTTGATGTAAACAGCGACCTACATTTAATACAGTTACAGGGAGTGTTGATTTATTTTACGTAATCAGTGACCTATGTTTAACACAAGTACAGGGAGGGTTGCTTTATTTGAGGGTTGCTTTATTTTATATAATCAGTGACCTACATTTAACTCAGGTACAGGAAGGGTTGATTTATTTTACGTAATCAGCAACCTGCAAAAAGAGACCTCTGGGACAGCCTCCGACTTGCTGGCAAGATTCACTAGAAAAGCACAACAGACAGACTACTATCCCTCTGGACGACACGTGCCTGCTACAGAAACGATTGTACCCTGAGATGTGAGTCGCTCAAGGGTGACTAACACTTGGAGAAGAACGGGTCGAACTAAGAACCTACATCTAATACAGTTACGTGGAGTGTTGATTCTTTAAAAAAAAAATCATATCTTGACTCGCTTGGTTAAAAACTACTCATGACACTACAAGAATGCACGACGGACACAGCAAGACACTATCATTGCTCCATCTATTCTTATTGCTGTCGTATTTCTGAGAAGATTTGTAGGACCGAAGGATAACGTTTGCTCCTATAGTATCAATGTTTTTATTTTATCCTGATATGGAAACAATTTTAAGAGTTTGTGGGGTGCTGAAACATCAAGATTTGTCAACGATTTCCCTCCCAAGAAGATGGTGTAGCAGACGTTACAGGAATTAGTGTAGTGATACACAATGCTGGGTGAAAACATGATGTGCAGATGCACACCCTGAGGCATTAATGATAACAAATAGGACGGCAGACTGATGTTCTCTGCAGATTTTAAACTACTGATAATGATCTGAGCTCAGTAATACAAAGCTTTACAGAAAGTTTGGCTTGTACAGTTATTGCATCCGAAATGTTAGTCCAGAACTTGCAATATTAAATCTGACTATGTTTGATATTAAAATATAACAGTAGAGAAACACGTATTAGGTAAGTGTTTTAGCACAGCTGTTTACTTTAGTGGCAGTCAGTGCTGTTAACTCCTTATATTTAGTCCGTAACCGTATATCTAGTGTACATTGTGTTGTTTCTGTGTGTTTTTTATGGAAAAAAACTATGAAAAGACCTTCGATAGTATTAAAATTGATGCCGTAATAAATGCGCTAAGAAACCAGGGTGTGGTAGAAAATTACACGAGGATGATCGAGGAAATAAGCGTAGGCTGCAGTACGGACATTACTCTGTTCCGCCGCCCAATAACTGCTCCACTGGCAAGAGCAGGGCGACACAATTTCTCCAAAACTGTTCACAGCGGCGCTTGAGGACATCTTCCAACAGCTGAGTTGGGCCGATAGAGGCATAAATATAGATTGTGAAAGGCACACCCACCTACACTTTGCGGATAACATTGTACTCATCACCCACACCACTTCGAGGAGGCACAACACTTCTTGAACGAACTAGATGAGAAAAAGAAAACGCAATATCTCCGAAAACCTTACTGCCTAAAATTTGAGATCAAGCTAGAAAATGGGCCTATTGAAAATGTCAGCTCCTACATATACTTAGGGCAAGAAATGAATGCCACCCTCACTCTAATCCGAGAAATCTAAAGACGAAAATCTGCAGTCTGGTCTAGCCTCAATACCATAAAGCCTATAATCGTGCAGCTGAAAAACACCAATGCAGGGGGCGCATCTTTTTAATTCTGCGGTCATACTAGCCATGATCAACGGATGTGAAGTATGGAATTTACGCAACGCGGATCCAGAGAAACTATGAGTTACCCAGCGAACGAGGGAAAGACGCGTCCTTGGGATCTCGATCAGAGATCGAATCCACAATGCTGAAATCAGAGAACGACGTTCTAGTGGCCATATGATTTTACATGGCCACCAGCCCATGCGATGGCGAGATGGTCTGCTAAGAGATTTGGGTCCGAAATGGTATGACACCGCGAAAGATCGGACTACATACAGGACATTTTTGACTACCTCGCATATGAAATACCAGCCGGACTGAAGTCGAGGGTATTGTATTATGGGTTTTATTCACTTTCCTTCTGTAAATCGATTTGGTCTGCCCTTACAAGTTGCTGTCCCTTGTCTTCCCTTTCTTGCCTTGGCTATTACTATATTTGTTTTGTTTTTTTAAATATTCTGTAATACAAATAACAGTTAAAGATTATGCTCATATTTTCACAGGAAAACAGTTGAAATGAGTGAAGAAAGAATTGAAATGGTGAAAGCTCTGTCAAAGAAGTCTGACATATATGAAAGATTAGCCAGAGCAATTGGTAAACAAAAATATTTGTATTTCTAGACTAAAATCAGAAGAAATAGTAATGTTCTTTGTATATCAGAACACTGTTTCTATACCGGAAGTCTGTTTCAGTGCATTTCTGTGATTATTGGTTTATGTAGCAATTTGTTTTACATGAGAAAGCTGATAGTGGGATTCCAGAATTACAGTTATGAGAAAAGACTCTGAAAAACCGGCCTACAGTGTTTATAAAAGAGAAGAATTCAAGGTGACTTAATACAAGTTTATAAGATAATCAAAGAAACAGATAAATTAGACTAAAACAAGTTTTAAAAAAAATACAAACATTTACAAAAAGGCATGGCCACAAATTAAAGTAAAGAAAGGTTCAGATTAGATATTAGGAAATATTTTTTTAGTCAGAGAGTGGTGATTGCATTGACACCGGAAGTAGTGGAGGCAGGGAAAATTAATGCACTTAAGAATAGATTGGATGTACATAGGTTTTAAAGTGAGGAAATGTAAATGAAGCTGGTTGTTTACAGACTGCATGGTCTTCTAAACCAGTATAAAAACCTTTTAAGTTATGACATTACTAGTAGGGATGCATAGGGATTTTTACTGTTCTGCCAAAAATAGGATTAGAGGCCAATAATTATTTTCTCGAATACAAAGAGCGGCCTTTAATTTACCTGGTAAATATGAATAGTGAGTGAAAGATTGGTATTAAAAAATGTGTGTTCTTCTTCTCCTTCTGAAAAGGACACTGTGTCATAGTTTGTATCTGCACGACACATCCAATTTCAGCTGGCTTTTTTTAGTATCAGATTTGCCTTTCCATTGTGATCACTTTCCCATGGCCAGACTACACTAGTGACTAGTGCAGGCCATATCCAGGGTCGCCACGTGGAGGTATAATAGGGTCTTGGTCATCTAATGTTTGAAGAAGCCAGCTATGAGTATGGCTGTTGTCAGTTCATGCACTGCTATATCTTGGCCCTGCTAAGGGGATATGTTAGTCAAGATGTTTGTTCTGGCATTCATGTGTTTATAATCTCTAGTAAGTCTCTCTCTTGCTTGAGACGATGCTGTTACTTGAAAATCTTTGCTCTTTTGTGGTCTGAGTTATCCAGATGCTTGTAATAAAAATGTTCTGGCAATTATTTCACTGTAACCCCTGTATTTGCATCTGTGAGATTGCTTTTAGCTTTGCTGATAATTTGTTATATGTGACTTGGAATATTGCAAACATTTGAAATAATGTTGAATGTAGTTTGTGAAATGATGATTGTAATGTGTGATAGATGTGAAGTGTTGAATGTATTATGTGTGATAGATGTGAAGTGTTGAATGTAGTTTGTGAAATGATGATTGTAATGTGTGATAGATGTGAAGTGTTGAATGTATTATGTGAAATGCTGAATGATGTGTGTGATAGATGTGAAGTGTTGAATGTATTGTGTGAAATGCCGAATGATATGTGTGATAGATGTGAAGTGTTGAATGTATTGTGTGAAATGCAGAATAATGTGTGTAATAGATGTGAAGTGTTGAATGTATTGTGTGAAATGCTGAATGATGTGTGTAATAGATGTGAAGTGTTGAATGTATTGTGTGACTGCACAATGTACATGTCAGAGAGGACCCCAGACTATAGAACACATCCTGCAAACATGTCCACTGCACCAAGACTCCCGTGAGAAGGCCTGGCCTGAGGAGAGAAACATACAAGACAAACTGGGGAACCATTGAGGACCTGCGACTGACGTGTCACTTGATGGAGGCAGCCCATCTAGTGGCATAAAATGACCATACGAAACCGAACGCAAAGAAGAAGAAGAAGAATGTATTGTGTGAAATGCTGAATGATATGTGTGATAGATGTGAAGTGTTGAATGTATTGTGTGAAATGTGGGATAGATGTGAAGTGTTGAATGTATTGTGGGAAATGTGTGATAGATGTGAAGCGTTGAATGTATTGTGTGATAGATGTGAAGTGTTGAATGTATTGTGTGAAATGTGGGATAGATGTGAAGTGTTGAATGTAATGTGGGATAGATGTGAAGTGTTGAATGTATTGTGGGATAGATGTGAAGTGTTGAATGTATTGTGTGATAGATGTGAAGTGTTGAATGTATTGTGTGAAATGTGGGATAGATGTGAAGTGTTGAATGTATTGTGGGAAATGTGTGATAGATGTGAAGTGTTGAATGTATTGTGTGATAGATGTGAAGTGTTGAATGTATTGTGTGAAATGTGGGATAGATGTGAAGTGTTGAATGTAATGTGGGATAGATGTGAAGTGTTGAATGTATTGTGGGATAGATGTGAAGTGTTGAATGTATTGTGTGAAATGTGGGATAGATGTGAAGTGTTGAATGTATTGTGGGATAGATGTGAAGTGTTGAATGTATTGTGTGAAATGTGGGATAGATGTGAAGTGTTGAATGTATTGTGGGATAGATGTGAAGTGTTGAATGTATTGTGTGGGATAGATGTGAAGTGTTGAATGTATTGTGGGACAGATGTGAAGTGTTGAATGTATTGTGTGAAATGTGGGATAGATGTGAAGTGTTGAATGTATTGTAGGATAGATGTGAAGTGTTGAATGTATTGTGTGGGATAGATGTGAAGTGTTGAATGTATTGTGGGACAGATGTGAAGTGTTGAATGTATTGTGTGAAATGTGGGATAGATGTGAAGTGTTGAATGTATTGTAGGATAGATGTGAAGTGTTGAATGTATTGTGGGATAGATGTGAAGTGTTGAATGTATTGTGGGACAGATGTGAAGTGTTGAATGTATTGTGTGAAATGTGGGATAGATGTGAAGTGTTGAATGTATTGTGGGATAGATGTGAAGTGTTGAATGTACAGAACATCGCAGCTATTTTATACTTTATATAGTTTAAGGGAACTATTTGTAAAACATCTGCCATTGATAACCACTTTTAGAAGTAGTTGAACCATATTAAGTCCCAGCATTTTATCCAGAATCAATTTATTCATGTTTTCTTGTGGCTTGTTTGATTCCAGCTCCAAGTATTTATGAGAATGAAGATGTCAAAAAAGGAATTTTGCTGCAAATGTTTGGTGGTAACAGAAAGGACTTCACAAACACTGGCAGGGGAAAATTCAGGTAATTATTCTGAAATAATGGGACATTTCTAAAAGCTGTTAAGTGGCAGACAATCCTCTAACTTGTCTCATTGACAAGAATTTAAATAATAATAAAAAAGTCTAACGGCAAGATTGTTGATGAATGCCCACGATGGGAATATTTACTGTTTTGTACTACCCTGATCTGGGGTAGTTGTCTCGCTGCGGCGACTCAATTTCAACCAGTGTTCGTAAAGCGATCTCAGTCCCGCCAGGCGGAGCGATAGCGCGGGCTTGCGGAAAACGCTCGCCTGCCTTTCCCCGTAGTGCGAATTGGGTGCGGTTTGTGGTAGTGGCTCCTCCACCGAGGTGCGCTAGTCTGGTCCGTATCAGGAAACGTGGTCCGTCCGTGGTGATTTATCTAAGGCTTATAGCAGAGCTCGACAGTACGTCTCGCTGGTGGTCCGACTCTCGCAAAGAGCTTGTGACCGGCAAATGGAAAGCAGGAATCGTTGCCTCGAGGCCCTGCGTTCTCCCTACGGAGAAGAAGGGCCGGCAGGCCAAATTGTGTCTCTAGTCCCAGTGAAATTCGTCGCCGAGGTCGTTGGGATCCGTTCTGCACAGAGCGCTGCCATCCCTCCTCGAGCGAGCCCGGTCGGTCGGTCGTCTGGTGCGTGTGGGAGGCCCCTGTCAGGCGGTCCTAGGTCGACGGAGTGAGGGACGGGTGGAACAACCGTCCGTCCGTCCCGTCAGTCGGTCCCTGCGGCCGTCCCAGTGAGGCTTTTTACACACCCTTCCTCCGCCGACCGGTGTGCGCAGTACGTACGTCCCCGACAGATATCTGGTTGATCCTGCCAGTAGTCATATGCTTGTCTCAAAGATTAAGCCATGCATGTCTAAGTTCACACTGTCTCACGGTGAAACCGCGAATGGCTCATTAAATCAGTCGAGGTTCCTTAGATGACACGATCCTACTTGGATAACTGTGGCAATTCTAGAGCTAATACATGCTTACCAAGCTCCGACCCTCGCGGAAAGAGCGCTTTTATTAGTTCAAAACCAATCGTCGTTTCCCCTCGCGGGGTTGCGGCGTCCCCACTGGTGACTCTGGATAACTTTGTGCTGATCGCATGGCCTCATGTGCCGGCGACGCATCTTTCAAATGTCTGCCCTATCAAATGTCGATGGTACGTGACATGCCTACCATGTTTGTAACGGGTAACGGGGAATCAGGGTTCGATTCCGGAGAGGGAGCATGAGAAACGGCTACCACATCCAAGGAAGGCAGCAGGCGCGCAACTTACCCACTCCCGGCACGGGGAGGTAGTGACGAAAAATAACAATACGGGACTCTTTCGAGGCCCCGTAATTGGAATGAGTACACTTTAAACCCTTTAACGAGGATCTATTGGAGGGCAAGTCTGGTGCCAGCAGCCGCGGTAATTCCAGCTCCAATAGCGTATATTAAAGTTGTTGCAGTTAAAAAGCTCGTAGTTGGATCTCAGGCGCAGGCGGGCGGTCCGGCTCGCGCCGGTTCACTGCCCGTTGTCTCCTGCCCTACCGTCTGCCGGCTCTCTCCCACGGGTGCTCTTCGCTGAGCGTCCTGGGTGGCCGGCGCGTTTACTTTGAAAAAATTAGAGTGTTCAAAGCAGGCCTCGGCTGCCTGAATAATGGTGCATGGAATAATGGAATAGGACCTCGGTTCTATTTTGTTGGTTTTCGGAACTGGAGGTAATGATTAACAGGGACAAACGGGGGCATTCGTATTGCGGCGTTAGAGGTGAAATTCTTGGATCGCCGCAAGACGAGCTACTGCGAAAGCATTTGTCAAGAATGTTTTCATTAATCAAGAACGAAAGTCAGAGGCGCGAAGACGATCAGATACCGTCGTAGTTCTGACCATAAACGATGCCGACTAGCGATCCGCAGGAGTTGCTTCGATGACTCTGCGGGCAGCTTCCGGGAAACCAAAGTGTTTGGGTTCCGGGGGAAGTATGGTTGCAAAGCTGAAACTTAAAGGAATTGACGGAAGGGCACCACCAGGAGTGGAGCCTGCGGCTTAATTTGACTCAACACGGCCAACACTGAAATGATTGACATGCCGAGACCATTCTTCTGGGGTCTAATATGGAACTGGTGCTGGACTTAGACCCCCAGAAATCTGGGGTTATGTCCCTGTGGCTCGGTTCTGTCTGCATCCAGTGTGTGATAAAGGAATTGACGGAAGAGCACTATCAGGAGTGGAGCCTGAGACCTAAGTTAACTTACCACGCCAATACTGCAGAATGACTATCAAAAAGTACACCTTCGCGGGGTCTAATAGAGAACATGTGCTGGAATTAGACCCTCGAAAATTTTGGGGCTACCCTCTAAGAAACTTGATTGTCTCGCTAAGGGAATTGACGGAAGGGCACCACCAGGTGTGGAATCTGCGGCTTAATTTGACTGAACACGCCAATACTGTAGAACAACTGACAAATCGAGAGCACTGCCGTTTGGGTCTAATAATGAACGTACGCTGGTATTAGACTCACGGGTGACAAGTCAGCTCCCAAACACTCAAATGAAAGAACGCTACGGAAATCGTGTCTTAACTCTGCAGAAACCGCAGATTTCAAATACCTGGTCATTGACAAACAAAAGCCCTCAATAAATTCGTCTGACCAAATAGTGAACGGGTGCTGGAAATAGATCATCTGAAGACAGGTCAGTTTTACCCTACAAATGACAGGGCGTTGCTACGGAAAACCAGCTCAAATCGAGAGGAGCCGCAGACACTTTGGTTCACGTACCAGGCTGATAAGCCAAGGGCGCGAGGCTACCATGTGGGGGATTACGGCCGAACCCTTGTAAGCCGCAATCCCGCCCAAAATCTCAGCACCACTGCAATGGGAGGCTCCTACATGCTCGGGACCTGGGGCTTGCGCCCCAGCCCTATCAGGTAGAGCCACAGTAAGAGGTCCTTGCCGCCCGCAAATCAAAGCGGGCGGACAAACTGCTTGATACTCACCCTATACGGCGATGGGGTGCGAAAAACACCAACCAAAGACTTAGAACCTGGTCGGGGTGTCGAAAACAGTAGAGCAGCCACCACACTGTGAACTGTCAAGACTCAACCACTGACCATGAGAGTTGTCCGCACACCAGGCGATCAACATCTCTGTGACATTACCAGGCTTGTCCTCTGGCTAAATACACTCCGGCTACGATATCTACCTCTGTACGTTATCAGCCATAACTATCATGCTGGACGCAGAAGAGATGCAGACCAGCGGACATTGCACACCTGCCCCACTGTGTCAACACCCCAGGTGGCGGGGAATGCTAGGCGTACCATCTCTGCATAGAAGCCAAGAAAACAAAGGGAAAAAGAGATACCCCACTCACATGCAAATGCTACGTTTCTGGCAGGACGTGACGATCCTGGGATACAGACACACTGGACTGCCTCTCTTCCGGGTAAACCAGTCCATCTCATATATCATCATCATTGCACCCTAAAGACACGAGTAGTGAAGACTCGATAGTCTGGTAAGACAACTTCCATAGGAGAGAAAACTCTGATCGTAAACAACTGCTGCCTTGCAGATAGGCTGGGGACAGCCAAAGGCTAAGGAGGGCATCCCTACAGAAACGCCTGTTGAAATCGGATGCACGGGGCCGCAAGCCTAACAAAACAGTGCAACGTAAATCACAGTATGATGGCACAACCTATTCGAAAAACGTATGGCGCTCATCCTGAGGAGACCCGCCAGGCAGCGATAGCGCCGGGCCCCACGCCTCGAAGGGGCCCACCCTTGACTACTGGTGGTCACCCACCCATGTGTCGTGGAGTCAAGGCACATGGCTATGGGGAAACGACTATTGGCCAAAACATCAAGACCCTCAGAATACTACAGTGGAATGCGGAGGGAGTCATTAACAAAAAACTTTCCCTAACACATCACCTGCATGAAGGTAAGATTGACGTGGCATGTATCCAGGAAACGCACCTCAACAATAACCATAAATTCTCAATCAGAGGATATCAGACTTTCCGTCTAGATAGAGAAGGCCACAAAGGAGGGGTCCTGATACTGACCAGAAACAGCATACCGAGTAGCGCGGTACCTGTCAATCACACCGGACAAGCAGAAATTGTAGGAGTTGACATAATGGCTCAAGAGACGAAGCTCCGCATTTTCAATCTGTACGGACCACCAAACAGAGACCTATCGCTCTCGAGTATGGAGGTCAGAGACTCCAACTGCATAGTAGTTGGAGATTTCAACAGCCACTCGGAGAGATGGGGATACTCTGACACAGACAGCAGAGGTGACGAAGTGGAAGATTGGGAGATAGATGCAAATCTCTCCCTAATCAACAGGCCGGAGGATAGCCCTAGCTTCTATTCAAGAACATGGCATACCACCTCGACTCCAGATTTGGCCTTCTCCACACAGGACATACACTATAAAATAGACCGCCAGGTGCTAAACCAACTGGCAGGTAGCGACCACAGGCCGATCAGGCTAACCATTGACATGGAAGTAGGCCCACAGGAAACAAAACCGCTCCCACGTTGGAATTACAAACGAGCCGACTGGGACAGATTTGCAATCCTGACAGATGGGCTGTGTGAAACCATCAACACACGAAACACCAAAATGAAGCCCATGGTAGAGAGCCTAAGCAAGGCAATAATGCAAGCCGCCACTGAAACCATCCCAAGAGGAGCTAGGAAAAACTATAAGCCCTACTGGAATGATGAGTTACAGAAAGTGGAAGATGCAGTAACAAATGCGAGGAACATGGCAGAACGAGAAAAATCCGTGGAGGCAAACATCGCCCTCAAAGCCGCCGCGGCGAAGTACAAACACACTCTCAAGCAAACAGCAAGAGAAAGCTGGAAAAATAAAACGGAAAGTTTAAACCTGGACAAAGAAGGGAACAAGCTATGGAAGCTAGTCAGAGCCATGAACGACGAAACCCCGTCAAATAAACAAATTACTATCAAGCAAGGCGAAAACTTGATCACAGGTAAGAAAGCCGCAAACGCCTTTGTCGATCACTATGCCAGAGCAAACCACATCGAGGTCCCTGCAGATAAGCATACAGACATTAGCGAAGAGCTAAAGGGGCACGAAAACATAAATACGGCTCCTGAAGAGCACATGATGGCCAAACTAACAATGCGCGAAATGGAAGAGGCTATGAGAACACTAAAGAGAAGGAAATCTCCCGGAAAAGACGGGATAACAAACGAAATGCTGATGGGGCTGGGCCAAACAGCGAAGGAAAAACTACTATCAGTCCTGAACCAAAGCTGGAAAAGGGGTATTGTACCCCAGGCATGGAAAGATGCAATACTGGTACCAGTACCAAAAACAGGAAAGGACAAAACAGATCCGAATGGATACAGGCCCATAAGCCTACTGAGCTGTGTCGGCAAGCTGATGGAACGGATGATAAACACCAGACTGATGTGGCATCTGGAAGAAAAACGAATACTAATTCCACAGCAAGCCGGCTTTAGACAGCACAGATCCACTGAGGACCAGGTCATCCTCATAGCCCAGGAGATAGAAGATGCCTACCAGGCACAGAAACACACAGTAGCTGTTTGGGTGGATCTGGAAAAGGCATTTGACAAAGTCTGGAAGGATGGACTTAGAGTCAAGCTAAGAAGAAGTGATGTTTGTGGGAAGATGTACAAGTGGATCAACCACTACCTCAAACAAAGAACGGCCAGAGTCCAAGTACAAGGGCAGATGAGCAAAAAGGTGACACTCGAGCAGGGAGTACCCCAAGGAGGAGTACTGTCACCCACACTCTTCCTGGTATATATAAACGATATTACAGAGAATATACCAAGAAGAGTCCATAGCTCAATGTTTGCAGACGATCTGGCTATGTGGACTTCTGAAAAGAATCTCACCATAGCAAGAAATCGGATGCAAACGGCCCTAACATCGCTGGAAGAGTGGGCGAACTCATGGCTGGTCAAAATAAACGAGGAGAAAACCACGTGCACAATATTCTCGCTCTCATTAAAACCCCAAAGTACCAAATTAAGCCTAAATGGCAAAATCCTGCAGCCAAACGACAACCCAACCTATCTGGGAGTCACATTTGATCGGCGCATGACATGGAAAAGTCAGATTGAGAGAAACCGAATGAAAGCCAGAGAAAGAATGGCGATCATGAGGAAACTTGCTGGCACAAGCTGGGGAGCAGACGAAGGCATACTAAAGAAACTGTACACTGGAAGAGTGAGACCAGTTCTCGAGTATGGCATCGCGGCATGGACAACAGCAGCGAAGGCGAACTTCGATAAAGTTAACAAACTTCAAAACCAAGCTATGAGAATCATAACTGGTGGCATGAAGTCAACGCCAATTGTAGAACTTGAAAAGATTACAAAACTGCAATCCATGACCGACAGAAGAGACTGCAGAGCCCAGCTGCAGTCAGAGAAACTCCGAAGACTGACGGACCATCCAATGTACCAGAGGCTAAACAATTTGGGAACTGGGAAACTAAAGCGGAGAAACTTTGCAGAAATAGCCAAAGCAAAGATGCACGAAGACCCCATAAACGCACTAACAACACCAAAACCCATCACTACTGTACGAAAACCTACTTGGAGGCAGGACATATTTCCAGAGGTGGTAGAAAATATACCAGGTATTGCAAACAAAAACTGCCAGACCGAAAAAGAAAGGAGAGACACTACCCTAAGCTTCATAACGAAAAGCTACCCAAGCATGGACTGGACCCATGCATACACCGACGGTTCTGTAACAAACACTACACAGAACGGAGGGGCAGGAGCATTCCTGAACCTACCAAATGGCAGAAAAATAACACTGTCATTCGCTACTGGTAAGTACACAAGCAATTTCAGAGCGGAGGCAGAGGCACTGAGGGCGGCAGTGGAAGAAATGGCAACACACAGTGAAAATGAGAGCCACATAGTCTTGTTGACAGATGCTCTCGCCGTAGTCACAGCGCTAAAAAGCCAGAAAAACACTGAGCTTAATGACTTAAGAGCAGCACTCTGCAAACTGTGCCAGCTGTCCGCACCAAAAAGGGTAGTGGTACAGTGGGTTCCGTCACACTGCAACATCCAAGGCAACGAGGAGGCAGACAGACTGGCAAAAGAAGGTGCAAGGCTACCACAAACAGATACCAGTATGACGTACGAAGAGTCAAAACGGCTTATCAAAGCCAGGTACATTACCAAATGGGAAACCGAACATACTGGTTACACCAAAAACGATGCCTATTACCAGTTGAACCGAAGAGAGCAGGTCGTTGTCTTCAGACTTCGCACTGGCCACAATAGACTGAGGTACCACCTATTCAACAAATTGAAGATAGGGTGTACCGACGAATGCCCGTGCGGTACTGGTAAAATGACTACTGAACATCTGCTGCAGAACTGCCCGACATACGGGGATCAGAGAGAGCAGATGTGGCCATTGCCAGTGGAACTGCAAGACAAGCTCT
This sequence comes from Ariolimax columbianus, assembly GCA_036924085.1. Taxonomy (NCBI): domain Eukaryota; kingdom Metazoa; phylum Mollusca; class Gastropoda; order Stylommatophora; family Arionidae; genus Ariolimax; species Ariolimax columbianus. Next base: position 50,018,232 of record JAVGWX010000016.1, read on the forward strand.
ATGGTAGTGGCGAGAGTCTCAGGACGACCGCCGCTTTTTTCGAAAAAATAATGGTTGCTGTCTGACTGTGTACGCAGAAGAAGAAGAAGAAGTACTACCCTGAATAGGGTGTTAAGTAGTGGGTTGTAATAGTTGTCCTCACATCCCTAGAATGTTGATGGTGAACAGCGCCCTCTAGGCTGTTGTGCAATGCGTGGCTTCATCTGGGAGACGCTGTCTACTACGGGGATTATATCAATCCCCATCTCGTTAGCTAGGCTGCCTTGAAATCAGCCTTGGGCCAGGAAACTATATGGAATAGGTATGGTCTTGGTCAGTATATTGCACCTGACTTTGACATGATGTCCTGGTCAGTATATTTTGCCTGACCGGACTAGTGTCTCAATTCCCCAACAACATAATATTGGAACCAGGTCAAGAGGAAAACCGATAGAACATTCTGGCATTCTCTGGTAAACATCTTTATGTCCCTGCGCGGTGACGGCATGGGCTAGCGCTTAAGTAGCACAGCTTACAATCAGAAGGTGCTGGGTTCGCTTCCCATCATAGCACCGACCGGTACCACAGGAAAGCAAAGCCTTAGAAAATGCAGAAGGAAGTAGGCCCTTACATAAAATGCATGCTGAAGTCGGATGCAATGGGTCAACAGGAGCAAAATAAAAACATAGTGCAATGCATACCGCCTCGGGGAAAAGAGAAATAAGACGAAAGCAACAAACAAACAAAAAATAACGTCCAAGGGTAGATGCGTGATTATGTCGGGGAGCCCGTGGCCGAACGATTTCGAAGACTGCCTGCCGACAAGGAGTGATTATGTCGAGGAGCGTTACTGGTAACTGTTACTCCTGTATATGGTAACTGTTACCACTGTTTATGGTAACTGTTACCCCTGTTTATGGTAACTTACCCCTGTTTACAGTAACTTACTCCTGTATATGATAACTGTTACTCCTGTTTATGGTAACTAGTACTCTTGTATATGGTAACTGTTACCCCTGTTTATGGTAACTTACCCCTGTTTACAGTAACTTACTCCTGTATATGATAACTGTTACTCCTGTTTATGGTAACTAGTACTCTTGTATATGGTAACTGTTACCCCTGTTTATGGTAACTTACCCCTGTTTACAGTAACTTACTCCTGTATATGATAACTGTTACTCCTGTTTATGGTAACTAGTACTCTTGTATATGGTAACTGTTACCCATGTTTATGGTAACTTACCCCTGTTTACAGTAACTTACTCCTGTATATGGTAACTGTTACCCCTGTATATGGTAAGTAGTACTTCTTTTTTATGGTAACTGTAACCCCCTGTATAATGATGTTCATACACACCCTGGGTTATTTTATTTCTATTTCTTGTAACCCTCAGGTCAGAGATTAACATTCTCCTTTGTGGTGACCCTGGTACAAGCAAGTCCCAACTCCTGCAGTACGTCCACCACTTGGTGCCCCGCGGCCAGTACACTTCAGGAAAGGGCTCCAGTGCTGTCGGTCTTACAGCATACGTCACTAAGGACCCAGAAACCAAACAGTTGGTTCTGCAAACGTATGTAGTTTTATTTAATTATTTTCATGGTCTCATATTTTGTACGAAGTCAAGCAAAAAAATGGATCAAAATGCTGAGTAGTGCATGAGCTGCAGCGAACAACAGCTGCCAAGACCCTTCTACGCCTCCATGTGGTGATCCAGGAGAACAGGCTGCAACAGAGCAGACTGGCTAATGAGAAGGGATCAAAGAAGGAAGGCTAACCCGGTACTAAAAAATGCCTACTGAAGTCAGATGTGTCGGACAGTAAGGTGCAAATATCGCAGTCGAGCTGTAAACTATGACTCCATTCCGTTCTCTGGACATCATCCTGCAACTTGCATAGCACTTTTCAGGGCTAGGAAGCAGGAAAATAAGATCGAACGACAAATCAGATGAAGAATCAAAAAAGGTCATAATCTCTAGAATACTGGAAAAACACCTCATATTTACATACAGAATTAAATAATTTTTAAACATTCTGTGAGGCAGAGATATCCATGATTTTAAAATCAGATTATTATGAAATTTTGTGATAACTAGATCAATATTCCTTTAAGAATTTCAGGTCTCAAATTTAGCATTTTTTGCATTGTATGGAACTCTGCATATAACTAATTCATCTGCTACAAAAATGGCGCTCTTTGACAATTCAAACTTTATGGAATGTAATGAATAAAGGGTAGACTGGCATGTCTTTTACAAAAGATAGACCAAACTAACACTGAATATAGTAATCACACTGCTGTGCTCACTGATTACAAAGTCAAGAAGGATGTCCGCAAACACATCTTCCCATTTCAAATAGCTAGTGAAAGATCGGTGGGCAGAAACGAACTATGAAATGTTCTAAAAAAAACATTGGGTGACAGAGTTGACTGAATTGCAAAAGAAGAATAACAGCTTTCCCTGAGTCAAGATCTTTTGCGTCGCTTCTTATTGCATAAAGGGAGTTCAACTTTTGAGATTGCTGTATGGTGTAGCAATAGACAGAAACCATCTAGCCTGTTGTCACCAGAAAAAGACAAAATATCTGCTAATTGGTTGCTGCAAACAAAACCAAAGTTCAACAAATCAATATGAGTTTCGGTTTTTGTCTCATAACTGGGCCACACTGGCATGTCAAATCAGTAATGGTTCCTGTTGGTGTCACATCATTGGGCCACACTGGCATGTAAAATCAGTAATGAGGATCAAGATGTTGAGCAGCGCATGAGCTGCAGTGGTCAGCCACCCATAGCTGGTTGCTAGCGTCAGGTCCAGCGAACCATAGCTGCCAAGACCCTTCTACACCTCCACGCGGTGATCCTGGAAAACAGGCTGCAGCAGGACAGACTGGCTAAGGAGAAGGGATCGAAGAGGGAATGCTAACCCGGTACTCAAAAAATGCTTGCTGAAGTCAGATGTGTTGGACCAAAAGGTGGAAATATCGCAGCCAAGCTGTAAACTACGACACAAACAACTCATTCCGTTCTCTAGACTACATTCTGCTACTGGTGTCACATCACTGGGCCACACTGGCATGTCAAATTAGTAATATTTCCTGTTGGTGTCACATCACTGGGACACACTGGAATTAATTTCAATGAACATGGTACCACAATAGATGATGATTACTACCGCAATTAATTATTGAAGTACCTTCTTCCTGACATGAGAGGAATCTCAGAGTTCTTCATCTTCCAACAAGACTGAGAGTCTGTTCGTTGTGCTAGGGATACAGTTGTGCAGCTCACTCTGTTATTCTTCTTTCTTCTGCTTCTTCTTTTGTCCTACTGCTCTTGCCTTGCGGCGTCGCAGGGAGGAGATCTGCATAGACCTCTGGTTTGAGCTCGGTGGGATGCTTGTGCTTCTAACATGTTGAACTTTTGAAGCTTCTTTGATCAATCCTCAATGGGGTTCTGCCACTTGCTCATGGTCCTGAAACCTCCTTATAGTATAATTTTGTTGCATGTTGATCATTGATCATACTGCATCCTTGTCGATATAGTAAACCAATGTAAAAGTAATGTAAAGTAACCCATAGAATTACTGCCGTAGGGGTGTGAGGTGCTAGCGATCTCACATCCCAAAGGCTCGGCTATATGAATGCAGTAGCCATCTCCTCTCCCTCGCCGCTTATACTTCCCGGATTGAACCGGTACTTTTTTAAGGCTGGGTCGACCCGGGAGCCGCTGCGGTCTGAAAAACATTACCACCTCAACTGGGGAATGAACCCAGGGTCACACAGATGCGAAGCCAGCGCGCTAACCACTGTGCTACGCAGCTCCCTAATGTAGTCTCCACCATTTGCCTCAACGAACTGTTGTGAATTCTCTTTCCTGCTGTGCTTCATACACAACACATCTGACGTGTCTCGATGTTTGTGTATATCTAATAGGGTCCATGTTTAACACTGATAACATAACATAGGGATGGTCGTGTTTTATCAGCGTCTGTTTAGAACATAGGGGTAACTTGTTTTTGTTTTTTTGCGTTTCACCTTATTTTTCAACATTCCCGAAGGCAGTGTGGGTTGCACTATGTTTTTATGTTGCACCTGTCGGCCCAGTGCATCTAATTTCGGCATACATTTTATGTAAGGGTCACGGGGATGGCTACTGGTTAAGTGACACGGCTCAGAGCCGAAGGTGCTGGGTTCGATCCCCATCACAGCACCGGCCGTTACCCCGGGGAAGCAAACCCTTAGAAAATGCTGGAGGAAGCAGACCCTAACATAAAATGCATGCTGAAGTCGGATGCACTGGGCCGACAGGCGCAAAATAAAAACCACAGTGAAACGCACACCGCCTTGGCGAATAGATAAGGCGAACACCAACAAAAATTTTAAAATGTAAGGGTTCGTTTTCTTGAGGTAACGGCCAGTGCTGTGATTGGGCTGTGAGTCGTGTCACTTTACCACTAGCCCACGTTGTCCTGACTTGGATGTTTCAGTATGGATGCTAGCTGGTAGGACATCTTGTTTGCCTTTTGTATTCTATTTTCTGTCTCTGTCCAGTCTGCCGTCATTAGCACACATCTGAATTCATTTAACAAAATTTGTGGACTATGGTATTTGAGATGTTTTGCAAGAGAAAAGGCAACATGGATCGGCTAACATTGCAAATATAACAGGCATAGGATGAGTTAGAACTGCTCACAATTGATACATCAGTGACTAAATGGCATACCCAGTTTCGCACATGTGTTGTGACTGACATTTTGAGCTCAAACTGAAATAGACAAAATATAGGTAAACATTTCTCACCATTGTCTCCAAATTAAATGAGGTCATTTGCAGACAAGTGTTTTAAATATTTAAACATCCTTTACAAAATGTTTAAATAGCCATTGTTTTCGTCTAACCATACATGACGGAAGTTGGAACTCTACAATCAAAAGAGCAGTATATTCAGCCGTTTCTATGGCATTAACCCGGTAGTTTATATACGATAAAGCGATGACCCTAAAGTTGGCAGGTTGCAATGCCAGTGGAACGAGACCGGTTCTACATAATTTCACACCGTTAGAAAGGTAAAGGTTAATGTGTCTTCATTCCATATTTTACTTCCAAATGTTTGGTGGCATTTTAACTGTTAATGTAATAATCTGTTTTCACAGGGGAGCATTGGTTTTGAGTGACAATGGTGTCTGCTGCATCGACGAGTTTGATAAGATGAATGACAGTACTCGTTCTGTGTTGCATGAGGTCATGGTACGTTGTTCGCAGCTTCATATTATTAAAGTTCCTTGGCATTTGCAAAGTATTTTTTAATCGTTTTATTTATGTCTTCTTTAAATGCAGGTCTGTGTGGCCTAGGGGCAAAACATCAATTTCACAATCCCAACACACCCGGTTCGAATCCTGTGTCAAATTTGGCAGATACTTGTTTTTATCGGTGTGATTGCTCCTCCAAGTATGGAAAGTAATGGCAACATAACGTACTCCACTGGGAGGAAGACTAACATCTGGTCAGGCAAAAAATATACTGATCGAACATGTTAGGGTCACACAAAACATACTGTAAGACCCTCACCTCGGCTTCCTAGTAGCCCTACCTGGAAACGGGCTGTTTTCATGACAGCCTGGCCAACGAGGCGAGGGATCGACATGGGCTGTTTTCATGACAGCCTGGCTAACGAGGCGAGGGGTCGACGTGATCCCCGTAGTAGTGAGTGACACCCAGACGAAGCCAAGCATAGCACAACCGCCTGGAGGACCCCGGTCCACCTTCATCAGCATGTGATGTGAGGAAAGCTACCGTAACCCGCCACTTCATGTCCTTTTCAGGGCGCACAAAATAGTAAACCTACTCATTGTGGGCGTTTGCAAATAACAACCACCGTACTGCGCACCTATCAAGAAACTTATACCAGCCAAACAGGTTGGTAGTTGTCAGAAGCAACGTTCCATAAAGGGGAGGCTACTTACTGTTTTACTTCTCTAACTCCATTTTGCTGAAGTTTTTTTTCATGGAGCTGAGCTGTAAACAGTCTGTTCTTCATCCTTGTTGACCAGTTACCACTCTGTCTACATTGATATTAGTTTTATATTACCTGATGTTATGTTAAACAGAACTGACATGACTGCACTCCTGTCACACTGTTTGGTGTCTTTCAACATTGGTGAAGGAAAGAATACTGATGGTGTCTTTAGTGTACATATCCCAGCTCCATCCTCTGTCATCTCCCAGCTCCATCTTGTCACCTCCCAGCTCCATCCTCTATCATCTCCCAGCTCCATCTTGTCACCTCCCAGCTCCATCCTCTGTCATCTCCCAGCTCCATCTTGTCACCTCCCAGCTCCATCCTCTATCATCTCCCAGCTCCATCTTGTCACCTCCCAGCTCCATCCTCTATCATCTCCCAGCTCCATCTTGTCACCTCCCAGCTCCATCCTGTCATCTCCCAGCTCCATCTTGTCACCTCCCAGCTCCATCCTCTGTCACCTCCCAGCTCCATCCTCTGTCATCGCCCAGCTCTATCATCTCCCAGCTCCATCTTGTCACCTCCCAGCTCCATCCTCAGACACCTCTCAGCTCCATCCTATGTCACCTCCCGGCTCCATCCTCTGTCACCTCCCTGCTTCATTCTTTCATATACCTCCCAGCTTAATTCTCTGTCATCTCCCTACTTCATTCTCTAATACATCTCCTAGCTCCATCCTTTGTCACCTCCCAGCTCCATTCTCTCAGAAACCTCCCAGCTCCATTCTCTGACACCTCTCAGCTCATCCTCTCACACCTCTCAGCTCATCCTCTCACACCTTCCAGCTCCATCCTCTGTCACCTCCCAGCTCCATCCTGTCACCTCCCAGCTCCATTCTCTCAGATGTCCCAGCTCATCCTCTCAGAAACCTCCCAGCTTAATTCTCTGTCATCTCCCTACTTCATTCTCTAATACATCTCCTAGCTCCATCATTTGTCACCTCCCAGCTCCATTCTCTCAGAAACCTCCCAGCTCCATTCTCTGACACCTCTCAGCTCCATCCTGTCACCTCCCAGCTCCATTCTCTCAGACGTCCCAGCTCATCCTCTCAGAAACCTCCCAGCACTATCCTGTCAGACACCTCCCAGCTCCATTCTCTCAGAAACCTCCCAGCTCCATTCTCTGACACCTCTCAGCTCATCCTCTCACACCTCCCAGCTCCATCCTGTCACCTCCCAGCTCCAATCTCTCAGACGTCCCAGCTCATCCTCTCGGAAACCTCCCAGCACTATCCTCTCAGACACCTCCCAGCTCCATCCTCTGTCACCTCCCAGTGACAGCTCCATCCTGTCACCTACCAGCTCCGTCCGCTCACACCCAGGAACGATGTCACTTCTTTTATTACTTTGAACCACAACATGACCAGGACAGTAGCTTCATACAGACCTTTGAAGGTTTGTGGCCTCTATGTATGCTATCCATTTATGTCATACCCATCCATTATGACTGCCCTTATCAAACCTTTACAGCTTGTATCGCCCAACACCACCCACCCAGAAGATGTTGATTTCTGTCTGATCAAGCCGACACCAACTTCTAACACATGCGTTACATTCTGTCATTTAGTTTGTGGAATTTCAGGTTTTGATGTCATCTTTAAGATGGCCAACAATTCACAAGTGCAAGAACTGTCATTTACCTTAGAATTATTTCCTATAGACATGTAAGAATGGGATGAAGTTTCAGTCAGTGCATTTAGCGTGAGGAAAGTTGAACTTCAAGATCAGACAAATAATCATGTATCTGGATTACTTATGGATATTTCCGATTCAGTGGGAACCCAGTGGTCTTGAGGCAAGGTGTTAACCTTAGGTTATGGAGGTTGCGGGTTCAAATCATGACGGAGATCGGGATTTTTTCATGTGGATCAACCAGTAACAATTTTCCATAATCTCTGAGTAGTGAGATTAGACACCCGTGTGCAGTTGCGCGCATGTTAAAAATCTCTTGGCAGTTAGTAATCGAAAAGAATAGGTGGCAAAATTGAAGTTAAAAATTGTTACTCAAATTATTCTCTGGATTCTCGCCCAACAGAGAATTTGTTGCAAAAAGGGGATTGTGTGGTTATACATCAGGTCTTGGTTGTGTGGTTAGCAGAGCAGTATAGATGGCGCATGATAGGGCGTGGAGACGTCAACCGTGCTCTAATTTACGCTTCCACCACCACCAGTCCCAAAAATAGGCAAGTGTATATTTCAGCTGGTAAGTAACGAAACTAGGATTAACCTGGCAAGTCACCAGCGGATTTTCACCCGCCAAAAATTATTAAACAAAGGACGTCACACCTCCCAGCGATGTCTAACGACACAAATGGACTGAAGATAGATATATTCTCGATTCAAACTTTGACTGGGACATAGAAAGATTGTAATTTTAGCTCAGTTTCAATATTAATTAATTTTATTTTGAATAAAACTTTGACATGGAATTCCTGCACTTGGCCCAGACAGAAAGACACAAATCGACAAAACTATTCAGGACTCTAAATTATTAAAGTTGTCTCAATTTTCTATTGACCTAATTTATTAATAAGCCAACGTTACTTTATTCAGGGAAGATTATTATCATGTTTCCTTTAGCAAAAATAACTGCAAATCTTAAGGGAATTAAGTATCAAGTTGTGAAGAGTTTTAGAAGAAAATGTCTTGTATCGTCTTCGTCTTATTGTAACAATTTTAATGGCTATGTTGGTGTTATTGTGAAATATCAGTTCTGCATTCACAGGAACAGCAAACCATGTCTATTGCCAAAGCTGGCATCATCTGCTCCCTAAATGCCCGCACATCCATCCTGGCAGCTGCCAATCCTGTAGAGTCCCAGTGGAACAAGAACAAGACTATCACAGAAAACATTCAACTTCCTCACACGTTGCTGTCTAGGTAAGTTCTCTTTATTTACCGCTTTCCGGTTCTGGCTAATTTATTCCTGTTTGTCTCTTTTCAGTCCAGGGCGCGTGCCGGAACTTCATATGTCAAATAGTTTTCCCCTAAATAAAATAATTTAATATTAAACAAATTGAGCTAAAATTACAATTAAAGATCTAAACCTTTAAGGCACAAATGTCCGCATAGGTGGACAAGTAAAAATACTCCAAGTCTCCCTACAGTCCACCTAAACAGACACGCAATAAGAACATTTGCAGATCGTCATCAAAAAGTTATTCTAGAGCATTGTCGTGTGTTAACACCGGTTGATATACGGCCATTTTGAAACTTTATATAGGGATGCCGTTGTAAACAACCAAAATGGCCGTAAAGTGACTTTGAAAGCGATTTTGAAATGACGTGTTTGCGTTTTCGGGACTTGCGGATTATTCCATTATTGCGGGTGATAAAGGTAAGGTGTTCCGACATATTTTTGGGAGCTCAATCTGTTTAACCTTAAGCACTAGGCCTACAAAAACGGTGTACGGAAAATTTTTTTTTTTTTTTTTTATGGAGTCACTCCCGACAGCCATTTTTTACTGTTGAATACATGCTCCATATATACATGATATTTTGCTGGTTAAAGTATCGTATGTTCGATTACAAATGGCTTCTGAACAGTTTTAATTTTGTATACGCCGTTTGGAGCAAGCCGACTTTTTGCGAAAGGGGAAGTAGGTTGTTGGGAAAGATCTTTATCGAGTAGATCTTTTTATTTTGTTTGTTTAAATGAAAGAACTACGTTTGAATTGGAAACTAACAGTTGTGTCGATATTGTAAACACAGTATCGATAAGTTGTTATGGTTTTCTATCGAAGTGACTAGGCCTAGTGGTCGAGCCCAAATTTGTTCTGAGATTTTCATAAATTTTCAACTTCATCTTTTTGAATCTCAAAAACTAACAAACACACAACAACAACAATAACACCCACATGTTTATTATCCTATTGTGTGTCTGCACTCCAGAAAATCATATTTATTGACAAACAAACATAAAAATTAAAAATTTTGAAAGACGACTACCATAGCGACTAATTAAGAAAATTAATTAGGTCAAATTTTTTGTTTTTAAATGTGGCGTGCTAAAGGTTAATTTGTTTATTTAGCCGTATTAACTACATTTGTAAGGGAAAATAGCAGATTTGACGATCTTGTAAGAAAAACTATCAGCGTTCTGTGACGATTTTCACATTCCGACGGTCCCGATTCACTGCGAAATGGGCAAAATCGAAATGTTGTGGTCTTTTTAAAATGTTCACATTCATCTTCTTGTATCTCATACACTAACACACACACGTCAAAAACAATAACACCAAGTAGTTCTTTATTCATTTATGTCTCTACACACACAAAAATCATATTTATACAACAACAAACAAACAAAATACAGATTTTCAAAGTGATCAACCTAGAAAAACGTGACGTGCTGAAAAATAATTCAGTGGTTGTGGGAACTTCCGTACTTTTATAACTCAGGGCCCTAAAGGTTAATGTTGACTAAAAAACAAGCAGGATGTAAATACAGAGAGAACAATATCTTTGTCCATACAATATGTATTGTTAAAACTAAAACCAAGATTTTGTAGATACATTCCTGTATTTTGGACAATCTGTTCAGATATCTCCCGCGTGTTGCCCATGAACTAATGTAGTACACGTTTCTGTACATAATAACCAGTCTTGTTTCTGATATACCTTTATAGATGTGTCTAAAATTCACCCTGTTTTCAGATTTGATTTAATCTTTTTGTTGCTGGACCCACAAGATGAATTGTTTGATCGTCGCCTCGCCACTCACCTGGTGTCTCTGTACTTCAGAAGTAAAGAGGAGGAGGAGGAAGAAAATCTGGTGAGTCTAGATAATCTCTCTCCAATTTTGATTATATTTGTTTAATTTGGCAAGCTTTCTCCCTGTTCTGTCTAGTTCATGTTCAGTTCTGGCAAGGTTTCTACCTAATATAGCAAATCTAGTCTTTATCAGTTGTGTTGTTTTGTTTTTTATAGTTGTCGTTAATTAAAAAGAAAATATATTCTCGATTTGTGACTTTCTGCACAGGCCAAAATGTCAGAATTCTGTGCGTCAAAGTTTTATTACAAATAAAATGAATAAATATTGAACAAATTGAGCTAAAATTACAATCTAAACTACATATGACACATAATTAAACAATCTATCCCATCAATCATTCATAATAAAGATTGAATGTGTACATTAATACGCAATTGGAAAGACAATTTTTTGTTGCTATTTCGCAAACATATTCCTTTACACATACCTTTCCTATTATGTGTCAAAGCCTGAATCGAATGGTAATATCCACGAGTAGTCCAGATGCATGATCACTGGACTGATCAGGTAATAAATCATTTCTCTGATATTTAAGCACAATTTTACTTGTGAGAAATGATTTGAATTTCTAATATCTTTAAACCCCCCCCCCCCCCCCCCCCCCCCCAAACAAAATTCCCAAACTAAATCACTATTCACAAATGCATGTTTCAGAGGTCAGTTTTTGGTTCTAGCTGGTAACTAATTTTAGATTTTCAGCATCCGATTTCGTCACCTATGAGCTGGAAAGTGTTAACCTTTGTTTGTGATTGTACATTTGCCTTGCTAATAATTGAAGATTGAACCACATTACTGTTCATTATCTTCTAGGTAAAATTAAGTCGAAGCTGCAGTGGAACTCAAGGTTAAAAAGTTGATTAAAAACATTAACACTAGAGCTGTCAAGTGGTGCATTTATTCTGTGATAATCTGCCGTTATGACAATTGGAAGGTGAAAGGCTCAGTTACTGTGTGAGGACAGAAACAAAGCCTTACTTACTCAGTTGTTGAGTTCATTCTCATTGTCCATGTGATTTGTTAGATATTTTCATTTGTTATTTTTGTTCCTGTTAACAGGATCATTTTCATCTAGTTGTATAATCAAGATTTGTTACAAACTTATTGTCTGAAGTAAACAGCAGAAGTGACTACTTAACGTCTTTATAATGGTTTAGAAGACTCTGCAGAGTCTGTATACAACCAGTTACATTTGCATTACCCTGCTCTAAAAGCTATGTGCATCCAATCTATTCTTAAATGCATTAACTGTCCCTGCCTCCACCACCTCCTGGGGCACACAGACACTTATATTTATATGTTTGGTTTTAACCAGCTCTCTGGTCCTTTGTCTTAGTCAACTGATGCAACCTGCAACCCAATAAAATAAATGTACTCATTGCAAGGGGTTACATGTTAAGTACAAAATTGAATGCTGAAAGTTACTAAACTGTTTGAGTAAAAAATGATCACACAACTCTTTGAGCTATGTGTATTCGATTGCAGGGTACTCTTTGGCCAAATACGAGTAGTTTATTGAATGCACTATTTGGCATTTTTTTTTTTGCGTTCGCCTTATTTCTCTAATCCCCAAGGCGGTGTGCGTTGCACTGTGGTTTTTATTTTGCGCCTGTCGGCCCAATGCATCCGACTTCAGCATGCATTTTATGTAAGGGTCTGCTTCCTCCTGCATTTTCTAAGGGTTTGCTTCCCCGGGGTAACGGCCGGTGCTGTGATGGGGATCGAACCCAGCACCTTTGGATTGTGAGCCGTGCCACTTATCCACTAGGCCACGCCGTCCCCTATTTGGCATTTAATATGAATCGAACATCCAGCGCATCCATAATTCCTATCGTCAGAAGGGTAAGAATGATGCTGTAAACCAAAATCGTGCATGTAGATGAAGCCGTAAACCCATCTAGGAGAAGGGAAGTTCTGACTTCAAACCTTTAGTTGCTTTACAGGCAATCTAGGGACAGTCAAAATTAGGCTCTATGTACTTTTTGCTTAAAACAGAAGCGGAGAATGAAGAATAACAAAGAGCACACATCAGCAATCCTTATTTTGGATGTCAATCAAGATGTGGAGGAACAAGCTGTACTCTGGACATCAAGGGGATTCAGACCAAGTAGTTATGATATTTGTATCTTGCCCAAGTGGGCACTGGTCCCCTGGTAAGTGCCTAAGTTTTGTTTTTCTATCGGGGCAAAAACAACCAGAATGTGTTCTGGAATGGCAAGCAGCCTTTATTCCTGTTAAATAGCCCTCAAGGCAGACCCTGACAATGAAATAATTATAATGCTAAATGTTTGTGTACACTATATCTTATTTGATGAAAGTATTCTCATTGACACCAAGTGATGAAAGACTTGAGAACAGTTCCTCCGTGTCTGCCGTTATTCATCTCATGTATTTCTCCCCTTTTCTAGGATATGAATATTCTAAAAGACTACTTGACTTATGCCAAGGCGTTTGTGCACCCAAAGATTGGAGAAGAAGCTGGGCAGGCATTTATTCAGGCTTATGTTGAGATGAGAAAGGTTGGTAGCTCTCGAGGGCAGGTGTCCGCGTACCCTCGGCAGTTGGAGTCGCTAATTCGGTTGGCTGAAGCTTATGCCAGAATGAGATTGTCTGATTCTGTAGATGTGGCTGACGTGGAAGAAGCTAGAAGGTAGGCAGTAAAGGTTAGTCAGATAACATGATAGTGGTGATACCAAATGATAGATTCTACAGATAAAGACTGGTCAGATAATATGGCAGTTCTTAGTCGATCTGTACTTCTACAGGGTCATATGCCCCTGTGCAGGTGCCAGCTCTGGTGTGAGCTGGATGTAGCCGGGAGAAGGGTTTCCTACCTAGCGGGCTAGGCTTGAGCAGCTTAATACTCTGCTGCGTTGGGACAAGCGCTTACGAAGGGTGGTTAACTGAGGTGTGAATTCATCTTAACCTTTAGCACACCGCCTTTTTTTAATTGCGAAAATTTGACCTAATTAATTTCTGAATTCCTCGCTATGGTAGTCAACTTTCAAAATTGGTAACTTTTCTGTTTGTTTGACAATAAATATGATTTTCTTATGTATAGAGACACAATTGAATAACGAACATGTGGGTGTTATTGTTTTTGTTGTGTGTTTGTTAGTTTCTGAGATACAAAAAGATGAAGTTTAAAATTTATGAAAATCTCTGAAAAAATTTGGACTCGACCACTAGGCTTAGTTGCTCCGATAGAAAACCATGGAAACCATTAACAATGTATCGATACTGTGTTTACAATATCGACAACTGTTAGCTTCCAATTCAAACGTAGTTCTTTTATTTAAACAGATCTACTCGATAAAGATCTTTCCCAACAACCTACTTCACCTTTCGTCGCAAAAAGTCGGCTTGCTCCAAATGGTGTATACAAAATTAAAACTGTTCAAAAGCCATTTGTAATCTAACATAGGATACTTTAGCAAAATATCGTGTGTATATGGGAGATATATTCAGCAGTAAAAAAAATAGCTGTTGGGAGTGGCTCCGTACAAAAATGAAAAATAATTTCAGCACACAGTTTTTGTAGGCCGAGTTGGTCCTCTAGGGTGTTTGAGAGTGTGCTAAAGGTTAATAGACTCAAACACTAAAAGTAGACCCGCAGCCATCTATACTGTTCTGTTGTTTGCGAATGTCCACAATGAGTAGGATTACTCTTTTGTGCGCCCTGAAAAGGACGTTAAATGGCGGGTTGTAGTAGCTTTTTTCCTCACATCCTGAGCGTGCTGAAGAAGGTGGGCTGGGTACTCCATGCGGTTGTGCTATGCTTGGATTCATCTGTGTGTCATTCACTACTACGGGGATCATGTCGATACCTCACCTCGTTAGCCAGGCCGCCATGAAAACAGCCCGCTTCCAGGGAGGGCTACTAGGAAGCCGAGGTGAGGGTCTTGGCCAGTATGTTTTGCCTAACCCTGACTAACGTATTTTGCCAGACCAGTCGTTAGTCTTCTCCCCTATGCTGCTCTAAACAAACCGCCTAACCATGGCCAGTAGTATACCATGTCACAGTTAGTTGCCTAGTCTTCTCCCCTATGCTGCTCTAAACAAACCGCCTAACCATGGCCAGTAGTATACCATGTCACAGTTAGTTGCCTCTTATGACATGTTGTCTGTCAGGCAGTGGTGCTATTCTTGTCCTTGTCATACACAAAAACCCCGACAGACAACTCAATGTGGAAGTAGTGATACCAAATGATAAATTATATGTACAAGTATATCGAGGCTGGTGAGATGTGATACTAAATGATACATTATATCAAGGCTGGTCAGATGTGATAGTAGTGAAACTAAATAATACATTAAATGTATATGAAGGCTCGTCAGACAATGTGGTACTAGTGATATCACATAATAGATGATATGAGTATCCGAAACATGTGTCATTATCCTGCCATTACAATCTTATCTTTCAGCATTGTTCCCTCTGAAATAATTACATTTGTGCGCAAGGCTCTTTTTTCCTCCTTTCTACTCCTCTTCCATAGCCTTTTTTCTATTCAGGCTTTATTTCTCTTTCTTTCTCCTCTTTCATGCTAGTACAGTGGGTAGGATTTAAATGTCATTTCACATTTGAAATTATAGCAGCTCGTAGGATTCATTGAGGGCCTGGTTCATGTCATGCTATAATGTCATTACATCTTGTCATTTGGTAACAGACATGCAATGAAGAGGTCTGGCAATTATACTAGCTATATGCTAGTTTTTAACCATACAATAAAAGATGATGGTCTTATAGCAGTTACTGCTGTCAGGGATGAAGTGTTAAGACTTCATTGAACTACACCAAACATTTTTTATGAGATAGGGTGTCCAGTTCCCTTCCTCGCTGCCTTTTCTTCCCTAACAGCAAGCCAGGTTCACCATTTACAGTTTGGTTGACACCTGTATCGAAACTCGTGCAGTGCTGCTCAGGCACAATCCTGAGACTGGTTGTAAGGTTGTCTGAGTATGTCTCTCCATTTGACCCTATCCTCTGGTTGATCAGTCCTGAGACTGGTTGTAAGGTTGTCTTGAGTATGTCTCTCCATTTGACCCTATCCTCTGGTTGATGAGTCCTGAGACTGGTTGTCTGAGTATGTCTCTCCATTTGACCCTATCCTCTGTTGATCAGTCCTGAGACTGGTTGTCTGAGTATGTCTCTCCATTTGACCCTATCCTCTGTTGATCAGTCCTGAGACTGGTTGTCTGAGTATGTCTCTCCATTTGACCCTATCCTTTGGTTGATCAGTCCTGAGACTGGTTGTAATGTCTGAGTATGTCTCTCCATTTGACCCTATCCTCTGTTGATCAGTCCTGAGACTGGTTGTCTGAGTATGTCTCTCCATTTGACCCTATCCTCTGTTGATCAGTCCTGAGACTGGTTGTCTGAGTATGTCTCTCCATTTGACCCTATCCTCTGTTGATCAGTCCTGAGACTGGTTGTCTGAGTATGTCTCTCCATTTGACCCTATCCTCTGTTGATCAGTCCTGAGACTGGTTGTCTGAGTATGTCTCTCCATTTGACCCTATCCTTTGGTTGATCAGTCCTGAGACTGGTTGTAATGTCCGAGTATGTCTCTCCATGTGAACCTATCCTCTGCAGTTCTCTTTATTGCAGCATAAGTTCGTACTTTAATGTCTCTGCATCCCTGAGGTGTAAAGGTGGGCCTATCGCTCCTGACGTGTTTGAATCTTACACAATATTTGTTTTTGTGCGCCTATGCCATTGAGTACATTGTCATTGTATTTTCTTTCTGTCCAGCTCACTCTTTCCATTCTACAGCACCACCACATTTCAAACTCCTCCAAACTTTTTTTTTTTTTTTTCCCTCTCTTTGCTAGTCTATGTTTTAATTACAGTGCAGTTGGCCATATATGAGTTGTGATTGTTTTCTTCCGTTCTATCCTGATATTCTTGGAGGTTTGTATTACACTGCAGCCCTTTTTTTGCTGTGTTTATTTTCATGCCAAACTCTGCCTGTGCTATTAATTTTTTCAAGCAGCGTTTGCAACTTTGCTATTGATCCTCCTACTATCGCTTGGTCATCGGCAAATTTGATGGCATTAACATTGACACCCCTATTACAACTCTGTATAACTTTGTCCATCATCATCTCAGAATACGTGTTAGAGAAACTTGGTGAAAGCAAGCAGCCATGTCTTATAGAAACTGGATTTGTGAGACCTTCTGAGATTGAAATAAATGCCTATTGATGTTCATACAGGTTATGGATTATATAGTAGGACTATTCTTACTTTTCTTCTTGTGATAGCATCTTTGATAACACGAGTTCCCGTGGATAACTTTACCATTATTTGGAGCTCTACGTACAATGCTGAGTTTAATTTTGTGTTGTTTTTTTTACTTTTAGCAGACTGGCATTTTCATTGTCATTATTTTTCAGGCTGTACAAGGAAGCTCTAAAACAGGCGGCTGTGGATCCGTCCACCGGCAAAATTGATATCACAATTTTAACTACTGGTATGAGCGGTGCCGCTCGGAAACGTAAAGCTGAGATAGCAGCTGCCCTGAAGAAACTGATCCAAGCTAAGGGCAAAGTGCCAACTCTGAAACATCAGAAACTGTACGAAGACTTCAGAGAGTCTTCAGATGTGGTAAGTTAATGGAGACAGTCCATGAAAGTTTACATAAGTTTTGTTAAAAAAGTCTTCAGATGTGGTAAGTTAGTGGAGACAGTCCATGAAAGTTTACATAAGTTTTGTTAAAAAAGTCTTCAGATGTGGTAAGTTAGTGGAGACAGTCCATGAAAGTTTACATAAGTTTTGTTAAAAAAGTCTTCAGATGTGGTAAGTTAGTGGAGACAGTCCATGAAAGTTTACATAAGTTTTGTTAAAAAAGTCTTCAGATGTGGTAAGTTAGTGGAGACAGTCCATGAAAGTTTACATAAGTTTTGTTAAAAAAGTCTTCAGATGTGGTAAGTTAGTGGAGACAGTCCATGAAAGTTTACATAAGTTTTGTTAAAAAAGTCTTCAGATGTGGTAAGTTAGTGGAGACAGTCCATGAAAGTTTACATAAGTTTTGTTAAAAAAGTCTTCAGATGTGGTAAGTTAGTGGAGACAGTCCATGAAAGTTTACATAAGTTTTGTTAAAAAAGTCTTCAGATGTGGTAAGTTAGTGGAGACAGTCCATGAAAGTTTACATAAGTTTTGTTAAAAAAGTCTTTAGATGTGGTAAGTTAGTGGAGACAGTCCATGAAAGTTTACATAAGTTTTGTTAAAAAAGTCTTCAGATGTGGTAAGTTAGTGGAGACAGTCCATGAAAGTTTACATAAGTTTTGTTAAAAAAGTCTTCAGATGTGGTAAGTTAGTGGAGACAGTCCATGAAAGTTTACATAAGTTTTGTTAAAAAAGTCTTCAGATGTGGTAAGTTAGTGGAGACAGTCCATGAAAGTTTACATAAGTTTTGTTAAAAAAGTCTTCAGATGTGGTAAGTTAGTGGAGACAGTCCATGAAAGTTTACATAAGTTTTGTTAAAAAAGTCTTCAGATGTGGTAAGTTAGTGGAGACAGTCCATGAAAGTTTACATAAGTTTTGTTAAAAAAGTCTTCAGATGTGGTAAGTTAGTGGAGACAGTCCATGAAAGTTTACATAAGTTTTGTTAAAAAAGTCTTCAGATGTGGTAAGTTAGTGGAGACAGTCCATGAAAGTTTACATAAGTTTTGTTAAAAAAGTCTTCAGATGTGGTAAGTTAGTGGAGACAGTCCATGAAAGTTTACATAAGTTTTGTTAAAAAAGTCTTCAGATGTGGTAAGTTAGTGGAGACAGTCCATGAAAGTTTACATAAGTTTTGTTAAAAAAGTCTTCAGATGTGGTAAGTTAGTGGAGACAGTCCATGAAAGTTTACATAAGTTTTGTTAAAAAAGTCTTCAGATGTGGTAAGTTAGTGGAGACAGTCCATGAAAGTTTACATAAGTTTTGTTAAAAAAGTCTTCAGATGTGGTAAGTTAGTGGAGACAGTCCATGAAAGTTTACATAAGTTTTGTTAAAAAAGTCTTTAGATGTGGTAAGTTAGTGGAGACAGTCCATGAAAGTTTACATAAGTTTTGTTAAAAAAGTCTTCAGATGTGGTAAGTTAGTGGAGACAGTCCATGAAAGTTTACATAAGTTTTGTTAATGAGATAATGATAATCGGCGGCTTAACCATGATCTAGGAGTATTTTTGTTTTGTTTTTGCGTTCGCCTTATTTGCCTAATCCCCAAGGCGGTGTGCGTTGCACTGTGGTTTTTATTTTTGCGCCTGTCGGCCCAGTGCATCCGACTTCAGCATGCATTTTATGTAAGGGTCTGCTTCCTCCTGCATTTTCTAAGGGTTTGCTTCCCCGGGGTAACGGCCGGTGCTGTGATGGGGATCGAACCCAGCACCTTCTTGTTGTGAGCCGTGTCACTTAACCACTAGGCCACGCCGTCCCCTCTAGGAGTATTTAACATAGGTGGGATTGTCCGAGTGGTCTACCGGGGTGTTTGTCTATGACAAGAATAACACCACTGCCTCACTGTGTGACTTGGGATAAACCTGACCATGGTTAGGTGGTTTGCTAAGAGCAGCATAGACAGCACCTAACAGGCTGCAGGTCTACTTTGCTCTAGTGTTTGAGTCTGTTAAAATGGACTCACACATCAGTTAGCCACCCTCCGAGAAACTGATTGTATACAGATTCTTAAGAGTTCTAAACCAGGATAAAGACGTTAAGATTAGTGTGAATAGAATAGAAAAAAGAACACGAGAATAAATAACAAAGAAAGAAAGCCCATCAAGTTTAATAGTCAGATAATAATAATAATAGCTGTCCATCGTCGATGAGGACCGCCGACATCATCCTTGTCACAGATTTCCCTGTTGGGTGTGGGTGCGCATGTGGCTGAACAGGCCAATGCGAGCACGAAAACATCTGCTACATATCGGGCACACGAGGTTTGTAGAAGGGGATGGTGTTCCCGCTGCTCGGGATTTCCGCGTCTCGCGTCTGTTCTGGGCTTTCACAACACGGTCATCTTCACCAGCAGCTACACCCGATTTGACTGCGCTTCTCCAGTCAGATCTGTTTTTCGCAAGATATTCCCAGTTGTCGATGTCTATCTGGCAACTTTTTAGTGAGTCCTTCAGACCGTCTTTAAAACCTTTCTTTGGGCGCCCTCTCTCGCGCCATCCCTCTCTCAGCTCGCCGTAGAGAAGCTTCTTTGGGAGCCGCTCGTCTGACATACGGACGAGGTGTCCGGCCCATCCTAGTCGTGCTTTTTCTAGCAGTGAATGGATGCTGACAGATAAGGTTCAGATTCTAGACAGATGGGCAGACCACTTCTGTAAAATACTAAACCACCCATCGTCCATAAATAAAGAGGCCATCCGGCGAATGCCGCAGGTGGAACTGAACCTGGCGTTGGATGAAGTAATCACTGAGGAGGAAGTCGACAGGGCAATCAGTTCACTATCTATAGGAAAAGCTCCAGGAGCTGATGCAATACCAGCAGAGGTATATAAGACAGCTGGCCCATCCCTCACCAGAAGGATCACTGAACTCTTCTGTCACATGTGGGCTGAAGGTAAAATTCTGCAGGAGCTAAAGGACGCCTCAATCGTTCACCTATACAAAAGAAAAGGCAATCGTCAGGATCATCGTGGAATATCGCTACTCTCCGTAGCAGGCAAGATCCTAGCGCGCTTACTGCTAAACAGGCTCAACAAACACCTTGAACAAAGCCACCACCTCCCAGAAAGCCAATGTGGATTCAGAGCCGGAAGAGGAACAGTGGACATGATTTTTGCCGTACAAGAGAAGTGTCGAGAGCAAAATCAGGCCTTGTACACCACATTTATTGATTTGACAAAGGCATTTGATACAGTAAACAGAGGAGGGCTGTGGATGATAATGTCTAAGTTTGGCTGCCCCAACAAGTTCATAACAATGGTGAAACAGCTACACGAAGGCATGTGTGCTCGTGTACTGGACAGCGGTGCAATCTCTAAAACGTTTCTAGTATCAAACGGAGTAAAACAAGGATGTGTACTCGCCCCGACTTTGTTCAGCATGATGTTCGCTGCCACGATGACATACGCCTTCAGATCATTGGAGCTTGGAATACCCATAAAGTACCGCACAGATGGCAAGTTACTCAATTCCAGAAGAATAAAGGCCAAAACCAAAGTGGCTGGCGACATAATCAGGGAACTTGTATTTGCTGACGACTGCGCTCTAATGAGCAACTCAGAACTGAACATGCAGGTTGGAATGGACCAGTTCTCTGCCGCATGCGAAAATTTTGGCCTGACCATAAATGCCAAAAAAACAGAGGTCATGTACCAACCAGCACCAGGCATGCCGTACACAAAACCAGAGACTACAGTCAGCGGGCAGACGTTGAATGCCGTAGCCAAATTCACATATCTGGGCAGCACGCTGTCGAGATCTGTCAGCCTAGACGATGAGGTGGCAAGCAGAATAGCAAAGGCCAGCACAGCCTTTGGTAGAATGCGCTCGATGGTCTGGGCATCAGCGTCAAGACCAAACTCAAAGTCTACCGTGCAACCATCATTCCAACCCTACTATACGCTTGCGAAAGCTGGACAGTATACTCTGGACATGCAAGGAGGTTAAACCACTTCCACACAGGTTGCCTGAGGCGAATATTCCACATCCGATGGCAAGATCGTGTCACTGACATCGAGGTTCTCTCGAGGGCTAACATGCCCAGCATCCATGTAATGGTCAGATAAAGAAGTGCTAAATGTGACCTGGGAAGTAACATTGATTAAGACATGAAAACAAACCAAGATCTGCTTTCAACTCTTCTCTCGATACAGAATTCTGTAGCATGCTTCTAAGAAAAAATGGACAAAAAGACTTAAAACATGCATGTGAAGTCTTCGGTCGTTCTCAAACTCCCGCTACCAACCCCTGAAAAGGGTTATAGAAGTAGCAGGATGTTGTCAGAACTGAATGCGCTTTGTTTACAGCAAGATTGCAATTTTTGCACTGTTCAGTTCGACTGACATATCTGACTTCAGTAGGCATTTTTGGGTACTGGGTCAGACTTCCCTCTTTGATCTCTTCTCCTTAGCCAGTCTCTGCTCTGTTGCAGCCTGTTATCCAGGATCACCGCTTGGAGGTGTAGAAGGGTCTTGGCAGCTCTAGTTCGCTGACTGCTGCAGCTCATGCACTGCTCAGCATCTTCATCTTTGTTCATGTTAGATGACCAGAGGTAATGGTATACACAGATCTGTGGGAAAGAAGACTGTAGCAACCAATACAGCAGGAAATTGGGAAGATAGTGAGAATGGATAGGACACACTCAGAAAAAAGCTAACAATATAACAACCAGACATACATTGGATTTAGAACCCACAGAGAAAGAGATAAATGAGATGGCAAAGAAACACCAGATGGAAAACGGTTGAGGAGGAAGTCAGTTCAGCTGGAGTATTGTGAGCAGAACTCAAGAAGCCAGCATAGAATAGGAACAGTTGGAGAGTATCTGTTGCAGCTCTGTTCCAAGGGAACAAGATGACCTTTAGCTATTAGATTGTTCAATCAAATTTCTATCTCAGTATACTTGTTGATTGCATGCTTCTCAACTTCTGGGTCCCCATGAAACATAAGGATGCAACCGTTGCTTTTCATCAAATCCTTTTCTTTTGTGTGGGTAACCTTCTTGAACTACGCCCAAGAAACCATTCTCTTCTGCTTCTTGAACTCTGTCCATGAAACCACATTTTCTTCTGCACAGAGTGCTTTTTAAGGCTCCCCTTAATTCGCTTCCCTCGTGGTTTTCATTCTGACCGCTGTTCTTATCATAATTAAGTTGTTCTACGCTTATAATAATTAAGCTGAACTCTTGAAATACGTGAGGCTTGTTCATATTGTGTACACCAGCTGTCATCTTTAAGTAGAGCTATAGGCACTCAAAAAAATCTCAGCCGTTTGCTAATTTGCAGAGTTTTATGGAACATGCGATATCTGAAATGGTTGCTCCTTTACTATTGAGGAAGGCATAGTGCTACCTTATCTCCATTTAAGGTATATAATGGCACCTAAAGAAGATTTTGCATGGAACCAGTAACTTCACCATTAAAACACATTGCCACAAAAAACAAACAAAAAAAACCACCAATGCGAACAAGCTCAGACTTTTGGCTTATGTTTCAAAACATCCTCAACTACACTTGTGACTACTCACAATAAATGGTTATATCTATTTGATTTTCAACTGTACATTTCTTTATTTCTCAGCCCATCACCAAGGAAATGTTTGATGATGCTCTACGTGAACTGCAGGATGAAGACTTCCTCATTGTCACCAACAAGGTTATCAGGCTCTGCTCAACTTAACTTCCCAAAATAAGATTCATTTCTTGACTTCTGATTCCTGAAGTTTCAACACATGGAGAACAGTTTACTGCAAATTAGAAGTTTATTTGATTTCACTTGCAGATCTTAGTACTTATGCTTATTGTTTGTGATAGTTTAGTTTATTTACATGCAGTGGTCACATATAGTCAGTCACTGCTCTTCTATCATGTGGTGTAGAGTCTTCTTTTTATTTACTACGAGATAAGGTAGTCTGTCCAATGCCCAACCATACTTAGTCGCTCCTCTTCTACCTTGAGGTTTTCTTTGTGGTTTTTAGTTAGATGGCATAGTCTGACTGATTCTTAGTTGTTTCTTACAACATGCCTAGTAAGTGTTCATATTATTTGCTCCCCGTAACACAAGCTGCCTTAGTTACACACCTTCAATAGTCTAGACACTAGAACCAAGTCTGCTGAGACCTAATAATACAAGTCTCTGCTATGACGACCTACAAGCACAATCAAGTCTCTGTTGAGACCTACAAGCATTATCTTCACGTTATAGGAGAGCAGGTGACTTGCATATGGTTGCCGATTTGTACAGACATCTCACATAAACATGTAACACGAAGCAGTCATCAGTTTGTCAGGTAGTTTATTATTGTGTAATCAGCAGAAGATGACAACACTTGAATTCTCTAGTGACCACTGTGTGTGGAAGCCATAGCCCTGGTGTTTTGAGGAATCAACTGGTCTGTTACTAAGAAGGGTTCTGTGTATGACACAGGTGAGAATAGGATCACTCCAACCCCGAGAGCATATAAGGATTATTTTTCTTCTACCATTCACATAAACCTGCAGTGTCTGAATTACCCTTCTGATTTTAAAACCTGATACAGAAATGATTGCATTCCTGGAGAAGAGGCTAGATCCTTTGCACAATGCCTACATGAGAATTGATCAAACCAGGCTAGGTCTGCCACATCACATGTCGTGCTTCTAGTATAGGAAGTGCTGGTGAATTGTGAGAGAAATTCATGTTTGAGGCAGAGAAGGAAAAAAAAAAAAATTACATCCGACAAAGAAAACCATGTTTTTGAAGCTGTTCATTAATAATGTATTATGCTGACTATAAAAAATGTTAATATTATAAATAATCAATGTTTGTGACAAGAAATAAATTACCAACCAGAAATTGAAATTCATTTAAAGAAGAGAAATTCGATGTAATGCAATATTTATTATGACTATTGAGATAAGTCATGCTGTTAAACTTGATACTTTTGCCAAAAGAAGCAAGAAGTTTGACATGTTTAGTTGTGTACCTGCTTGTAAGATGAATTGAACAACAGAAAGAAGACCATGAATAGCAGACAGATCCGTCAGTCTCTGTGTTGTGGATGTAGAAGCAGTAATTCCTGTGTCTGCAGTGTACATGTAGTTTTATCACATCTACATTCGTTCTCAGTCTCCCACAAGGCCTTTGCGTTGTGTCGCTAGCTTACAGCTTTGACTGCAATGTTTGCACCTTTCGTCTGACACATCCGTCTTTGGCAGGCAGACCACAACTATTTTACAATATGCATGCATAGGCAAATTTCCTTGAACATAAAATAAATGTCAGTATAATCAACAATTGTCATGCCATCATTTTATACTGAGTTGTACTGGAGATGAAAACATAAGTATGCTTGGTGTGAGAGAATATGTGTTTGGGTAAAAGTAGTGAGTGGAAAATAAAGGCACTAGAAAGCTGGTATTCCTTGTTTGTGTAAGTTGGTTTGTCGTAGATAGTTTTGACAGACAAATGCAGAGATTTAATGTTAATCTTGCCTTTTTTTTTAAAATAGGGCCCCATCCAAAGATAATTTGCATTATCTTTGATGAGCCGATACGAAAAAAAAAAGTAAGTCACATCATGCGGCGCATAGGAAATATGGTGTTAGGTCCATATTATTTGTAACCAACGGCACATAATGATAATGTCATCATCACGTCGGCCGCCTTTACTTCCCAGATTTTTTGGTACCCAATTTCTGTGGCTGGATCGGCCACAAGGGCCGGTTTGTGATCCGGAAAAGAAAAAAAAAAAATCGTCTGACTGGGAAGTCAGTGCACTACCCTACCACACAGCCCCCTTGGTGAGCCAATGAAACATTTGTTTGATAGGAATGAGGCAGCCTCAAACACATAACAAATCTAGACTCACTTGGGAAGAAGATACTAATATCCAATCGGGCAATACATGTTAGAATTAGGTAAAACATACTGATTAGACTATGTTGGTCAGATAAAACATACTGATCAGACTATGTTGGTCAGATAAAACATACTGATCAGACTATGTTGGTCAGGGCCAGACAAAACAGACTGAGTCAGGGTTGACTTCACTTCCAAGTAGTTTTCTCTATGGAAACAGGCTGTTTCATGGTAGTCTGTGATCCACATTGCAGTAAACTTATTGAGGAGCCTCACATTGCACTATAGCCTGAATAACCTAATCACTAGGAGAGCCACTGTAACCCACCAGAGTGGCATTAGCAATAACAATGGACATTGGGGGGGGGGGGGGGGCATTTGTCCTGAAATGCCTTTTAGGTTGACACATCCAATTTGAGCACAGGTTTGCCTTCCCACCACAATCCTTGGTCAGACTAGACTAGTGCATCCTGTTTCAGGGCTGCCAGTGTAAGTGGAACATTGATCAGCTATGGTTTGCTAACCCTGAAGCAAGCAGTTGGCTATGGTTTGCTAACCCTGAAGCAAGCAGTTGGCTATGGTTTGTTAACCCTGATGCAAGCAGTTGGCTATGGTTTGCTAACCCTGATGCAAGCAGTTGGCTATGGTTTGCTAACCCTGAAGCAAGCAGTCAACTATGAGTCACTGATTGCTGTCAGCTCATGCACTGCTACATCTTGGCCCCCAACAATGAACTGACCTCGTCATGTGACTGAGGTCCCTTCTCATCTGCCATGTATTCATTTAAAAAAAAATAATTTTACATGGAATTAGGTAGCCAGCCCCATGCACAATGCTCTTTAGACATCTCTTACAGATACTTTATTGGTCCGGGTAGTACACATGTATGATGTCCCACACAGGGCCTCATACTTTAACCCATTTGTCATGAATAGTTTGTGTGTGTGTGAACATTTACCTGTTCATGAAATGATATGAAACTATAACAATGCCTGGTCCTGAGAATTGAATACTGTCAAATTAAAAACTGAAGGCACTAAAGTAATACTCAAAGGATGAGGGTTTGTCACTTGACATGAATTAGCCAATGAATTAGTTTGCAGAAATTACTGAGACAAGTGATCTGTTGTGCATGAATACACTTGTGAATACAGTGTTTTTGCATAGTCTAACAAACTGTGATCATCAAGATTGCCCACAGGTGATGTCGAAGAAATGTTGCATAGCTTAACATAAAAAGAAGCATTCATTTAAGTTTATGGTGGATGACGCCAAACAGTTCTTGCACACCAAACACTCCTCCACAAACCATATTACGATTACTTGTTGACCGCTGCTCCTAGAAACAGATTATTATTTTCCCATCCTGTTGTATCATACTTATCCAGGTAGTAATCACTCAACTGATGTGGCTGAATATCAGGGAGACTACAGTAAAGCTGAACAGTTTTACCCAAATATTTTTGTAGTGCTGGCATTTGACCAAAAGGTATTTGTAAAAGACAGAACAAATACAAAACATGCACAAAGAAGTTAACAAATCAATTATTTAAATATGAAAGTGCCAAAATTCTCAATTCAAGTCTCAAATCACCAAAGAGCTGGTGGGCAGGGACGTCCTCAACAAGGTGGACAACTTGGCCAAATTTGTGACCGTTTAGCATGTTGTGTGTGCTTTCATCAAGCCTTGTCAGTCAGCTGACCTCTCGTAGTTTGAGACACGATCATGCCAGTGGATCACAAGAATGTGCTTCTGCTGCACATGTGGGAGGCTTCTGATCGCTCTTCAGAATGGTCCATGTTTCGGATACTGATTTCACTTATAACACTACTATGCCACACAATGCAGTAATCTATTCTGATTATCACCTACACAATAAACCAACAAAAATATATTGCAACACTGAGAATGAAATAATACAATGGGTATGATAATAAAGACATGATCACTAATTCTTTACAGCCTAATTAGCACTACTTACATTCTGAACAGACATCTCCTCGTTGATTGTTGCATGACATTTTGTAAGTAAAACTGAATTAACAAATAGAACTTTACGTGTATAACTTCCATATCACATGATGGCTTCGGGAACTTGACTCGAGTATACAATCTTTTTATTGAATACTATACAGCCAAGTTTTTCCTGTATGTTAGTAACTACACGCAGTGAGGCTGGCTCAACCGTTATTTAGAATTTTCTACATTTGTTAAACTCCTGTCCAAATGACGGTCACTTTTAGTAAGGAGAACAAAGGTGCTGTTGTGGCTGAATCAAAATCTCGGCAGGTAGTCAATATTCTATAGTAAACTGGCAAGTAAGGCGGTTGGTCAAAGTATGTCCACCAACGGTGCATGTGTTGTATACGGTAAGGGTCAGTCCCATGGCAACAATTGCCGTTGGGGATGAAAATAACCCTTCGTGTACCGGTACTACGCTGCAGCGTAAGTGAGGTTGGGTGCCCAGTTTCCTTCCTTGCTGTTAGTACTTTCCCCAATTCATATGTCAGGTACCCATTTACAGCTGGAGCAGCGGTAATACTAGGAACGGACCACGCCCGGATTGATTCCTGTCCATGATTTTAAACCCCAGCGCGCTGTAATTCCAGTCTTAGTAAACCAGCTCACTGTTGACTAGGCTACATGTTCCATGTTGTATACTATACATGGATATAAACGCTTGAATTGACTTAGTCGCTCCACTTCAAGCATGGTGGAGAGGGGGGTAGCCAACCCCATGTTCAACCCTTTCTAGTTCTGGTTACCTCTTTCAGGTTGCAGCGCTGCTAGTGTCCTGTAACGCTCAGACGTTGTGATCATATTTTGCATTATGTCCTACCCTGAAGCACTGTATTTAGTTGACCATTTTATTTAACATCAAACTATAAACGTCAACTCTGCATCAATACAAAAGTACAGATAGGCCGGCCATGTGGTCTGCATGACTGACAATATATGGACGAGGAGGACATCTTTCTGGTGGGTACAACTAAAACCAGCCGCCAGCAAAAGAGATGGAGAGATGAGCCGCATCACGCCTTTAGACCATCATAGTACTCCAGGGTGAAGGACAGACACGGATTCAAGCCGTTTTTGGCTACCTGGCATAAGGTAACTTTGCCTGATTGAATACCAGGAATCAAGTAAGTATAAACATTAACGTCTTGTAAAAATGATGAGTTCACCTGTCTTGGACTGGTAGGCTTCATATTGCGTTTAAGAATATCGAGGCGTAATGACATTTTTTTGGGGGTGAAATTTTAAGCCATTGTTTTTTTAGAAGATGAAATCTTTGCATTAAGATCAGAGAAATGACTTAGTATTTGATCGGCACTGCAATAATAACACAGAATTAGAGTGCCGATGAAAAAAAAGAAAAGCCTCTTAATAACAACACAGAATTAGAGTGCAGATGAAAAAAAGAAAAGCCTCTTAATGTCGTGAAAGTGTAGTAATGATGAGATAACAGACATTTGGACAGTGGAATAAAAATGTACATTTGTTTTTTTCATTCACATTTTAGTCAAGGTATAGTCTGTTGTACTGTGTTTTGCACTTTATCACCCAGTGCATCTGATTTCGGCACACTTTTTTTAATGGGTTCACTTACATAAGTGGTACGACCTTGCTGGTTCATCAATCCAATAAATACAAGTTGGTGCTACGCCTCCCCCAGTAAAGGAAATGATTAGCCTCCATCCAACCTGCACTATCCAGACATACTAATATCCATGTGAATGTGATGCACACTGGGCATGTAATCAGAGAGGAACATACAACTAAACATGGACATGTCAAACACCCAGATATGAGAGAGGAACATACAACTAAACATGGACATGTCAAACACCCAGATATGAGAGAGGAACACACAATTAAACATGGTCACGTTAAATGACCGAGTGGTCTGACGGTGTCTTTGTGTATGACAAAGACAAGAATAGCACCCCTATCCCACAGAGATCATGTTGTAAGAGACGACTAACTGTGTGACATGGCATAATATCGGCTATGGTCAGGTGGTTTGTTAAGAGCGGCGCCTAACAAGCTGTGGGTCTACTTTGCTCTAGTGTTTAAGTCTATTAATATGGACTCGCACATTGGTTAACCACCCTCAAAGAAACTGGTTGTATACAGACTCTGCAGTCTTCATAACCAGTACACAGACGACAAGTTAAGGTTAAACACCCAAATATGAGAGAGGAAGTCATGTCAAAATATGAATACATCAAACACTCAGAAATGAGAGAGGAGCAAATACCAAAACAAGAACATGTTAAACACTCAGTCCGAGAACCAATCATCTATCCTAGAATGCTATCTTTGTAAATAAAACAATCTGCAGTGTTTCTCAATTGAAAGTGCAGGTGGTAAACATACAAAAAGGTACGTTATGTACTGTATTCA
Source organism: Ariolimax columbianus (assembly GCA_036924085.1). Taxonomy (NCBI): domain Eukaryota; kingdom Metazoa; phylum Mollusca; class Gastropoda; order Stylommatophora; family Arionidae; genus Ariolimax; species Ariolimax columbianus. The sequence continues at coordinate 50,047,907 of JAVGWX010000016.1, forward strand.
GAAGCCTCACATTGTGGAAGAATCAATATAACCACTGAAACCGTCTACATGACTTACATTATGATTGCTACCATCTCCATTAATGGTCATGGCCATTATGCTATGCCTCTATATTCCTAACTATCAACAGAAACACCTTACAGTTTGGGAAGGAAGAATAACGTCTGGTCAGGCAAAATATACTGATCAGACATGTTAGGGTCACGCAAAGTATACTGATCAGACATGTTATTCGGAGTCAGGCAAAATATACTGATCAGACATGTTAGTCGGGGTCAGGCAAAATATACTGATCAGACATGTTAGGGTCACGCAAAGTATACTGATCAGACATGTTATTCGGAGTCAGGCAAAATATACTGATCGGACATGTTAGTTAGGATCAGGCAAAACATACAGGCCAAGACCCTTCCTAATAACAAGGTGAGGGATCGATGTGATCCCCGTAGTAGTGAACGACACGCAGATGTAGCCAAGCATAGTACAACCGCCTGGACGACCACGGTCCACCTTCATCAGCACACGCGGAATGTGAGGAAAGCTACAACAACCAGCCACTCCCTGTTAGGGCACACAAAAGAGTACTCATTATGTGCATTCAACAACAACAACCCTACATGTTTCCAACTTCATTCTTGTAATCATGCTCTTAAATTACTGATAAAATTGATGTACCATTTTTAAAATAATGAATTATTTAAAACATACATAACACATTCAGCATTTATACCACTAAAAAAACATGATCACTGACAGCCGGAGGGAGATAGATAAAGCTAGCATTCCTTGTATCACACACTGGATGTAGGCTTGAAGGGAATGTAAAAACCATGTAGAATTCATTATATCTAACAAAATACGGTTGAGGCTGAGAGGATAGTACGTGACATCTAGAGCACAGCAAAATAAGGAACTGTCATTTTAGCTTCATAGTCTACATCACTGCAGCATTGGCCACATACAAATTGGCATTCATTAAACAACAATTATAAATATATTTTAAAATTTAACACAAAAATAGGTAGTCCTTTAGAAGACACTGTCGTCGGGGATGAAGTGTTAGACTTTGGTTTAGATTGTTGTTAGTCAGGGATGACCCATTTCCATCCTCCCTGTCTCGCTTTCAATAATTAAGACAGATACTCATTTTACAGTTGGTTAGACTTGATCTCATGGCGAAACCAGTTAATGCATCATGTACTTATGATGTATGAGACAATCTTTATAACTGAATACTGGAAAGTGACTGTATCAGACTTGCCAAGATTTATAACTGGCACGGCTGAATACTGGAAAGTGACTGTATCAGACTTGTCAAGATATACAAGCTGTCAACAAGAGTGTCTTAGTGGTAGACTGCTTGCTTCACACTGCAAAGGTACTGGGTTTGATACCTGTTATCGATACACTTTAGTTGACCCAGCTGTAAATGGGTACATGGCTTAATTTTAGGGAATAAAAGGTAACGAAAAAGGGAACTAGCCACCCTAATTAAAATCAAAAAGAACAACTGAGGTCTAGTACAATGAACTCATAACACGTCATCCTCGACAGCAGTGCCTGCTATGGGACTACTTTTACCAACACAACCATAGCCATTTAAAACAAAGGTTTCCCCAACAAAGCAACACAGAACAGGCATAGGAAACCCCAAAAATACATTGGAACATACAGTAATATTAACACCTACACGTATATCACAGTTTTGTCAATGGACAGAAAAACTTGCATTTATCACCAGACTCAAAATAAATAACAAAGCCAGAACAGCCTCACCAGCCTAAATAACATTTGGTGGGCTTTGGATTAGGGCACAAACATCACACTAAGATTCAGCTGTGTACTTTTTAGACTTGGCTCTAGTGCCGAGTAGCACAAAAAGAACCGTCCAAATTGTATTCTTCCACAAATCCTGTAGAGTATCATCACCAACAAAGAACTACTTTCATGGAGCAACACAGATGATATGCCTTCTTGTCCTTTTTTTCACTCCAGCTGGAGCATAAGGCCACTACTATAGTTGGTCTTTAGGAAGCCTTAACCAAATCAATCTTTTTGAGGTGGTGGTTTCTGTAGCAATTTGATAGCCACATGCACAACTCTCTTTAGTCGTTTTTAATTACATGCATGTAGATACAGTGGTGGTATTTTTCCCTCAATGGCCCAGGGGTCCACTCACTCAGAGATGCACATCTGGTTGATATTTAAATTGTGGTCCTCAGAAGAAACCCTGACACCATCACCACAACCACCATGATATGGACCCAAAAAATGAAGGTGAAAGAGAGGCTGGCTTAAAACTTGGAGAAGACCCTTAGACGTCAAAATGAAAATCATGAACCTGTGCATTGTATGAAGGGAGGCTTGAGGCTTAGTGTGATGAAGGGAGTTTGTTACTGTCACGAGACATCAACAGGCACGAGTCATTGATCGGAGGCTTGACGCCAAGTGTGGTGAAGATAGTTTGTTGCTGTCACGAGACACATCATCAGGTGTGATGGCCACCGACTGCTACCAAGGATTATAGATGAAAACAACAAAACTTCATTTTTGAAAGTTATCAACAGAGGGCACATTTCACCAGCACATATGACTGCATTTCTTCTTTCTCGACATTCGTCCTGAAAAGGGCATTGTGTGGTAATTTACAACGAGGCTTTGATATCTGCCTATTTTAAAAGTGAAGCAATGTTCATAACAAAAGAGTAGTCATTTATTGGATTTAAACTGAGGTAGGAAAATAGACATTAAAATAACTGGCAAATGTTAAATACAAGGTCAAGTAAGTAAATAAATCACAATCAGTTTTTTTTTTAAAAACATAAAAGACAAAGACCGCTGTCCATCGTAGACGATGATGGCATAATTTATTTTGCTAGCGCTATTTTTAGTAAGAATTAACTTCGCTAATTTTTATCCTCACTCTCTCGTTTCGTGCCGCCCGATCCCAGTAGCAAGTCAAGGATAAGACGGCTAGGGGGTAACTACGAGATGCAGTGGACTCCGCATCAAGCACCCGTGAAAAAGACAGCGGAAACCGGAGTCGAACCCACACCACCTGATCACGAGGCCGACGACTTAATCATTCGCCGCGGAATCCCCCCAAAAACATAAGATACTAATTTGAAAATGATTTATTATTGCAATTACATTATCCCTTATTTCTCAACATAATTTCCACCAACATGGACACACTTATCCCAATACTTTATCAGTGCACCAACATGGACATACTTATCCCATCACTTTATCAGTGCACCAACATGGACACACTTATCCCATCACTTTATCAGTGCACCAACATGGACATACTTATCCCATCACTTTATCAGTGCACCAACATGGACATACTTATCCCATCACTTTATCAGTGCACCAACATGGACATACTTATCCCATCACTTTATCAGTGCACCAACATGGACATACTTATCCCATCGCTTTATCAGTGCACCAACATGGACACACTTATCCCATCACTTTATCAGTGCACCAACATGGACATACTTATCCCATCACTTTATCAGTGCACTCAATTTTCCAGCATAGAACTCTTTGGTCCGTGTCTCAGACAAATTTGCACTTTACGTTCGACCTTAACTTAACGTCTTTATACTGGTTTAGAAGACCCTGCAGAGTCTGTATACAACCAGTTACATTTACATCACCTTGCTCTAAAAGCTATGCGCATCCAGTTTATTCTTAAATGCATTAACTGTCCCTGCCTCCACTACCTCCCCTGGCAATGCATTCCAAGCAGACACCACTCTCTGACTAAAAAAAATATTTCCTAATATCTAATCTGGACCTCTCTTTAGTCAGCTTGTAGCTATGCCCTCTTGTTATTGTGGGTGGCTGTATTTTAAAAAACTTGTTATAGTCGAATTTATCCATTCCTCTGATCATCTTATAAACCTGTATTAAGTCACCACGAATTCTTCTCTCTTCTAGACACTGTAAGCCAGTTTTTCTGAGTCTTTCCTCATTACTGTAATTCTGGAATCCCACTATCATCTTTGTCGCTCTTTTTTGTATTCTTTCCAGCATGTTTATATCCCCTCTATGATAAGGACTCCACACCTGTACACAGTACTCCAATCTAGGTCTAACTAAAGCTTTATACAGTTTGACTATCACTTCCTTGCTCCTATGTTTAATATTTCTTTTTATCATACCTAACACCTCTTCGTCATTCGCAAAGCATCTCCTGTCAAGATGGGATCATGCAATATGCTGTAGGGTAAACTATACAAAAACCCTAATGCAATCACTACACTGCCTATCATTACTCGCGTGTCATCTTGATTCATCTCCACCGCACAGATGTTTCAGTTGCAATCTGAACAGGATGACCAGGTCTGGCTTCATCAGCAAATGTTTAGCGTTCTTGTGAAAATTCATCGACCCAGTTATACAAATGTTTAGCGTCCTTGTGAAAATTCATCGACCCAGTTATACAACACTTTTCGTCATAAACAGTAAGCAGCAACATACACCCCCCCCCCCCCCCCCAAGTCTTTTATTGTAAGCTCATGAGCAAGGACACCATTTTGTATTAAACTGTGCACATGCATGTGACACTTAGCAACACTGTTACCTTTAGCTATCACAAAGATGGATGTTGCTGCCACCTAATGACACCTTTAGAAACTACCAACTACATTTTTCAGCTATCCCATATCAGTGTGTGACCTACTTACTGACTTACCCTCGTACTTTAGAACTTTATATAATGAGCCACGGCAATAGAAGTAAGGAATTCAAATATTGCAGTTTTATTTCAGACCAACATTATGTTTATGGATGTCAATGCTGAACAACAAATAAATAAAAACAAAACTTGCAACAATAGAAATATGGTTTCCAATGAGAATTGTTATGTTTGACATGGGCAGCTGAGAAATCACATTCAGAACATTACAAGAATACATCAGTTGAAGATCACTGCTAACTAAAATAAAAACATGCAAAATTAACTACACACTCCAAAAGTAAGGCATGGAAATCACTGAGGAAAGACAGTGAATGATTGAAGTTAACATGGACTGAGAAAGCTAGAAATAAAAGATTTGAGATGATTCAAAGAAAAAACATTTGAAATGCTCGGGTGGTTGTTCCAAGAAAGCATAATTAGTTCTACAAAGCACGACCACCTGTGTGGATTAAGTGTTGAGTGTATCTACAGTAACAACATTTAGCCTCAAGCTCTTACATCACCATCTGAGAGCCCAATGTAAAGTGAATGAGCTGACAGCAGTCACTGGCTCGGTAGTGGGAGATTGAGAACGAACGCAGAAGAAGAAGTGAGTGGCTCATGACTGACTACTTGAGTTAGCGTCAGTGAACCATAGCTGACCAAGACCCTATAATACCTACCATGTGACGAGCTTGGAAAAGGGTTGCATTCGTGAAGCCCTGCTGAGAAAACAGGGATTGAAAATGGAAAGCAAACCCGATCCCCACAATGTGTCATGCTGAAACTGGATGCGTTGAGATGAAAGATGCAGATATTACAGGCCCGCTATAAACTATGACACAGCAGAACAAACTGTCCCTTTCGAGACATGCGACAAAGAGGACATCTTTATCTAAAAGTAGTCAAACTAAATACCACCAATGGCCCACAACGCTTTTGTAGCTGGGAGTAGAAGTGAGAATAAGTCCTCAACATAATACTCCCAAGACATACGCAACATCTGACAGTAAAAGCTCAGCTCTTTGTCTTCACCTCGTTGAGGGACTGTGCCTTTCCTACTAATAGGGAAGGACTAGGAAATCAGCCTCAGTCTACACCCAGATGCTCTTGCGAGATAAACAGTGTAAGACACAGATGGTAATTCATCTAGGAGATAGGAAACTCTTTGACCTCAAACCATCTGCTGCCTTGCAAGTAATCTAGTAACAGTCAAAGGCAAGAAAGAATTAACTTGGATTAAAAAAACCTTGCTGAAAGTGAAAGCCGTAAAGGTGTAAATATTGCAGTCCATCCAACAGCAAAATGCAGCATTACGTATCTACACTACACAAATTTATAGAGAATGAAGAAAATGATTAGCATCTGTAAAGATAAACAAAAATGTAGGGCAGTTCAGTAAAATAACCATACTCCCCATTACAATTGAACAGCTATGGTGCTCCTGCTGCCCTCTGGGTGGTGTGAGTTTGAGCTCCCTACATCAACAGGGATGTCACATTCACATAATCCATTTCCCAAAATACACAATGGCAGGTAAAGACATATAATGCCTGCTGCAAATAGTAATACCCATATGTTGAGCTCAAAGTGCCTATTTGTTTTCTACTGTCAGATGCTCCATGTGTAGCATTCCTTTCTTGATGTCAGCACGGTACTTGGCCAGATCTTTTCTAGTCACCATACCAATAGGCTGTAATGAACAAAAATCTAGAATTTTGTCTAATTTATTTGTCACTAGTTTTATAGCTTTATCTAATCACCATACCTATAGACTGCTAAGAAACAAATTTTGTCTTATTTATTTGTCACTAATTTATTTAGTTTTCTTTCACAAAAAACACTTTATGTGCCGATGAAATTTGGAGCGACAGAAGAGAGAATACGTTGTAATTATATATGTCCCGATTGTACCCTTTAAAAGTTGTTCAACAGCATTTGTAACAAGACTTACTTACCAGTACTTACAATTGTCAGAGAATTAAGAAATGTGATCTGATATGACTAATGCTGCAGTTACTACTGTTATTGTTGAGTTCACCCTATTTATGTCTGAGCTTTTTCAATTTTGTTGATAATGTTTCCATTACCAGGTTTCCAAGTCACTTTTATTTTCTATGCCCTTCCGTATAACCATAAGGGTTATGTTGTTGAAAGTATTGTGTCTTCATCAAATCAATCATTCCTTTTTTTCCTCTTGTCAGATGATAGTAATTGTGCTATTAGCACAAAGCCTGGGCAGAAATATAGAGACCATGTGTTGCCTATGCAGTATGGTCCCTCTCTTGGTCTACCTTGTTTACTCCAAGGGAAAGGTAATACCAATACATTTGGAACAAGGCAAGCTGCAGAAGCTGCCTGATCAGCAGTGCAATGCTCTATCTATTCGCCTGTCGGGGCTTCACTCCTAGACCAGCTGCCAACCAAGGTTAAGGCTCTGGTCTGCCCTGCCACAACACTAAGCTGAGGTTGTCTTTCCTCACTCTAGGATAAGGCATTGTATCCTCTTGCGTGTTCTCCGTCGCACATCGTCGGGTGTCAGGTTTTTTTTTGCGTTCGCCTTATTTCTCTAATCTCCAAGGCGGTGTGCGTTGCACTGTGGTTTTTATTTTGCGCCTGTCGGCCCAGTGCATCCGACTTCAGCATGCATTTTATGTAAGGGTCTGCTTCCTCCTGCATTTTCTAAGGGTTTGCTTCCCTGGGGTAACGGCCGGTGCTGTGATGGGGATCGAACCCAGCACCTTCGGTTTGTGAGCCGTTGCCACTTAACCACTAGGCAACGCCGTCCCCTTAGGGTGTCAGGTTTGATAGATGCTGACCAACTTTCAGAGTTATCAGAAAACAGGTTGCACAGCCATACCTGACAAAATACGGAAAGATACACCAGTATCTTATCTGCAAGGCTTCAGATGGTTTGAAATCGAAGTTATCCTTCTCCTAGATAAGCTGCCTTCCTGGCTTTGAGCCCCATCTGCTCGAGACTACTGGTTTTAAGGCACCAATGACTCGTCTTCCGCCCCTTCTCCTGTTAGTCAAAACAGTTCTGCCGCGTGAAGGCCAGGAGCATTTAGTTGGTATTGATAGTTCATCCTCAACCCCACCCCGGCTATAACAACATTTAGAACTCTTATCAAATAATAGGTCCTAAATTATAGACTAACATCACAGCTATAATGTAGGTATGCCCATTTACAGTATGTGGTATGTTTTATGTTTCATTTATAGTATCTCGTATGTGTTCTATCTTCGTATGTGTTCTATCTATTTCGTTTATTGTATGTGGTATTTTTTTTAATCCAGCACAAGATTTGCTTCCTTTTCTGTTTTTCATCTCACTCTTTCTTTCTTTCTTCTATTCTCTATATCTGTTTCTCTATTATTCTCTCTCACTACCTCTCTCGCTTCTTTACTCTCAACCCCTCTCTTACACTCACCCTCTTTCTTTCACACACCCTATTTTTCTCTTTCTCTCTTTTTAACTGTCACTCTCCATCTTTCTGTTCCACCTCTCTCTCCCCTTCACTTACCTCAAAATCATCATTAACAACAACCAAATGTCTCAACCCAAGCCCTCTGAACAACCGAAAAACACGTGGCATAGAAAAATTCTGAGAAAAATAAACAAAAAAGTTATATGATAATGTACCCATTTAAATTTTTCGTCACCTACTCGTCTCTTTCTTGCTCCCTGAAGAGCATGGAGCCACTACTGCAGTATCTCTTCTTCTTCTTCTGCGTTCGTTCTCAAACTCCCGCTAGCAAGTCCTGAATAGGGCTTTGCAAGTAGCAGGATATATTCCGAAGAATGGAATTCGTTGTCTCTTTAGTTTACAGCTTGACTGCGATATTTGCACCTTTCGGTCCGACACATCTATCTTCTGCAGCAGTGTATCTCTAAATTGGGTTGAGTTGGAACATGCTGTCCTTTTGCTCCTCTCAGAGAGTATTTATACCCCATTTTCTATAAGATGCTCAGCACCTATTGACCTGCCTAGAGTGAAATGAAGCCAATTCTGTGCAACATAACATAAAGTGCATCTAAAACAAAGGTAACAGCCACCACCATATGGTAAAAACATCAGTCAAAGCTGCAGCAGTACTCAAAATCTGAAGGTCATATTGAGTAAGTTGTTTCGAATGCCCACAATGAGTAGGTTTACTCTTTTGTGTGCCCTGAAAAGGACGTTCGGTTGTGGGTTGCAGTAGCTTTCCTCACATCTCGAGTGTGCTGATGAAGGTGGACAGGGTCCGCCAGGTGGTTGTGCACTGCATGGCTTCATCTGCGTGTCGCTCACTACTACGGGGATCACGTTGATAGCTCACCTTGTTAGTCCTGCTGCTATGAAAACAGCCCCTTTCCGGGGAGGGCTACAGGGAAGCCGAGGTGAGGGGTCTTGGCTAGTATACTTTGCCTGACCCTAACATATCTGATCAGTATGTTGTGCCTGACCAAACGTTAGTCTTCCTCCCCATATTGAGTCAGAAGAGACAATAAACTTTCGTTACGACTAATATACCTTCGTCACGGACAGAGAACAGCCAAATCAAAAACCACTAACAAACCATGCTGTTGTACAAGCTACTTATGCTTAGTCAAGTTAACTTGACATTTCTTTCATAGCAGGTTACAGTTATTCTTCTTACATTCCCAGTCATGGGCCCTCCTAGATGTAGTGCAATGCGAGACCTCTCAGCAAGCTCTCCACTATGGGAATTACAGTGTTGATCTTCCCCTCATTGGCAAGACTGCTGTAATACAGTGTGTTACCTGGAGCTATACAAGAGAGTGATGTGGGGTCTCTTCTTTATCGGCGTTCATCCTGAGTAGGACGTTGTTGTAGTTTACGAGGTGCAATATCTGCGCTTTTAGGCTCAAACACAATCAGTTTGAACTGGCTTTATTGGGTATCGGGTTTGCCGTCCCACTTCGATCCCTATTCACTCTAACACAGCCTGTTTCCAGGACCATCTCTTGGTATCAGAAAAGGGTCTTGGTCCGCTCGGTTTCACTGGCCCATATGCAAGCAGCCAACTGTGAGTCGCTTGCTGCTGTAAGCTGTGCTGCATCTTTGGTCTCAGGTGGAGTCTTGATCAGTATGTTTGACTATTCACTTGCTATCAATGAAGTATAAACGCTACTCACAAGTGATACTGTATATGGTGTCTGGTTCATGTACAGAGCCAGGTTCATCACACACTCCTTGTCAGCATCGCTCAGCTGAATGTCCTGAAAACAAACATAGCAATCATACGTAAAACATATTCATTTTACGACAAATTGTGGAGGCAACTTAGTTGGGGACTCAGTGGTCTTGAGGTAAAGTGTCTGCCTCGGGTTCCAGAGGTCTCGTGTTCGAATCACGGTGGAGACTGAGATATTTTTCTCGTGGATATTCTGGTAAAAATTCCCATGATCTCTGGGTAGTAAGACCGGGCTTCCTTGATCAGTGTCGATCATGGTTAAAAATTCCTCGGCAGTTGGAAATAGAAAAGAGTAAACTTTACAGCGGCTGTCTGGACAAAATTCAAATGAAAAATCTACACAAGTTATTTGTGTCTTTCCCTAGGTGGTTTGTTAATAGCAGCTATAGATGGCGCCTAACTGGCTGCGGGTCTACTTAGTTCTAATGTTTGAGTCTATTAAGATAGACTCGCACAAACTACCCTCCAAGAAACTGGTTATATACAGACTCTGTAGAGTCTTCTAAACCAGTATAGAGACGTTAAGCTAAGTTAAGTTAACTACTACCATCAACCTTATGTACCAAACAACTACCTTGCACGAGGAAAATAAGAAGAGAACATTCATTATCCCAAAGATCAGAAAAATGAATAGGCCCAAAATTAGAAAGGTCTGACATGACGCACTACAAGATTTTCAATGAATCAAACCCATGACCACTTGTTTCAGATCCTAACAGATATCCAGAGAATAGAAACTCTTGCTTCAGAGAAAACTGTCATCAATTGTTAATTATAAACAAATATCTTCCCATTGCTGAGATCTGACAAGAGAATCTGCAGGACTGAGGAAAGAAGGTTGTTTGCCCCTGCAGTAACCACACAGTTAGCAGGTGGTCTCTATTTCACCACATTTAGAAGAAAATACAAATACATTAGGTCTTACAAAGGTTTTGAACACATTCCATTGTTAAGCTACCAGTTATCAAAACCACTCAGCCTTCTCCTATTCCAGTAATGGTTGACACAACTAAATAATTTATGCAATTGACCTCGTACATTTTTGACACATACACAAATTGGAGAAACTCTGCATAGGACTAAAAAGTATTGTTCCACTCATTTAGTCCGTCAAGTTGACATATTGGATCTGGAAAAATGTTGGAGTCGTCACAGAAACTTATCCTCTGGCGCGAACACTTTCAGCATTGAAAGGGACTGAGCACAAATTGGGGCACTCTTGGTGCAATGTTCTATGAGCCATTTTACATTTCCATTACTTCTTTTCCATCCACTTGTGTCGTGGGGAGCTTGAAACGCTTTTCTTGTGCCAAGTGTTTCCTCATATCCATCTGTCATGAGGCCTTCTTCATCTCATGCCTTGTAGGCAGATCTTGCAAGTGTAAGCATAGAGTGGTAGTTGATAAAATTGCTTTCTCATGAGATGACTGAACCATATTTTCTGCTTTGAAATGCATTCAACACAAAGGGTAGTCTTCATTTCTCAGACTAAAATTTGCACTTAAACATAGGAAAACAGAACATTTCCCGATGTTAATGTATGTTCCTGGACAAGTCTTAGAGACCAATTCATTCTAGGTTGTGTTTGTTGTTTCGAATTCCCACAATGAGTAGGTTTACTCTTTTGTGCGCCCTGAAAAGGATGTTAAGTGGTGGGTTGCAGTAGCTTTTCTCACATCCCGAGCGAGCTGATGAAGGTGTACCGCGGACCTCCAAGCGGTTGTGCTATGCTTGGCTTCATCTATGTTGTTGCTCACCACTACAAGGATCACATCAATCCCTCATCTTGTTAACCAGGTTGCCCTTAAAAAAGCTCATTTCCAGGAAGGGCTACGAGAAAGCCAAGGTGAGGGTCTTGGCTAGTATGTTTTGTCTGACCCTGACAAACATGTCTAATCAGTATGTTTTGTCTGACCCTGACTAACATGTCTGATCAGTATATTTTGCCTGACCAGACGTCTTCCTTCCCTATATTGTGTTTAAACGGCCTAAATATATTGGCACTCTAGTGGTTATCTTGGCTACATCATGACTACACATCAGTCCAACTGACCTCAATCTTTAGACACTGGGACACTGAGACGTAATTTTCAAAATCCGAGTTGAGAACAGTGTTTGTGGGTACTTGGCTCTCAGGACAGAATACCTGAAGATGAGAGACAACAACTAACATTGGTATATGGCTATCCCACATTATATAACTGATCTTGACCTCTGGCAGTGTCTCAAGTTACTGCTAACCCTGTAAATTGCTCAAATGAGTCTTACAATATTTGTCATCAGAGTATATTGTAAAAGGATATCACTTGAGTGGTACTCTCACAGGAAAGAATTTTGTAACTGTAACCTTCCATGCCTGTAGAAAAAAGTAGCTAAAGAGAATTGAGCATGGGACTAGCAAAATCATGTAAAATTAATTGCTCCAAAAATAATCACTTCACATGTTATGAAGTGAAAAGGAGACAAAAAATGTGTTCAGCTCATTTGAGGATCTGTTCATCTCTTGATGTGATCCTCCAACTTACATAATTGTTTTCCTCTGGCATGAATGTCCATTTCTTTCTTCCTGTAGTTTTCAGCAAGATGTTATGTCCCATAGATATCAAAATATCTTAACTGTTAGACTCTATTTCATTCAACAATTCTCTATTCCAAACTAATGTTTCCTAGACTTGGAATATGAATATATATAGTACAGAATGTTGTCAACATTACTATGGGACCACATCCGCAACCCCGCCATCAGAAATCAAACTTGCTTCCATAATGTCGTTAATACAATGTTGCAAAGTAAATAGATATAGGCTGGTCATGTGGTAAGCTTGTCTGACAATAGATAGACACGTAATTTGGATGAGCAAATTAGATCAAGTGAAGCGTGCGGTACTGGGAAAATGACCGCTGAACATCTGCTGCAAAACTGCCCGACATACGAGGATCAGAGAAAGCAGATGTGGCCATCACCAGACAAGCTCTATGGCAGTGTCGACAGCCTCAGGATGACCGCTGTATTTTTCTAAGAAATAAAGGTTGACGTCTGACATCGTACGAAGAAGAAGATGATCAAGTGAAGTAATAGAAACTGGTTGTATACAGCCGCTGCAGTCTTCTAAACAAGTATAAAGAAGTTCAGTAAAGTGACGTCATGGTGACCATACACCTTTAATTGTCGACCCATATGTTGACCAATAAGATGGAGGAATGGCCTGCGACAAGACCATGGTCCGGCATGATTCTCGAAGGCAAAACACCTAATTGAGTAGACAGCATTTGGCTACCTGGCATATGACACATGCTGTGCCTGAATGAACACCAGGATTACAGTATTACAATTCATCATCATGTAGCATCACATAATAACACAGAACTGGTGTTGTGAGCCGACATACGCTGGGGGATATACTGAAGAAGAGAGCTGAGCACCTATGGACTTGTTCGATGTGTGGCGAGGCTGATCTGTCGACTAACTAGCTAACTAACTATCATGTAGCATGCCCTTTGCAGAACGTCGCTCTCATGACAACCTGTCTGTAGGAAACGTCCGCCAGTCTTCCGGCCTGCACCAAGGTCAAATCCAGCGTCTGCTTGATGCCCTTGAGTCCATTGTCTCCTTGGTCGGCCCCTGCCTCTTTCCAGTGACCATGCACTCCAAAACCACTCTCTCCAGTCCGTTCTGCCGTTTGACATGTCCAAAAACATCTCACATTTCGGGTCACATCATTTATGAGCCAATTCTCCTCCAGATTCAGGTCTTACCGGATGGATTTCTTTCTTTCTTTCTTTGTCCACAGAATTTTCAGGACTCTTCTGTAGCACTGTGTTTGAAAAGCACAGATCTTCACGATTATTGCTTTTGTAATCACCCATGTTTCACATCCATAGGTTGCCACAGGGAAAATGCATAGTCTTAGGATCTTTAGTTTTATTTGTATTATGCCATAGGTTCTGCATATTACAATTACAGTATATATTTTCCCATTTCAAAAACATAAATTCTCTTCAACTGTTTGTCATCATCAATGTGGAAATGTCTTAGAGTAATGATGAGTATACACAATACCTGATCATTTTTGAACTAATAACAATTCTGGCTGTGTTGATGAACACAACTTTCACCATGCCTATTCTCTAATTGAAGAGCGTGTGGCTGAATAGTTTCGAGGCCTGCCTGCCGACAAGGAGGGCAGTGTTTCGAATCCCGGTATGGTATATGTTGTTTTTCTGTTGGGGGTGAAATAAACAAACATAGCCAGCACGCAACGTGGCAACAGCAGTGGCGAAGCGGCCTGTAGTTCTCAGCCTAAAAAACTCCTTGACTACCCCAGCAATGGGAAAAAAATTCATTTTGATAGTTTAACAAAAAATTGTCTAATGGTTTTGGTTGATGTTACTACTATATTTACCATGGCTTTTATAACAAAAGTTGTGTACTGCTTGTTTTGGTAATACATTTTTGTGATAGAAATTGAGATTGCGCAACAGTGGGTGTAGTAGCTGTATATAGCAGTGATTGTAATGAAGCCAGAAATATTACAATTCCTTGATAATATGAAAGTAAAGGAAATGAATAAATCAAATAGAAAAGAAATGTATATCTTTTCAGAGTACAAAAAATGTGTCTTTATAATTATTGCTGATACTAGCCTACTTGGTTTATAACTAAAATCTCAGAGTATCTTCATTTCCTTACTTTTCACTTTTCTTAATTGGCAACTACAATTGCTCATTGTTTATTTACCACTAACACAAGAAGCATTACAGCCCATGTTTGATGAAAAATTGGAGGTAAAAGGGTCTACACCAAGGGGTGTTTAGTATCTAGGAACCAGGTAAAAAACTAAGAGCCAGGCACAGCACTGACTATTGTGCAAGTAAATAGGACACTGAACCTGGAATGTTGGGCGCCATAATACAATGTATAGGCACCAAGACGACCTGGAATCCAGGTTTTGTCATACTCATGTCTGTAAAATGTCAGGTTGAAACTAGGTCTATATTTCATAGTGAGTTGTCCATCATCGTGACGCCATCATCAGACGGTTTTGTCTTGATTATGTAACTTTTTGCTGTTTGTGGATTATAGTGTAAAAGAAACTGTGCTGGTCACCATCCTCCCTCTCTAGTCCTGAGCTACCTTTGACCAGTGGCAAGACATAAGTCAAGATGTCTGGATACAACTCAGGATACATCCCTTCTGAACTCACCTCCCTTGAAACTTGTGGAATTCAGTTGCTCACCATTTCCATTCATCAATTTGAGAGGCGAGTGCCTTACTTCTCAACCACAGCGAACCCCCTAAAACTTAGTTCTATGAAATAGTAGCAAGTTATGCATGAATAAGGGCTTAGATAACGACAACTCATTTTGTTGTTGTTGTGGTATTGTGTTTAGATGATGGCATTTCTTAGTCTCTTTCTTTTATCAAGGCACCTTCACCATCTCTAGTGCTGAGGTTCAATTCCTGTTTCGGAGTGCCTTTGATGTTACTTTCATTTCTATTGAATAGTGTATGTCTTTATATGTCTTTCCTATTACTGTAACCACTAGCCTCATTTATTAAAATTAAAAGTCATACTTTAGGCCTGAATATTCACATTTTTACCATTACCACAAATTGATCTATACCAAACCAAATGATCATAGAAGACAAGAGCTTACCCTCTTCTCCAGCAGCACTAGAATATGGTGTCTCAGGATTATACCTTTCAGTTTACCCTTGTACATGTGTCCACGCTGAGGAGAGGAGGAGGATAAACACAGGTAACTGCATGAAAATGTGTAAGCTTATTTGCTGGTCTTGTCCTGTTGCTACTCCACGTATGTAGTAGTAGTTGTTTGCGAATGTCCACAATGAGTAGGTTACTCTTTTGTGTGCCCTGAAAAGAACGTTAGCGGCGGGTTGCAGCTTTCCTTACATCCCGAGTAAGACGATGAAGGGTCCTCCAGGCGGTTGTGATTTGCTTGGCTTTATCTGCGTGTCACTCATTACTATGGGGATCATGTCGATCCCTCACCTCGTTAGCCAGGCTGACATGAGAACAGTCCATTTCCAGGGAGGGCCATAGGAAGCTGAGGTGAGGGTCTTGGCCAGTTATTTTACCTGATCCTTACATGTCTGATCAGTATATTTTGCTTGACCAGATGTTAGTCTTCATCTCGTATGTAATAGTAATAATAATAGTTACCCATCGCAAGCGAAGATGACGAACAGAGTGTATATGTTTACTTATAAGATTTGAAGTCTGTACTATCTCTGTTTCATCTGAACATTTACATGATTGCTGTCGGCAGATTAGCACATACTAAGTCAGTTTCTAATTTTAGATAATATCAAGAGCATTCTATTGAATCTGCAATATATTTTACTCTAAATGGAAATAAAAGGATTGGACAACATGCGGGGACATAGTTTAAATATGGGAATAAAGGGATTGGATAATGTGTGGGGATATAGTTTAAACATGGATAGCATCTCAAACATACTTTTTATTCCTTCACTTGTTAGTTTTTGTTGCTATTTTTAGTGTAAGAAATGTCACAGCTGGACTGTGATATCTGATTCTTTTGTCTCGAGACGTCCATATTTACAAAGTCTTCTCGTTGCGGTTAACTCTCCCTAGCTATTGAAAGTAAATTTCTGTCTCCTAGATGAATTACCATGTATGACTTAGGGGTATCCTCTATCTGGAGCATTCTGGTTTAAATGCACCAATTACTTGTTCCTTTCTTCTTCAAATGTTAGTATAAACAATCATGCCATGAGAAGGCCTGGAGATGGGCTTCTGACCTCACAGGTGTTGAATATGCCTTCAGAGAATTTATTTCGACTTGAAAGTTCATCCTTCATGGATGAAGTCATCAAAGCCTGCAAAGAACGGACAAAAAAAGTATGAAGTAGGGTACAGGAAGATGAGACCAAGTTACATATCGGAACTAGCATTTGCAGATGATGTCCTTCGGATCACGAAATCCGAAGCACATCTCCAGATCAACTTGCAGGTCTGGGAAGAAGAGTTGAAGAAGAGAGGAATGCACATCAGCAACTCCAAAACAAAAACCAAGGTGATCGCCAGAGATGAAAAGAGACATCAGATAACCATGGGAACACGAGCAATGGAGCAGGTCAGCAACTTTAAATATCTAGGAGTGGTATTAGACATCAGGGGAGGAATCAAAGAGGAGTTAACTGCACGAAGGGCAGCAGCAGGTAGACTTTTCCATGTAATAAACAGAGGTTTCCTCAGTAAAAGAGAAATAAGCAGGAAAACAAAGATGAATGTATACTGCTCGATGTGAGTCATGGATGTAAGTCATGGGCAATGACTACAGCCCAAGAAAGGCAATTACAAACTTCAGAAATGAGGTACCTAAGAAAGGCGGTTCAGATGAAGAAAAGGGACAAGATCCGTAGCCAGACAATACGTAGCAATCTTGAAGTTCAACCCCTGCAGACACGAGTGGAGCAGTCCCAACTACAATGGTTTGGCCATGTCTGTAGAATGGAAGAAGATCGGATACCAAAGCGGTCATGGGAGATCAAAAGTCAAGGATGCAGATCCCCAGGATGTCCCAAAGTATGTTGAGAAGACAATATACGACAGTCCCTAAGTGATAGAGGGCTGGATTGGAAACAGGCCAGGAAAAAGACGGCAGATAAAGCAGTGTGGCGTTCTCTTTGGCAAACCTCTACACCTCACGGTAGAAGAGGAATGACTAAGTAAGTAAGTAGTAAGTTCATCCTAAATTCAAATCCCAACTATGGTAACATTTGGGATTGAACTAAAGAATAGTTAATGTGCTGAGCAACTATCTGTCCTCAACCCACACACTTACCCTGAAATCCTGTTCAATGACTGGAAACCCATGGAATGTTTCTCCCATTAGACAGTCGTAAATGTGGCCTACTTTCTCCACTGATAAAAGAGTCATCACTGGCTGGCTCATGAAGTCACTGGAAGTTTACAACAAAGAGAACACTGAAGTACACATAATACATGAAGTCGCTGGAAGTTTACAACAAAGAGAACACTGAAGTACACATAACACATGAAGTCACTGGAAGTTTACAACAAAGAGAACACTGAAGTACACATAACACATGAAGTCACTGGAAGTTTACAACAAAGAGAACACTGAAGTACACATAACACATGAAGTCACTGGAAGTTTACAACAAAGAGAAAACTGAAGTACACATAACACATGAAGTCACTGGAAGTTTACAACAAAGACAAAACTGAAGTACACATAACACATGAAGTCACTGGAAGTTTACAACAAAGACAAAACTGAAGTACACATAACACATGAAGTCACTGGAAGTTTACAACAAAGAGAAAACTGAAGTACACATAACACATGAAGTCACTGGAAGTTTACAACAAAGACAAAACTGAAGTACACATAACACATGAAGTCACTGGAAGTTTACAACAAAGAGAAAACTGAAGTACACATAACACATGAAGTCACTGGAAGTTTACAACAAAGACAAAACTGAAGTACACATAACACATGAAGTCACTGGAAGTTTACAACAAAGACAAAACTGAAGTACACATAACACATGAAGTCGCTGGAAGTTTACAACGAAGAGAACACTGAAGTACACATAACATTCTGTTGCTAAAATATACGAGTCGTGTTCAAATGAAACCGGACCCAGTGGCTTTATTACAAACATATGAGATTTACATCATCTGGTGTGACAGAATTAAATATAGCAATTGTTATGAAGCAAACATGCCACTGGGTTAGTTAGAAAAAGTTGCTAGAGACATTCAGACATGCATCCCACTGCTTGGGTACATGGTGGATGCAGTTAAAAAAAAATTACTTTGGCTGCTCTTTGAAACACTTGGTCACAGAGGCTATAATATCTCCATCGGAGTCGAATATTTGTCTCTTCAGAAATTTTTTTAAGGGTCACAACAAATGGAAGTCACAAGGGGACATACTGGGGCTATAGGATGGGTGTGGCAGTACTTCCCACCATTTCTGTGCTAACGCTTTCTGAACAATGTTCGCGACATGTGGACGTGCATTGCCGTACAACAGAATCATACCACACGAAAGCATGCCGGGTTGTTTATTCTTGATTGATGTATGCAGCTTGTCAAGTGTATCATTGTAGCGGATGGCATTGATGTTCCCGCAAGGCTCTTTAAAGTCGACCAACAAAAGTCCCCATGGTAAAAAAAAAGCTGTCAGCATAAACTTACCAGCAGAAATGTGTGACTTGAATTTTTTTGGTTTCGGTGATCTGGGATGTTTCCATTGCATGCTAGCAGTTTTGCTGCTCGGCTCAAAGTGGTGGCACCACAATTCATCACCTAACACTATCCGCAAAAGAAACGAATCACCCTCCTCTTCGTATCGCAGCAAGTGGTTCAAACTCCATCCCATGCATTCTTCTTTATGGTGGTTGGTCAGCAACGGAGGTACCCATTGTGAACACACCTTCCGATACTTCAGTTTCTTGCTAACCACTATTTGAACTGTCCCTAGCGACACAGCGAATGCCTCTGCTAGCAAACGTAAGCCACACTCCACCACAGAACAGGTGCTGAAGGCAGCCCCCAGCCAGATGGAGCACATTCCACCACAGAACAGGTCCTGAAGACAGAGGTACTAGGCCAGAAGGCGCACTAGTAACCATGGTACTATTACAGCCTGCCCAACCACTAAAAACATTTTTTTTTTAAATTTCTACACAAAAGTCCAAAAATATTAGAAGTCCCTGCAGGCAGGAACAGTGCTGAGTTCTGAATCCAGAGAACTGGTCTTCACGTGAACAAGAAGAAGCTAAAACTCACAAATGCAGGTTATCATTACTAAAATAATATAGCTCTATCATCTGTCTGCACTTTATTTGAAAAATACAAAATACGAGTCGATGTCAGAAAGTAATGCACCACATCATTTATTTTAGCTAATGATAAAGATATAAACATGACATTTTTCACACCAAAATTTGGAATGTGCTGATTGTGTGAATTAAATTACACCGGATTTGGACAAATGAACCATCCGCAACAAACTGTTAAAAGTGTGCGCTCTGAAAAACATGCGCTACAAACAGCGAATTGGTATTAAACTCCTTGTTGCACATAAAAAAACTATTGTGAACATTCATAAACACTTGTGCACTATGTATGGAAGTTGTGCTGTCGATAATAGCACAGTCAGTAGATGTGCTCAGAGAATTACAATTCAGCAAGTAGAGAGACTGAGCTGCATAATTTGCAGCGCTTTGGACGTCCTACCACAGCAGCCCCGCCTGACATGTTGAACCATGCTGTCATTATTCGCAGTGAGAGGCAAATCACCATTAAACACAATTGGTCTTGCAGCTTTCTGTCAGCAAGGAAAGTGCAGTTCAAATCAATAAAACTCTGGGATTTTCAAATACTTGCTTAAGATTGGTTCCTTGAAGTCTCACAAATCAACACAAAATGCAATTAAAAACTATCTTTTGAATTGTTAGAGCGTTTCAGTGCTAATGGAGAAATTTTTTGTCCAGGATCATTACAGGTGATGAAACATGGGCGCATCATTTTGAGCCTGAGACAAAAAGGCAGTCAATGGAGTGGCATTCATCCTCAATCATCACGAAGAAAGAAATTTAAGAAAACTCCTTAAGCCGGAAATGTCATGATCACTGTCTTTTGGGCAATGAAGGTGGGATTCTTGTGGATGTGATGCCAAGAGGAGAGACAATTAATTCACAAGCCTACATCTAGACACTGACCAAATTCAATCGAAGGCTTCAGAGTTCGTACACACAAGAATCCAACAGAATTGCTTCTCCTTAATGACAATGCATGCCTTCACACAAGTCTGACAACACATGGGGCAAAAAACCAAATTGGGTTGGACTGTAATCCCCATCCACCCTATAGTCCTGATCTGGCTCCCTCTGATTCTCATCTTTTTGGTCCACTTAAAGCACTCCGCAGGACAAGCCTTGAGGATGATGAGGGTATGATTGAAGCAGTGAAGAAATGGCTATGTGATCAGGACAAAAACTGGTACAGGCAAGGCATGCATGTTCTTATTTTGTGCTGGCATAAAGCCGTACATGTTGATGTGGATTATGTTGAGTAATAAATATGTTTACATGATATATCCTTGTACATTGTGTAAAAATGTCTTGCACTTTGATTAAACAGTTTCTGAAGAAACAAATGGTGTTGCATTACGTTCTGACCTCCCATCAAAGATCAACTTAAACTATCAAATATATGTAACAGTGACATACAAATTCAACTATCTGGATCCCATAAATTAAATGTTGGAAATGGTAAAGAGACAGATGAGATAGAGAGAAAAGTGAGAGAGAGATTTATTTATCTTTGGACAAAAGAAATAAGGATAAGGAATATAAAATTATCTGTGGTTACAAACAATGGTAAAGTTGCTACTGATATCCACTATTATAACAATAGAAACCTCACTTGACATGTACGTGTTCACACAATGGAGGAGGTTCCCATGACAACAAGGGGATGCCACTGACTTCAATATTCATGTCGTACAAGCCCTGTAGATATATCAAAGATGTGCCGGGTTGTGAAGACAAGATTCAAAACGTAACAGCTGCTAGATAACTTATACTCACACACATTTCAGGAGTCTGCTGTCCCTACAGATGGTCAAGACCAGGTTTGGGTAGAATTATTGTTAATTAGTTTTTTGATCAACTGAGTGTTTTGACACTGAGTGTTACGGGGAATGTCAGCAGTTGTCTGACCTAGGTCAAGTGTGTTGAGACGGCCGTCGTGAGTCTTTGTCATTGCAACATCACCCTAATGCCATCTATCAACTGCCTCGGAGTTGCCCTCTTACACTGCAGCCTGATTTACCAGCATTGTAATCCATCAGTGAAAGTTAACCAGGATGTATTCACATTAGATGTCCCAACCACCATATTTTTTAGCTAGAAATGCACTTGGCAAAAACATAGTGTCAACCATACTTCAGACATCTTTATTCTGTAACCTGTCTCTTCTGGTGACAATGATAATCTCTCTTGAACGCCTCATTTCACAACTTGAAATTCTATTCACGCACATTGGACAAGGACCATGTTTGGCACTGGTAATAGCACACAGTCACAAACAATTTTCTGGCTGTCAACTGTTGTTTTGCCATCAAAATAATAATGTTAGGATGTCGATGCAGTGACGCTAGATGGTAGGTCATGGCAGATGTCTTCTGACACTGTGATTCTATTTCCTCATCAAGTCTGTCTTCTGAAAAAATATTACCCAGATACCAGAACTTATGGGTCTGATCGAGAGCAATATCATTGACACTGATGTTGAGTAGACCAGGTGTTCTGCTAATCCTCACAGTTCATGTCTTCATATTGCTAATTCAAATGTTATTGTTTTAAGAGGGGTAACAGACGTTAGTCCTGTCAGGCACAACATACTGACCAGGACGTCGTGTCAGGGACCAACATACCGAGCAGGACGTCACGTCAGGCACAACATACTGACCAGGACACCGTGTCAGGGTCAGATACAACATACTCACCGGACATTGCGTCAGGCACAATATACTGACCAAGACCACTATCTCTCTTCCATGTATCGTTCCCTGAAAACAGGCTGTTTTCAAGAGTCTGGCTAACGAGATGTGGATCGATGTTATCCCCGCAGTAGTGAGCATCATGCAGATGAAGCCAAGCATAGCACAACCGCCTGGAGGGCCGCGGCCCACCTTCATCAGCACACTTGGGATGTGAGTAAACTTACTCATTGTGGGCATTAAACAACAACAACAATTGTTGTAAGAGGTAAAATGTAAGAAATTAATGGAGAAAGTAAAATAATAACATTTGTTATCATAATCCTTTCTCATTTTTTTCTTCAAATTGGAGCACAGAGAACTACTGTTGTTGGCCTCCTTATAGGAAGCCTGCACCAATCCATTTATATGTCCTTATAGAGGAGGTATCTGTATACTTTTAATTGACATGAAGAGATTATTAATCCTTGTAACTAGCCCTTTACAACCAGCATAATATGGTGCAGTAGTTCCATTCATTCTTCCCCCAACAAGGGGTGCTGAGATTTAAGTGAAGGGAAGCACTTTGACAATATTCAAAAAATTTCTGAATATGAATGAGTACATTAGAATTTGAAGTTTTCTTGGTAGTACAGACAACAGACTATAAAGTCATATACTATGGCACATTCTTCTTTGGCGTTCATCCTGAAAAGGATGTGTCACAGTTTACAGCGAGGCTGTGATATATGCATCTTTTGACCTGACATATCCGGTTTCAGCACAGCATTTTTGGGACCAGGTTTGTCTTCCCTTTGTGATTCCTATTAGTCAGGCTGCATGGTTGTGACCTGTTTTCAGGGCCACCTGATATGAGGAGCCAACTATGAGCCGCTGACTTATGTCAGTTCATTCGCCATGCAGCCTCTTCGACCCTATGGCATATCTTGATCTTGATGACCCGTTCTTCAGCATTGCTGTGCATCTCAACTTCGTCTCCAGCGGACCCTGTCTTGGGCCACGGAAGTCCAGTACATGTAAAGTACTCCTCCAGAGGCATCTCGGATGTTGTAGCATGCAGCAAGGAAGTCTTTCCCACGGTCTCTTCTTACCTCGGGGGTTACCAGACTGCTGTCGCCGTGCTCTATCAACCATCATTTTGTTGCAACATGTTTTGCCTTGTCTGTATAGATTACCACATCCTTCAGCAGGGACAATTGTCTTATGTGTGAATTGTGGAGACCTTGTCTGCATAGATTACCACATCCTTCCCCAGGGACAATTGTCTTATGTGAAAATTGTGGAGACTGTCTGCATGGATTACCACATCCTTCCCCAGGGACAATTGTCTTATGAGAAAATTGTGGAGACTTTGTCTGCATGGATTACCACATCCTTCAGCAGGGACAATTGTCTTATGTGAGAATTGTGGAGACTTTGTCTGCATGGATTACCACATCCTTCAGCAGGGACAATTGTCTTATGTCCGAATTGTGGAAGCCTTACATACATCGGTTCCGAAGAGTGATTCCGATCAAGCACCTCTCAATGGAGGCTTGGGTCACTCTCAATTTGTCCTCCAGTGATTTTGTTAGTGTCCACGTCTCAGCACCATAGCCCATCACAGGAAGTACGGTGGAATTGAAGAGGGAGGCTCACAGGTCTTGGTAACCATCCGGGACCGTGTTAATAGATGAGAAGGCTGCCCAGCCCGCACTGCAACATCTTGTCAGTTCAGGTTCCTGGTTATTCTCCATATTGAGAAGGCACACAAAATAGATGTACTCATTGACATTCTCTAGTCGCACCCCACCAAGGAAGACTGGATCACAAGTGGCGAAGTGATTGCGCAACACTTTTGTCTTGGAGACATTCATCTCCAGTCCCACTTTCCTGCCCTCTCCATCAAATAGCTGCATCATTCGGTTAGCTTCTGCTGCTGACTCTGTGATAAGCCCTATGTCATATGAGGGAAATAAAGAATAGCTCTAGCTTATGAGTAATCTCAACAACAACAACAACATGCTCTTACTGTTGTGAAGAAGTCTCCCACCCACTTGGAAATCATCAAGGAGATCATGATACACAAACCAAACGTGATGTCCCCTGTACACTCTACGATGATGACAGTCAGGGATATAGTTGTCCTCAAGATGCCACCCAGCTGGGAGGCTGCACCAATCAGAGCATATTTCCCTATGTCCTTGGCCTAGAGTTTTACCATTACAGCAGGAAACAAAGGTCAACTAATTAAATCTTGTACGACACTAGTAAACAAAGTAGCCACAAGTCACAAAGATGGGTATATTTTTAAATGCTTATTAGTGGAAATGACAGCTATGTATTAATAGAGCAAATGAGTGTTTAGAAGAAGGTGAGGCTGATTAAGTTGCAGGTAAGCCTGAAAAAGTTGCACCAAAAAAAATGTATAGGTACTTTTTTAACCGATCTCGTATGTTTTCTGAGTGCTTAAAGAATCTTCTTGAAACTGCCTTTAATTTCTTCAATGGTCATAAATCATCATCCTTTCAAATCAGTTGAAAAATGTTTGCTGCGGCTAGGTCAGGTAGCTGGGGAATCACACTTTTCATTTTTGCCAAAAATTCTTGAGCGAGCAGTGATGTGTGGGCTGAAGTATTGTCATGGTAGAGTAACCAGTTGTTTCTCCCAACTCAGGCCTCATTCACCAAACGTTTCTCTGTTAGAATGTCATGGCATGATCCTATGGAGATGTTGCACTCTCCTGCTATTTCCAAAACTGTCAGACAACAATCGAAACGCGTCTCACAAACCTGGGTAACATCAGTGTCAAATGATGTTGTGGGTTGTCCTCTGTTTACTGCTGACCATCCTTAAATCATTTCAATGATGTCATGGCACAATCATATGGAAATCATGCACTCTTCTGCTATTTCCCGAACTGTCAGACAACAATCGAAACGCAACGACTAACAAACCTGAGCAACTTGAGCTTCGTCAAATGATGTCATGGGTTGTCACGAATGCGAGTTGTTATCTGTTGACTGCCCGACCATCCTTAACCCTTTGAACCCGTGATCCCGATGAACCGGTGTGTGTGTGTGTACATAACCCACGCCCCAAGTCACCGGTTTTCCGGTAGAGCACACGTATCTTATAAGAACGGGCATAGTATGGATAGACACGGCAGAATTTGCATACTACTTCCGGAATGTTACTTCAAAATGGTGGCGCCCATGAACTGATCACATTGTGACAAATTTTTACAATATTTTCACGATGAAAAGACACGCAGAAAAACCAGTAAATGACCATTCTAAAAGACTAACAATGGAACAAGCTGTCAAGATTGTTCTCGATGATTCGGAGGACGATGAATTAGATTTAGACAGCAACTATTCTGTAACTGATATAGAAGTTGAATCAGATGATCATTTGAGTGATAACATGTGTTCATTAGACTCTGATGAAGCTACATCTTACCCTGTTCCTGATTTTTCTGGCGATCAGGCTGTTTTACAGGGGCTTGGAAGGGGGCGTCTCCCAGGTAGTGTCTCTAGTAAATTTGATGCAGGTTGGTCTCCAATAAATATATTCAGACCCGTGTCTGCAGTAGACACAACATTTATGGAGCAGATAGGCCCTAAGAACATTCCAGAATCTATTAATCCAGAAAGTAAAGCCAGTGAATTTTTGGAACTTTTCCTGGATAATGATTTCTGGCACAATTTGTGTGAGCAGACAACTCAACGCGCTGAGCAGGTGAGAAGCAAGAAACCAACTAGCTACTATGCCAACAATTTTAAAAGTGTAGTAGTGCCAGAGATGAAAGCATTCTTTGGACTGCGTCTTCAAATGGAATACATTGTGAGTAAACCACGTTACGAGGAGTACTGGTCTAGCTCATCTGCTAACTTCGTGTCTCATACTCCTGGTTTCCGCACTGTGATGGACCGTGATCGCTTCCTTGCTCTCTGAATTTTTCTTCATCTTGTTGATGAGGAGGACCCGGCTTTGGATAAAGCAGATAAACTTTACAAAGTAAGGCCTATGTTGGATGTGTTGCTACCAAAATTTATGCACTATTAGTCGCCTTCACGGCACGTGAGCTTAGACGAAGGTATGATCCCCTCGAAGAGCAGACTTGCCTTCAAACAGAATATCAAGTCAAAGCCCATAAAGTGGGGAATATGAGTTTACATGGCTTGTGAAGCAAGCTCTGGATATATTCTGAATCTGGAAATCAACACTGGAAAAGCAGACAATATTATTCCAGATCTTGGTGTTGTTGGTAGCGTCGTCATTAGAATTTTAACTTCTGGGAATTTGGTCAACAAAAACCATATTGTTGTTATGGACAGATTCTACAACAGTGTAACTCTCTTTGACAAGTTGTACACTGATTATGGTACACTTGCTGTAGGTACAGCAATGACAAATAGGAAATTTTATCCAAAAGTACTGGCAGGAAAGAAGAAAATGGACAGCAGTGATTCAGAATTTATTTGCCATAACAACATTGTATGCCTTGTCTAGATGGACCAAAGACCTGTAAATTTTATATCTAACTACCACAACCCAACAGAAAGTGGAACTGTTAGAAGTAGAAGAAAGGATGGAACAGCTGTAGATGTTCCAACTCCTCAACTTTGTATTGACTATAATGCTTTCATGGGGGGCACAGATGTCAACGACCAAATTTGTCGTCTCAACAAGACACGACGGCATTATCGCTGGCCTAGGAGGCTAATTGTGAATTTCTATATGTGGGCATGTAATAATGCCTACATACTTATGGATCATTATAGTCCCCACAATACAACATGAAGACGCTACAGGACATTTGGGATGTTCATGAACGAAGTTTGTTTATCCCTCATTGGAGATTATAGAACAGCTACTGCAAAACTTCACAACCGTGTCGAGGCACAACAGAGACTGCAAAATGTTGGTTCCCATCATCCACAAATGTCTCCAAAAGCTACAGGAAATAATGTTTGTGTAGTATGTTCATTTAAATTTAACAAGCATGTCAATGACTTCCCAAACATGGCCTACAAAGACAGACCATTCAAACAAAATTTTGGTGTAAACATTGTGAAACTTATCTGTGCCTAAAGGATGGGTCTACAGGCTGGGAGGACTGGCATAATAAGCAGGAATATTGGAGATGATCAGATCAGTCTATTTGAGATGATCAGGTCAGTCTATTTGAGATAAAATAATTGAAACAGATCACTTAGTTTTGTCATTGTAACTAGTTTTGTTCAGGTGTCCATTTTTGGCGTTTTTTTCTTCAGGAGCCTAGGGGAGTGGGGTTTTACAGGCCAGGTGACTAGGGTTCAAAGGGTTAAATCATTTAAACCATTGATAACAACACATATGGGTCAAGCACTGATCCCCATAAACCTATTCTCACATTTCATGAGTCTCTGTGAATGTCTTCCTGAGCTTGAAGTGAACTTGATGATTCGTTGCTTGTGAAATTCAGACATATCAAGAAATGCTATACACAATCTTCATGCATGTCAGCTACAGGATGATAAACATTCACAACAGAAGAACATGAGAAATGGTAGGTTACTTAAGAAAGTCATCACAAGGCAGTACCACTTCCAAGAAGCTGTAGCAGCACATTGGCATGAAATTTCAAAAAAGTTCTTAAACTTTTTGAACAGACCGTGTACACCAGAATTTGCTTATTTACTAGTTCTGAGTTTCCATTTGCTTCACTTTATGATACTAGTAACAACCATTTCAACTATTTTTATCTTTAAACTTCTTTGCTTGCAAACATTTCACTGACCAGAGAATGTGTGAAGACACAAGCAAACATTAAATGGAGATTGAATGAGTACACATTTCTATATAAACCGATCAGGAAATCATATGGAAATCACTCAAAGATAGCAAAGAAGGCCAATAAACTGATGGTGACGTAAAGTTATAGTCAATAAAAGCTATCCTTTGAGAGAAACGAATGAAGAATATGTCCAATACATGGAGGAATGTGGGCAGTGGTCTTTCTATGTATGCAAGATGGACATGGCATTTACATACAAAATGAATGTGACTGACATAGAGATAGCATTTATTGGAACATCATGAAATGATCAAACTGTGAAATATGTGATAAATAGATCAATAACAATTGACACATTTCCAGTTTGTCAATCAAAGTTTGACAGATAGAAAGCAAAACCGAGTGGTCTGCCGGGGTCTTTGTGTTTGACAAAGACAAAGAATAGCACCCCTGCCCCATAGAGAGCATGTCGTAAGAGTTGACTAGCTATGTGACATGGCATAACACCGGTCATGGTTAGGTGGTTTGTTAAGAGCAGCATAGATGATGCCAAACAGGCTGTGGGTCTACTTTGCTCTAGTGTTTGAGTCTATTAAGATGGACGCACATCGGTTAACCACCTTCCGCGGCACTTGTCCCAACGCAGTGAAGTAATAAGCTACTCGAGCTTAGCCTGTTAAGCTGGAAATCTTCCCGGCTACATCCAGCTCACGCCAGAACTGGTATCTACAAAGGGGCATCTGCCCCTGTAGAAGTACAGGTCGACTTTGACTAAGACTTTAAAATGACCCTCATCTCTGGAAGTCGTCTCCATTAACTTTCTGTACATCAGTCATAATAGCAGCTGGTGGCTGAGCAGCATAGATCTCAATCCCATGACCACAGGAACATGGGTTCAAAACCTCAGTAAAGCCTAAGTGACATAACTATTCTGCATACCGGTGACTGCAGGGACATGCATTCTTTATTCTTAAGTACTATAAAGCCTTCTGGTGAACAGCAGCAACGAGAATACACACTGCAATTATATATTTTATTAATGACATAAGTTCTTGCCTTGTAACTTTCTATCATTGCAATTAAATGAATTAATGACACCATCAAGATTTAATATAACAAGAACATTGTGAGCTATAATGGCCTTGTTACCACTTTGTCTAGAGTTAGAAGGTGAGATTTTACAATTACATAACAGATGTGTTTCAGATGAAACTGTGGGATGTATATGTAGTGAACGAGAGGACAGAAGTTAGCCATTCATTGCTGGCTGCCTGTATCAGGGTCAAAGAACCAGAGTTGACCAAGACCTTATTGCACCTTCAAGTGGTTGTCCTAGAAACAGGCTGCCTCTATGCAGTCTGGCTCAGATAAGAGAGATTGGGTCCAAAGATAGAATACTCTGAATGAGCTGACGACAGCATCCAGTGACTCATCGCTGACTGCTTAGATCAGGGTCAGTGAACCAGAGCTGACCAAGACCTTATTGTACCTCCAAGTGGTGGTCCTATAAACAGGCTGTCTCTATGCAGTCTGAATAAGTGAACAGGGATTGCAGTGGAAAGACAAACCCAGTACCAAAAAAAGTCAGCTAAAACCGGATGTGTATACCGGATATAGAAGAAGGAAGTCAACATGTCTTAAAATGTCCTTTTCATGAAGAATAACGAAAGAAGGTCAAAGTATGAGCCTACAGTACACATTTACATTATCATTTTACAAACAAAAACTATCATAACCTGTTTCCTAACGTTAAGGTCTGCCAAGTGGATTTTATAGGGCTGAGGAATACAGGCCGCTTATCCTAACAGTTACCATGCAGTATGCAGACCAGGTTTTAATTTCACCCTTGAAAGAAAGCAACTTAAGTTCATACTGGGGTTTAAACCTGTGTTCGGGGAGGAAGACTAACGTCTGGTCAGGAAAAATATACTGATCAGACATGTTATTCAGGGTCAGGCAAAACATACTGGCCAAGACTCTCACCTCAGCTTCCTAGTAGCCCTCCCTGTAAACAGGCTGTTTTCAAGGCAGCCTGGCTAACGAGGGGAGGGATCGACATGATCCCCGCAGTAGTGAGTGACATGCAGATGTAGCCAAGCATAGCACAAACACCTGGAGGACCCTGGTCCACCTTCATCAGTACACTCAGTATGCGAGGAAAGCTACTGCAACCCACCACTTATTGTCTTTGTCAGGGCACACAAAAGAGTAACCTACTCTTGTGGGCATTCGCAAACAACAAACCTGTGTCCCGACTATATGAATGGTACTCTAACCACTCGACCTACCATTTTTCCAGCACATTTATATCCAGAACAAGAACATTGGTTAACAAAAGTCAAGTATATGCACAAATCAGTAATCTCCTCTCTATTAAATCCACTTATTCTCATTTAGCTACACTTGGCTTAAGTGATCAAAAGCAATTTGTAAAAGAACAGCAAACACAAAGAAAAACAAGCAGCAAAACTATCAACAACAACATACACAGAAGTTATTTAACTGCATGCACTCTAGCAGATATGTTTGTACTTACTGCTCGTACTATATATATCTAGCTTAGAGTGCAGTCCCCTTTTCTTAGCTTTTTACCTCCACAACAGAGTATAGGCCTGAATGTTCACTATTTGTTTACAGTCTACACACACTGATATAACCAAAAATATTCTCTGCGGTTAAAAAGTAGGGCTGAGGGGTGTTTCTTCGCTAAAAGAAAGCAAAACTCTAAAGCACAACAAAAGTCATTTTAAAATAAAATGATTTGAAAAACAATTTGGTGAAAGCAGCAGGACCACTCTAAAAAGTGCAGATGTGGCAGTCCAACTGCAGGATATGGCACAACATAATTCATGCTCAACCAAACATAAAACATATGGCTGAACATGAAATGTGATATTTCGGTCACAAATACAGAGTAAACCATAAAGTATTGTGACGTTTGAAAGACACTTGCATTTAATCACAAAATTATCAACATGAATTAGAGAAATGTTCAAGCATTGACCGTAATATGAAAACAATGTGAAAACAGAACAGTCAAAGTTGTTGTTCGAATCTACTCGTGCCAAATATTTCATGCTTGATGTTTCTCAGGTAGTGAATTACAGCCAATCAAAAACTTTTAGCTGTATTGCATACACTTTCAACAGACACACGTCAAATCCTCAGCTATTGGTTTCAGCTCTGTCTATGTGTTTCTGGTTGCTTTTATGTTTCTTTCGAGCTTTCTTCTCTATGTGTGTTGGTCTGCTGCTACTTCTAATGCCTCGGGGAATTCAGAACAGAGACTGTTTTGTAATGTTATCAGCTGGGTTCCTT
Source organism: Ariolimax columbianus (assembly GCA_036924085.1). Classification (NCBI taxonomy): domain Eukaryota; kingdom Metazoa; phylum Mollusca; class Gastropoda; order Stylommatophora; family Arionidae; genus Ariolimax; species Ariolimax columbianus. Next base: position 50,079,415 of record JAVGWX010000016.1, read on the forward strand.
AATGTGTGTCCTATCCATTGCCAGTCTTCCCCTCAAGTCAAGTTTTACTGATATTTGTCGGGTTGTTTCAAACAGTTCCACATTAGTGATCTATTATAAGATTTCAATCTTTCTATTTTGTGCAGGCACTCATTTTTGATAATCTGTTCCTTTTTTTTTGTTCTTGCTTTTGTTGTTCACCATGTTTCTTAACTTAACTTAACGTCTTTATACTGGTTTAGAAGACCCTACAGAGTCTGTATACAACCAGTTACATTTACATCACCTTGCTCTAAAAGCTATGTCATCCAGTCTATTCTTAAATGTATTAACTGTCTCTGCATCCACTACCTCCCCTGGCAATGCATTCCAAGCAGACACCACTCTCTGACTAAAATAATATTTCCTAATATCTAATCTGGACCTCTCTTTATGAGTCAGCTTGTAGCTATGCCCTTGTGTTATTGTGGGTGGCTGTATTTTAAAAAACTTGTTAGTCTAATTTATCCATTCCACTGATCATCTTATAAACCTGTATTAAGTCACCACGAATTCTTCTCTCTTCGAGACACTGTAGGCCGGTTTTTCTGAGTCGTTCCTCATAACTGTAATTCTGGAATCCCCCTATCATCTTTGTCGCTCTTTTTTGTATTCTTTCCAGCATGTTTATATCCCCTCTTTGACAAGGATTCCACACCTGTACACAGTACTCCAATCTAGGTCTAACTAAAGCTTAATACAGTTTGACGATCACTTCCTTGCTCCTATGTTTAATATTTCTTTTTATCATACCTAACATTGCATTTGCCTTTTTCACTGCTACCTTAACTTGCTCACTCACCTTTCCTGTATGATCTATTATAACCCCTAGGTCCCTTTCCTTATCTATCTTTCTAATATTGTTTTCTCCCATTCTGTAATTATGTTCCATATTGGATCTACCCATGTGGATGACTGTACATTTATCTACATTAAACTCCATTTGCCAGCTTACAGACCATTTTCAAATTTTATCTAAATCCGACATCAATATATCCACTTCCGCTTTAGATGAGACACTACTGCATAGTTTAGTGTCATCAGCAAATTTTGCAATCATGGATCCCATATCAATGTCCAAATCATTTATATATATCAAGAACAAAATTGGTCCCAAAACCGAGCCCTGTGGCACACCACTTTTCGCTTCATACCACTCAGAGTACTCCTTATTTATGCCCACCCTCTGTCTTCTTTCCGTTAACCAATTTTCAATCCATTTGGCAACTTCCCCACCTATTCCATGTGATTTTAACTTTCGAAATAATCTTTTATGAGGTACTCTATCAAAGGCCTTTGCAAAGTCTAGATAAATAACGTCCACTGGCTCCCCTTTATCTATGATTTTAGTAACCTCCTACATGAATTCTAATAGATTTGTTAAGCATGATCTCCCTCTAGTAAACCCATGCTGACTATTTCTAATTAGATTAAATTTTTCTAAATGCATTACAATGTTTTCTTTGATTATTGACTCTAACAATTTACAGACTATGCTCGTTAAACTCACCGGTCTATAATTTGCTGGATCTGATTTTTTGCCTTTTTTGAATAAGGGGATCACTCCTGCATCTTTCCAATCCCGTGGAACAATCCCTTTTGTAAGTGATTGAGAACATAATATAGCCAATGGTTTTGCTAGTTGGTCTCTAATTTCATACAGGAATTTTGGATGAATACCATCTTGACCTGGACATTTATTCACTTTCAACCCCTCCAATTTTTTAAAAACCATTTCCTCTGTAATACAGATTGATCTTAATCCCGCTGTATCCATGTCTCTTTGAAAAATATCTATAGGCTCTGGGATCTTTTGTGTAGACTGTGCCAAAGTACTGATTGAGCAGATTAGCTGCCTCCCTATTCTCACTTATTATTTTCCCTGTACTGTCTATGAGAGGGCCTACTTTGTCTTTCATTCTTTGTTTATTTCTAACATAAGAGAAGAAGCTTTTACTGTCAGTCTTGATCCTCTGAGCAAGTTTTTTTTCGAAGTCTATTTTTGCTGTTTTATTCGCTTTCTGAGATATGTTCTGCTTGTCCAAATATTTTACATATGTTTCTTTTGATTTACCTACCTCTATATATTTTTTCCATGCTTTATTTTTCGCTCTTCTACATTTCACTACAAATCTAGTTATCCACTTTTTACGCTTGGGGTTTACCTCCCTACATGGAACACATTCCTCTTTTAGAGTTTCTAGAACTGTTTTAAAACTCTCCCACTCCTGTTTAATATCTGTTCCTACGACAATATCTTTCCAGATTATGTGGCTCTTTCATCCTCTTAACATCTGCCTTAGAGTAGTCGTATGTTCGCGTGTTTATGTTTACTTCTTTCCCTGCAATAAGATCCCAACGGATGATTTGATGGTCACTTGAGCTAAACAGTTCCCCTACGGTAACGTTTTCAATCATATTTTCCTCCGTAGTAAAAACTAGGTCGAGTATGTTTTTGCCTCTGGTGGCTGCTTCTACATGTTGAATTAAAAAATTGTCAGTTATGCACTTAAAAAAGGGTTTTGACTCTACAAGTGCTTCTGCCATATCCCATTTTATTTCTGGAAAGTTGAAATCTCCCATTAATAATAATTTCCCTTCACTTGCCTTTGCTATGCTACTAATCAGCTCCTCATCTTCCTCTTTTTGACTTGATGGACATCTATAGCACACTTCAATCACTGTTTTTTCACCCCCACTTTCTATTTCTCCCCATACACTTTCATTTTTGTTACCACATCATAAATAATCTTTGATCGTTATATTAACAGAATTTATACAGTATAATAAAACGCCATCTCCCTTAGTCTTGTCTCCAACTATCCTATCTTTCCTTAACATTGTATATCCCTCTATTTCAAGTTCACTATCTGCAATCTCCTCATATATCCATGATTCTGTTAATCCTATTATATCTGGATTTTCTTATTCTACATACAGTTCCAATTCTTCTCTTTTATTTACTATGCTTCTCACATTTGCACAAAAACATTTTAGTTTGTAATGTTAGTTTTCCTCTTTTTGCTTCTGCTTTATCAATTTAGTGTTTGATTTTCCTCTATTTATTTCACACTTCCCTGACACCAACTCTCCCATTTGACTACATCCTCTATAGCACCCTATTGTAGGCCTATCTTTAGTCTCATACATCATAGGCCTTACTAGTTTAAATTTCTAACACAATGATTAAACATATACTTTACTACAACATTCTGTCCTATCTCATTTAGATGTAAACCTCCCCTATCTAACATTTTACTTATGTTTACTTTAACATCAATAAATTCCATTCCCATGTCCGCACACATCACCTGTAACCTAAGATTGATACCTATTATTTTGCTATCTAGATAGTCTGACCCATCTGCTCTATCTAAAATGCCCATCATTGTGACCTTTATAAACTTTTTTTCCTTAAGTGTTCCCATAAGACATATTTATCCATAATTATTTCTGTACCATCTTTCTTTACATTATTTGTACCTGCCAATACTACCACATGACTGTTTCCTTTGTCATCTATCCTCTTTATTCTCCCCTCTATATCCTCTATTTTTGCTCCCCCAATATCCATTCTTTCAAACATTTTATGTTGTTTAGACAAATGTCTGTCAACCTCTCTCACCATTGAATCTCCTACTACCAATACTGATCCCTCACCTATATTTGCATACTTCTCTCCATAGCTCTCTGCCCTGTGAACTGTTTCCTCACTCAAATCTCCCTTACTTCCTTGACTACACCTTGACTGCAGCTTCTTTAAAATCTCCTCCATTTTCACTTGTTTCCCTTCTATTTCCATCTGCCTCTTTTCTATCTCCTCCAATCTCTTCTCATTTTCCCTTATACTGCACTCCATTTGTGCCTGCCTCTCTTCAACTCTACATATTCTACATAAAACGGTTCCTTCATCTTCCAACGTTGTAGGCCTTTCTATCCCTACACTAGTAATACTAACATTTTCGCCACACAAATCACACAATCTGACTTGGCCTTTCTTCGCAGCATTTCGTCTCGTCTTAGTGGCCATACTAATTATGCTATTTATTACTGTTAGCCAATACGTTATATTAATACTTAATAAAATGTATACTTCTTAAAGCAACGCCTAAAAAACAAACAAATGTCGCTGGTATTTACCTTTCTACAACGTATCGCTAACGACTAGGCCTAGTGTTACTTGAGTGTTACTACCGCTCACTGTTCCACGCTATTTAATTCTGTCAAGTCACTAACTATCTGTTATAACAAGGCCACTATATTTAAAAATACGTATGCTACAGTAAACTACAACCACAACTATGTTATTATTACACAAATTAATTCTCAACACTAATACTTATCTGAAACGTTATAGATCTCTGTATTGTCAATTCAGAGCCATACAATAAATATGGACTTTACATTGGATATTAAGGTTTTTATTTTTGTGTTGGACTTTTGATAGTCGATAACACTGGCTCTTCTTATAGCTCAAAGCTTACTGAAGAGTTAGATCTGGGTCCTCCTGACTGTAATATAACGTAAGACTTCTTAGTAGACTCACCACTATGGGGATCAAAATGTCAATCCCCACCTCACTGTAATGCAGTCAGTTTCCAGAAGCATGACCAAGACATGAGATGAGGTATTGGTCTGTATATTTCACCTGACTCTGACATTTGTCTTGGTTCCCAACAATCAAAATATGAAACTAACAAATGGAAGCTTGGCTGATATCAAAGAAATTCTACAAATATAAAATCTGAAAACCAAACTGCAAAATTCACGTGCAAGTCTTCTACCTTATGTGGCTGGATCTGATATAAAGACAACATGTTATGTCACCTGGTAGCATTACCTCAAGCAGTTGGCGGGAAGAGAAACATTGGCGATACAGGCAGGGTCAGAAATGGTGGGTTGGATGAGAGATTGTTGAGTGATGTGATGTCATTGATTGGACAGGATGGGAGGGATGTTGAGTCTGAAGGAATGTTTGGACATGTACAGGATGTCTAAAAAAAATGTATACACACTTCGAGTATTTATTAATACAGTCTGCAATTAAGTTTATCCAGTATTTATAATTTAAATGAGAGTAGAACATGTGTAATTATGTTGGTTTATCGCCTTTGTTCAAACTGGTAACCATTCTTATCTGGACATTGATGATACTGAGTTATGAAACAGTTCATTGGGAATATGAGCACATTCTCTTTCAATGGCTGCATTGAGTTCATCGATTGTTTCCAGTTATGCACAATAAACATTATCTATAAGGTATTCCCATAAGAAAAAGTCCAATGGCATGAGATCTGCTGAACAATTTAGATATTCAATGCTACCTCTTTACCCAATCCATCTCTTCTGTAATTTTTCAGCAAGATAGGTCCTTACTTCTAGAATGGCCAGAGACATCAATATCTTCCTTAAAGAGCAGCAAATCAAACAGGTGAAAGATTTCACATACTTAGGGAGCATGTTGTCAGCAGACGGAAGAATTACAGTGGAAATTCAACAAAGATGCAATAAGGCAAATCAGATCATTGGACAATTAACTCCAATACGTAATTGTAAGTATGTGACTGACAATAACTACAAAAAGAGCTTTATACAATACTATTTTCGTCAAGACACTATGCTACCAATGTCAAAACTGGACACTAACATCAAATGAAAAATAACACATTGTAACAGCAGAAATGAAATGCCTGCAAAAAATATTGGGTTTAACAAGGAGAGACATGATTAGAAATGATGACACCAGGAGACTGGTGGGAACAACACCAGTATTGGACTACATTGAAAGACAGCAATTACAATGGTTTGGCCCCGCAATAAGGCTACCACCACACAGCAACAACCCCCCCCCCCCCCCCCCCCCCCCCATATTATTTAGATACAACGAATTCATGGCCAAAGGCAAACTACGAAAATGGTGGCTTATGGAAATATCTGAGACGGTGAATGTCACTGTGCATGAGGCACACAGCTGGCTCGTTCTAGAGATCGCTTCATAACCTGACGCTGAAAGGCATAATATGTTAAGTGGAAAGAAGAGAAAGAGGTTCTTATATCATTATGGCAGTGGGGAAGTACTGGAAATAAACGTCCCTCTCCTTGGAAAACATTGTGTGAATGCGTGGCATGACGGAATCCTGCTGTAAGTTCAAATAAACAGCACCATACATATTTGCTTTTTGGAGACACTCTATATTGTGAATGTTAGAGTGGTGGAGAATGAGATGAGGAGTTACTGGTTGGATCCTTTGATAACGAGAGAGGGAGTGTGTGTGTTAGTGATTGAGTGAGTGTGTAAGTTGTTAGTCAGTGGTTGGGTCATTTAGTCATTGAAGGAGTGAGTGAGTAATTAGAGTGAGTGATTGGTTGAGTGGGTGACTTACTGAGCAGGTGATTGAGTGAGTTAATGAACGAGCAAGTCCTCACAAGATATTTGTATACAGCAAATGAAAATGTGACACTGCCAACCAGTTCCATATTTCTATATTGTGCATGCATGTTAACGCAACTCTGTGCCTACAAGGAAACATTTCACTGGCAACCTTGGGGAGGAAGAATAACGTCTGGTCAGGCAAAATAAACTAATCAGCCATTGTTAGTCAGGGAAAACATATTCACCAAGACCCTCACCTCAACTTCCTAGAATCCCTCCCTGGAAACTGGCTGTTTTCATGGCAGCCTGGCTAATGAGGTGAGGGATCAACGTGATTCCCACAGTAGTGAATGACACGCAGATGAAGCCAAGCATAGCACAAACTGCCTGGAGGACCCAGGTCCCCCTTCTTCAGCGCACTCGGGATGTGAGGAAAGCTACTGTAAACCTTATCCTGAAAATGGCTCATAAAACCGACATCATTGCACCTGAACACACCCACAATGCTCAGTCACTTTCATTGCTGAAAATACAGATGGTAGAATTTAAACTCTGTAGCTGCTGCAAATCATATTTTAAAAATGTGCCATAGAAACCCCTAGTAAAGTTGAGTGCTTTGACAAAGGCTTCCTGCAGCATGCCAAATGTCATCGTGATTCGATGCTCCTACTGGTGTAAAAAAGGGGTATACAATAATGATGAATGAAAAGGAACTACCAGCAAACAAACAATAGATAGCATCCTACCTGGTCCGGGAACAGCTGGACAACTCCTATACCAATCAGCCTGCCCCAGGCTGCCCCAATGGCAAGGGATGGGATGAACACACCACTGGAGACACTCAGCCCGTAGGTCCAGACTCCCAGCAGGAAGAATATCACAGTGAACAATACCAGCGACAGGACACTGTAGCTTTCTGTCAGACAGGTTTATGGAGTTCAGATTTAGTTCTCACACACTTCCATACCAACATTCTTCTCCATCGTTTTTTAAATTCTTTTGATTTCCAGGAAAATGAGCTACGCACTTCTAGTTGCTGCATTATGCATGGGGTATTGTTTCTAGAGCTGTCTTTAATTTCTTATCATATTTAGGGTATTGTTTCTAGAGCTTTCTTTAATTTCTTATCAATTTTGAGGTATTATATCTAGAGTTCTCTTTTATCCCTGTATCATCATATATGGGATATAGTTTCTAGAGCTTTCTTTCATTCATGTATCATCATACATGGGATATAGTTTCTAGAGCTTTCTTTCATCCCTGTATCATACATGGGATATAGTTTCTAGAACTTTCTTTCATCCCTGTATCATACATGGGATATAGTTTCTAGAGCTTTCTTTTATCCCTGTATCATACATGGGATATAGTTTCTAGAGCTTTCTTTCATCCCTGTATCATACATGGGATATAGTTTCTAGAACTTTCTTTCATCCCTGTATCATACATGGGATATAGTTTCTAGAGCTTTCTTTCATCCCTGTATCATACATGGGATATAGTTTCTAGAGCTTTCTTTCATCCATGTATCATAAATGGGATATAGTTTCTAGGGCTTTCTATCATCCCTGTATCATACATGGGATATAGTTTCTAGAGCTTTCTTTCAAATTCACAAGGCTACTTCCCACTCAGTAAACTTGTATCCTATGTAAATGATGGAGTGTGTACTGCCATGAGGTTGCAACAGCCATAACCTGTATAAGGTAGAAGACTCTCAAACTCATGGGTTAGGACAATCATTCACACATGACAAAAGCCTGCGGAGTGTGGAGTTTGTTCTAGATTTGAAAGAAAGCTCTAGAAACAATATCCCAAAATACAAGCGTGAATAGCTCGTTTTTTCTGGCAATCAGAAGAAAAAGGACACTTACAGTATTTGAAGGTTAAGAACAAAAAATTGAGCTAAATTTTGCAGAAAATATTTGTCTAAAATATTACTGAAAGAATTTGTTTAAATTATTTATAATATGGAGTAACATATGTATGTTACAGAAAAGAAGTTATTTATTTTGTTTTTAGATTATTGCAAAATGTTGCACAAAAAGGATAAAAATATTACAGAAAATACTAGTGTCAAAATATAATTTTAAATATTGAATAATAAATTACTGAAGATAATGGTACAAAACAAATTATTGTAAGATTGAAACCATTCCTTTAACTGTGACCTCAATCAAGACAGTCATGGTGTTTGCTCCCAATCACCATTTCAGAAAGTATAGAAGGGAGATGCCTAAGGCTTTAGTGAAAAGTAAACATAATGGCCCCAAACTTTCAGATGTAATGTGGACCTATTATCCTGGGGTTTACAGGAATTTTATTTATGAAAACCTGGCTTAGTGGTCTCAAGGTAAAGTGCTCACCTCGGGTGCCAGAAGTCGCAAGTTCTTGAGGCCTAGTAAGCTACAGGAAGTTTAAAATACCTACTACGAACAGCCGATAGCCTTTGGCTACCTGGAAACAGACATTAACATGCCTGTTTGAATAACTGGATTCCATGTAAATCCTGGCTTCAAAGTCAAAAACAGTGGGTTGAGGCTGAGGGAGGTACACTGAAATCAATTAATGCCATTCAAGTGGTTATCAGGGCAAACAGAATAGACCACTATTTCCCTCTTTGTTTGTCATAAGAGGTGCTTATGGATAGTTGTGTATGGAGCTGGCAACCTCACCAAGTAAAACCCATTGCTAATGAACTGCACTGCAAACAAATTGTTTCTGGCTGCAAAAAAAAAGCTGGTTACGGTAAACCAAATGCAGTGATGAACCTATACTCCATCATCTGAAGTAACTGGATAGGTTGGTGATGATGATGCTTGATGATGACACTGTAATCGATAAATCATCAAATTTCTGACTGCACTAGCTTGACGTTTAAATGTAGGTCAAGCAGGGAGGAGCAAATGAATGTGTCCAACCAGCCAATAACCACCCCTTTAGGCATATTTTGAAAGAAACTGTGCACCTATGGGTCTGCCTGAGGTGCAATGATGTTATTTCTTTATAACATAACAGAACAGTACAACATACAGTGATGATAGGCCACAAAAATGGTTTGAAAGTATTGAGGTGGAGCTAGAGGCTAAGATAAATGTCTTTGTGATACCATCATGAGATTACCTATAGGGTCATGCAGCAAGGCCTTCAGACAGCCTTCAGGTGTTGTCAGGAACAGGGTAGACATGGAGTTGTGAGAGTCCCCTGAACAGCCCATCTGGCGGTAGTCACAGCCGGATATCAAAATAGCAATAATAAGAATGAGAGCTGTGATGTAATCAGCTGGTGTCATAATGAGTGGTGATGTAATAGTTATACTAATGGGGGTGATGCTGTACTTAGTTTTGTTTTAGTGATGGAGGTGGTGATGTACTTAGTTATGTTATACTGGTGAAGGTGGTGATGTACTTGGTTATGTTATAGTGGTGGAGGTGGTGATGTACTTAGTTATGTTATACTGGTGAAGGTGGTGATGTACTTAGTTATGTTATAGTGGTGGAGGTGATGTACTTAGTTATGTCATAGTGATGGAGGTGGTGATGTACTTAGTTATGTCATAGTGGTAGAGGTGATGTTATAATTAGTTATGTTATAGTGGTAGAAGTGATGATGTACCTAGGTATGTCATAAAGATGGTTGTAGAGATGTACTTAGTTATGTCCCGCAGATGAAGATGTTGTACTTAGACCAGCCTTCCTCAACCTAGTTATCCTGTAGGAGGCCTTGCAATAATGGTAAGGTCTCTGAACCCCAGCATTAAACAATGAAGACATCTACAGATCCAGTAGTGCTAAACTGATCAGTAAGTTGTCCATATACAACCCTACTAACAATATTGTCTATGCCTATTGTCTATAGATATTTTATTGTTTTGTACAAGGCATGTTCAAATGAAACCGAACCTAACTGCACCAAGTGAACATGCATACTATGCGCACGATGATGTCACTTTTGATGTAAACAGCCCACACCAACTGTCAAGTTTGCAACATTTCATTATCTTCCTACTCATAGTTTTCTTGGCAGACCGTTGAAAACATGGTGGGTGTGATACGGAATCCGTCCAGAGTTGAACAGTGAGCGGTGCATAGGTTTCTAACAGCTGAAGGGTGTCGACCAGTTGACATTCATCGCAGAATGCAGGCAGTGTATGGTGACAAAAGTATGGCAAACGTAAGCTCCAGCAACGGTCCACCCAAATTGCTGCATCAATTTTGGCGATGGTATCTTCTGACACAACAATATGCGCCTGACCTGGTCTAGGAAGATGTTTTGTTAACTAACGTCCTTCTTTAAACATTGTTGTCCAGTTCTTCACTGTTTGTCTTTGACACACTATTGTCACCATACACTGCCTGTATTATGTGATGAATGTCAACTAGTCGACATCCTTCAACTGTGAGAAACCGAATCGCCGCTCGCTGATCAACTCTGGACGGATTTCATATCATACCCACCATGTTTTCAACGGTCTGCTGAGGAAACTATGACTCGGAGGATAATGAAATTTTGCAAAATTGACAGTTGGTATATGTTGTTTACATCAGAAGTGTTGTCATCATGCGCATAGTATGTATGTTCACTTGGTGCAGTCAGGTCCGGTTTCATTTGAAAACGCCTCTGATATACAAAATAAAAAGATTATAGCAACAGTACCTTGGTTGTAATAGCATGCTGAGTATAAGGCTGAGCATTGGTGCAGTCGTTCACAGACAACATCAGAACAAAGGCCACAATAGCACTCACAATAGCAACCAGAACTGCCTCAACAACCTTGATCCATTTTTTTCTATGAAGATATCTGCACACACAAAAAAGAAACAAAGGAGGTCACGCCTTCTCACGACATCTGATGACACAAGTGGACTGATGATAGGTAGGTAGGTAGGTAGGTAGGTAGGTAGGTAGGTAGGTAGGTAGGTAGGTAGGTAGGTAGGTAGGTAGGTAGGTAGGTAGGTAGGTAGGTAGGTAGGTAGGTAGGTAGGTAGGTAGGTAGGTAGGTAGGTAGGTAGGTAGGTAGGTAGGTAGGTAGGTAGGTAGGTAGGTAGGTAGGTAGGTAGGTAGGTAGGTAGGTAGATAGGTAGGTAGATAGATAGATAGATAGATAGATAGATAGATAGATAGATAGATAGATAGATAGATAGATAGATAGATAGATAGATAGATAGATAGATAGATAGATAGATAGATAGATAGATAGATAGATAGATAGATAGATAGATAGATAGATAGATAGATAGATAGATAGATAGATAGATAGATAGATAGATAGATAGATAGATAGATAGATAGATAGATAGATAGATATCTGTATGCTAGAAATATCTGTGACAATTCAATCTTTTAAGTTTTCTCAGTCATCTACTTTTTGCTTCCAATAAAGTATAGCAGCTCCACAACAACTCATCTTCTTGATGGAAACATGTATCAAAGTATTTACTGTGTGCATCCTTACATGCAGTGGTAGTTTCTGTAGTAATGCATTTTACACAATGTTTCTGGCTTAATTGTCTTTAGTCATATTTCACAATTGTTATAGTTGATAAAGTTACAATGAGTCTATTCTTTCCACTCTGATTACCAGATGAGGGAGTCTATTACACTGTAATAATCAACATCATTATCTTCATCTCTCGACTCATGCAGTCTGTCAATTATGTCGCAAACGTCATAGTTGAGAGGTAATGTGCTCGCCTAGCAAGAAACAAAAGTGCAAAACAGTACATATTCAAATCCAGCAAGTTTTAAACATTCCTTGGTCTTGTGGGAGGTTGAGATTGGGCACCTAGTCCTATTGTAGGTGGGCTATAAACTCGGAGGTTCCATCATTCTGCTATTTCTTGTTGCAATACACAATACATGAACATTTTGGATAGTACTGATAACCTCATCAATGGACAACCTCATCAATAGACAATCTCATCAAAAAGCAAGACAACCTCATCAAATGGCAACCTCATCAATTGACAAACCTCATCAATAGACAAACTCATCAAAAGGCAAGACAACCTCATCAATTGACAACCTCATCAATTGACAACCTCATCAATAGACAATATTAGGATTTTGGATAGGGCTGGAAACCTTATCAAAGACAACTTATTAGGATTTTGGATAGAGCTGGAAACCTTATCATGCATTACAAAATCGATAGCTGCAAGAGGACTTCAAAACTTTTGGTGCAGACTGCTGATACTGATTTCTCCAACAACAGTGGTGATCCCCATGCTCCCAATAGAGCTAACAAAGAAGCATCAGTATCCTCAAACCTATCACATTTATTACTATTTAATCTACTAAGATAATGTTGCAGAACAATTCAAAGACAATAATATATGCAACATATGCAAAGATAGTATTTGTGTCATTTAGTTGCCTATCGCAAGCGATGATGGGGAGATCATCAGACAGTTTTGTCTTGATGATGTAACTTGCGATGTATTTGGATTATAGTGAGAAAGAAACTGTGATGGTCATCAACCTCACTCTGGTCCCAAACTACCTTGGACCAGTGGCAAGACATAAGTCAAGACGACTGGAGGTAACTAAGGAGACAGGCACTCTGGTCCTACCTCCCTTGAGACTAAGAGTTGCTTGAAACTAGCGGGACTCAATCACCGACTGTTTTGGTTCATAGCTCTGAGAGGTCAGTGCCTTACTTCTCGACTAGTGACCCCAGATTTGTGTCATACACTGAATTTGAGTGTACATTTGATCTAAACTCATCTGTACATTTATGTTGTTAGAAGTCATGAGGAGGTGGTGATATTTTCATCTGTGTGCTATCTGCATGGCCACTGTTTTCAATCAAGCTTCCATAGTGTTTCTTTAGCACAGTTGATCCATGTATTTCTTAGTCATCCTCTTGCTCTGAAGTCATACTGTCTGGTGTTACAAGTTCGTACAGCTGGTTTTGTTTGGAGGCATACTTGTTATACGTACAAATCATTTAATTTTAGGTTGTTTTTGTTACCATGGATCCAGCAGGATTTGATCTCTTGCTCTTCAGCCCAATGCTATGTAATGGTATCTGCACGTGTTTGTTAGATATTTAGTACCACGAAAGGTGTTCCATTTATCTGGCCTTAGAGGAAGTATTTTCCTAACATTGTTGAGCATTAAGCACTCAAAGAGATGATAACAGTTCCGTATGGGAGTGTACACAGCTGGCCCTCTCGAGTGTGTTATGGCTGGCTGCTATTCAGGCACTAGTTCAGTAGGAAGTGTTGAACTCTTAGCCAGAAAATAGTGTTTTGATTCATTCTTGTGAGTTGATTGATGCTGTCATTTAGGTTGCGGCATGCTGTATGTTTGTACACCTCCCTGCCTGCATTTCCCATTGCCCATCTGTTTAGGCAAGTTTCCTTCTTTGGTGTTCTAATACGTTGTCTGGCTGTTTGTAGAGTAGTTGCCATGTGTGATTAGTAACCACTGCTTCCATCTCCATTCTCAAACTGGAGGTAGTTGTTCTGTATGCCCCACTCTGCTTAGCAACAACATGACTTTTCACTCTAGCAGAGAAATCCCAACCAGATATCTCACTGCGTAGCACCGACTCATCGGCATATATGGTGGCATCACTATACTGAGTGTTATTTATCAGCTGGTTGACCTCGAGGTCTGCCCTCCAATTGCACCCCTCTCTGTATTCCCTGCCTAGGGTTATGATGACTCTATTGTAATCTGTCCTTCTATTACCAGTGTGAGGGTATGAAGACTAACATATGGTCATGCAAAACATACTAATCAGACATGTTAGTCAAGGTCAGGCAAAATATACTGGCCAAGACCCTCACCTCGACTTCCCTGTAGTCCTCCCTGAAAGTGAGCTATTTTTTGTGGCAGCCTGGCTAACAAGGTGAGGGATCGACATGATCTCCATAGTAGTGAATGAACCACAGATGTAGCCAAGCATAGCACAGCGGCCTGGAGGACCCTGGTTTGCCTTCATCAGCACACTCAGAATGTGAGGAAAGCTACAACAAACTGCCCCAAGAAATCTACTCATTGTAGGCATTCAACAAAAACATCACCAGTGTGGGCCCACTCTTCTTCAGTTCTGGGCTTATTCACATCAGTTCTGATGTCCAAGATGCCAAGTGAAGTGCAACTGATCTCTATCTGAGCAGTTGATTTCCAGCTCACCAGCCATGGGTTGATTCCACACTACTTCAATCAGTGCATCAAGGTCTCAAAGTCGACCTGGTTATACACGTCCTCCACATCGAGAGCAACTGCAACTGTTTCCTGCTTGAACTGGAAGCCCCCATACACACCACATGCAAATGCCTCAACAACATCTCAGTCCTCCTTCGTTGATATATAACTGCCAAAAGTATCTTAACTTAAATTGACTTATTTATACTGGTTTAGAAGACTCTGCAGTCAACAAATTTCTTGTACCCAACTTGATCTAATACTAACTATCTGCATCCAATCTATTTTACATTCCAAGCATTCACTACTCTCCGACTAAAAGAATATTTCCTAATATCTAATCTGGACCTTTCTTTAATTAATTTGTAGCTGTGCCCTCTTGTTCTTGTATGCGGTTGTAGCTGTGCCCTCTTGTTCTTGTATGCGGTTGTAGCTGTGCCCTCTTGTTCTTGTATGCGGTTGTAGCTGTGCCCTCTTGTTCTTGTATGCGGTTGTAGCTGTGCCCTTTTGTTCTTGTATGCGGTTGTAGCTGTGCCCTCTTGTTCTTGTATGCGGTTGTAGCTGTGCCCTCTTGTTCTTGTATGCGGTTGTAGCTGTGCCCTTTTGTTCTTGTATGCGGTTGTAGCTGTGCCCTTTTGTTCTTGTATGCGGTTGTAGCTGTGCCCTCTTGTTCTTGTATGCGGTTGTAGCTGTGCCCTCTTGTTCTTGTATGCGGTTGTAGCTGTGCCCTCTTGTTCTTGTATGCGGTTGTAGCTGTGCCCTCTTGTTCTTGTATGCGGTTGTAGCTGTGCCCTCTTGTTCTTGTATGCGGTTGTAGCTGTGCCCTCTTGTTCTTGTATGCGGTTGTAGCTGTGCCCTCTTGTTCATGTAGCCAACTATACTTTTAAAAACATGTTAATTGATCCCTTCCCTCGATTCTATCTTCAGTCCACCTATGCCGTTAGACGTCATGGGGAGGTGTGATCTTTGTTTCATACTTTTTTGCAGCCGAATATCCGTTGGTGACTTGCCAGGTCAATCCCAGTACCTGTTTCCAACTGTTAGGTTGGTAGCCCCTGGAATATATGATCGTCTATTTTTGGGACTGGTGGTGGTGGAAGAGTAAATTAGAGCAAGGTATGCCCATCTATGCTGCTACACTAACCACATAACCAAGACCTGATATTATAGTCGCACAATCCCCGTTTTGCAACATATTCTCTGAGGGCAAGAACCCCTAGAATAATTTGAGTGATTTTTTAACTCGAATTTTGCCCGAGCAGCTGCCTACTCTTTTGGATTTCCAACTGCCAAAGGATTTTTAACGAGTGTCTGATCTCACTACTCAAAGATCAGGGAAAATTGTTACCAGTTGATCCATGTGAAAAAGTCAGGTCTCCACCATGACTTGAACCCATGACATCCAGCACCCGAGACCATTGTCTACCCTTTCCCTTGATTACCACACCAAAAAAGCATTTTTTTAAAACGTATGAATTTTTTTTTCAATTGCTGGAGCAGTGGTGGGGTTTTTAAGGCTGAGGACTACAGGCCACTTGCCCCGTTGTTTTCTGGCTGTTTCTTTATTTCACCGCCAACTTCTTATCTATCATCTATTATCTTGCAAACCTGTATTAAATCATCTCGAGTTCTTCTCTAGATACTGTAGGCCAGCTTTTATGAGTCTTTCTTCATTGTTGTTTTGAATGCCCATACTGAATAGGTTTATTCTTTTGTGCGCCCTAAATAGGATGCTAAGTGGCAGGTTGCATTAGGTTTCCTCACATCCTGAGCATGCTGATGAAGGTGGTCCAGGTCTTCCAGGCGGTTGTGCTATGCTTGGCTTTATCTGTGTGTCGCTCACTACTACGGGGATCACATCGATACATCACCTTGTTAGCCAGGCTGAAAACAGCTCATTTCCAGGAAGGGTTACGGGGAAGCCAAGGTCAGGGTCTTGGCCAGTATGTTTTGCCTGACCCTGACTAACATGTCTGATCAGTATATTTGGCCTGACCAGCCGTTAGTCTTCCTTCCCATGAGTCTTTCCTCAAAACTATTATTCCTGAATACCACTATCAGTTTTGTGGCTCTTCTTTGTATCCTTTCCAGTATGTTTATATCCCCTCTACAATAAAGACACAAGAGGTAGTGCCAGTGTAAGAAGGTCAGGAGCTGAGGTTTTGCTATCTGTTACAAATACATTGGGAGATTTTAATGAGAATTTAATGAAGCTTATTTGTAATTCAACCCATGGCTATAACAGTATTTGGGACTAAACGATATTTATACAATGCAAAATAAATTATGTGACGGACAATCTGAGAGAGAGCAATCTTACTTTTGTCTAAAAATTGTCAGCTTGTAGTTCATTACAACAAACAGCGATCCAATCAGGCCACCTGAAACAGAAATATGAGAAAATATTTTAACATAGCACACTATTTAAACAAAACCTCATTTATTTTTTTAATAGAATATAGAAGATTTGACAGGAACTGAAGCTAAAAAATATGTTGTCCTTTTCGTGCGACGGAATTCGAACTTCATAACTTAACATAACGTTTTTATACTGGTTTTGAAAACTGCAGATTCTGTATACAACTAGACTAATTTACATTTCCTTACTTTAAAAGCTATACGCATCCAATCTATTCTTAAATGCATTAACTGTCCCTGCCTCCACAACTTCATGAGGTAATACATTTGAAGCATTCATCACTCTCTGACTAAAAATTTTTTTCCTAATATCTAATCTGAACCTTTCTTTAGTTAATTTGTAGCTATGTCCTCTTGTTCTTCTAGGTGGTTGTATTTTGAAAAACTTGTTATATTCTATTTTATCCTGAACCGAGAAGTGGTTTAATATTTGATTAGGCTAACGAGCCTAATTTGGATTACACATGTTTATTCAATACTTCTTCTTCTTCGTACGCAGTCAGACAGTAACCATTATTTTTTCGAAAAAAGCGGCGGTCATCCTGAGGCTGTCGCCGCTGCCATAGAGCTTGTCTTGCAGTTCCACTGGTGATGGCCACATCTGCTCTCTCTGATCCTCGTATGTCGGGCAGTTCTGCAGCAGATGTCCAGCGGTCATTTTACCGGTATCGCACGGGCATTCGTCGGTACCACCTATCTTCAATTTGTTGAATAGGTGGTACCTCAGTCTGTTGTGGCCAGTGCGAAGTCTGAAGACAACGACCTGCTCTCTTCGGTTCAACTGGTAATAGGCATCGTTTTTGGTGTAACCAGTATGTTCGGTTTCCCATTTGGTCATGTATCTGGCTTTGATAAGCCGTTTTGACTCTTCGTACGTCATACTAGTATCTGTTTGTGGTAGTCTTGCACCTTCTTTTGCCAGTCTGTCTGCCTCCTCGTTGCCTTGGATGTTGCAGTGTGATGGGACCCACTGTACCACTACCCTTTTTGGTGCGGACTGCTGGCACAGTTTGCAGAGTGCTGCTCTTAAGTCATTAAGCTCAGTGTTTTTCTGGCTTTTTGGCGCTGTGACTACGGCGAGAGCATCTGTAAGCAGGACTATATGGCTTTCATTTTCTTTATGTGTCACCATTTCTTTCACTGCCGCCCTCAGTGCCTCTGCCTCCGCTCTGAAATTGCTTGTGTACTTACCAGTAGCGAATGACAGTGTTATTTGTCTGCCATTTGGTAGGTTCAGGAATGCTCCTGCCCCTCCGTTCTGTGTAGTGTTTGTTACAGAACCGTCGGTATATGCATGGGTCCAGTCCATGCTTGGGTAGCTTTTCGATATAAAGCTTAGGGTAGTATCTCTCCTTTCTTTTTCAGTCTGGCAGTTTTTGTTTCCAATACCTGGTATATTTTCTACCACCTCTGGAAATATATCCTGCCTCCAGATAGGTTTTCGTACAGTAGTGATGGGTTTTGGTGTTGTTAGTGGGTTTATGGGATCTTCGTGCATCTTTGCTTTGGCTATTTCTGCAAAGTTTCTCCGCTTTAGTTTCCCATTTCCCAAATTGTTTAGTCTCTGGTGCATTGGATGGTCAGTCAGTCTTCGGAGTTTCTCTGACTGCAGCTGGGCTCTGCAGTCTCTTCTATCGGTCATGGATTGCATTTTTGTAATCTTTTCAAGTTCTGTTTATTCAATACACGCTCAATGTAGACTTTAACTGGGAACACACAAGAAATTTGATGGGAAAAGTTATTGATGGGAAACAGTAAACATACACACATAATTTGCTCAATTTATTTGCTGTTTGATTTCAAATTAAAATTATTTCCGCCCTTTTGCCGCCCCTAAAATGTTGTTGTCCTAGGCAACCCTCTGGTCTTGCCTAATAGTAGAAACGCCTTGCCTACCACACATAGCTGTAAAAGACACTAAATAGAGTGGTGTAAGAGGTTGGTAACCTGATTGTCTACATTCATTTGAAATATTTCTTAGCATCAGGATCATTTATATCCTCAAGGATATTCTCTAGAATGTGAATCATTTATGTCATCAGGAGAGCTCTTCATAATCAGTTAAACAATTATGTGTATTCTCTAGATTATGAATCATTGATGTCATAAATATTCTCTAGCTCGAGGAAAAGATTAGAGAAAAACAAAGAAGGTGAAGGAAGTATTAACCTTACCAATAGCAGCCATGAATATGAACACAGGAACTTCTATGAGATCAAAGGTTAAATTCTGAAAATATAATAGCATTGCAAAATATTACATACAATATTTTCTATATATTATCGGGATTTTTATAGAATATAGTGTACAAATGTTTAGAAATAAAATGTTTGTTCAATTTTGCAGAAAATATTGGTTTAAAATATAACAGAAAGAATTTTTTTCTAATTATTTATAATATGGAATAACGTTTGTATATTACAGAAAAAAAGCTTTAATTTTTTTTTTTAAATAGATTTTTTTATGCAAAATGGTGCCCCAAAAAAAGGCAAAATATTACAGAAAATAAGTATCAAATATAATTTAAAATATTGGGTAATAAATTACTGAAGATAATTGTACAAAACTGGACATTGATGTAAAAACCACTTAAAATGATGGTGCAAAATATTTCAGAAAATATAGGAGTAAAAACCTAATGAAAATAGTATAAAATATTACAGAATATAATAGTGTGAAATAGTTTAGAAAAAGTTATAGTGAAAATATTTAAGAAACTTTTTGTTGCCAAATATTACAGAAAATATTGATTTAAAATATTAAAAAGAATATTAGTGTGATATATTTCACACAATTTTAATGTACATTTTTACACAAAATATTGATGTAAAATATATAAGAAAATGTCTTATAATACTATGTAAAATATTTGTGTAAAGTATAGAAACTGTAAGTGTACATACAGCATAATAAAGATTAGCGTAATATATTACACATAAAAATTAGTAAAATGTAACACATGCAAATTTTTGTAGAATGTTGCTGAAATTATTTTAAAATATCACACTAAATTTTTGAATAAAATATAATTGTGAATTCTATATAATTGTGAATTCTACAAGAAATAAATTGTCCCTTTTAACTCATTCACTCCCACAAGCCGATACATCGGCTTCTAGATTGTTCCAGAAAACCCAGGAGCCGATATATTGGCTTTTGTGGCTGTGTTCACAAAATCACATATTTTCCCAATCCTAGTTCTCCTAATGTTTTATTTTGGTTTTTGGCGGAAGTCCAGAATTGGTACTTTTCATTTCCGGAAGAGTTAGCATGTTTCATTGAGAAAGTGTTTATTTTTGTACTTGGAAACCACATTTTTTTTTCGGAGGACAGTCTTGAATCTAGCCCATGCCCCTTCAGTCAGACCAAATGGAGTTTTTCCGGTCCAACCTCGGTAATGGTTAGATTATATTATTGCTAACGGTAGTGATGATGAAAATATCGATTATTCTGATAACAATATTTCAATTTCATTATCTAGTCTTAGTTCTAAGTCGAGCGATGAAATTGAAACTAAATCTACTGACGAGGGGATGGTGCCCTCTTTTGTCTCAAGTTATGGTAGTAACAATTCACAAATTCAGTAAAGGTTCAAGATCCTGCACAGCCATGCTAGTGTGTATAATATAAATGTGTATACATATATATTTAATACGGCAGCAACATTCTTTCTGGGTATGCGGAAATTGTAAAAACCCATTGTTGATTGGCGCTTTTATTTTTTAGCACGTTTTCAACTTCATGGGCCTTCAGTAAAATACAAATACCATGAAAACAACTACACCAAATTAGATGTAATGTTCAGATAATCGTCCCTTGTGGATTAGCATCAATAGAAAGTCATTTCGTTATTCATGTATTGGTTTAGAACTGAATGATGATAGGAACAATTTGTTTTCAGTTTAAAAAAATAAAATATATTATGCAACTATAATCCATCATACGCAAATGTTCACCTAGATTTGCAAAATATATGTATTCCATTGAATTCTGGTGCAATTGTGAACAGTTTGGTATAAAATATGTGTTGTTTCAGGGAACTTTTATTGAAGATAAACATATCGCAATTAAGTGATGATATGTTTGAGTTTTACATAAGAAAAAAAACTGTGTCAAGAGGTCCAAAATCTTTGGGAGTGAATGAGTTAAGAGACATTTGAGACAATCTCTTTTTCTAGGAAGTAATTTTAAAAGTTTAGAACTTTCTGTAATTTCAAATAATAAAGAATAAAGTAGTATCATTCACCTTTTTGCTCCAATGTGAAACCTATTGCAGCTTTGAACCTTTTAAAAGTTGCTTGTTTCCAAGCATTTACAATGTCACCTTTTTTGGTCCAATGTGAAGCCTATTGCAGCTTTGAACCTTTTAAAAGTTGCTTGTTTCCAAGCATTTACAATGTCACCTTTTTTGGTCCAATGTGAAGCCTATTGCAGCTTTGAACCTTTTAAAAGTTGCTTGTTTCCAAGCATTTACAATGTCACCTTTTTTGGTCCAATGTGAAGCCTATTGCAGCTTTGAACCTTTTAAAAGTTGCTTGTTTCCAAGCATTTACAATGTCACCTTTTTTGGTCCAATGTGAAACCTATTGCAGCTTTGAACCTTTTAAAAGTTGCTTGTTTCCAATGTCACCTTTTTTGGTCCAATGTGAAGCACAGATTTTTAACTACATCTGATCTGTTTACCGGAAGCCTGTATCCGAGCTTTTGCAGTAATAATAATAATAATAATGTTTGCGTAGGCGTCAAAGGTCCGTTGCGTTGATGGACTACTACCATGTCCAACTGCTGAGGCTGTGTTCATGAGTAGCCGAGTACTCCGCTGCCTTGAGATGGGGGCAATGAGGAGTATGTGATCAACTAATGTTTGTGTCAGGCTTTCTGTGTCTGTCCATGTCTGACTCTGTTTTTTCGTCTTCCGCTCTCGAGACCTCTGGATTGTGTCAACCTCAGTGTGACCCTTGCTGTGCTGAGAATACGAGGTTAGGAGAGGTATCGTGTAATCTCCGGTAAAGGAAGCAGGAGAAAGACGGGATCAGTCCGAGTAGGGAGGTCCTTGAGTAGTGATAACCTGGACTGAATTCTGGTGTGCAGTTAAGCGGAATGTTGAACATCATGGACTACTTTCCCGTGGTTTAAGCCAGGCATTAAATACAGGATAACTTATAGAAAGCACATCAATTCCACAGAATAAAGTCCTTGATACCACCTGGTGAAGGAGTTGTGAAATATAATCCGAACAGGAACCACCAAACATCAGAAAACGACACAAACACTGGAGTGAGTCGAGCGCACAGCCTTTAAGGCGCAGCCATCTTACTTTTATTTCTTACTTTTGCAATGGTTGATTATAATGGCAATATTATTTTACATCAATTTTCTGGCCCCAAGCACAACCCTCTTTAGTCACCTTTTATGATATTCTTAAAAGATAAGCTGTCCTACTCTTTTCATCACAGGTACGACTTGGATTGCATTATGGTCACACATTGTTAGTAAATAGGGGGGACTGTGGTCTTGAGGTAAGGCAAAGGCCTCGGATGCTGAGGTCACGAGTCACGAGGTCAAATCATTTTGGAGACCAGGAATTTTTTACATGGACTTTTTGGTATTTTCCCCGGGTCTCTGGGTAATAGAGATCAGATGCCCATGTGCAGTGCTGTGCACGCTAAAAATCGCTCTGCAGTTGGAAATAAAAAAAGAGTAGGTCGCTGTCCTGGCAACATTTATTTTTATGTTAAAAATCTAGCCAATCTATTATGGGATCCTCGCCAGTGCTACAGATTCCATCCATTGTGCTTAGATTCTCCAAAAATATGGAGAAGAAAATAGCACTTACGGGTTAAACCGTGAGCAATGACGATTATTCTTCGACTAAATAAACTAAACTAGTATATGGATAAATGAGAAAACTGTGTAGTTTTATTCTTGCATACTGATAGGAAAGTATGTGGCTATGGTCACATGTTATTGCTCCATAATGGTTCACGTGTCTGAACAACTGAGATAAGGGGAAAATCATACAGCTGAAGCTAGTTATCCACTTCATCATTATCAGGTGCCTTGACATTTGGCAATCATGGACCTCCATCCATTTCTATCCATGTGTGCCATTTACCAACTCTGTTGTTGATTGTCACCCATGCCATACTCTCAAGCTGTTCAGCATCTTCCCTCTGTTTCTCTTTCCTGCTATCTTTCCTGTTGTCACAACTGTGCTCCAAGCCATCTCTTCATGACCGTCTTATTCTGATCCTTGCAATAAGTTGTCTTTGTGCTTCCTCGAGTACTGTATCATTAGTTCTCTTTGCAGTTCATAGAATCTGCAACATTCATCTGTAAAACCACATCTCCGTTGCTCCCAAAGATCTAAGCACTTATTTGCTAATTTCCATGATTCACTGCCATATGTCAGTACTGGTTCCACGTAGTTATCCACTTATTTGACTTTATGCGTCTAGTTTGCTTTGAAGTAGAGAGCTATTATGAATACTTTTCTCCAATCTATTATTGAGGCTATCTTTTTGAGCTGACCCTATGTGACATGAGCTACCCTGCCTCATCTTCAGCTGATTATCACCAGGTATATTTTGGCCTCATTTCATTCAATGTTGGTTTCAATCCAACACAACTTTGGTTATAGGTGTTTGTCAAGCAATCTAACACGAATAATGTGGAGGCATCTTAATGAAGGTCTGATGACTCTTGTCCTGTGTGAAAAGAAAATACAAAGACAAGGAGACACATATGTCGTCACACTTGAACATACAAGCCAACACTCACAGGAAATGTGTTGAAGCGGACGAGGCCTGGGTTTGACAGCTGCGTTGGATGCCCCTCAAAGGCACTGAGTAAAACATTTGTAGAGAAACAGGCAATCATGGCTGAAAAAAACTAGAAGATACAAGCAAACTCAAACAGTTCAACTTGGTCATTCTACACCACAATTGGTTCTGTAATTTTAAGGGCTATGGTTGGGGAGCAAGGGCTAGAGGCAAGGGCTATAGTTGGGGGCAAGAGCTAGGATTAGGGGCAAGGGCTAGGATTGGGAGTAAGGGCTAGGGTTGGGGACAAGAGCTAGGGTTGGAGACAAGGGCTAGAGTTGGGGACAAGGGCTAGGATTAGGGGCAAGGGCTAGGATTAGGGGCAAGGGCTAGGGTTGGGGACAAGGGCTAGGGTTAGGGACAAGGGCTAGGACTAGGGGCAAGGGCTAGGGTTGAGGGCAAGGGCTAGGGTTGAGGGCAAGGGCTAGGGTTGAGGGCAAGGGCTAGAGTTGGGGACAAGGGCTAGGATTAGGGGCAAGGCCTAGGGTTGGGGACAAAGGCTAGGGTTTGGAGCAAGGGCTAGGGTTGGGTTTCAAGAGTTAGGGACAAGGGCTAGGGACAAGTGATAGGAGCAAGAGCTAGGGTTGAGAGCAAGGACTAGGGTTGGGAGCAAGGGCTAGGGTTGAGAGCAAGGGCTAGGGTTGGGAGCAAGGGCTAGGGTTGAGAGCAAGGGCTAGGGCTGGGAGCAAGGGCTAGGGTTGGGTGCAAGGACTAGGTGCAAGGGCTAGGGACAAGGGCTAGGGTTGAGAGCAAGGGCTAGGTGCAAGGGCTAGGGACAAGGGCTAGGGTTGAGAGCAAGGGCTAGGGTTGAGAGCAAGGGCTAGGGTTGGGGAGGGGGGGGGCAAAGGCTAGGGTTAAGGCAAGGAATTGCTTGGGTAAGGAATAGGGTAAATGTAAGAAATTGGGTTATGTCAAAGAATAGGGTTTGGGTTAGGGCAAGGAATAGGTTTAGGGTAAGAAAAAGGGTTTGGGCAAGGAATACGATTGGGCAAGGAATATGGTTGGACAAGGAATATGGTTGGACAAGGAATAGGGTTAGGGTAAGGAATAGGGTTAGGGTAAGGAATAGGGTTAGGGCAAGGAATAGGGTTAGGGTAAGGAATAGAGCTTGGGCAAAGAATAGGGTTAGGGTAAGGAATAGGGTTAGGGTTAGGAATAGGGTTAGGGTTAGGAATAGGGTTAGGGTTAGGAATAGGGTTAGGGCTATGTCAAAGAATAGGGTTTGGGTTAGGGCAAGGAATAGAGCAAGCATTGGAGGTTAGTGTTGCCATTGGAAGCCACTTGTACCGAGTTAATTTAACTCTTGATGTTTCTTTGGTGGCAAGTTACAGTCACTCTTCTTATATACTGAGATATACTTTAGACATGCGTCCTTCTGGCTGTAGTGCAACATGAGGCTTCTATGTGAGGATCATAGTGTCAATCCCCAAATATGGGGATCATAGTCTCAATTCCCATCTTGTTGACCAGACTGTTGTAACAGAAGCATGACAAAGATGAGGCATGGGGGGTCTTGATCAGTATATCTCACCTGACTTTGATGTTACTATTTGCTGTCTAGGGTTAGGATTAGGAGGGTTAAGATTATGGTCAGGGTCAACCAGTTATCACAATTCTGAGTTACATTCATCACTGAGATTAAGGAAAACAAGATACTTTACTTTGCAATAGCTTTCATAGCAAAGTAATAAAGATCCTGTCACGCTATGCCGACAAATAGGAAATATGAAGTTAACCTCATATTGTGCGAGCCAAGGCACATAGCGGATGATGATGTCAGCATCATGCCGGCTACCTTAACTTCCCAGATTTTTTCTAGTGCCCAATTTCTGTGGCTAGGTCGACCACAGGAGCCGGTTTGCGATTGGGAAAAAATCCTGTACTAACTGGGGATTGAGTATAACTTTATTACGAGCTTAATATATGACAGTGTAAATATGTTATCAAACTTAGTAATATATGCACATGAGTGTTCAAAACAGGCAGTGCTTCAAATTGTGGTAATTCTTGACTTACTTCTGGAACCAAAGATGACATAAATGCCAGGTGTGCCTGTGCTTGTGTCTGTACGTTTGGTACATCCTTTCATCACATATTAAACCGCAATAAACAAAATCCTGTTTCCAGCTTTCAATAAGTAAGTACATCCCATAGCAGCAAAGATGGCATGTAACCTGCTGCTGGTCTATATCGCTCTGCTATTTTAGTTCATTATGGATGCCACCAGACCACGGATTTGCTTGGAATTCACACTAGTCTACGACTTACACTTGTGTTCACGGAAACGTGTTGTTGTTTTCCATTTGGACTGGTTAATTCGTTCATTTTTTGTGATTTTTCCATCCGATTATTCTGGTCTGGACATATCACCTATATGAACAGAACTACGCATAAACTTGTGTCGTATTTCACGGTCTAGTTCACATGGCTGAACTTCACAAAATTCGCATGTGAGAAATTTAGACAACTATAATGGACTGAACACAGCTAGGGAGAGATGTCAAACTCACTCACACGCTGAGTGATGGCCCTACGACCTCTTGTAGTTATGGAAAAGGCACAACACACAACGTTAGATTTCATCCCCCTTCGCTGATTTGCAGGATACCTGTTTATGGGAAAGGCTTAAGAAGTAAACCCTGAGAAAAAATCTGCATCCTATGGTATCGCCAGTCGTCTCAATAAATATCTTGCCACTGGCCAAAGGTAGCTCAGGACCAGAGAGTGAGGTTGACAAGAGGCGCAGTTTCTTCCTCACTTTAATCCAAATCACAGCGCAAGTCACCCATTTTAGCGGACACAGCAAGAGAAAAGACTGTCCACACGATGTAGAAAGAGATTGGTCTTCATCACTAGTGATGGACGAACATCATCATCACATCCCTTTCTATGTTGTTGTTTGAAGTTACTCATGTTGAGTTAACGCTTGATGTTTCTTTGGTAGCGGGTTGCATCACGTTTCAATTGTTGGCATAGCCAGATGTGGAATTGGAGATGAGCTTTCCATTTTAACTAATAACTTCCAGGGCATGTACATCAGTCTCATGACTAGACTGTTTATACTAATAGGGGAAGTAGGCAAAGTACAAGACTCTGGAACTGTAAAACTTGAATGTTCTGGGCAGATGAAGTCATAAAGCACATGTAGTAATTCATACAAAAAAAGGACAACTAACTTCAAACCACTGAATGTCTTGTGGGTAGTTTGGACACAGTCAAAGACTAGAATGAGTAAACCAAAGTAAAATGATTTGCTAACATCAGATGTGTCTGACTGATAGATGCAGTTATCACAGCCCAACTTTACAATGTGTCATGGTCAGGTGAAACAAGACACCCACCTCATTTGCTTGTATGTACTGGTGGAAACAGTCTTATCACAGCAGTCTGGCCAACAAGGTAAAGATCGACACTGTAATCCCCATAATGGTGAGCTTACTGAGGAACCTCACATTACACTACAGCCAGGTGAACTCTTGTTCACCTTCTTAAATATGTTTTGGGGTGCAAGAAGAGTCACTGTAACCCACAACTACCAAAAAAATGCCATGAAAAGTTAACTCAATTCAACATGAGTAGCTTCGAACAACATCTTACACTAAAAACACATTCTGCATGAAGAAGATGAAAAAACCAACACATCCAAGCCACACGTACCACTTTCCATACAAGCTCGGTGTTCCAAAAGCTGGCGGCCTCTTCCACGCTGAACAGAGTTCCCCCAACTGGTGCACCAAAAGCTGCAGACACACCAGACGCTGCTCCTGCTGCGACAAGGTCTCTGATGTTGTGGTCATTCCGGAACAAACCATACAACTGCCGGGGCAAGTATTAGACATGTCTCAACTTATGAATAGCTGGTCATATGCTGTGGCTGATAACTATAGTCAAACTGTTTTAAAACGTGCTCTCACAGACCATTCATCAGTTTAAATATGTTTATGTCATAACAGCTTCAGTGGTTTATGGGAGCGCTCTATTGTGACAGAAAAAAAATAGAATGAGGACATTGTCACACTGACATCAAGTCATAAGAGGGAACTAGCAGTGTTGTCTAATCCTTCTAAGGTAAAAGACTCTCCAACCTATGGCTGCATGCACCTGCCATACCCTGAGTTTTGGGCAGGTCTGGATAAATAAAAAATGGTTTATAGAACTGACTTCATTGCACCTGGGCATCCCCCAAATGTGCTCCACCCCTTTCACTGCTGAAAGTGGCAACGACAGAGCTCAGACTCTGCATATACCCCGTGATGACTCTGAAATTTCTCCTCTACTTTGTCAGGTACCCGTTAACAGCTGGTTCAACTGGGAGAAGCGGTCATAACATTAAAAAACTGAGCACAACGTGACTGTGACTCGTAGGACCAATCCGACCAGTGAAGTGTCTGCCACAGTGTTTGCAAGGAAAATCATGACAGTTTGCGACATCGCATGGTGTGGCATGACTTCTCAAACGCTGAGTCCTTAGTCTATCCTCAATCAGTATCTTCTTTGTCTGTATTCCATAATATTTGTGCTATCCTAAGCCAGCTCTTTCTTATTATGTTAAGTGATATCAATCCAGTTATTTCCCCATTAATGGAATACATACATTATAACAGAAAATATTGTAGCCCTTACCAGAACTAATTCTAGGGTGACTGCCATACCAACAAGATGGTAAACACATTGAAACTTAAGGACTAAATCTGTGGTTGAATAGACATGTCTTGCTAAAATGAGGAAAAAATATCTAACAACCAGATGTTTTAATCTGGTACAAATCAACATGGACAAGTACATATACAAGGGGTTTGTCCATGTTGACTTGTACCAGATTAAAACATCTGGTTGTTAGATATTTTTTCCTCATTTTAGCAAGACATGCCTATTCAACCACAGATTTAGTCCTTTAGTTCATATACAAGGGGCTTGTCATAAGTCTTTACCCTGACTATGAAGGAGTAGGAGGAGAAAGTTGAAATTTGGCACATATGTAGCTCATTCAATTTGTACTGGTCTTGAGAAGTATGAATTTCCCTCCTCGACGGGTTTACCCAGTATGGTGCATGGAGCAACACACCTTATTGACCGGATCTGCTAGTCTAACGGTTTTCAGAACAATGGAGAAAGAGGCCAGAACTGTGATAAAATTCTTGATGTTGCAGGTAAAAACACCTACAGAAATACATAGGGAAATGGAACCAGTGGTTGAGGAATTCTGTCTTTCGTATGCTTCTGTAAAAAAACTGGTGCAGGCAGTTTAAAGTGTGGCCGTCCCATGTTGCTGATCTTCCAAGATAAGGAAGCCCATCCTCAGAGTGCAGCGATGAAAATTGCTGCAAGAGTGAAGAAAATCATTGACCAGGAATGGAAAATGACTATTGCAGAGATATCTAGGTATGCACAAACTGAATGAAAGTACAGTTTTTAGAATTTTACACAACAGACTGAACATGAGAAAAGTATGTGCCTGCTGGGTCCTGTGTCTGCTGACATGTGAACAGAAACAAACGAGGGTTGATTGCTGTGGCCAGTTGCTCAAAATGTGTCGGTCGAAAAACACGTTGCCGACCATGGTTACAGTAGATGAGTCTTGGGTTCACCATTATGATCCAGAATAAAAAATTTCCAGCATGCAGTAGAAAAACCCAGCTCACAAAAACACGTCAAGCCGAGAGCACAGAAATCTGCAAGAAAAATTATGCTGACTGTTTTTTGGGACGTCAAAGATGTCATATTGAAAGATTACCTGCCTCATGGTTACACGGTTAATGAGCAATATTATGCAGATCTCCTTACCAAACTAAGACAGACTGTGACCAGAAAACGAGGGATACCCGCACTCAAATTCTGCCTTTGCTTCAAGACAACGCGCCATCCCATAAAGCAAGGTTTGTGCTGCAAACAGCCAACGATTTTAATATTGAAATTCATCTACATCCACTACATTCTCCAAATTTAGCTCCATCAGACCACCCCCCCCCCCAAAAAAAATTAAAATTAAAAAAGAGCTGAAAGGAAATCATTTTGACAGTGACGAAGATGTCATACTGGCTTGTGATAACTGGTTTAGTTTGAAAAATAGGTTACTTTATTCTGAAGGTCTTTTCAAGGTCACACAGAGATGGCAGAAATGTATAAATTCCGGTGAGAAGGAATAAGCACTGTGCCAAATTTCAACTTTCTCCTCCTACTCCTTCATGGTCAGGGCAAAGACTTATGACAAGCCTCTTGTACATGACAGCATTCTCAAGCAGATATTTCTCTCTACATAATTTCACACAAATGATCAGAGACATTCAAAATAAACATTTCAAGTTTGTGAGTGCTGCATAAAACCAACCTGACAAATCTCTTACATTGATATCCTTGTTAAACCAGGGTATTCTCCCTTTGCCCAAGCCGGCTGCAATAATACCCCCAGAGTGAGCCATGGGCCCTTCCTGCGGGACAAAATACAAGTCGGGTTCTAATCTCACATTCTTCAACCAGTCGTGGTTTATTTTGAGGATGATGATAATGACGATTGTGATGAAGAAGGCAGTAGTGATAATGTTGACAATGATGGATGTTGGTATTGATGAATGTTGGATGTTGGTATTGATGGATGTTGGTATTGATGAATGTTGGTATTGATGAATGTTGGTATTGATGAATGTTGGTATTGATGAATGTTGGTATTGATGGATGTTGGTATTGATGCTGAAAACATTGATGACATTGATAATGATGATATTGATGATGGTGATAACATTTGATGGTGATGATAGGGGAACTGAGACGCTAGTCTAATCAGGCCCTAAATACTGACCAGGACGTCACGGCAGGGTCAATACACTGACCAAGACCACAATCTTTCTTCCATGTAGCGTTCCCTAGAAACAGGCTGTTTTCAAGACAGCCTGGCTGATGAGATGTAGATCGATGTGATTCCCGTAGTAGTGAGCACCACGCAGATGAAGCCAAGCCTAGCACAACTGCCTGGAGGACCACGACCCATCTCATCAGCATGCTTGGGATATGTGAGGAAAGCTAGTACAACCTGCTGCTTAACATCCTTTTCAGGACGTACAAAAGAGTAACCTACTCATTGTGGGCATTTAACAACAACGATGGTGATGATAATGCTGACATTGACAACGGTAACAGTGGTCATGGTGGTGATGATGACATTGGTGACTATGACATTTGATGGTGGGTGATATTGGTGATCACATTGATGACGATGACATTGGTGACTATGACATTTGATGGTGGGTGATATTGGTGATCACATTGATGACGATGACATTGATGACTATGACATTTGATGGTGGGTGATATTGGTGATCACATTGATGACGATGACATTGATGACGATGACATTGGTGACTATGACATTTGATGGTGGGTGATATTGGTGATCACATTGATGACGATGACATTGGTGACTGACATTTGATGGTGGGTGATATTGGTGATCACATTGATGACGATGACATTGGTGACTGACATTTGATGGTGGGTGATATTGGTGATCACATTGATGATGACATTGGTGACTATGACATTTGATGGTGGGTGATAATTGGTGATCACATTGATGACGATGACATTGGTGACTATGATATTTGATGGTGGGTGATATTGGTGATCACATTGATGACGATGACATTGGTGACTATGACATTTGATGGTGGGTGATATTGGTGATTACATTGATGACGATGACATTGAAGAACATAATGTTGATTAATGATAATGACATTGATGATGATGATATGAATGCTGGTGATAATATTCATCATGATAATGTTGATGACGATAATAATGACAACATTGTGGTTACCATAACAATGATGGTAACAGTGGTCGTGGTGGTGATGATGACATTGGTGACTATGACATTTGATGGTGGGTGATATTGGTGATCACATTGATGATGATGACATTGGTGACTATGACATTTGATGGTGGGTGATATTGGTGATGACATTGGTGACTATGACATTTGATGGTGGGTGATATTGGTGATCACATTGATGACGATGACATTTGATGGTGGGTGATATTGGTGATTACATTGATGACGATGACATTGAAGAACATAACGTTGATTAATGATAATGACATTGATGATGATGATATGAATGCTGGTGATAATATTCATCATGATAATGTTGATGACGATAATAATGACAACATTGTGGTTACCATAACGACAATGATGAAGACAATTACAATAATGACGAAGATGTTGCTGACAATTGAAGCCATTCATGAATCTCATTAGGATTGCTGTCACATCCACCAACCCTAACCCAGGAAAACAAATCTGATGCATACTTACCATCTCTTTTACTAACAATGTGTAGAAAAAAAAAGCACAGGAAACAGATCAGACAAATGTGATTGTAAAATGTTATAAAACACTTCCTCTGTTTTACTTTTACATTATTGCTGCCTCTATTAAGTTTAACTTCAAACATTATCCTGCATCTTTGAGTGCTTTGAAGGTCAAAGTATTAAAAGTATTCAGGTATTTCTTTCTTAGTTGCTGTTTGTCCTAAACGAGGCTGCGATATCTGTGCCTTTCAGCCTGACACATCTGGTTCTAGTAAGGCATTTTTGCAACCAGGTTTGCTTTCCTTCTTTGATCCCTATTCTCTCTGCCAGACTACACTACTGCTACATGTTTCCCTTGGTGGCGGAATAGGGTCATTGCTATGGTTACTGACCCTGAAGCTTGCAGACAGCTATGAGTCGCTGGCTGCTGTCAGCTCATTCACTGCTGCAACTTCAGCCCCCTGCAGCATCTTTGGTCCCCTGCTGCATCTTCGGCCACCTGCTGCATTTTTGGATCTCTGCTGCATATTTGTCCGCTATTGCTCAGGTGTAAGCACCCACATAACAGATGCTAGAATGTTAATCTCTCACATTAAATCGACAAGGTTCACCTTGTCCCAGTCGTAGGATGTTCCAGTCTACTCGTATGTAAGGGATACCTGATTAAGTTAGGGGAGGTGAAATAGTCAGAAGGGCACCCCACTTAGTAAATAGCTGAGGTTTCTTACAATCAAGTCTCCAACATTTCATCCCTAACAGCAGTGTATGGTATAGGACTATCTACAGTTTACTATCCTTCATCTAAATTCGCATCTGCTGATCATGGTTTATTAATAGCTATGATGACATCTCCATCCCATATCCATTTAAACTTTAAATTTTGTTACATTTACCAATATCCATAAAAGACATCGACAAAATTTGGGCGATTTTTTTAACAGATTTGATTTCTTCGTTATTTTTATGACAAACGCCTTTCCACTCCCATTGATTTGATAAGTGAACTGAAATGTTATAATCACATACCTAATCTTCAAATTGAGTTTGTTTTATATGAAACATCATTTATTTACTGATAACACAATTGAATGTCAAACATAGCTACTATACAATATATATGAGTTGCTGACTGCTGTCAGCTCATTCATTGCATCTTTGGTCCCATGTATTGTCTAATTATGGACCTTGCCCTTTCTTGTTACTTGTACCACTTTAACTTAACTTAACTTAACATCACTTAATAACTTAAATTAAACTTTAGTGTCTCATTTCAACCGATATTCTAATATTGGTCATTTTGATTTCCTAAAACAACTTTGCACTCATATATTGCCATCTTTATTTCTTCCTGACTTGTAATAATCCAACGTGATCTGATAGTCATAGATTAGTTGCTCATAGTTACCTTCCCACACGCCAGGCCACCAAGTATAGACAGCACCACACCAACACATTTGGCCAGGAATGCACGCAAGGACAGAAGCCCAGGCACTCGAACTCCATTCAGGTAGGACTTAATGAGAGGGATGCCACTGCCTGCAGCCATTGGCTAAAATAATCATCAGGGTAGTCCAGTTACAAATCAGTTAACATCATCATATGACATGACATCGCATCATATCTGTACACTAATGTCCACTAGATGTTTTGGGGAAGTGCCATCCTTCATGTGTCATCAATGTGGCCTTTGTTATTTTCAATCCAAGCCTATGTAGTATTACTTTAACATCATTGATCCATCTTTTTATTGGTTTGCTTCTTACTCTGAAGTCTTTCTTTCTGGCATTATAACCTTTAATGGCAGCAAGATTTAGATGTATTCTTCTCACATGCCCAAACCATAAAATCCTGTCTTTTTGTTCCCACTTGTTGTCAAGCTTCTCATTGATTCTCTAGTGACCCTGATATCTTTTTACAAGCATCCCAATTATTCACACGTTTGTCTTTTGTTCTTGTGCCTTGGTCAAGGTTCATGTCCAACACTGATAACAGACAGCTAGTATCAATAAAAGGTGCCTCCGTAGATTCTTCAAAATAAAGTGGCAGTGTAGGGTACCAGACACCGAGATCCTCATGAAGGCAAAAATTCAGAGCATCCCCACACAGTTGCAGACGACCCAGATCAGGTGGACCGGCCACGTCATGCGCATGCCAGACAACCACATCCGAAAACAATTAATGTATGGTGAGCTGAAAGATGGCCTGCGTCAAGCCGGTGGCCAAAAGATGCGTTTCAAAGACTCCCTCAAAGTATCTCTGACACGCTTCAGCATTGATGCAAACGCATGGGAATGTCTCGCATGGGACCGCAAGGCATGGCGTAGAACCACCATCAGTTGCACCTCCATTGCTGAGGAGTGCCGGACCTCTGAAGCACAGACAAAACAACTGACATTCACATGTCCAATTCTAAACATTAAATGCTACGTATGTGGAAGAATTTTCCGTGCCAGAATTGGACTATACAGCCACCTCCGAACTCACTGGTGAGGTGCAGCACAACATGTCTGACTGCTGTTGTCATCACCGCTTGCGATGGACAGCTATTATTATTATCAATAAATTTTCTGTTGGATCATTTGTCTCTTTTGTCTCCATTGGGATGTTAAGATATCTTTGGATCCATCATAGCCAGCAAGCTACCACATTTGTTTTTTGCTGTTGAGTTCTTGCATATATTTCTTGTCCATTCCATTATCATCTGTGAACATACTCAGTGGAACATTAGAAAGTAAATAAGTTGAAACTCAGAGGCTGATAAATATTAAATAAATCAGTAACAATAATCACAAAGTAAAATACTTTGAACATTCAGAAAACAAAACAGACACCCAGGTAATAAACTCAGCCGCCCAGGTGGAAATGGTGTCTTGCCATAAGGAAGAGATAAACACAGGAATTTTAGAACATGATGTAATTGTTGTTAACAATTAACTACTTAAATATAAACAACAGTAAAAGATAACACTCGCCTCCAAATAAACAAACAAGCAAAGTTTGAAGCAGTGGGCGTTCAAATCACACAAGATTCAAGTGAAATGAGATTGGTACCTAGTTCTATCGGAGATGGATGATA
This sequence comes from Ariolimax columbianus, assembly GCA_036924085.1. Lineage (NCBI taxonomy): Eukaryota > Metazoa > Mollusca > Gastropoda > Stylommatophora > Arionidae > Ariolimax > Ariolimax columbianus. The sequence goes on from JAVGWX010000016.1 coordinate 50,114,588, forward strand.
AACTAGGAGGTTTCGTGTATGTGCCGTGCACGAAAAAGTATCATTGGCAGCTGAAAATAAACATGAGCAGGCTGCTAGCCGCTGCCCAGGCAAAAAACCTAAAGGTAATGAAATTCCTACCCAATAGTGGAATGCAAAGATGACCAAAAGGATGTGGTTCTGCCACATCATGCAAAAAATTGATATACTGACAAACTGTGGAGATTTGGTTTTATGAGTTCACATACTAGACTTGTGAGAGCTTTAATTCTTTATACATATTTCCGGCAGCCTTGACTGAATACAAAACTTAATTGAAAGTGGGAGGTGAAGACCACTACATCTATGGTGTCTTGACGTATTCCTTCTAGTTCTCTTTGGAATAGAGCTCTGCAACCGTTGTTCTTCACCCATTTCAACATTGGGCTGTCTTCTTGAGCTCCACTAAAATGTCTCCAGTTGCCCTGGCTTTCATTTATACTTCTCTTCAATATGCATTCTTTGAATTTTATACTTTTCCCCATTTCCTGCGGGTTCCATTGTTAGACTCTTTCTGAAAGTGTGTCCTGTACATCCTCATTTTTGTCTCAGCTTAATCTCTAGCTGTGTGTGCTGTTGCTCGGGTCTTTACCACAGATCTGTGTCCGATAATACCTCCGACCATCTGACACAAAGTATGGCACGGGGACATCTATTGGTGAAGGTCTTCAGTTTGGATGTGAAACATATTTCCAAGTTAAATACCATTTGTTCCTGTAGGAACATGTTTTACATGTTGAAGCTGATAATTCCTATACACAACCCTCCTTAGTCATAATTTATGACATCCTTGTTTATGACATGGTAGTGAGTCCATTTTTTGTTCCATAATATTGGACCTGAGGACTCGCACATCACATGACTTAATGGATAGCTGATGTGTCAGTGGGGAATATACGTCTGGCTAACGGAAATGTCACAGACATTAACTTTTAAGTAGTAGTCATATCTCTATATTAGAGAAATTATGCAGGTGACAGCCAGCTGTTTTTTAGGTGTGTATAATATAGATCTCGGCCAAGTGGTTCCCGTGCAAAAAGGATAGTCACTGCTCCCTTACATGCATATTCTTAAACATTGTTCTTTCTTCTTTGTGTTCAGGATCCTTTGTGTTCAGATAACTTATCATCTTTTTACTGGTTTAGAAGACTCTGTAGAGTCTGTATACAACCAGTTTAATTTACATTAATTGCTATATCTGTAGGCTAGACACCATGATGAAGTCTGTAGTCTTCACCAGATTGAAGCGACTGCACATCTTTTTTTTCAGCTCCACACCCTCTGGGAAGGTTTGGTATCTCATTTCCCTATAGAGTGGGCAGTAATGGTTGTGTGTGGCGTTAGCAACTTCTTCATGGAAAAACCATTGCTACTGAAAACGTAATGCAAATGCTGGATTCAGGCTTTCCCAAAAGCTTCAAAATGCTGTGATGGACCAAATGGGGTGAAGGGAAATGAATAATAACAATAAAATAAATCAACTAATGTGGATCCCGAGGAGTAAGGAGTATGGGCCACTGTAACCTTTCAAGCATATTGTAAAAGGTAACATAAAGAGGTGTGTGCATATGGCTTGCAATTTCTACATAGGCCGTTAATTGTTACAAGAACCATCACTGAAAGAGCACATTCAGTGATTTGGTGCAGAATTTCTGTGGCATGGGGGCCAACATGCCATGATAGAGACCTATGCACTGTTAGGAGCATAAATGGGAAAAGAAGAACACCATTTTACATATCAGGGTGGTTCAACTGCAGTCCGGCATTTTGTGATGATGATAATGATATCATTCCTTTAGCTTGTATGGACACATCTTTAGAGTATCCCAAAGGAAGACAGTCCAGTTTGTCAATGTCCCAGGGACGTAACATATACATCCGGGTTGGCTACCTTATTATCCTTCAGTCAGCCCGTCTATTGTGATGGCATGTCTGGCATTCCCTGCCACCTGGGAGATATTCATCACAGAGAGTATACTACACACCAGTGAGTTCTGCAGCTACACCTATAGGGTTCCCCCTGCTCCTCAGCCTTTTAATCTGGTCCCTCCCTAATGACCTGGTCGGCATATGTGATCTTGTATAGCTCCCAGAATCATTTGTGCATGCAAGCTCTCCAACCTCAGCAAAGTATGCTTACATATGGAGAGTTTAGCATTTTCTTTCTTTCTGTGTGTAACATTTTGCTTGTGTATGGCCAGGTCACGCTCCATTCAACCATGATTACTGACAACCTGTTGCCTTTTTTTTCAGGGCATGTTGCAAGTGGCCCTTAATAAACATTTGTTTAAGGTGCTTGTCTCCTATTATTGCCTGTGTGTAGTCCTCCATAACAGTTCAGTCTGAATTGGCATCCCTAGTTTCAACACAGCAACAAAATCTTTCAAAGATACCAATTTTTAGTTTTTACAATAACGAGTTTTTAATGTGATTTCTTCTTCGGTGTTCATCTGAAAAGGATGATGTGTCATAGTTTACAGTAAGACTGCGACATCTGTGCCTTCGGACATCCTACAGCTGAATTTTGTAGTGCTAGGTTTGCCTTCCCACTGAGATCCCTCTTCATCTTCTTATTCTTTGTTCGTTCTCAAGCTATCATTACAGAGCCCTGAAAAGGACTATGCAAGTAACAGGATATAGTCAGGAGAGCGGAATGCATTGTGTTGTAGTTGACTGCGATATTTGCACCTTTCGGTTCGACAGATCAGACTTCAGCAGGCATTTTTGGGTACAAGGTTACCATCTTTTTTGATCCCTCCTTCTTATTCAGTCTATTCTCCTTATTATGCATCATCACAGGGAGGTGGAGAAGGGTCTTGGCAGCTCTGGGTAGCTGGTCCTGATACTAGCAGTCAGCTTTCGGTCGCTGAATGATACAGCTCATGCACTGCTCAGCATCTTGACTGCAATCGTTATTCTGTTAGCCAGACTACACTAGTGCAGCATGTTTCCAGTGCAACCGCTTGGAGGTAGAATAGGGTCTTGGTCAGTTCTAGTTTGTTGACCTTGATGCAAACTGCCAGCTATGAGTCACTGGCTGCTGTCAGTTCATCCACTGTGCTGCATTTTCTGCAGTGAATGTGATTTGACTTGGTCACTCCTCTTCTACCACAGTGTGCAAAGGTATTCTTTTCTTCTTCTTGTGGCTTATAGTTTCTACAGAATGAGGTATTGACCCCATGCCCAAACACACATAGTCAATTCTCACAACATGCATAGCAGGCTACAGTGTTACTATTCTTTACTCTACTTTCAGGCTCTGGTACAACTTGCACTGGTTTTTAATATTTAATTGTTATCACAAATGGTCCTCAAACTTTCAATTAATGGTTTATTTGATTCTTGTCGCTAAACCAGCCTTAATGTTTGCACGTTTATATGAAGAAACCCCAGCATGTTGCACATATGTGGATGAACAGTAACACTCACCTGCACATACGTGACCATTGCTGCACCTAGAAGTGTGATACCTGCATTCAAGCTGACCCAAATAACCACTGGCTGAATGAGACAATCCTCCCGGCTGCATTTATCAAGGACTGTAAAACGTAGTTAAGGTGTGATGGCATGTTTTAGGAAAGTAAGTGAGGTACCTATTTACAGCTGGGTCAACTGGAATGTGTTGATACTGGGTTTTGAGCAAGGTCTCCTTGCTACTGGCACTCAAACCACTCTGTCACAGGCCATTATTTTTACAGAGAAACAGACAAAGGATTAAATCAAATGTATTGTACTGCTGCATAAAGTTAGGTATACATTATGTGCCATCCCTAGCTCATAGAACACAGCTATCCCTACCTCATGGAACACAGCCATACCTAGCTCATAGAACACAGTCATCCCTACCTCATAGAACACAGCTATCCCTACCTCATAGAACACAGCCATCCCTATCTCATAGAACACAGCCATCCCTAGCTCATAGAACACAGCCATCCCTAGCTCATAGAACACAGCTATCCCTACCTCATAGAACACAGCCATCCCTACCTCATAGAATACAGCCATCCCTACCTCATAGAACACAGCCATCCCTACCTCATATAACACAGCTATCCCTACCTCATAGAACACAGCCATCCCTAGCTCATGGAACACAGCCATCCCTAGCTCATGGAACACAGCCAACCTTAGCTCATGGAACACAGCCATCCCTAGCTCATGGAACACAGCCATCCCTGCCTCATAGAACACAGCCATCCCTACCTCATAGAATACAACCATCCCTAGCTCATGGAACACAGCCAACCTTAGCTCATGGAACACAGCCATCCCTACCTCATAGAACACAGCCATCCCTAGCTCATAGAACACAGCCATCCCTAGCTCAAAGAACACAGCCATCCCTACCTCATAGAACACAGCTATCCCTACCTCATAGAACACAGCCATCCTTACCTCATAGACCACAGCCATCCCTACCTCATAGACCACAGCCATCCCTAGCTCATGGAACACAGCCATCCCTACCTCATGGAACACAGCCATCCCTACCTCATGGAACACAGCCATCCCTAGCTCATGGAACACAGCCATCCCTACCTCATAGAACACAGCCATCCCTAGCTCATGGAACACAGCCATCCCTACCTCATGGAACACAGCCATCCCTACCTCATGGAACACAGCCATCCCTACCTCATGGAACACAGCTATCCCTAGCTCATGGAACACAGCCATCCCTACCTCATAGAACACAGCCATCCCTACCTCATAGACCACAGTCATCCCTACCTCATAGAACACATCCATCCCTAGCTCATGGAACACAGCCATCCCTAGCTCATGGAACACAGCCATCCCTAGCTCATGGAACACAGCCATCTCTAACTCATGGAACACAGCCATCTCTACCTCATGGAACACAGCCATCCCTAGCTCATGGAACACAGCCATCCCTACCTCATAGAACACAGCCATCCCTACCTCATGGAACACAGCCATCCCTACCTCATGGAACACAGCCATCCCTACCTCATGGAACAGCCATCCCTACCTCATGGAACACAGCTATCCCTAGCTCATGGAACACAGCCATCCCTACCTCATAGAACACAGCCATCCCTACCTCATAGACCACAGCCATCCCTACCTCATAGAACACAGCCATCCCTAGCTCATGGAGCACAGCCATCCCTAGCTCATGGAACACAGCCATCCCTACCTCATGGAACACAGCCATCCCTACCTCATGGAACACAGCCATCCCTACCTCATGGAACACAGCCATCCCTACCTCATGGAACACAGCCATCCCTACCTCATAGAACACAGCCATCCCTACCTCATGGAACACAGCCATCCGTACCTCATGGAACACAGCCATCCCTACCTCATGGAACACAGCCATCCGTACCTCATGGAACACAGCCATCCGTACCTCATGGAACACATATGGACAATGAAACTACATGGTGTCAGTTACCATACAGACAATGAAACTACATGATGTCAGTTACCATACAGACAATGAAACAACATGGTGTCAGTTACCATACAGACAATGAAACTACATGATGTCAGTTACCATACAGACAATGAAACTACATGGTGTCAGTTACCATACAGACAATGAGACTACATGGTGTCAGTTACCATACAGACAATGAAACTACATGATGTCAGTTACCATACAGACAATGAAACTACATGGTGTCAGTTACCATACAGACAATGAAACTACATGGTGTCAGTTACCATACAGACAATGAAACTACATGGTGTCAGTTACCATACAGACAATGAAACTACATGATGTCAGTTACCATACAGACAATGAAACTACATGATGTCAGTTACCATACAGACAATGAAACTACATGGTGTCAGTTACCATACAGACAATGAAACTACATGGTGTCAGTTACCATACAGACAATGAAACTACATGATGTCAGTTACCATACAGACAATGAAACTACATGGTGTCATGTTACCATACTGACAATGAAACTACATGATGTCAGTTAACATACAGACAATGAAACTACATGGTGTCAGTTACCATACAGACAATGAAACTACATGATGTCAGTTACCATACAGACAATGAAACTACATGGTGTCAGTTACCATACAGACAATGAAACTACATGGTGTCAGTTACCCTACAGACAATGAAACTACATGATGTCAGTTACCCTACAGACAATGAAACTACATGGTGTCAGTTACCCTACAGACAATGAAACTACATGATGTCAGTTACCATACAGACAATGAAACTACATGGTGTCAGTTACCATACAGACAATGAAACTACATGATGTCAGTTACCATACAGACAATGAAACTACATGATGTCAGTTACCCTACAGACAATGAAACTACATGATGTCAGTTACCATACAGACAATGAAACTACATGATGTCAGTTACCCTACAGACAATGAAACTACATGATGTCAGTTACCATACAGACAATGAAACTACATGATGTCAGTTACCATACAGACAATGAAACTACATGATGTCAGTTACCCTACAGACAATGAAACTACATGATGTCAGTTACCATACAGACAATGAAACTACATGATGTCAGTTACCCTACAGACAATGAAACTACATGATGTCAGTTACCATACAGACAATGAAACTACATGATGTCAGTTACCATACAGACAATGAAACTACATGATGTCAGTTACCATACAGACAATGAAACTACATGATGTCAGTTACCATACAGACAATGAAACTACATGATGTCAGTTACCCTACAGACAATGAAACTACATGATGTCAGTTACCATACAGACAATGAAACTACATGATGTCAGTTACCCTACAGACAATGAAACTACATGATGTCAGTTACCATACAGACAATGAAACTACATGATGTCAGTTACCATACAGACAATGAAACTACATGATGTCAGTTACCATACAGACAATGAAACTACATGATGTCAGTTACCATACAGACAATGAAACTACATGATGTCAGTTACCCTATAGATTATGAATGTAGTTGACCCTGGTTAAAGGTTTTATACTAAATAATGAACTAGATAAGAACCCTTGTCATACACGGTTGACTACTTTATTTGTTACAGTAAGCTCCCCTTGAATATGACCTTTCAATCGTCTGGCACATGACAAGACCTGGCTCATCTACTCAACTACATTTTTTTAAATGCCACCGAATCCTCTGCAACATTCCCGAAAGGATACAGTCTCTGATGAGACCAAATTTTTGCTGAGCGATAATTTCCACAGAGATCTGCACCCCAGCTGCCATGAACGCTGTACCAATACCGATGAAGAAGTAGATGACCCACGAACTTAATCTATTCAGAGCATGTTGTTTCTGTTTGATCAGTAACCAGAAAACAAAGTCATGTGACTTATATCAGGCGCAAAGACAATAAACATATTTGCTAAACATGCTTTGCCCTATAATTGTTAAAGATAAACAAAGATAATTGAGTTCCAGCAAATTAATGCAAAAACATATGGATTTAGAAAATGTAGAGGATGCACTACACTCCGTTTGTGTTACAAGCTATTGAATACAATGTGGACCAGATATTGTCTTTGCTGGACAGCAGAAGACTTTTGATTGAGCCAACAGAAACAGGTTATGGGAAATTCTTGAGGAATTATTGAATACAATGCAGAAAAAAACATTGTCTTTTCTGGACAGAAGAAGAATTTTGATTGAGCCAACAGAAACAGGTTATGGGGAATTCTTGAGGAATTATTGAATACAATGCAGAAAAAAACATTGTCTTTTCTGGACAGAAGAAGACTTTTGATTGAGCCAACAGAAACAAATTATGGAAAATTCTTGAGGACTGAGGCAGCTTTGGGAACATAAGAGCAACACATACAAATATTGAAAGTTTATAATCATCCTCGTTTTTGATCATTGACATAGATAAGATGAACATATGAGCCAATGGGTATATTTGTTTCTACCTTGTAAGAGGCCTCTTGAGCGTATACAAAATACTGGTGACTGAAAAAAGAATGGACATTGTTTCTAACAGAACACAACATAAAGACATCCAGAACCATACCTTGGATTTGGTTTCTTGGTTGTGTGCTCTTTGTAGCTGGCTGTCAATCTCCTCATAGTTCATGCTCTGAGTCACAGAATCAAATAAAGTGTTTTGGATTGATGAGTGAGTAATTGTAAACATTGATTGACTGATTTAGTGAGTGAGTGAGTGAGTGAGTGAACATGGCAATAACCGCCCCCCAAAATTGGGGATAATTATGATGATAACAGGGATAGATTATCAGCTCCTAAAAAATTATCAAACAACTGAGGCCCAAATACCAAGATTAGCTGCAATAGTCATTGTGGAGTGTAAAGATCAGACAAGAGACAAGATTCCATCCTTACAGATTCCCTATCGCTCATGATGGCCTCCCAGAAACATAAAAACAACAGATTGGACAGTTTGTTTGAAGCACTCAGAAATCAGTTATACATTAAAAAGAGTGAATATACAGTGGATTCCTCCTCCACTGTACGATACATGAAAATGAGGAAGCACATTGGTAAGCCAAAGAGAGAGGAAGCAAAACTAAAATAGAAGCAAGAACTATATATGGAGAAGTAACGGAAGCTGCTGTCAAGCTTACAACCTCCTATTGTAGAATATATATATAAACTACAATAGAAGGTTGTAAGCACTAGCTTTTGATGTTTCCTTCAAGATCTATGGTACACAGAATTCTTGCCGCTGCACTCCCCTATCTGCACACTCAACACACAATCACAAACTCGTCTTCAAGATCAGATCACGTACTCAGGTGAATCTGTACCCTTATACATAATCAGATCACATATTCAGGCAATCTGTGCATTCACAAATACTCAGATCACTTCACGTATTCAAGAAAATATGTACGCTTTCACATAATCAGAATACACATCGTTCACAAGGTGTCCTGCACATACAACACACATTCAGATCTCTTACTGTTCACAAGGTGTCCATCATAAGCACCTATTGAGCGCGACTAGCCAAAACTCCAGGTGTTTGATGGGACAATAACCCTGTAACTCACTCACTTTCAGTCCTCCTGCCAATCTCTTAGCCAGTCTGCTGAGTTTTTCCCTTGCAGAGTATTTTATAGTCTCAAGCAGCATGGCTGTTTAATGTTATTCCATCGGTTGTCTGACTATCACTCAAATTTGCAACTCCCCCCATTTAAAATGTAATTGGTTGACTATCAACGAGTCACTCTCTCTCTAAATGTCGTAGCCGGTTGTGGCAGCATCAGACTGTTACCAACCCCCATCCACGTCAAGTCCGACACCCAACCCTGTACTAGACAATGTCTTCTATCTAAACCCCTCGTTTCCATTGTCGACCTAGTGTCGAACCGGTGATTGACTCTGGCGTGACCTGCGTTCCTCTAACGCATTCAGGCAACCGTTGTTTCTTATAGTTGCCCGCCCAATCTCCCCTGCCCTAAACGCCCATGCTCCCGCTGGAACCGTCCTACAACAAAATACAATGATTAACTTAACTTAACGTCTTTATACTGGTTTAGAAGACTGTGCAGAATCTGTATACAACCAGTTTCTTTTACATTCACTTGACCTAAAAATAACTATGTGCTCCAATCTATTCTTGAATGCATTAATTCACCATCCCTCCACTATTTCCTGTGGCAATGCATTCCAAGCATTCACCACTCTCTGACTAAAACAATATTTCCTGGTATCTAATCTGGACCTTTCTTTAATTAATCTGTGGCTGTGGCCTCTTCTTGATGTAGGCGGCGTATTTTGAAGAAAAAAACTTGTTAGTCTAATTAAAACTTTCCATTGATTATCTTATAAACCTACATATTAAATCACCTGGAATTTCTTCTTCTTCTTCTTTGTACGCAGTCAGACAGTAACCATTATTTTTTCGAAAAAAGCGGCGGTCATCCTGAGGCTGTCGCCACTGCCATAGAGCTTGTCTTGCAGTTCCACTGGTGATGGCCACATCTGCTCTCTCTGATCCTTGTATGTCTGGCAGTTCTGCAGCATATGTTCCGCGGTCATTTTACCAGTACCGCACGGGCATTCGTCGGTACCACCTATCTTCAATTTGTTGAATAGGTGGTACCTCAGTCTATTGTGGCCAGTGCGAAGTCTGAAGACAATGACCTGCTCTCTTCGGTTCAACTGGTAATAGGCATCGTTTTTGGTGTAACCAGTATGTTCGGTTTCCCATTTGGTCATGTATCTGGCTTTGATAAGCTGTTTTGACTCTTCGTACGTCATACTAGTATCTGTTTGTGGTAGTCTTGCACCTTCTTTTGCCAGTCTGTCTGCCTCCTCGTTGCCTTGGATGTTGCAGTGTGATGGGACCCACTGTACCACTACCCTTTTTGGTGCGGACTGCTGGCACAGTTTGCAGAGTGCTGCTCTTAAGTCATTAAGCTCAGTGTTTTTCTGGCTTTTTGGCGCTGTGACTACGGCGAGAGCATCTGTAAGCAGGACTATATGGCTTTCATTTTCATTGTGTGTCCCCATTTCTTCCACTGCCGCCCTCAGTGCCTCTGCCTCCGCTCTGAAATTGCTTGTGTACTTACCAGTAGCGAATGACAGTGTTATTTTTCTGCCATTTGGTAGGTTCAGGAATGCTCCTGCCCCTCCATTCTGTGTAGTGTTTGTTACAGAACCGTCGTTGTATGCATGGGTCCAGTCCATGCTTGGGTAGCTTTTCGATATGAAGCTTAGGGTAGTATCTCTCCTTTCTTTTTCAGTCTGGCAGTTTTTGTTTCCAATACCTGGTATATTTTCTACCACCTCTGGAAATATATTCTGCCTCCAGGTAGGTTTTCGTACAGTAGTGATGGGTTTTGGTGTTGTTAGTGCGTTTATGGGATCTTCGTGCATCTTTGCTTTGGCTATTTCTGCAAAGTTTCTCCGCTTTAGTTTCCCATTTCCCAAATTGTTTAGTCTCTGGTGCATTGGATGGTCGGTCAGTCTTCGGAGTTTCTCTGACTGCAGCTGGGCTCTGCAGTCTCTTCTATCGGTCATGGATTGCAGTTTTGTAATCTTTTCAAGTTCTACAATTGGCGTTGACTTCATGCCTCCTGTTATAATTCTCATGGCTTGGTTTTGAAGTTTGCTAACTTTATCGAAGTTCGCCTTCGCTGCTGTTGTCCATGCCGCAATGCCATACTCGAGAACTGGTCTCACTCTTCCAGTGTACAGTTTCTTTAGTATGCCTTCGTCTGCTCCCCAGCTTGTGCCAGCAAGTTTCCTCATGATTGCCATTCTTTCTCTGGCTCTCATTCGGTTTCTCTCAATCTGACTTTTCCATGTCATGCGCCGATCAAATGTGACTCCCAGATAGGTTGGGTTGTCGTTTGGCTGCAGGAATTTGCCATTTAGACTTAATTTGGTATTTTGAGGTTTTAATGAAAGCGAGAATATTGTGCATGTGGTTTTCTCCTCGTTTATTTTGACCAGCCATGAGTTCGCCCACTCTTCCAGCGATGTTAGGGCCGTCTGCATCCGATTTCTTGCTATGGTGAGATTCTTTTCAGAGGTCCACATAGCCAGATCGTCTGCAAACATTGAGCTATGGACTCTTCTTGGTATATTCTCTGTAATATCGTTTATATATACCAGGAAGAGTGTGGGTGACAGTACTCCCCTTTGGGGTACTCCCTGCTCGAGTGTCACCTTTTTGCTCATCTGCCCTTGTACTTGGACTCTGGCCGTTCTTTGTTTGAGGTAGTGGTTGATCCACTTGTACATTTTCCCACAAACATCACTTCTTCTTAGCTTGACTCTAAGTCCGTCTTTCCAGACTTTGTCAAATGCCTTTTCCAGGTCCACCCAAACCGCTACTGTGTGTTTCTGTGCCTGGTAGGCATCTTCTATCTCCTGGGCTATGAGGATGACCTGGTCCTCAGTGGATCTGTGCTGTCTAAAGCCGGCTTGCTGTGGAATTAGTATTCGTTTTTCTTCCAGATGCCACATCAGTCTGGTGTTTATCATCCGTTCCATCAGCTTGCCGACACAGCTCAGTAGGCTGATGGGCCTGTATCCATTTGGATCTGTTTTGTCCTTTCCTGTTTTTGGTACTGGTACCAGTATTGCGTCTTTCCATGCCTGGGGTACAATTCCCCTTTTCCAGCTTTGGTTCAGGACCGATAGCAGTTTCCTCTTCGCTGTTTGGCCCAGCCCCATCAGCATTTCGTTTGTTATCCCGTCTTTTCCGGGAGATTTCCTTTTCTTTAGTGTTCTCATAGCCTCTTCCATTTCACGCATTGTTAGTTTGGCCATCATGTGCTCTTCAGGTGCCGTATTCATGTTGTCGTGCCCCTTTAGCTCTTCGCTAATGTCTGTATGCTTATCTGCAGGGACCTCGATGTGGTTTGCTCTGGCATAGTGATCGACAAAAGCGTTTGCGGCTTTCTTACCTGTGATCAAGTTCTCGCCCTGCTTGATGGTAATTTGTTTATTTGACGGGATTTCGTCATTCATGGCTCTGACTAGCTTCCATAGCTTGTTCCCGTCTTTGTCCAGGTTTAGGCTTTCCGTTTTATTTTTCCAGCTTTCTCTTGCTGTTTGCTTGAGAGTGTGTTTGTATTTCGCCGTGGCGGCTTTGAGGGCGATGTTTGCATCCATGGATTGTTCTCGCTCTGCCATGTTCCTAGGATTTGTTACTGCATCTTCCACTTTCTGCAACTCATCATTCCAGTAGGGCTTATAGTTTTTCCTAGCTCCTCTTGGGATGGTTTCAGTGGCGGCTTGCATTATTGCCTTGCTTAGGCTTTCCACCATGGGCTTCATTTTGTTGTTTCGTGTGTTGATGGTTTCACACAGCCCATCTGTCAGGATTGCAAATCTGTCCCAGTCGGCTCGTTTGTAATTCCAACGTGGGAGCGGTTTTGTTTCCTGTGGGCTTACTTCCATGTCAATGGTTAGCCTGATCGGCCTGTGGTCGCTACCTGCCAGTTGGTTTAGCACCTGGCAGTCTATTTTATGGTGTATGTCCTGTGTGGAGAAGGCCAAATCTGGAGTCGAGGTGGTATGCCATGTTCTTGAATAGAAGCTAGGGCTATCCTCCGGCCTATTGATTAGGGAGAGATTTGCATCTATCTCCCAATCTTCCACTTCGTCACCTCTGCTGTCTGTGTCAGAGTATCCCCATCTCTCCGAGTGGCTGTTGAAATCTCCAACTACTATGCAGTTGGAGTCTCTGACCTCCATACTCGAGAGCGATAGGTCTCTATTTGGTGGTCCGTACAGATTGAAAATGCGGAGCTTCGTCTCTTGAGCCATTATGTCAACTCCTACAATTTCTGCTTGTCCGGTGTGATTGACAGATACCGCGCTACTCGGTATGCAGTTTCTGGTCAGTATCAGGACCCCTCCTTTGTGGCCTTCTCTATCGAGACGGAAGGTCTGGTATCCTCTGATTGAGAACACCTGGAATTTGAAGATGATGCTTGTCACACTATAGAAAGCCACTCTATTGCAAACATGTATGGGTATGTTGCTGGACAATTAACTAGTGAGTACAAATGTTCATTGAGTTTTATTGATAACAAAAATTTATGTTGCTACCATTTTACACAAAATCGACATCCCCACATGTCAAATGTCATCATTCCATTGTTCTACATTCAACTTTGAACAGTTTTCATACGATATATGACACGCCAGTTCAGCTGGACAATTGAGTAGTGAGTGCAAATTTTTTTTTAAATTTTTTTATAAACAAAATTTATGTTGCTACCATTTTACACAAATCGACATCCCAGCATGTCAAATGTCATCATTCCATTGTTATACATTCAACTCTGAACATCTTGACATATAATTTGATGTGCCAGTCAAGATTTACTGAAGATTATTCTCATCCTAATGCCAAGGAAAACAAATTGTTCACCTTTTATATTCCTGCTTAATTAGTGATTGTATTGTTTCTAGAGTTTTCTTTCAAACTCGGAAATCTACACTAAGTAGGCATCTGTGAATGGGTTGGGATGATTTGGAGAGTCTTCTACACTAGAGGGATTAAACTACACTATTAGTTGCCTTTGTATGACATACTCAGTGATATATAGAACAAAACTGTGACACATGACAGAGAGATCTACCAGGGTCTGATGCAACAAAATACAATGATATACAGAACAAGTCTAAGTGACACATGGCATAGAGAATACCCAGGGTCTGATACAACAAAATACAATGATATACAGAACAAGTCTAAGTGACACATGGCATTGAGAATACCCAGGGTCTGATGCAACAAAATACAATGATATACAGAACAAGTCTAAGTGACACATGGCATAGAGAATACCCAGGGTCTGATACAACAAAATACAATGATATACAGAACAAGTCTAAGTGACACATGGCATAGAGAATACCCAGGGTCTGATACAACAAAATACAATTATATACAGAACAAGTCTAAGTGACACATGGCATAGAGAATACCCAGGGTCTGATACAACAAAATACAATGATATACAGAACAAGTCTAAGTGACACATGGCATAGAGAATACCCAGGGTCTGATACAACTAAATACAATGATATACAGAACAAGTCTAAGTGACACATGGCATAGAGAATACCCAGGGTCTGATACAACTAAATACAATGATATACAGAACAAGTCTAAGTGACACATGGCATAGAGAATACCCAGGGTCTGATACAACAAAATACAATGATATACAGACCAAGTCTAAGTGACACATGGCATAGAGAATACCCAGGGTCTGATACAACAAAATACAATGATATACAGAACAAGTCTAAGTGACACATGGCATAGAGAATACCCAGGGTCTGATACAACAAAATACAATGATATACAGACCAAGTCTAAGTGACACATGGCATAGAGAATACCCAGGGTCTGATACAACAAAATACAATGATATACAGAACAAGTCTAAGTGACACATGGCATTGAGAATACCCAGGGTCTGATACAACAAAATACAATGATATACAGAACAAGTCTAAGTGACACATGGCATAGAGAATACCCAGGGTCTGATACAACAAAATACAATGATATACAGAACAAGTCTAAGTGACACATGACATAGAGAATACCCAGGGTCTGATACAACAAAATACAATGATATACAGAACAAGTCTAAGTGACACATGACATAGAGAATACCCAGGGTCTGATACAACAAAATACAATGATATACAGAACAAGTCTAAGTGACACATTGCATAGAGAATACCCAGGGTCTGATACAATAAACAGCACGCCACTCGTTACCATGAAGATATCAAGTTACGTATTCAGAATGCGGAAACCGGCCATTGTAGACTCTGGCACCATCTGTTCAACAATAATTAATAATCGAACACACGGATATGTGCCCATGAGGGAAGAATAGACAAATAGTGGAATATGTTCTCCAAGTATGAGAGATACAGAGTGATAGCCTGGAGTTCTCAAACACAGTTGACGGATACATTGTATGGTGGAGAGTGAAGCTTGGGAAGGCCTCACAATAAAATAGAGGCAGATAAACATGATTGATTCGAGTGCCAATGATAAAGTCAACCTCGTTATAATAAATCCAGGTCAAGAAGACACTATGCTCACTTCCCATTTTGAGTGCAGCCTTTTGCGAAATCGAGGCGAGTCCACCCCGTACTGTTTCCATCTCTTGGCCACATCCTGAGTATGATAAAAGAAATGAATAAATTATACAACTGTTATCCATCTCTTCACATACATAGTGAAAGACAAACATCAACATTAACAACAGTAGCCAGTCTTGATAAATAGACACAAATATAGACAAAGACATATAGACAAATACATCAACATTGTGAACAGTAACCAATCTTGATTTATTGAAACAGGCATACAGAAAAAATATTTCGAGGCTTGTTCAAATGAAACCGGACCTAACTGCAACATGCGCATGATGACATCACTCCTGATGTAAAAGCACACACCAACCGTCAAGTTTGCAAAATGTCATTATCCTCAAAGTTTCCTCAGCAGACCGTTGTGATACTGAATCCTTGCTGATACTGAATCCGTGCAGAGTTGATCAGCGAGCGGTGATTCGTTTTCAAACAGTTGAAGGATGTTGACCAGTTGACATTCATCGCAGAATGCAGGCAGTGTATGGTAACAAAAGTGTGTCGAAAACAACAGTGAAGAACTGGACAACTATGTTTAAAGAAGGATGTGAGTTAAGGAAAGATCTTCCTAGACCAGACCCGACGCATATTATTGCATTAACTCACGTCCTTCTTCAAACACCTGAAAGCTAAACCATTTTTAAATAGCAACCACAATATCTAGAACATATTTTACTATGTTCACAACAATGGTATTCACGCAGAAAGCAGCACATTCGGTATAGTCAAAGAGTTATGTCAGCTTCTCCGGGCGCTAAAATACGCTGAACTGCATTTTTATAACCGCCGTAACCACCTGTTAACATCGAGTTATCTGTAGAAAACAGTTCGCACTAAAACATCGCACGTTTTACATTTTCTCAGTGGATACCATAACCAGCTTCCCCAGTTCTCTTCACCAAATGGCAGGCACTGGTTAACACATTGATTTTGCAAAATAACTTTCTGTTTACTATCAATTTGAGCCGGGCTACAATACTTGCATTTCTATTCCCAGAATGTTTTTTTCTTCTGCTTTTTTTAAATTTAAAAAAAAATCAAATATTTGCCGGACCACGATCCATGATCATTGTCAATCAGAAGATTTGGTGTATTGGCTTACGCACGGACTGGTCGTGCAGGAATGGGGTCAAGGAGTGGTATGGACACTGCCGCCTGAGAATCAGAACTTAGTGATTTACGTGCAGGAATGAGGTCAGAACTTTCTATTTATTCTCAGCTAGTACTGTTCTCTGTGTCATTGTTGTGATTATTGTTAGTTTCAAAAGACGGGCAACTATCAGATTCATCAACTTTTACTTCATCCATATTGGAAATCTGGTTCTGGGTTGCTGTAACATCGACACCCTGCTGTAACATGGATATCCTGCTGTAACATGGATACCATGCTGTAACATGGATACCCGGCTGTAACATGGATACCCGGCTATAACATGGACACGCAGTTGTAACACGAGCACTCAGCTGTGAGTGCGTCTGAGTTCTTCGTAATCACTTAAAACATACAAATTGTATACATTTTTTATTTTTTTTGCGTACGTTTTTTTTAAAATTGTATTTTCAAAACCCAGATTGGTGCTTGTACATTACTGTATTTTGTATCTGTTTGTCAGCCTAAATGTACAGTATGCCAGTACCATAGCCGAGCAATTTGATGGAGCTCTGTCGCAGACGGTAAAGGGGTCTGCTTTATTCTATTGCACTCTACACTCACTCTAAACAAATTCAAGTAACACTAAATATAAACACAATACAACAGATTATTTATTCAGGCAACACTGCCAACTATAAATTCTCTAAAAACTGAAATTCTTTCTCTCACCATTTATATGTCACGATACTCTATTCTGCTGATTTGGCATGCTGATCTGCTCTCCTAATCTGGTATGCTGATCTGCTCTCCTAATCTGGTATGCTAATCTGGCCTGCTGCGATCGAACTTAGTTGCGGATTGCCGCTGATGGTAAAGTTCGTAGGTTCTGAACCAAGGTACGACGTCCGTGGCCTTGTTACTCTTTGTCGACGGTAGATAAAGTGATCTCAAAGTGGTCAGTATAGACTGCATGGGATCACTGCATAACTGCAAGTGACGACTTACATTCACGTGATCAAGGTGATGTCGACGTGGGACTGCGTCAATATGATGAATGGGATGATTGGAATAACTGGATAACTGCCTCTATAAGCTACTGACGACTTGTAAATACGACCACTACATAATATGAGAGTAGTTACCTTGCTTACTGAGCGTCATTCTCAACTGCCTCTCTGTGTCGCCTAAATCTCAACTCAAATCTTCCTCGACTGCATATCTCCGTCGCCTGCCCTCCACTGAGCGTCTCTTTCCAAAGTTCCTCTGTCTCTTAAGTGAAGTGTTTCCTCTCTCTCTCTCTCTCTCTCTCTCTCTCTCTCTCTCTGTGTGTGTGGTTGTCAACTCAAATCTGGTCAAGTCTTTTCTCTCCGCAGCCTACACTCCACTGAACGTATCTTTCCAATTCTGTCTCAAGTAATAATCTAAGTATACCACTCTTCGCCGCCTATCTCATGTAATCCCCTCTCAAGTAATGATCCTCACGTCTCTCTACGCCGGGATTTATATTCGATCTCCTCCCAGATCATGTGATTTCCAAAACCGCCCGCGTTTTTGTCCGTCTGCTTGCCATTAGCCCCCATCCTATTAGCGTGGTTTCCAGACGTGGTTTGTCGGCGGCAACAAGTCTACGTGTCACTAACCACAATCACTCCAAGTGTAAAACACACGTCCTGTAACTTGCGTCAGGTTACGTCGTAGTTCGATTTTGGTTACTCAAATTCTGGCGGGGCAGAGTTCAGCTGCATTGACTCAAATGCCACGAAGAAGAAAGAAATCAATGGTTGTCTAAGCTCCTATCTATATATTGTCTATACAGCTAAGATCTATTACATGCCATCCATAAACTGAGAAGATTAAAAACATAAATCAATGCTAAATATTGGCACAGAAAGAAGAGTATGGTGTGGACAATAACATGTTTAATGTATTATTTCTATTTGGTTGGCGTGCATTGACTGTTAAACCACATTTTTACAACAGTTATACACATTTTGTAACTATTTTTTCATCATAAACAAAAATCGATATTATAATTGGTTTTAACTTTACGGGCTACATGCACTACTGTCCCCCAGGCTTTACCTTTTAAAGCCTAATCCGACCATCTCTCTCTTTTCTCCTCGTATCCCTCACACTTCACGTTAAGGTGAGGTGCAAAATACTGACCAAAACTACACCATAAGCCTTGGCCAGGTGCAATACACTGATCAAGACCATAAGTCACACCAGGATCAGGTGCAATATACTGACCAAGACCCCAAGTCAGGTGTAATATATGGACCAATACCACACCATACACCAGGGCCAGATACACTATCCTGAACAAGACCCCAAGTCGGGTGTAATATACTGACCAATACCACACCATACACCAGGGCCAGATACACTATACTGACCAAGACCCCAAGTCAGGTGTAATATACTGACCAACACCACACCATACACCAGGGCCAGATACACTATACTGACCAAGACCCCAAGTCAGGTGTAATATACTGACCAATACCACACCATACACCAGGGCCAGAAACACTATACTGAACAAGACCCCAAGTCAGGTGTAATATACTGACCAACACCACACCATACACCAGGGCCAGATACACTATATTGACCAAAGACCATAGTCAATAGCAACGAATTAATTGTAAATAGCTTCGAAACAAATACAATAATGCCAGACGACTCTACTTAGACAAATAATCTTACGTCTTCATTTTGAATCTGATGATTTGTTAGTTGTTTTTATTTGTGATTTTCTTTGTTCCAGAAGAAGGCATTTGGTCGTAACCTATGATTCAGTCCTATTTTTGTTCCGACGCGGTATCTAAACCATATGTGTCCATATTATTATATTCTATACTTAATCTCATATTCACATCGCTACCTCTCTCTCTCTCTCTCTCTCTCTCTCTCAATAATTTTCCCTTTTTAACCTTTACAACAATCCCTGCATCGTGTATCAATCACACACACATACACACAGCCAACCAATGCTACAGAAATCCATTCACGCCGCCGTACTCACCCTAAACTTGGCTGACAGTAATGAAGTGATGCTGTTGTGAGTGAGTGTGTCACCGGCCTCACCATCGATGTCCAGTGACTGGAGCGGGACACGCAGACTACCGCTATTGTCGGGCCCACTTGGGGCCGCCGAACGTTCCAGCAGGTTGGTCTCATTGCTGACAGGCACCACAGTGAACTGCAAGCATACAAGGTGTGCATGTTACATTGTGATTCACATTGGACAACTGGTTGGTGCGATTCCCGGCATCTCTCAGAAGAGCGCAAATAAAAGGAAATCATGGCGGACAAACATGAAAAGTTCATTCCGATCTGAACAACTCGATAAACGTGTCAACCTGATAAACGACTGGACTGAGACTGACAATTGAAACCTAATGTTATGATACATTATGCTGATTTGATTGCATTTGGAAACGCTTGGGAATCGAAAGATATTAAGTTCAAAACACACGCACGCTCGAGCTCGCTCGCAATCACGCACACGCATGCACGAACGCAAGCACCCGCACGCATACACATACACAATCTTGAATTCCACTGTAAAGTCAGTCCTATTGTATGACTTTCTAAAAATAAATTGAGATCAATAAAAAAAATAACAATAGACAATTACAGACTTAAATATATTGGTGCTTGCTCAGAATAAAAGTATTGAGGTAGTATGATTCGATCACTAATGTGGAACTGCTGGAAAGAACCAGCCAGATGATAGTGGAGCATAGATAAGGTGAGGAGAAGAAGCTGGCATTGGATAGGACTCTTGTTCAAGAAATCAACTGATGACATTACAGTCTTCGTTCTAGAATCGCGAGGACAGGAAAAGAATAGGAGACCAGAACATGAGTGGAGAAGAGATCTCGGCACACAGTAAGTAATGAAGACGTCAAGTGAGCTGGAACTGATAGCTCAGGACAGGAAGACTTGATTGAGGGCAAGCGTCCCCCATGGAGCTAATCGTGTTTTGCTTGATTGCATTCATTATTGTATGTGGAACCGGTATCACTACATCCAATGCAGACCTATAGACGCACAGGCACATTCAGCAAGTGGTGTCAATCTAGGAAGAAACATCGTTAAAGTCATCGACTTCTTCGTTCATTCTCAAATCTTTCTCGGTTTCTCTTACAAAAGCCAGTTTTATTTGTAAACACGTTTTGATTAATCTCCGTACAGCATTTATGTCTCTTGAAGCCAGTATTGTTCTCTCTCTTCCAGCGTAAGCGTGCAACCATGGTCACAGTATGCTCTCCACGTGGGCGCCTGTCATCTGTCGCAATCCGCATTTTGTTACACAGATGACCCGTGCGTTTATTATGTCCACTTGACGGCTCAATATGACAAGTTTCGCTACTCTCACTTAAAGCTGCTGTAAAGCCTTGTTTTGATTTCAGCCATTGTTGTTACAGTCTTCTTCCGCCCCCGCCCCCCCCCCCCCCCCCCGTTTACAAAAGGGTTTTGATACTGATGGTTCATATACCTCTGTGGTTGTGCGATCGCTTCCCTGCTCCAGATACATTTGATTGTACATTCCTGCAGGTCATTAGATCCCCCGATTCATCGATTTTTGTGTCACCTTTTACATGCTGCCATTGATTGACTTCATGCCCGTCTCATCGATATTTGATGTCCAGGAAATGCAATATTCATACTTTTTCCAGACTCCTGTTTAATTGTAATGAAATGCTGGCATCTCTTATTTGAATAAGGGCCCTCCAGGGTAAAAGTCCTCATGCACTTAGAATTGCGCTCCTTTCAGAAATATCTAGAAGTTGCAAGTATGCTGAATATCAAAAGTTGAAGATAACTCAGAAATATCTAGAAGTAACTCAGAAATATCTAGAAGTTGCAAGTATGCTGAATATCAAAAGTTGAAGATAACTCAGAAATATCTAGAAGTAACTCAGAAATATCTAGAAGTTGCAAGTATGCTGAATATCAAAAGTTGAAGAGAAACTCAGAAATATCTAGAAGTAACTCAGAAATATCTAGAAGTTGCAAGTATGCTGAATATCAAAAGTTGAAGATAACTCAGAAATATCTAGAAGTAACTCAGAAATATCTAGAAGTTGCAAGTATGGTGAATATCAAAAGTTGAAGATAACTCAGAAATATCTAGAAGTAACTCAGAAATATCTAGAAGTTGCAAGTATGCTGAATATCAAAAGTTGAAGATAACTCAGAAATATCTAGAAGTAACTCAGAAATATCTAGAAGTTGCAAGTATGCTGAATATCAAAAGTTGAAGATAACTCAGAAATATCTAGAAGTAACTCAGAAATATCTAGAAGTTGCAAGTATGCTGAATATCAAAAGTTGAAGATAACTCAGAAATATCTAGAAGTAACTCAGAAATATCTAGAAGTTGCAAGTATGCTGAATATCAAAAGTTGAAGATAACTCAGAAATATCTAGAAGTAACTCAGAAATATCTAGAAGTTGCAAGTATGCTGAATATCAAAAGTTGAAGATAACATTGGCAAGAACAGCTGAGGCACAAGGTGGAACTGAGCTCTCTTGTACCTACTTCAATGATCTAGGATGGACACGCGCTCAGAAATGCACATCTCCAATGTGAGTACAACTTTATTCTGATTTGTTAGTTGCTTTTGCTTGTGCTATTATTTGTCACTGACGAAGGTCTTTTCGTGGTAATGTAGGTTGTGTTTGTTTCTGTTCCAACGCGACGTCAGCGCTATACTTGTCAATATGATAACCCCTGTTCTCATAGCGAACTCGGTCGGCCAGATTGGTTTGAAGGAAAGCTCTAAGAAAAACAACTTCATCAAACAAGATTGTGAGGTTCCTTAGGACAAAATTGAATGCAATACTTGTCTTTCCATTAGGTTTTCTCTCACATCTTCCATCCGAATATAAGAGAATGTATATTCTTGACATTATTCACAGCAGAGTTATGGTTTCTTCCCTGGAAACGAAACAGCGACTGTGTAAAATGTTAAGAGTATGATAGGTTAGGGACTGCATGCATATCAAGTGTGCCAAAGGAGTGCGTGCGAAGAAAGGATATATTGAAATGGTATGGCAATATCTTTAATGTGGAACTGTTGGAAAGAACTATACAGACAACAGTGATACATTGGCTGAGAGGAATACAGTTGTGCTATATAGTACACACAAAGAAGGAGACTAGTTGATAGCACTGTTTTTGGAATCGTTTAGGGATAGAAATTAGAAAAACCATGTCTTTACATTGTAACTTGTTAATATGGTTGCTAAGGATGTCAAGAGTGTCCTGAACGTGGCCATCACGGTGAAGATGAATAACATGACGTCATAATTGCAGAAGGTGATAGTTTCCTAGCAAGAATTGACGCTGGAGGTGAACCTGGGTTCACAAAACGAAGAGAGCGAGCAAGGAATCGTGCCATCCCTCCTCACCGGATCTACCCCATACAGCCCGTACAACTTGATAATGATCTACCCCATACTGCCCGTACAACTTGACAATGATCTACCACATACTGCCAGTACAACGGCTGCAACTTTTGAGGACCTGCACTTTCAGTGTCTACCACCTCCGCCGTACTCGCCAAACTTAGCCCCACGTAATTTCCACGTTTGGACGAATTTAGGGGGCATTGGGAGGAAAGACTTTCAGGGCCGACAAAGCTGGTGGTCCATGAGTGGTTACATACGCGGCCAAGATATACATTTTTTCAACAGGAACACATGCACCCGTATAGCCGATGGGGAACTTGTATTGAACGCAAAGGTGACTACGTCGATAAATGATAGTTGTGTTTTATTGTTTCAGAATAAATTTACCCCCCTGAAAATAAATGTCAGGTATTTATTTAAAGCCTCGTCATAGATAAAAGAAACAGAAACAAGAAGATGAATGAGCTAGAGCAGACCAGGGGGGCTTGGTGTGTACAGGTTATTGAAGACATGTACTCCACATGCAACTAAACATGTTTTGATTAGCTGCTGTTAAAATGAAATAAGTAACAATCCGACACAAATGAACATCTTGATCGAGTGAAACGACATTCAAAGCATTTATAAACACAAGCGTTTCAAACTGTAGATTTCAAGGTCAATCTACAAGCTGCATTGTCTTCTTCTTGAAATATTTGGCTTGTTTATGGCGAGGTTGTCAGTAACCATGACGATTGATGGCGCCTTTTGAGACAGCAACTACTTTCCCCCCCCCCCCCCCCCCCCCCCCGCAACTTAACTCATTCTGCGGTCATCTACGGTGTCACAGTTATGGTTAATGGTTGTCACTTCAGACTTTCTAGTGTAGACGGTTAATCTCACTGGTAGACAACTGACAAAGCAATTAGTGATCACCGTCTCTGATAGGATCATTCAGAGCAGCAATAAACTACCTCCACTTCGTTTGGTCTGCGGTTATCCTTCGTATGGTGATCTAGCTCAGGTTCATGGTTCAATATGGCAGGTAGTGGGATAAATATACAATCTCGTGGATGGTAAATGTAGACCAACTTTGACGGCGGCATAATGAAGATCAGATCAAGCTATGACCGAATTATAGACGAACTGTCAAAGTATTCTCAAAGAACATCACACTGTAAAGGTGAATTCTCAATAAAGATCACCCTGTAAAGGTGTATTCTCAATGAAAATCACATTGTAGAAGTATTCTCGATGAATATCACATTGTAAAGATGCATTCTCAATACATATCAACTCAAGATATTACTGTAAAAGTGTATTCTCAATAAAGATCACACTGTAAAAGTAAGTGTATTCTCAAAGAATATCAACTCACGATATTACTGGAAAAGTGTATTCTCAAAGAATATCAACTCAAGATATTACTGGAAAAGTGTATTCTCAATGAAGATCAACTCAAGATATTACTGTAAAAGTGTATTCTCAATGAAGATCAACTCAAGATATTACTGTAAAAGTGTATTCTCAATGAAGATCAACTCAAGATATTACTGTAAAAGTGTATTCTCAATGAAGATCAACTCAAGATATTAATGTAAAAGTGTATTCTCAATGAAGATCAACTCAAGATATTACTGTAATATGTCAAAAGGGTGATCAACCTGTCGAGGGCGGTGTAGTAGTCTTCTGGGTTTGAAAAAAAAAGCTTCCTAAACAATAGCCCATAAACGAAACAGCAACAAAGGAGTGAATAGCTAGCGTCTCCAGAGATGAGAAGAAGCTGTGCTATGATGAAACTAGAAATGTAGACGATTCTGTAGTGTGACTCTAATAACCATGTTTGTCCTATAGCAGGAGCTGGTTGTCGAGGGCGACGGATTAGAAGCTGCGTGGAATCAAATATGCAGCACGATGAAGGCTCAGTGGACAACAACTGATCAAGACCTTATTCCACCCCCAAACGGCGGACCTGCAAGCAGGCTGCACTCGTATAGTCTGGCTAAGATAATAGGGATCGCAGTGGGAAGGCAAAACGGCTACTCAAAAAAAGTCAGATGAAATCTGATATGTCGGATTGAAAGGCGCAGATATCGCAGCCACGCTGTAAACTACAACACAACGTTCAGAAAAAAGAATAAGAAACTTGATTGTATGAAATGTAAGCTTGAATGTGAGGCTTGGTGACTAGTCCTCTTGTGCTCTGTCGTGTCTTCAATTGTTGTCCATGTACATATTTCTGGTTGGACTATCATACTCGGGTAGGGAGAGAATGTCATACTGTATTTACTGGGATATATATAAGCTCTGGAATAGCTCTCTGACAGTACTCACGGTAAACCGAAAGGGAATCCAGTACACGTCCAACTATAGGGTCCACGAACGCATCCATTAGTTCAATATAAGTCTGGTGTGTTTAGTTTGTATTTACCAAAAGGTATACTATACATTGTGTCTATTCTTCATTCACTTTCAGAAGAAATCTGTAGTGAGCCTGATGTTAGTGGTATCTCTGTAGAGCTTTTCCAGAAATAGTACTGGTGGTTTAACTTTGTTGCTCCTCTTCTACCGTAGGTATTACATCATTTTCTTATTTGTGCGGCTTACATTTTCTATTGGATGGTTAGCCGGTCCCATGGACAACTCTCAAGTCGTCTATTACGATATGCGTGGCCGGCTAGATTGTTAAACATAATTTCCCAGATCAGATAGATACCGTGCCTGCCATTGTGAACAAGAACATCCAGTCGGATAGAGAAAGAAAAGCCATAACAGAAAAATACATAGAGAAACTCTACCCTAGAAATAGATGTACCCAGGTGCATACAGATGGGTCAACAATAAATACAAGGGAGAATGAATGCGGTGGAATCTTGATGAACCTAGATAACAACACTGAAGGAAGGTTTACAGTGGTTACCGGATCATTGTCAAGTGACTACAGAGCAGAAGGGATACCTCGACAACTGCAGCAGAGGTACTTATGATGAATGAAACCACACAGAAACATGTGCTACTTTTCACGTGCAGGCTATCTGTGATGGCAGCGATTGGAAGTAGAAATGATTCAGATTTAAAAGAACTGGGAGCTTCTCTCTAAACTATGTTACCGATTCAGTAAAGTGGTGATTCAGTGGATTCTTTCTTATTGCGACATACTTGGCAATCAGGAGGCTGACATACTGGCTAGAGAAGGCAGAACGCTGTCTCTACCTAATACATGTATAATTTAAGATGAGGGTAGGAGGTTCATCAGGTGCAGGTACAAGGACAAGTGGTTGGCGGAGCATCCAAGACACCAAAACAATTACGCTTACTACAGGCTAAACAGGACCGAATAGAAGATGCTTTTCAGACTACGCACAGGCTACACTAGGTTACGATACTATCTTCTCAACAAGTTCAAAAACCAATGACTGTGTCTGCGGCACTGATAAAATGGCTGCTGAACGTAGGCTGCAGAAGGGTCCAACATACGAGTTACAGAGAAGGTACATTTGATCATCTCTTGTCCCAGTCCAAGACAATCTCTATGGAGATACCGATTATTTCATGCGGACCACTGCTTCCTTTAGAGACATTCAAGTTGACGTCTAAAAGTGTACGACGAAGAAGAAAAATATTGTTATTATTTTCTGCTTTGCCGTTCTGGCCTTAGTTATAATATGGACGAGTAATGATTATTGGCATACTTGACTTCACTCCCTATATGTTGGATACTTTTACCTCAGATGTCAGGCAATAGGCACACTCATCGGTAGACCTTAACCCATCAATCGCCTGTTGCTTGTGCTATGTCTGAAATGACTACTCTTTCCTTTCTGTTAAGCAAGTCAGATGTATCATTCTCGAGAATGGTGGTGTTGCGGACACTTATTTAAAGTGTTTACGTCGCTCACACGACCTATCTTGTTCGCTAACGCTGTAACCAAATTTTGATAAGTGTACTTCTTTCAATCACAGGCAGTCTTGTTTAGCTATATCAGAGCGTGAGTCATACTCAAAATAGGGGACGGCGTGGCCTAGTGGTTAAGTGGCACGGCTCACAACCCGAAGGTGCTGGGTTCGATCTCCATCACATCACCGGCCGTTACCCCGGGGAAGCAAACCCTTAGAAAATGCAGGAGGAAGCAGACCCTTACATAAAATGCATGCTGAAGTCGGATGTACTGGGCCGACAGGCGCAAAATAAAAACCACAGTCAACGCACACCGCCTTGGGTATTAGAGAAATAAGGCGAACGCAACAACAAAAAACAAAAAAAATATTCAAAATAGCTGGCATCACCCAGACCTAAGCTCTTGCGCAACGCTAAAAAGCACTTGGCACTTAAAAGAACCATAGTCCCAGCAAAACACCGGAGTGTCGAAATTGTTATTGAACCAAATTACTGAGGCGACCTAGCCATACACATAACGGTATTTATAGCGCACACGTTGTTGGCATCTTCCTGACAGGACTCTGGTTATTGGTCACAAGTGTAGAGCGGGAAACAATTTTCTCGCGGTCTTTAAGGTTAACAGCTAGCATAGTCACATTACAGACGCTGCTGTTGGGGGGTGAAGTGTGAGACTTTATTAGATAGTACTAGTCTTCTGATTGTATGAGGCTAGGTGTCAAGTTTACTTTCTCGATGCTTTTCCTACTCACATACAGCTGGGGTCGACGGGAGCGTGCTGATTACGGGAATATAACCCGGTACCTTTTGCCGGGTTGTTGTTGAAGGAACGCCAACAATGAGTAGATTTACTTTTGTGTGCGCCATGAAAAGGACGTTTAGTAGCGGTTTGTTGTAGCTATCCTCACATCCCGAGCGTGCTGATGAATGTGTCCTCCAAGCGGTTGTGCTATGCTTCGCTTCATCTGCTTGTCGCTCACTACTACGGGGATCACGTCGCTCCCCCATCTCGTTAGCAGACTGTCAAGAAGAACAGTCCGTTTCCAGGAAGGATTGCGAGAAAGTCGACGTGGGGGTCTTGGCCTGTATATTTTGCCGTGCGAAGTGAACTTTCTACTGCCCCAACTTGACTTCCAGGCAGTCCTTCCTGGAAATGGGCTATTTTCATGGCAGCCTAGCTAACAAGGTGAGGGATCGACGTGATCCCCGTAGTAGTGAGCGACACGCAGATGAAGCCAATCATAACAAAACCGCCTGGACGACCCAGGTCCACATTCATCAGCACGCTTGGAATATGAGAAAAGCTCCAACAAACCGCTACTAAACGTTTTTTTCAGGGCGCATAAAAGGGTAAATCTACCCATTGTTGGCATTCCTTCAACAACAACTAGACTGATATTGAAAAGTGCAGTGTATGGACTGAGTCAATACAGGATGATGTTCGCACGCAACGTTTGAACAGAGAGAGAGAGAGAGAGAGAGAGAGAGAGAGAGAGAGAGAGAGAGATGTAGACATACAGACGTATGTGATTAAAGAATACATGCTGGACACTAACAGAAGTTTACTAGAACCAGGTAACTACCAGGTGTTTGTGAGAACATACATGAGAGAGAGAGATATCGATACAGGTGTTTGTGAGAACATACATGAGAGAGAGAGATATCGATACAGGTGTTTGTGAGAACATACATGAGAGAGAGAGATATCGATACAGGTGTTTGTGAGAACATACATGAGAGAGATAGATATCGATACAGGTGTTTGTGAGAACATACATGAGAGAGAGAGATATCGATACAGGTGTTTGTGAGAACATACATGAGAGAGAGAGATATCGATACAGGTGTTTGTGAGAACATACATGAGAGATAAACTGATATCGACACAGGTGTTTGTGAGAACATACATGAGAGAGATAGATATCGATACAGGTGTTTGTGAGAACATACATGAGAGAGATAGATATCGATAGAGGTGTTTGTGAGAACATACATGAGAGAGATAGATATCGATTCAGGTGTTTGTGAGAACATACATGAGAGAGATAGATATCGATACAGGTGTTTGTGAGAACATACATGAGATAGATATATATCGATAGAGGTGTTTGTGAGAACATACATGAGAGAGATAGATATAGATAGAGGTGTTTGTGAGAACATACATGAGAGAGATAAACTGATATCGATAGAGGTGTTTGTGAGAACACACATGAGAGAGATAGATATCGATACAGGTGTTTGTGAGAACATATATGAGAGAGATACTGATATCGATACATGTGTTTGTGAGAACATACATGAGAGAGATAGATATCGATACAGGTGTTTGTGAGAACATACATGAGATAAACTGATATCGATACAGATGTTTGTGAGAACATACATGAGAGAGATAAATTGATATCGATAGAGGTGTTTGTGAGAACATACATGAGAGAGATAGATATCAATACAGGTGTTTGTGAGAACATACATGAGAGAGATAGATATTGATACAGGTGTTTGTGAGAACATACATGAGAGAGATATATATCGATACAGGTGTTTGTGAGAACATACATGAGAGAGATATATATCGATAGAGGTGTTTGTGAGAACATACATGAGAGAGATAGATATCGATAGAGGTGTTTGTGAGAACATACATGAGAGATAAACATATATCGATACAGGTGTTTGTGAGAATATACATGGAGAGAGAGATAAACAGATCTATATACAGGTGTTTGTCAGACCATACATGAGAGAGATAAACAGATCTATATACAGGTGTTTGTGAGAGCATACATGAGAGATATAAACAGATATCGATAGAGGTGTTTGTGAGAACATGCATAAGATAGATAAACAGATCTTTATACAGGTGTTTGTCAGACCATACATGAGAGAGATAGATATCGATACAGGTGTTTGTGAGAACATACATGAGAGAGATAGATATCGATACAGGTGTTTGTGAGAGCATACATGAGAGAGATAGACTGATATCGATACATGTGTTTGTAAGAACATACATGAGAGAGATAGATATCGATACAGGTGTTTGTGAGAACATACATGAGAGAGATAGATATCGATACAGGCGTTTGTGAGAACATACATGAGATATATATATATCGATACAGGTGTTTGTGAGAACATACATGAGAGAGATAGATATCGATACAGGTGTTTGTGAGAACATACATGAGAGAGAGAGATATCGATACAGGTGTTTGTGAGAACATACATGAGAGAGATACACTGATATCGATACAGGTGTTTGTGAGAACATACATGAGAGATAAACTGATATCGACACAGGTGTTTGTGAGAACATACATGAGAGAGATAGATATCGATACAGGTGTTTGTGAGAACATACATGAGAGAGATAGATATCGATACAGGTGTTTGTGAGAACATACATGAGAGAGAGAGATATCGATACAGGTGTTTGTGAGAACATACATGAGAGAGATACACTGATATCGATACAGGTGTTTGTGAGAACATACATGAGAGATAAACTGATATCGGCACAGGTGTTTGTGAGAACATACATGAGAGAGATATATATCGATAGAGGTGTTTGTGAGAACATACATGAGAGAGATAGATATCGATAGAGGTGTTTGTGAGAACATACATGAGAGATAAACATATATCGATACAGGTGTTTGTGAGCATATACATGGAGAGAGAGATAAACAGATCTATATACAGGTGTTTGTCAGACCATACATGAGAGAGATAAACAGATCTATATACAGGTGTTTGTGAGAGCATACATGAGAGATATAAACAGATATCGATAGAGGTGTTTGTGAGAACATGCATAAGATAGATAAACAGATCTTTATACAGGTGTTTGTCAGACCATACATGAGAGAGATAGATATCGATACAGGTGTTTGTGAGAACATACATGAGAGAGATAGATATCGATACAGGTGTTTGTGAGAACATACATGAGAGAGATAGATATCAATACAGGTGTTTGTGAGAACATACATGAGAGAGATAGATATCGATACAGGTGTTTGTGAGAACATACATGAGAGAGATAGATATCGATAGAGGTGTTTGTGAGAACATACATGAGAGTGATAGATATCAATACAGGTGTTTGTGAGAACATACATGAGAGAGATAGATATCGACGCAGGTGTTTGTGAGAACATACATGAGAGAGATAGATATCGATACAGGTGTTTGTGAGAACATACATGAGAGAGATAGATATCGATACAGGTGTTTGTGAGAACATACATGAGAGAGATATATATCGATAGAGGTGTTTGTGAGAACATACATGAGAGAGATAAACATATATCGATACAGGTGTTTGTGAGAATATACATGGAGAGAGAGATAAACAGATCTATATACAGGTGTTTGTCAGACCATACACGAGAGAGATAAACAGATCTATATACAGGTGTTTGTGAGAGCATACATGAGAGATATAAACAGATATCGATAGAGGTGTTTGTGAGAACATGCATAAGATAGATAAACAGATCTTTATACAGGTGTTTGTCAGACCATACATGAGAGAGATAGATATCGATACAGGTGTTTGTGAGAACATACATGAGAGAGATAGATATCGATACAGGTGTTTGTGAGAACATACATGAGAGATAAACTGATATCGATACAGGTGTTTGTGAGAACATACATGAGAGAGATAGATATCGATACAGGTGTTTGTGAGAACATACATGAGAGAGAGATATATCGATAGAAGTGTTTGTGAGAACATACATGAGAGAGATAGATATCGATACAGGTGTTTGTGAGAACATACATGAGAGAGATAGATATCGATACAGGTGTTTGTGAGAACATACATGAGAGAGATAGATATCGATACAGGTGTTTGTGAGAACATACATGAGAGAGATATATATCGATAGAGGTGTTTGTGAGAACATACATGAGAGAGATAAACTGATATCGATAGAGGTGTTTGTGAGAACATACATGAGAGAGATAAACATATATCGATACAGGTGTTTGTGAGAATATACATGGAGAGAGAGATAAACAGATCTATTAACAGGTGTTTGTGAGAGCATACATGAGATATAAACAGATATCGATAGAGGTGTTTGTGAGAACATACATGAGAGAGATAGATATCGATACGGGTGTTTGTGAGAACATACATGAGAGAGATAGACTGATATCGATACATGTGTTTGTGAGAACATACATGAGAGAGATAGATATCGATACAGGTGTTTGTGAGAACATACATGAGAGAGATAGATATCGATACAGTTGTTTGTGAGAACATACATGAGAGAGATATATATCGATACAGGTGTTTGTGAGAATATACTTGGAGAGAGAGATAAACAGATCTATATACAGGTGTTTGTCAGACCTTACATGAGAGAGATAAACTGATATCGATAGAGGTGTTTGTGAGAACATACATGAGAGAGATAAACATATATCGATACAGGTGTTTGTGAAAATATACATGGAGAGAGAGATAAACAGATCTATATACAGGTGTTTGTGAGAGCATACATGAGATATAAACAGATATCGATAGAGGTGTTTGTGAGAACATACATGAGAGAGATAGATATCGATACGGGTGTTTGTGAGAACATACATGAGAGAGATAGACTGATATCGATACATGTGTTTGTGAGAACATACATGAGAGAGATAGATATCGATACAGGTGTTTGTGAGAACATACATGAGAGAGATAGATATCGATACAGGTGTTTGTGAGAACATACATGAGAGAGATAGATATCGATACAGGTGTTTGTGAGAACATACATGAGAGAGATAGATATCGATACATGTGTTTGTGAGAACATACATGAGAGAGATAGATATCGATACAGGTGTTTGTGAGAACATACATGAGAGAGATAGATATCGATACAGGTGTTTGTGAGAATATACTTGGAGAGAGAGATAAACAGATCTATATACAGGTGTTTGTCAGACCATACATGAGAGAGATAAACAGATCTATATACAGGTGTTTGTGAGAGCATACATGAGAGATATAAACAGATATCGATAGAGGTGTTTGTGAGAACATGCATAAGATAGATAAACAGATCTTTATACAGGTGTTTGTCAGACCATACATGAGAGAGATATATATCGATACAGGTGTTTGTGAGAGCATACATGAGAGAAATAGACTGATATCGATACATGTGTTTGTGAGAACATACATGAGAGAGAGAGAGAGATATCGATACAGGTGTTTGTGAGAACATACATGAGAGATAAACTGATATCGATACAGGTGTTTGTGAGAACATACATGAGAGAGATATATATCGATAGAGGTGTTTGTGAGAACATACATGAGAGATAAACTGATATCGATACAGGTGTTTGTGAGAACATACATGAGAGAGATAAATTGATATCGATTCAGGTGTTTGTGAGAACATACATGAGAGAGATAGATATCGATACAGGTGTTTGTGAGAACATACATGAGAGAGATAGATATCGATAGAGGTGTTTGCGAGAACATACATGAGAGAGATAGATATCGATACAGGTGTTTGTGAGAACATACTTGGAGAGAGAGATATCGATACAGGTGTTTGTGAGAACATACATGAGAGAGATAGATATCGATAGAGATGTTTGCGAGAACATACATGAGAGAGATAGATATCGATACAGGTGTTTGTGAGAACATACATGAGAGAGATAGATATCGATACAGGTGTTTGTGAGAACATACATGAGAGAGATAGATATCGATACAGGTGTTTGTGAGAACATACATGAGAGAGATAGATATCGATACAGGTGTTTGTGAGAACATACATGAGAGAGATAGATATCGATACAGGTGTTTGTGAGAACATACATGAGAGAGATAGATATCTATACAGGTGTTTGTGAGAACATACATGAGAGAGATAAACTGATTTCGATAGAGGTGTTTGTGAGAACATACATGAGAGAGATAAACATATATAGATACAGGTGTTTGTGAGAACATACATGAGAGAGATAAACTGATATCGATAGAGGTGTTTGTGAGAACATACATGAGAGAGATAAACTGATTTCGATAGAGGTGTTTGTGA
Organism: Ariolimax columbianus; assembly: GCA_036924085.1. Taxonomy (NCBI): domain Eukaryota; kingdom Metazoa; phylum Mollusca; class Gastropoda; order Stylommatophora; family Arionidae; genus Ariolimax; species Ariolimax columbianus. The sequence goes on from JAVGWX010000016.1 coordinate 50,148,703, forward strand.
GAACATACATGAGAGAGATAAACATATATCGATTCAGGTGTTTGTGAGAATATACTTGGAGAGAGAGATAAACAGATCTATATACAGGTGTTTGTCAGACCATACATGAGAGAGATAGACAGATCTATATACAGGTGTTTGTGAGAGCATACATGAGAGATATAAACAGATATCGATAGAGGTGTTTGTGAGAACATGCATAAGATAGATAAACAGATCTTTATACAGGTGTTTGTCAGACCATACATGAGAGAGATAGATATCGATGCAGGTGTTTGTGAGAACATACATGAGAGAGATAAACATATATCGATTCAGGTGTTTGTGAGAATATACTTGGAGAGAGAGATAAACAGATCTATATACAGGTGTTTGTCAGACCATACATGAGAGAGATAAACAGATCTATATACAGGTGTTTGTGAGAGCATACATGAGAGATATAAACAGATATCGATAGAGGTGTTTGTGAGAACATGCATAAGATAGATAAACAGAACTTTATACAGGTGTTTGTCAGACCATACATGAGAGAGATAAACAGATATAGAGTTATCTGCCAGGGTCTGTGTTTATGACAATGACAAGAATAGCACCACTGCCTCACAGATAGCATGTCGTAAGAGGCGACTAACTGTGTAACATGGCATAACACCGGCCATGGTTATGTGGTTTATTTACAGCAGCATTGATAGCGCCTAACAGTCTGCGGATGTAATTTGCTCTAAATCGGTTAACCGCCCAACGCAACGCAGGGGAGTATTAAGCTGCTCAAGCCTAGCCCGCTAAGCAGGACATCATTCTCCCGGCTATATCCAGTTCAGACCAGAGCTGTGACCTGTACAGTGATATCTGCCCCTGTAGATGTACAGGTCGACTAAGAACTAAGAAGATACAGGTTTTTGTCAGAATATACACGAAAGAGATACACATATATAGATATATAGGGGTGTTTTTGAGAACACACATCTAGTTCAATTCAGACAATGTGTAGGTCCTATTACTTAACTTCACATGTCTGTTACCGGGGTCTGACAGAGGATCAAAGAAAGTAACACTGTAACCTACCAGGCATGTAGAAAGAGGCGTCAAATGAAGGTTTAGCAATGAGGTCCATGGTAGAAGAGAGGTGACTACTTTTAAACGTTCCTATCAATAAGCATAGACCGTACATTGATCTTAACAATTCTTATGTCTGCATCTACTCTCACCAGCTACTACGACCACCATGCCATCACTAGTTTCTTAAATTTATCTCTACATCTACTGGTCATTTCTTTGAAATGGTCGAGTTCCGTTGCAGACAGTGCTGTTGGAGATTTTGTTGTAATATGTCTCAGCTTATTTTGAGTTACCTTCTCCGCTGGCATTACTTCTAAAACAGTAAGTTATGTGCCAATTTACAGCTGGGTCGACTAGAGCATGTCGATAACATAGATCTAACCCTGTACGGGATCAAGATGCTGACCAGCGCATGAGCTGCAGTGGTCAGCGACCCATAGCTGACTGCTAGCGTCAGGGCCAGCGAACCAGAGCTGCCAAGACCCTTCTACACCTCCACACGGTGATCCTGGATAACAGGCTGCAGCAGGGCAGACTGGCTAAGGAGAAGGGTTCGAAGAGGGAATGCTAACCCGGTACTCAAAAAATGCTTGCTGAAGTCGGATGTGTTGGACCGAAAGGTGCAAATATCGCAGCCAAGCTGTAAACTACGACACAACGCATACGTTCTTTTGACTACATTCTGCTACCTACCCTTTCGGGGTTTAGTAGTGGGAGATTGAGAACGAACGAAGAAGAAGAACCCTGTACATTTGCGGTGAGAAACGAGCGCTCAACCACTGTGGAACTAAGACTAGCACCACTGAAAACATCTCCCTTTAACTCGTCATTATTTTGCTGTTGCTGAATGCCTGCAATGAGAAAGGTTACTATTTTGTGTGCCATAAAAAGGACGTTAAGCGGCGGGTTACAGTTGCTTTCCTTACATCTCTAGCGTGCTGACGAAGGTGGACCGCGGTGGCCACCCAGACGGTTGTGCCATGCATGGTTTCTTCTGTGTGTCGTTCACTATTACAGGATAACGCCGATCTCTCCCCTAGACCATAGGAATCTAGCTCTATCAGTATCCGTGATGTGTTTCTGCAGTAATTTCCTTCTCACGATGTTGCTAACCACAAGCACATTCCATCCCCAATCCGTTCCCCCTATTCTTCCCTCGACTATATGTTCATTCCGTGCAAAACAAAATTTCCATAGTATCTCCTCCCCTGCAAAATAACATGGTCATATTAACTTGTATTGTTGGTTCTAATTACTTGCCAACTCACCGACTCATGTTCTTCCTCACTGGACGCCATGATTGTTTACACACAAAACTCCCAGACAATAACCAGTAGACAATACCACACTACTTTAATCAGTGCCAGCAAATAAGTGGAGGATGTAACGCCAATGGCTAGATGAAAGTACTATGTCCGTGTCCCTTTACGTAACACACTTTTTCTTAGTCCATTAAAAAAAAAAAAATAATGAGTCCACCTCGAAACCAAGTTTGCATTCTATCTATGCAGACAGTCTGAAAGACTTACTGATAACACGGCAGTAACGTAATGGTTCCCGGCGTGGATCCAGGCGACCCTTACTGGAAGAGAAAGAATAGGTTCACTACACCGCCATGCCTGACATTAAAAGTGACTAAAGACATTTACCTCTGGGTAGACTGGAACGTGGTAACCGAACCTGGTACAATCGTTGTGAGATGCAAGCGCTCCACTACTCCCGATGTTCAGTCAGATATCCTCTAATTATTGAATGTTCTGTAGAGAATATCTTGTAGTTGTGGCCACTATGAATGACCATTGCGTGGTATGTTGCATAATATTTCTTGGCAAGATCGAAGAGTCAATTTTAAATTGGTGCTTTATAAAGACTTATTGAAGGCAAGTCAGCGAGGAAGGGAACTTATTCCATCACCTCGGCTGACAAACGCTAAGGCATGGTACAATAGGTGTCTACCACTTCATCATCAGCGGTTGTAGTTTCTAATGTGCAATCTTTACCGTATAAATGATGTCAGCGAGGAAGGGAACTTATTCCATCACCTCGGCTGACAAACGCTAAGGCATGGTACAATAGGTGTCTACCACTTCATCATCAGCGGTTGTAGTTTCTAATGTGCAATCTTTACCGTATAAATGATGTCAGCGAGGAAGGGACATTATCCCATCATTTCAGCTCACAAACGCTAAAGCGTGGTACAATAGGTGTCTACCTTTTCATCCACAACAGCAGTAGATACTAATGTGATGTTTTTATGTTGCTAATATAAAGCATATATGGTAACAAGAAAACTGCGAAAGAGAGCTGGAATCGAACACTAGTTATGAAAAAGGGAAGCCGGTGGATGAGTATAAACATGGCTATTGAAGGCCTATGTTTCTATAGTAGTTTAATGGTTATTTTGATTCACTGACTGACTGACTGACTGACTGACTGATTGATTGATTGATTGATTGATCGATGAGAAAATTGTCCGTGTGAAGTCAGAGGGAGCAAAGCATAGTTATACTGCAACGATTCAAGCATGTCGTAAAAGGCAACAAAGAAATCTTGTGTGTGGAGATAACTACTTAATGTGAAATACATTGCTACAGAAAGCAGCACTTCAAGAACAGACACCGTGCTTTGGCGCAGGATTTTAAATATATATCATATATTATATAATGAACAATGTATTGCTTTTCACTAAGAGTATCATATCCAGACTGTGGATCTTCACCAACAGACATATATGTCTCTGACCTATCTGGATGATCCAGTCAGTAGACACGTGATTGTCTCAAAGATTAATCCACGCATACAACAGCCTAATTGCCTGCTTGTCTACTCAATCGATTACAGGTATACACAGGAGGTTAGGAAAGCGTTAGATTGAAACGACAACAAACTAATCACTCGTTTGTCTACACAATCAATTACAAGTTATACGGCGGCACGTCAGTAAGTAGGTCACAAACTGATTTGGTATAGCTGAAAAACGCAGTTGATAGTTTCTAGTTGACAGTCGCATGGCAGTGCGCAGCTCATGTATAAAATGGAGCCCGTGCTCACAGAGCACCATCAAAGAATAGAGTGTTGTGCATAACATGACTTTCTGCAAGGGATATTCATTAAGGAAATGCGTCTTGTCTACGGCGAGAAGTATTTGTGGCATAAATCGGAGAATAACTGGGTTGATTGCTTTTTGCTGAAGTCCGACCTGGTCAACTTGTTCAGATTGTAACAGAAGCATCTATCGGGCGGGTATGGGAGATGATTCCAGCTGATAGGTGAATAACAATATACCGTGTAGAAGCTGCACTATAGTGTTCACGTGGTTTAGCCTAAAGCATAATGGTTGATCACACTTTGGTTGGAGACGTTATGCAAATGACTAGGAGCTTGAACGTGAAGTGTAAATGTGGCTGAGATAGCACACCAATGAAGTATCTGCCTCTGCTGCAGGTTTTAGTGCACTGATAAAGCGATTGGATAAGTGTATCAATGAAGTGGAAATTATGTTGAGAAATATGGACAATGTAAGTGCAACAGTAAATAGTTTTCATGTTCGTATCGCAGTTTGGTTTTTTGTTTGTTTGTTGTTTTTGTGTGTGTGTGTTTTGTTAATGACCATTTGTGACCTATTTACTAATTTTCCATCTTACATATAAAAAGTTGAACGTCGATATTTCTATTAAATCTGAACAACCCGAGGTAGAAGAGGAGCGACTAAGAAAGAAAGAGTGGACTTGAAATGACAGGGAAGTAGACACACACCTGGAAGCCAAATAACGCACTTTGAAAAACAGTGGATCCTGATGCATGGACAACTGGAAGCTCATAGTGGGAACACAAGAAGGCTACCCATTCATATGAATCGGTTACCGCCATTTACTATATTTCTTATGTTGTTATGATTGCCCACAATGAGTAAGTTTACTCTTTGGTGCGTCCTAAAACGGACGTTAAGTGCGGGTTACAGTAGCTTTCCTCACATACTGAGCGTGCTGATGAAGGTGGTCCAGCCGGTTGTTATATGCTTAGCTTCAACTGCGTGTCGCTCACTACTACAGGGATCACGTCCACCCCTCGCCTTGTTAGCCAGACTGCCATTAAAACAGCCCGATTCCAGGGAGGACTGCGAGGACGCCGAGGTGAGGGTATATTTTGCCTGGCCGACTAACATGTCTGATCAGCATATTTTGCCTGGCCGACTAACATGTCTGATCAGTATATTTTGCCTGACCGACTAACATATCTGATCAGTATATTTTGCCTGGCCGACTAACATGTCTGATCAGCATATTTTGCCTGGCCGACTAACATGTCTGATCAGTATATTTTGCCTGACCGACTAACATATCTGATCAGTATATTTTGCCTGACCGACTAACATATCTGATCAGTATATTTTGCCTGGCTGACTAACATGTCTGATCAGTATATTTTGCCTGACCGACTAATATATCTGATCAGTATATTTTGCCTGACCGACTTACATATCTGATCAGTATATTTTGCCTGAACGACTAACATGTCTGATCAGCATATTTTGCCTGGCGACTAACATGTCTGATCAGCATATTTTGCCTGGCCGACTAACATGTCTGATCAGTATATTTTGCGTGACCAGACGTTAGTCTTTCTCCCCATTTATGATAAAAAATATACCAAAATAAAATAAAATATAATTTGGAGGAAAGTGAGCATGCGTGTGACAAAGTTAGGACTGGTGCTCAACGGTTTCACAGTGGGGAACATTAACAAATACCGGCATGAGAGACTGAGCTAAAGGAATCATGTAGTTCATATACAGATGGGAGCGGCTACTATGGAGAAGTCTGTCCAAAGACACTCTTTCTGATAGTTTCCTTCTCTGAATACTACGTCGCTATGTTATAATCTGCCATTTTTCAGTCAAGCATCTGGCCCAACCGGTCGCTTAGACAGATTGGGTCTACTATGAGATAAGTTGACCATTTTTCCCTTATATGTTGATTTGTTAGTTCAGTAGTGTTGTCCCTGATGAAGGCCTATTGGTCGTAACGTAGGTTTTGTATGTGTTCTCGTCTCGGTGCGGTATCTAACCATACCCATTTTAAAATTATAATCTGTTATCAGTTTCATATTGCAAAATATAACTGATACTGTCACGTTGTACTTTAATATTTCTGCAACTCGCTTCGGATATTTGCAGTCATTTTTCTTATATATTCTTGTTCAGTATTAATTGTTTTTGTTCGAAGTTCGCGTTGAATTGCATTTATTTGGTAGCAGGTTACAGTGGCTCTTCTTCCATCCCGAAGTGTACTTAAGAAGGTTGACCAGAATCCTGTAGTGCAATGCGAGGCTCGTCACTGTGGAGATTATAGCGCCGATTGCCACCTAGTTGACTGCACTACTTTAAGCCTGTTTACCGAAGCATGAACGGGTACTGGTGGGGTGTTTTCATCAGTATGTTTTACCTGACACTAACTCCTCAACTGCCTTTAGAGTTTATGTAAGTACTGCATTCTGGAGAGTGATGAGCAGCAGAGAGAGGGGAGAGGAACACAGAGAGACATGATGGTCACCGACTTAAAATCGTCATCTTCTCCTAGTTTCTATTTCCGTCCCGTTCTCTATCCCTTTTTTTCTCTCAGGCATTCGTCCGTCAATGGTGTGGCGGTTTACATCAAGGCTGCGCATAGTCAGAGTGGTCTGCCGGGGTCTTTGTGTGTGACAAAAACAAGAATAGCACCACTGCCCCACAGAGAGCAGGTCGTAAGTGGCGACTGTGTGACATGATAATGATATAACACCTACCGTGATTAGGTGGTTTGTTAAGAGCAACATAGATAGCGCCTAACAGGCAGCAGGTCTACTTTGCTCTAGTGTTTGAGTCTATTAGGATAGACTCGCACATCGCCTAACCACCCTCCAAGAAACTGGTTGTACACATACTCTGCAGTCTTCTAAACCAGTTTAAAGACGTCGTTAAGATATATGCGGCTTTCTGCCCTACACATTCAGTTTCAGTACGGCAGTTTTGGTCTTGGTCCGAGTTTGCCTTCCTTTCTTGATCCCTATTATCTTAGCGAGACTACACGTGTGCAGCCTGTTTCCAGGGCCATCAGTTGAAGGCGAAATTGGATCTTGGTCAGCTATGACTCGCTGACTGACGAACACTGCCAACTATGAGTCGCTAGCTGCTGCAGCTAATTCATTCCTGTATCTTCGATCACGTTCAGGTCTTGTCTTGTCCACTTGTACTATGAGGCGTCGTGGGGAGCCGTCGTTTTCTGTCAGGGCCAGAAATGTCGCTGAAGTAGTCGTCATCCAATGACAATTTAGAATATCCGCAACATGTCCTATCCATCTAGTTCTCGGCCTGCCATGGTTGCGAAAACCCGAATGTCGTTCGTTATAGGCGCACAGGAGTAGTTGGTCAGGATGTATTCTCATTAGGTGGCCGAACCAATTGATTCTCGGTTCATCAATATATTCAGAGCAGGGTCTTGCTTCAACTATTCTTCTCACATCTTCACTGCACATTCTCTCTCTCCTAGTTACGCTGATTGTTTTCCGGAGGCATCTCATCTCACATGGCGTGATCTTTCTCTCCAGACCTTTTGTTAATGTCCATGTTTGACACTGGTAACAGATAGTTGGCATGAATATACTGTTAATTAGCATTCTTTTTGTGGACATGTTTATGTTAGGGTGTTTCAATAATGGTGACAGCTGGTATGCACTCGCGTTTGCTTTTTGGCACTGATCTCAATCTGTCTATCTAAACCTCCATCCTGTGTGACAACACTGTACTGGTACTTGAATTATTGCACTTGTTTGATCTTGGTCCCGTTTACCATAATGTTCATGTTTTCAGGCGATCTGCTTATCTGCATAGTTTCTGTTTGGGATGTGTTAATTCTCATACTATATCTTTCACATACAGAGTTGAGCATAGTCAGATGTTGCTGCAGATCATTTTCGATCTCGTAAAGTAGACATTAATTAGTTGCAAAAAAAAAATGATCAATTAGACGTTCAGGTCTAATCTCAGTTATTAGTCTCCGATTCAGTGCTTACGGAAATCCCCGTTTCTAGTTTTTGCCGTCTCCGTCAGATATTGTCAGCTGGGTATCTTATTTTCATTGATCTGATTGTTCGTTAATAACGTCGTTTATGTTCAAGTGATAATGTTAGCAAAACATGAAATGGCAGTTCACAACGGAAACAATATTTTTTTTTCATCATAGGCGTCTCAGTCTTTGCAGACGATGCGCGTGGCACCCCTGTGAGTAGCCTCTGAGAGTGCAAGCCTGGGCGCCGAATATGGAAACTATGGGATGCCAAACTGCAGGATCCCTCTCTCGGCCTCGCTGGTGTAATCCAAAGCGGGACAATTTCGCACCAGTCCCCCTGCAGGAGCTGCCGGAATGGGTTCGCCATTTTCAAACTCACCCGCCTTAGCTGCTACCACTCCGGGTTTTCTGTCTGTGTTTACTCCCGTAGCCCTACCCTCTCCCGATGTTTCCCCAAAGCAGTGGAGTCGTTGCCCGCAGATGCTAGTTACTCGATACATCCGATGATACTCTCATCGTCCCAAGCCTAGCCAGCACTCTCTGAGACTGGGTTTAAAATCAGATTTCCTCCTCTCCTAGGCTAACTGCCTGAATAGGCTAACGAGCTTCGTCTATCCAGATTTAGAATCACTTTACCTTCTCTTAGATTTGCTGTCAACCAAGACTGATGAGCCCAATCTGCCCGCCCAGTCATACCGCCGGGTACTCGGTCGCGCCCCACAGCAGGCTCTGTAAGAAACAAGGGACTCCTCATGAAGGTGCTGATGGGGGCAAAATAATGTAGGAGAGGCCCTTGGCATGAAAACTCCTGAACGGCAAGCTGACCAGTGAATCCAGTGGCGATCTCTACACCTGGAAAGGAGAGGCTATATCAGACGCTTCACTTTCCTTTAACAAGCGGGTAGTCCAGCCCAGATTTCGCGCTACCCCAAGAAGAAATGGGGAAAAAAAGAAATATACTGCGTAATTATGTGCTGACGTCATGTGCGATCCCTCACTCCCCTCTCTCTCTCTCACACACACACACACACACACACACACACACACACACACACACACACACACACACACAAACACACACACACACACAAACACATACATACAAACACACACAAACACACACACAAACACAAACGTGTGAGTTCAGTCTGGTATTCTCCAATCACACAAGATCATCGCCTGGCTGACCAGCGAATCTCATATGCACTTTTGGGAGAAGCGAACCGCCCAAAAATTCGGGGGGCCGCCCCGGCTACCAACTCCGTTCAGGTGTGCCCCTCACGAGGTAGAATGTGGATATCTACCGGAGGACTTCACATCCACATGCTGAGCCAGACACAGTCACGTCTGCCCACATAAATCTTATGTCGAGATGCTTGCGCGCGTGTGTGCCTGGATGCCTGCGTTTGTGTGTTGTACCACAAAAAGACGACCTTTCAGTATTCATCTTCTTCTGCGTTCGTTCTCACTCCCCTGCTACCAAGCCCCAAACAGTGCTTGCAAGTAGCAGGATGTAGTCCTGAGAACGGAATGCGTTGTACCGCTAGTTTGACTGCGATATTTGCACCTTTCTGTCCGACACACCCGACTTCGGCAGAACCTCTCAGTTTGATATTTATTCTCGTCGCTAATGTTCACCGAGGAGGATTTTAGGAATAACGAATAAAGGCCGCATGCGCATGAAATCGCCTCGGAGTGTACAGGCTAAGTTACTTTACCTCTGATAAAAACAAAACCTAGATTTTACTGAAGCGTTAAACCATTTGTCCCCTTAACTAAGAGACCGGCCGCATAACAGACTGTCCAGCGGGTCCTTATCTGTATATAACCTTCCATATAGCTCACCATTATACATCATTTTATGAACAGATATTTCCATAAGTGTTACGTCTCATTTCCCCAAGTAACAAGGCAGAAAGCTAAGGCATGTTTTAAACGAGAGAAAAATGCCAACAGATAAAAGCTTAAAAACCTGACGATATGGGGAAATGTGCTTTCGGCAACTCACGAACAATTGATCAGTGATTGCGGTTTATCGATGCTAACAGAAAAAGTCGATACTGTCTGGTTATGATGAATAATGTTGAATGAATCTGATCAAACGAGTTTAGAAGGTCTGGTATTTTATTGTTCCACCATTAGTGTCTAGGGATGACGCTTTTAAAATAAAGTCATGAAATCGATATAAATAAAATGTTTGAAATGTTTGTATAGCTTGGAAAACTCCCCGGTGGTTAATAAGAAAGTAGAGGCTTCCATAACGTCGTCGAAAGCTATGTAGAATGATCCCAGTGATAACTGCATGACAGTTAATAAGGAATGAGTTATATGTAGCTTCCATGACGTCGTCGAAAGCTATGTAGAAGGATCCTAGTGCTAACTGCATGACAGTTAATAAGGAATGAGTTATATGTAGCTTGCATGACGTCGATAATTATTATTATTTTATGGTAATCGCAATCTATGAAGAGAACATCAACAGACGGTTTTGTCTTGATAATGTAACTTGGGCTGTATTTGGATTTGGTGGGTAGCGAGGTCTAGGCTGGACGTCCCGCTCGTTAAAGGAAAGTGAAGCGTCTTCTTCTTCTTCTGCGTACACAGTCAGACAGTAACCATTATTTTCTCGAAAAAAGCGGCGGTCATCTTGAGACTCTCGCCACTACCATAGAGCTTGTCTTGCAGTTCCACTGGCAATGGCCACATCTGCTCTCTCTGATCCTCGTATGTCGGGCAGTTCTGCAGCAGATGTTCAGTGGTCATTTTACCAGTACCGCACGGGCATTCGTCGGTACACCCTATCTTCAATTTGTTGAATAGGTGGTACCTCAGTCTGTTGTGGCCAGTGCGAAGTCTGAAGACAACGACCTGCTCTCTTCGGTTCAACTGGTAATAGGCATCGTTTTTGGTGTAACCAGTGTGTTCGGTTTCCCATTTGGACATGTACCTGGCTTTGATAAGCCTTTTTGACTCTTCGTACGTCATACTGGTATCTGTTTGTGGTAGCCTTGCACCTTCTTTTGCCAGTCTGTCTGCCTCCTCGTTGCCTTGGATGTTGCAGTGTGACGGGACCCACTGTACCACTACCCTTTTTGGTGCGGACTGCTGGCACAGTTTGCAGAGTGCTGCTCTTAAGTCATTAAGCTCAGTGTTTTTCTGGCTTTTTAGCGCTGTGACTACTTCGAGAGCATCTGTCAGCAGGACTATATGGCTCTCATTTTCACTGTGTGTTACCATTTCTTCCACTGCCGCCCTCAGTGCCTCTGCCTCTGCTCTGAAATTGCTTGTGTACTTACCAGTAGCGAATGACAGTGTTATTTTTCTGCCATTTGGTAGGTTCAGGAATGCTCCTGCCCCTCCGTTCTGTGTAGTGTTTGTTACAGAACCGTCGGTGTATGCATGGGTCCAGTCCATGCTTGGGTAGCTTTTCGTTATGAAGCTTAGGGTAGTGTCTCTCCTTTCTTTTTCACTCTGGCAGTTTTTGTTTGCAATACCTGGTATATTTTCTACCACCTCTGGAAATATATCCTGCCTCCAAGTAGGTTTTCGTACAGTAGTGATGGGTTTTGGTGTTGTTAGTGCGTTTATGGGATCTTCGTGCATCTTTGCTTTGGCTATTTCTGCAAAGTTTCTCCGCTTTAGTTTCCCATTTCCCAAATTGTTTAGTCTCTGGTACATTGGATGGTCCGTCAGTCTTCGGAGTTTCTCTGACTGCAGCTGGGCTCTGCAGTCTCTTCTATCGGTCATGGATTGCAGTTTTGTAATCTTTTCAAGTTCTACAATTGGCGTTGACTTCATGCCACCTGTTATAAGTGAAGCGTCTGATATAACCTCTCCTTTCCAGGTGTAGAGATCGCCGCTGGATTCACTGTTCGGCTTGCCGTTCAGGAGTTTCCATGCCAATGGTCTCCTACATTATTGTGTCCCCAGCATCACCTTCATGAGGGGCCCCCTATTTCTTACATAGCCTGCTGTGGTGCGCAGCCGAGTACCCGGCGGTATAACTGGGAGGGTAGATTGGGCTCGTTAGCCTTGGTTGGCAGCCAATCAAAGAGACGGTAAACCCTGACTCTAAACCTGGGTAGACGAAGCTCGTTAGCCTGTTCAGGCAGTTTCGCCTAGGAGAGGAGGAACTCTGATTTTAAACCCAGAAGTCCAAGAGAGTGCTGGCTAGTCTTGGGACGATGAGAGTATAATCGGATGTCTCGAGTAACTGGCATCTGCGAGCAACTACTCCACTGCCCTGTGGAAACCTCGAGAGAGGGTAGGGCTACGGGAGTAACCCAGATTTTTAAAAATCCGGAGTAGTAGCAACTAAGGCGGATGGTTTCCAAATTGAAAACTCATTCCGGCAGCTCCTGCAGCTGAGCTGCTGCCAAATTGTCATGATTTTAATTCTTTTGGATTACACCAGCGAGGCTGAGAGAGAGATCCAGCAGTTTGGGCAGCCCAGGCTTGCTCCCTGAGAGGCCACTCACATGGTGTCACGCGCATGGTCTGCAAAGACTGAAACATCAATGAATGAATGAATTTGGATTATAGTGAGGAAGAAACTGCGCCTGTCATTGACCTCACTCTCTGGTCCCGAGCTACCTTGAACCAGTGGCAAGCAAGTCAAGACGATTGAAAGCAATTCAGGATGCCGGCACTCTTGTCTCCCGTCACTTTAAAACTTGTGGGATTCATCGTTTCTGATCATCGCTTTGGGAGGTGAGTTCCTGGCCTCTCGAGCACAGAATACTCTGCAGAGTCTGTAGACGTATACTGTGTAGGAAGATCTCGGAGAAAAGTGTAGTTAGTAGCTGCCGCACAGACGTCGAAAGGTGTGTAGAAGGATCAGGAGCTAACTTCATGTTGGTTATTTACAAGTAGGTAGTCGCTTGCATGAAGTCGTCGAAAGCTGTGTAGAAGGATCAGGAGCTAGCTTCATGTTGGTTATTTACAAGTAGGTAGTCGATTGCATGAAGTCGTCGAAAGCTGTGTAGAAGGATCAGGAGCTAACTTCATGTTGGTTATTTACAAGTAGGTAGTCGCTTGCATAAAGTCGTGGAAAGCTGTGTAGAAGGATCAGGCGCTAGCTTGCTGTCAGGTTACTGTGGGCTTCTTCCGTATGAGTTAATTCTAAGATGTGACTATCTTTGATTGAATAGGGTTAACTGATCTATGTGTTTGTCGTGGTTATTTGTTACTATCTTACGGCAATTATGCTCGAAATCCTTATCTCTTACTCTCTCTCTCTCTCTCTCCTCTTCTCTCTCACGTACGTACGTACGTACGTGAGAGAGAATAGGAGAGAGAGTAAGAGATAAGGACGTCGAGTATATTTGCCGTAAGATGTGTGTGCGTATGCGAGCGCGCGTGTGCGTGTATACACACACGTACGAATGCAAGTAGTGCCAAGTTCGATTTGTTGTAAATGTCATCATCGATATACAAAAAATACTCTAAGTCAAACTGAATTTCGACTGTCTCTTAACTAAGTGATATACCTTCTTATCGCTCGGCCACCCACTTTTCCCCCGATACAATACAGGAAAACGTGCCATATTCACCTTTCCGTGTGTGCTTTTATGAGGCTCGGATTCGGCCGTATCTGTATTTATTTCTCTCGCTAATTACCACATAATAACTGGTAGGTCCACAACTGCAATCAGCGCCTACACTGTCCCACTAAGAGGATTACATCTGGAACGCTACTTATCTCTGACCAGATGTGATGCCGCTCGGTCCTTCCTGGCCAGATCTAACGTTTTTCTATCACGATCTAGATTAGATTTAACCCCAGCGCAACTATTAGAACTACTATCAACCTGTAATGCTTCTGGTCTACTTTTCTACACTTGTAAGTGACAGGACGTGAAATACGTTGAACAGACCGACAGAATATTGGACCAGTGGTAAGGTCAAATGGAAGCCCAATATTTTGTCACGTGGATCTTCTGGTTAAAATACTCAAGAGATCAACACCGGAAACAGAACTTCTTCTGCGTTCATCTTGACACAGTCGATTCCATGGTCGATTTCAAGTGTAAACTGGACTGGACAGAAAACTAGACTACTTTAAAGACGACCAACTGGCATGAATTACGGAATACCATTTTTGTAATATGGGCCTTTAGAAGTAACAACGGAAATGAGGGTAAGTTAATGAAAGACATGAAGAGGTTAAAATTGGAAATAAAGAAAGAAAAGCAGGAAATTATAGTTCTCACATGCGGGAACGCACACATCCACACCGTATTCATACAACGTATACATACACACACCCATAAAAACATACAGCAATAAAAACATACACGCATACATACACACACAACATGCATTTCATATATAACACACATTTTTTTAAAAACACACACAACATATATTACATTATTACACACATTACATAACACATACAAATACCCAATAAAAACATTTTAAAAACACACACACACACACACACAACGCGCACGCACATGCAAACATACGTACGTACTCAGAGACAAGCCTCTTATATTTCGCAGGTTTGTAAGTCGTCCATGAGAACCACACTCCATCTCAGAGCGAATTGCTTTTACGCGCTGCACAAGAACTTATGTCTGAATGACTGCCAGTGTTTCAAAGAATCAAACCTTTGCCAAAAGCAGGTTAAATTATCTAACAAACAGCGATTGGGAAAACCTTGTAATTACAGTTTTAAAAAAAATATATTTCATTTATTTTTCTTCAAAATAGTTGTCGCAGCTAACAACAAAACAAACAATGAGTTCAAGATACTATCAGATTAAATGGCGTTTCATTTGAAAACATCTTGTCCGCTTTCCTTTCATTGCTGACGGAACACAGAACCACCCTTGCTGGTGGTTCATCGGGGAAGCCTGTGGCAAAGCTCATTTGTTGTAGTTCACCTATACTACTTGGTCAGAGGTATTCACCCTTGACGGGTTTTTACATAGTAGCAAGTTACGAATGACATGATGACTTACAACATGCGCAATCAACGACGCGTCCTTTCAATTCTCTGGTAGGACCTGGTCGTCAGCACTGAAGTCGCCGGACGGACACATCTTCTGTGTTCAGGCTTTCTGGTCATGCTAGATCTGTAGTCCCGTCGCTAGGACGGTCTCCAGCTTCTGCGTCACCTTGGCTCCCTCTGGTCAGGGTTGGCATCGTAGATGTCTGTATATGGGACAGTCTTGTAGGATGTGTTCATGGATCTGGACTCATGTTCCTATTGGGCAGTCACTTATGTGTGCTATCTTTAGCTGATGTAGGTGACCCAAAAGTCTGCAGTGGCCTGTTCTCAGGACACTGTGTGGGTACGTTGCTTCATACCTTGCCACCTGCTTTGGACAGAGCATCAGCTCTCTCTCGTTCCGTGTGATTCCACAACGGGAGGATGACCCCTGAAAGGCAACTGTTAAGGTTTTGGGGGATTTTGTTGAGCAATGATCTGATTTTCCGCAGTATTTGTTCAGCTTTGGTGTTTTGTGTGGAGCCGACGGACACAACTAGAGAGTCTTTCTTTAATGCTGGATCGACGCCATCTCTCTTTCTTCGGCAATGTGGTGCACCTCTCTCAGGACGTCCTAGCTCGTTAGCTTCTAAATATGTCAATAAACATTAGGGGTAAGAAAGCATTCTCCATGAAGTTGTCCCCTGGGCCTCACAACACCTGGCCGAGGCACAACGCCCCATCTGCCTGGTATGCAGCCTGGAATTATTCCATCAACTGTTCATGGACGGCAGGCGACGAGACCTGGCTGGTTAGACGAACTACTTGAGTTGACATATGCTGAGGTGTACTGAAGAAGTTGGACCTTGGTCCATCTTGATATAGTGCTATACTTGGCTTCACTTCAGGCTCACCACAAAGTGAATCACAGTGGATGTGCTAGCCTCATTGGCCAGGCTGCTTCTAGGTGCACAGCGTGGAGGCGAGGTGAGGTGTTGGTTGTTGGTGAATATACCCATGAGTTGGATTACTCTTTTGTGCGTCTTAAAAAGGACGTTAAGTGGCGGGTTGTCGTAGCTTTCCTCCTATCCCGAGCGTACTGTTGAGGGTGGATCAGAGTCCTCCAGTGCTTGTGCTATGCTTGGTCTTATCTGCGTGTCGCTCACTACTGCGGGGATCACGTCGATCCATCACTTTGTTAGTCCGACTGCCATAAAAACAGCCCGTTTCTGGGGAGAGCTACGAGGAAGCCGAGGTGAGGGCATTGACCAGTATATTTTGCCTGAACCTAACTAACATGTCTGATCAGTATATTTTGCCTGACCAGAACATTAGTCTTTCAAATGTTGCCCCTGAAACATGAGGCGAGCGACTTAGCAACATATGGTATCTTGCTGAGTCCGTTTCTACATCAATGTGCTTTCCTCTCTTATTGTTTTCAGCCAAGAGATTAGTTCTCGCTTGTGCACTAACGTTCCTTCCCAAAAACCACAATGGTGTGTCATTTAATTGGCTTCCACCCACTCCATCTCCGTGAATACGTTCAGAATACGTTCAACACTCGGGGGTTTGTCTTGTCAAAAATGTGCTTGAGTTTAATAAACTGACAGTACATCAGGGTAGTGCCCAAAAAGGGGGTTTCTTCATCTTCTCCAAAGTTCGTACTTGAAAGGACGCTGTGTCGTAGATTACAGCGAGGCTGCGATATATGTGCATATCGGTCCGATACATCCTATTTCAGTTGGCTTTTTTTGGGTACCGGATTTGCCTTTCCACTGCGATCACTATTCCTTAGCCAAATTATACTAGTGTGCTAGTGCAGCCTGTTTCCACTGCCGCCTCTTGGAGGCGGAACAGGGTCTTGGTCAGCTGTTGTTCGCTGACCCGGAGGCAATAATTCAGCTAGGAGTCGCAGGCTGCTGTAATCTCATTCACTGTTGACGGGCCCGTACACAGAATAAGGAGATCCGCGGGAAAAAGTAGTATCGGAAAAAAGGAAAAAAGGGGGTGGGATGGAGGAGAGTCAAGAGAAAAAGGAAGTCACGAGAATAGTGGGCGTTGAGGAAAAAAATGGCTGAACATTAAATCGTAGAGAAAGTTGCACTTTTCATTAAAAGTAACTTTGAAGATCAAGTGCAGCACTAGAAATGTACGGCTATTTTTTTTATTGGCATGACAGGGTCGATAATGATTTCGAGAGCAGCTATCGGTTACGGTAATTAATATGGGCGTGCGACAGGTCGCGTGGAAATTGAACTGTTCCAGTGAAAGCAGTGCCTGGAGCCAGAACACGAGTGGGTTGCCTCGCTGCCCCAAACAAAAGGGCAAGCTGATCACCCCTCGCTCGGACTCTCAGGAGATCAGTTTCCCAAATGGTGTTTATTACTGTGTTCCTATTCGCACTTGAAGTCACATTTAGCCCATCTGAAAACAAAAATCCCAGGAAGCAAACAGTCTGGAGCTTTTGATCTCAAACTGCGAAGGTGGTTCCCAAATTGGATCAGTAGAAACAAAAATATGCTCGACAGATGATCAGGCCGGGTAAACATGGGCACATGGCACACCGGTAATAAAAATACTAACAGCATATGTTTGGCGATTTTGATGTATGGTGGTAAGTGTCATAAGACATACAGATAGACAGTAACGAACACACACTGAAATCCCGCTGTGTTTTTTCCGGCCTGGTCAACGAAGTCGTGATCGACACTATGATCCCCCGATGATAAGCTGTGAATTGCACTACAGCGATGATGACACATGTCCAAGTCGCCAGCAGAACAAATGTGTCTATAGTGAAGAACTCAGTTCTTTCTAAAACAATACCAACTTTTTCACGAGTAGTGGATCCTGACAATAGTGTCAGATATCAACAGGTGTCGCCACATGTACGCGATCTACGCGCGTGCGTATGATGAGTGTCTGTGTGAACACGAAGCGCAGCCAGTACACACGGGCTTATGTGCCGTCATCACAATCTAGCAAGATAAACACGCAACATTAAACGATACACGGGAGGCAGACACAACATGGATGGTGCATTCCGTGAGCAAATAGGCTCTCTTTATGTGGTACAGGTCGTGACAAACGTCCGGAATGATGAAGGTATTCGCACCAACTCCCAGCAATAAACGTATATTTATGTCAACATTGTAGGTCGAGTGGTTCCTGATAGGTGCTAACGTTTCCTTCCCGGTTGGTTGTGTCAGGAGACTGGAAAGTTGTGTTGATGCTAGCAACCTCACTATGTAAAATACATCAAATTCATTGCCACTAAGGCATCCGTACTGTAAACATATTCATCTTCTAGGTTCGTCCCGGTAGGGACGTTTTGTTAGGGAGCCGCGTAGCGCAGTGGTAGGCGCGCTGGCTTCGCATATGAGTGGTCCCGGGTTCATTCCCCAGTTGAGGCGGAAATGTTTTTTCAGACCGCAAGGGCTGCCGGGTCAGTCTAGCCTTAAATGGGTACCGGTTCAATACGGGAAATACAGGCGGCCGGCGTGATGTTGACCACATCATTCCCTAAGTGCCGTGGGTTACCAAAAAAAATATGGGACTAACACCATATTTCCTATGCGCCACATGGCCGGACGGGATCTTTAATTTCTTTTTCTAAAGGACGTTTTGTTACGTTGTATACATCGGGATTGCGTTATCTACGGTGCCCAACATATCCGGTTTTAGCATGCAATTTTTTGGACCGGTTTCACCTTCCCTCTTCGATCCCTATTCTCTCAGCCAAATTATAAGGGGGCAATCCGTTTACAGGTCTGCCCCTTGTAGGCGGAATAAGGTCTTGGTCAGTTATGGTTTGGTGATTCCGAAGCAATCAACCAACCAGCTATGAGTTGCTGGCTGATGTCAACTCTTTCACTTCGATATCTGCCCCAAATGGATTATGGATATCCTTAAAGCTGGTTACAGTAAACTAAATTCAGTGTCGCATCTATACTCCGCCATCTGGGGGTGATAAGCCAAACAATGGCACACCGATTGAGGATTGAATATTGATGATGATGATGATGATGATATAGACTTCTCAGCTGGTGTGGACTGGGGCAACTTATTGATCGGTCCTTTATTGAGCAGAAATAAAATTGCTCATGCTGTTCGTGTTCCAAAGGGCGACTTAGGGATGTTTGTGCATGAGGTGGAAACCTTATGTACGAAAACCCCAATGCAAGAGTACACAAAGTGGTTTGGTGCAGGCTTACTGTAAGGGGCCTTCTACAGTGGTGGACTGGTAGGAAGACTAACATTTGGTCAGGCAAAATATACTGATCAGAAATGTTAGTCAGGGTCAGGTAAAATATACTGATTAGACATGTTAGTCAGGGTCAGGTAAATATACTGATCAGAGATGCTAGTCAGGGTCAGGTAAAATATACTGATCAGACATGTCAGTCAGGGTCAGGAAAAATATACTGATCTGACATGTTAGTCAGGGTCAGGTAAAATATACTGATCGGACATGTTAGTACTGATCGAACATGTTAGTCAGGATCAGGTAAAACAAACTTGCCAAGACCCTCACCTCGGCTTCCTAGTAGACCTCCCTGGAAACGGGCTGTTTTCATTGCATCCTAGCTAACAAGGTGAGCGATCGACGTGATCCCCGTAGTAGTGGGTGACAAGCAGATGAAGCCAAGCATAGCTCAACCGCTTGGAGGACCCCGATCCACCTTCATCAACAAGTTGGGGGGGGGGGGGGGGGGTGTCTGTGTGTGTGTCTCGCTCTGTGTTTGTGTGTGTGTGCGCGCGCGTATTATGTCGAGATATCTCTGACAAACCCAGCATGCACTCAGCAGGTTTGTGGCCTGTATGAATGGCAGAGTCTGTAATGCTCATAATGCGATAATCAGTCATACTATATTGAAGAGGTTATAACGTAATGTTAGGCGACTGTTATCTTTCTTTGTTTGGGGCGGCTATCCTAAAATGACGTTGTGTCATTGAATTCTAGTTTACAGGGAGTATGCCTGTTGAAGACGGATGTGTCAGACCGAAAGATGCAAATATCGCAGTCAAACTGTAAGCTAGCGGCACGACGCATTCAGTTCTCCGGACTACATCATGCTACTTGCAAAGCCCTGTTCGGGACTTAGCAGCGGTAGATTGAGAACGAACGCAAAAGAGAAAAAAAACAGGGAGGCTACGAAATCTTCGTCTTTCGGCCCGACACAATTTGATACAGCAAGGCAATTTTGAGATCGTATTGGTCTTCCCTCTTCTATACCTACTCTCTTAGCCACACTACACAAGTGCAGTCTGTTTCCAGGGCCGCAACATGGAGGCAGAATGGTGTTCTGTTTAACTCATTCATTGCTGTATCTTAGACACTAGTCGACTCTTGGCATGCCATCATTGTGGCAGTGACACTATTATTAACTATGTCATCTATCGAGGTTTCCTGCAAACATATACAATCATCGTTGTCTAGTTATAAATGACGTTATATCAAGAGTTAAAAGATAACGTGTTGGAAAATATATGACGATGCAGTCGATGAAAAAGTGAGTAGATAGTTCCAAAAACGGCGTATATTCTGCACATACTGTTCACGACCGGGATTGGCACACCAAGTAGTGACACCAGAGTCCATTGCAGCCGTTGACCGCCTATTAAATTAAAATCGTGAATTGACTGAATGGAAGGCATGCATGACCGAACTGGACCATCAATCTCTTTAGGTTTCTACCCCCCCCCCCCCTCCCTTTTGCTGATAAAGACAAAACGTATAACAGAACGCTGCTCCTCTGTGGGGCCTGTAAATAGTGGCTTGACCATCTTTTAACTGCAATAATGGCGTCATGTTATTCGTCTGCACCGTGATGGCACGCGCATGACACTCTTGATACCCTTAACAACCATATTAACAAGTGACAATACAAAGGCATGGTTTTTCTAATTTTTCTCCCACTTTTAAGGTTTTCATTTGAAGCCCGCTATGAAATCAACCATAGACCCCGCTGCGAGGACCGCCTGCAAGGACCTAGGTGTGTGTTGAACTATCCAGCTACAGGAACCGTCAATTATCTCTCAAGTGTACTCTTAGACATCTGCTGAAGGAATATGAGCACATACGTGTACATTTGAAGTACCAATTACATTTCTTGTGTTTATCATTAGATAAATGGGGTCAAGATGCACCTGTGAATCAGTAGACAACAGCCAACTAACCATAGCTGACCAAGATACGATTCCGCCTTCACGTGACAGCCCTGGAAACAGGCTGCACTAGACACTAGTGTAGTCTGGTCAAGGGATAGGGATCGCTGTGGGAAGGTAACCGGGTACTTGAAGTAGCCAGCTGACATCGGATGTGTCGGGCCGAAAGGTGCAGATATCGCAGACTCGCTGTAATCTACGACACAATGTCACAACATCCTTTTCAGGACCAACGCGTAAGAATAATAAGATAAGTGTTTTAAAACAAACAGTCAATCTATGTGAAAACTAACTATCGGTCCCTCAATTGTCAACAATCTTCATTTATGATGTCTGTTATGATCATATTAATTAAGAAAAGCAATGCTCACGCAGCAGAACGAGTCACTACAACAAGATTAACATATTACTACAGCACCAGACAGTCAAATATGTCGCAAGCTCAGATTGAGTGATACGAGAATGTAAGGAAATACCTGAGGGTGTTAGGAGGCACGGTTAGATAATGAGCCAGTAACACATAGCGTGGAAGGAAAGGAGACTAGTTGGCAGACAAATGTGTGAATAGACAGAAAAGCGGTGGAATGAGCAGATTTATCTATAAGAACATCATTTATGGAAGTCAGGCAATCAGACAGAGCACATTAATATTTAGTACCGGCGGATAGTCGGGTTATATAGATGGAACATTATTAAGACATTTTGCTTTTCTAGCTTTTTTTCTTTTGCTCACCAATTCTATATTTATCGCATGGAAAATATCGTAAAGTCATGATGAATGGTGGACGTCAGGACGAACATAAAGAGAGACAGATAGACGCATAGATTAACGGATGGACAGAAAGACCGATTGACGGAGGTCAGAAAGACGGACGGACGGACGAACGGAAGACAGAAAGACGGACGGACGGAAAACAGAAAGATGAACAGATGGAAAGACAGAAGGACCGGGGGCGGACGACAAAAATACCGACGGACAGAGAACAGAAAGACGGACAGACGGAGGACAGAAGGACGGAGGACAGAAGGACGGACGGACGGAGAACAGAAAGACGGACGGACGGAAGACAGAAAGACGGACGGACGGACGGACGGAGGACAGAAAGACGGACGGACGGAGGACAGAAAGACGGACGGAGGACAGAAAGCCGGACGGATGGAGGACAAAAAGACGGACGGATGGAGGACAAAAAGACGGACGGATGGAGGACAGAAAGACGGAAGACAGAAAGACGGAAGACAGAACGACGGAGGACAGAAGGACGGACGGAGGACAGAAAGACGGACAGACCGAGGACAGAAAGACGGACGGACGGAGGACAGAAAGACGGACGGACGGACGGAGAACAGAAAGACGGTCGGAGAACAGAAAGACAGACGGACGGACGGACAGAAAGACGGACGGACGGAGGACAGAAAGACGGACGGACGGAGGACAGAAAGACGGACGGACGGACGGAGGACAGAAAGACGGACTGACGGAGGACAGAAAGACGGACGGACGGACGGAGGACAGAAAGACGGACGGACGGAGGACAAAAAGACGGACGGACGGAGGACAGAAAGACGGACGGACGGACGGACGGACAGAAAGACGGACGGACGGAGGACAGAAAGACGGACTGACGGACGGAGGACAAAAAGACTTACGGACGGAGGACAGAAAGACGGACGGACGGAGGACAGAAAGACGGACGGGTGGAGGTCAGAAAGAAGGACGGATGGAGGACAAAAAGACGGACGGATGGAGGACAAAAAGACGGACGGGTGGAGGTCAGAAATGCGGACGGGTGGAGGTCAGAAATACGGACGGACGGAGGATAGAACGACGGACGGAGGACAGAAAGACGGACGGACGGAGGACAGACAGAAAGACAGACCGACGGACGGAGGACAGACAGAAAGACAAACGGACGGACGGAGGACAGACAGAAAGACGGACGGAGGACAGACAGAAAGACGGACGGAGGATAGACAGAAAGACAGACGGACGGACGAAAGACAAAGACAGACCGACGGACGGACAGATTTCGCGACAAAATTATATAAAATCAATAATTCAACTGATTGCATATTATAGTCGGCAAACGCCGCTGTCAGTTTTAAAGCGAATCCCCACCCATCTGTTGTCACAGCTAACATGACATCCCAATTGTATGTATGATTTACTGATTGATTGATTTGATCGATCGATTGATTTATTGATGGAAAATGTCATGTTGACGAGCGCATACCAACGTCAGAAGGAATGGACTAATTCAAATGACAATATCATGCCTTGTCGTACCTGGCCCACATTGGACAAGTGCTTAATGATAGTTTTATATTTGTTATAGACTGAAGTTGTGATCTGCGTTTGTGTTAGTGCTCGTCGCTTGTAGGCATCGAGGGAGGAGGAAGAAATAATAAACGAGTCTTGTGGTGATGGTGCTGGTCATATGGGTGACAGTCGTGGTTACTGGTAGAATGAGCATTGGTATCTCCAACCTACTGTTTGCTGATGATTGTTCCTTCATTGCCAGCACTTAAAGAGATGCAGACATATGTGGACAAGTTCTCTACAGTCTATCATCTTCGGCATCACGATAATACAAAAACATAACTGATGCCATGTTTCAGCCTAGCCGAATGACGTGAAAAGCGACATTCATAGTAGATTCAAGATTAGGTGCCTCCAATCAGTAGACAACTTCATTTACCTTGGCAGTTCTCTCTCCACGGAAACTACCATTGGCTCTGAGGTAGGCAACACCATCTCCAAGAACAGATCTGATTTTGGGAGGCTGCGCTAAGAACCGGAAGGGTCTTATCTTTGATACGAAAATCAAAATTTACCGCGCCGTAGTGCTAACCATTCTTCAGTGAGACGCGAATTGTGTACATCAGAGATGCTAGAAAAATAAACCACTTCCACACAAGCTGTCTCGGTACATTGTTGAGAATACGATGGCAGGATAGGGTACCAGACGCAGAT
The DNA here is from genome assembly GCA_036924085.1 of Ariolimax columbianus. Classification (NCBI taxonomy): domain Eukaryota; kingdom Metazoa; phylum Mollusca; class Gastropoda; order Stylommatophora; family Arionidae; genus Ariolimax; species Ariolimax columbianus. The sequence goes on from JAVGWX010000016.1 coordinate 50,172,890, forward strand.
CCACACGAGGGCCAAAATGCATAGCATCCATACACTATTGCAGAAGACCCAGCGGGACGGCCACGTCGTGCGCATGCCAAACAATCGCAACCTCAAACAACTAATGTATGGCGAACTTTAATAGGGTCTGCGTCTGGTCGGTGGGACAACACACAACACATTTCAAAGATTCCTTCCACATATCTCTGACACGCTTCGACGTTAACGTAAACGCATGGGCGTACCTGACACATGACCCTCAGGCACGTCTAGAGCCACCATCAGAAGCGCCTCCATCGTTGAGGAACGCCGGATCTACGAGGGACAAACGTACTGCACGGAAAGACAAAACAACTGACACTCACATGTCCAACCCTGACCTTATATGCTGCACATTGTGCAAGGGGTATATGTGCTACGATTGAACTATACGATCACCTCCGGACTCAGCGATGAGGTGCAACACAACCCACCTGGCTGGTGTTGTCATTTCCGCTTGCGATGTACGACTATAATTGGTCTTAGTTGTAATCACGGGGATTCCGTGGAGAAGTGGTTAAGCCCTCGGCCTCGTGATCAGGTGGTGTGGCTTCGACTCCGGACTCCGCCGTCTTTTTCACGGGTGCTTGATGCGGAGTCCCCTGCATCTCGTAGTCGCCCCCTAGTCGGCTTGTCCTTGACTCGCCACTGGGGTCGGGCGGCACGAGACGAGAGAGTGGGGATAAAAAGTAGCGCAGTAAATCCTTACTAATAATAGAGGGAGCAAAATAAATGATGCCATCATCGTCTACGATGGACGGCGGCCTTCGCCTTTGTAATCACGGTAGAAGGAGTAGCAGTGGAGATCATTGTGGAGGAAGTAGTGGTCGGTGGCGTGGTAATGGCGCTGGTCGTGGTTGTTGTAGTGGTCGTCATTGTGGAGGAAGTAATAGTAGCGGTTGGTGGCATGGTAATGGTGTTAGTCGTGGTTGTTGTAGTAGTGATCATTGTGGAGGAAGTAATAGTAGCGGTTGGTGACATGGTAAAGGCGATAGTCGTGGTTGTTGTAGTGGACATTATTGTGGAGGAAGTAATAGTAGCGGTTGGTGGTATGGTAATGGAGCCAGCCTGTGTAAGATCGGGTGAACAGTTTCTTTATTCGCTGCCCCTTACATCCCTAGTCGTATGCCAGGTATCCATTTACAGATGGATCAACTAGTGAGTAACAGTCGTTGGAGTTGTCAAAAGATGGTTAAAAAATGGAAAATGGTTTATGGAACCAGCTTCATTGTAGATGAGCGCCCCTAAATATGCTCAGCCCATTGTTGAAAGTGCCGACGAGAAAGCACGAACTTCATAGATCCCGTGGCGGCCATGACATTTTCCCTTGGCTTTGTCGGGTACCCATTATTTACAGGGTAAATGGATCGACTTGAAGTTTTCATACCATGAAAAAACCTACGACATGGCTGGTCTGTCCAACCCAGCAAGACGTGATTGGAACCTTGTACGTGTGGATTGTAAACCAAACTCACAATCCCTAGACCACCGAATTTCCTAATGGTTTGTGAAGTGGTCGTGGTCGAAGTGGTAATCATGGTAGTGTTGGTGGTGATCTTGTAGATAATAGTAGTTTTGGTAATGGTGACAGTCATCATATTGGTAGTAGTGGTAGTAATGATCGTAGTAGTAGTGGTGGTAGTCATGATGGTAGTAACAGTGCTGGCAGTCAATATGGTAGTAGTAGTGGTGGTAGTCATGATGGTAGTAACAGTGCTGACAGTTAATATGGTAGTAGTAGTGGTTGTAGTCATGATGGTAGTAACAGTGCTGGCAGTCAATATGGTAGTAGTAGTGGTGGTAGTCATGATGGTAGTAACAGTGCTGGCAGTCAATATGGTAGTAGTAGTGGTGGTAGTCATGATGGTAGTAACAGTGCTGACAGTCAATATGGTAGTAGTAGTAGTGGTAGTAGGCATGATTGTAGCAGTAGTGGTGGTAGTCATGATGGTATGGTGGTAGTCATGATGGTAGTAACAGTGCTGGCAGTCAATATGGTAGTAGTAGTGGTGGTAGTCATGATGGTAGTAACAGTGCTGACAGTTAATATGGTAGTAGTAGTGGTTGTAGTCATGATGGTAGTAACAGTGCTGGCAGTCAATATGGTAGTAGTAGTGGTGGTAGTCATGATGGTAGTAACAGTGCTGGCAGTCAATATGGTAGTAGTAGTGGTGGTAGTCATGATGGTAGTAACAGTGCTGACAGTCAATATGGTAGTAGTAGTAGTGGTAGTAGGCATGATTGTAGCAGTAGTGGTGGTAGTCATGATGGTATGGTGGTAGTCATGATGGTAGTAACAGTGCTGGCAGTCAATATGGTAGTAGTAGTAGTGGTAGTCATGATGGTAGTAACAATGCTGGCAGTCAATATGGTAGTAGTAGTGGTGGTTGTCTGATCGTAGCAGTAGTGGTGGTACACATGATAGTAGTAGTAGTGGTGGTAGTCATGATGGTATTAGTAGTTGTGGTAGTGGTGGTCGTGGAGATAATAGTAGATTTGGTAATGGTGACAGTCATGATGGTAGTAGTAGTCATGATGCTAGTAGTCATGGTGGTAGTAGTGGTGGTAGTAGTGGTGGCGGCCGTGGAGGTAGTAGTGATTGTGGTCAGCCCATAGTGACAATGGTAGATGAGATAGTCATGGTACTGGCAGTGGTGGTATTGGTAGTGGGGGATCTCTCTCTCTCTCTCTCCCCCTCCCCTTCCTCCCTCCCTAACTGCCTGTACCAAACATTTGTGCAGTCCAATAGCAAACACACAAATCCAGACCAACAGAGCATCATGAAGATAACTACTAGTGGTCGCATAATGAGGTAGTAAAGGACAAAACATTAATCCTATAGACAAATAACCACTGCGTCACAATGTCCAACAATCTGATACACCAGGCAATGAAGCTAATACTACACAATCGTCTAGACTGGCTGACAACTTGAAGGAACCGGGGGAATGAGACAAGCAAATGAGAATTTGTTTACGAACCTTTTCCTTTTTAATGTTGAAATCTAATTTTTTGCTTTAAACGTGAGTTTACAGGACGGATGCTTTTCTGTCGCCGGTCCCCTCGGGGGAAAAATAGACATTCACTTACTGTATTCTGTGCTATATCATTTGCATAGCTCGCTCGTGTGTTACGTAAGGAAACGGGAGCAAACAAGTGGGATACTCGAATCTGGTAGGGTACGAGTAGTGTAGTGGAAGAGCACTCATTTTGCATTGCAAAGGTACGGGGTACGAATTCCACTATCGGTACGCTCCAATCGACTCAAATGTAAATGAGTACTTGGAATACGACTAGGAAAGTAAAAGGCTGCTAGGGAAGGAACTGACCACACTACCTCTTACAAACTGTGGCTTTGTATTTAAAGTCTCTAACAAATGCATTCGCCGACACTTTGCTTACTCTACAAGGCGTGTTCAAATTAAATTGGACCAAACTGCAACAAGTGAACACACGTACGATGCGCATGATGACGTCACTTCTGGTGTAAACAACGCATACAAACCGGCAAGTTCGCAAAATGTCATTATCCTCCGACTCAATTTCCTCAGCAGACCGTTGAAAACATGGCGGGTATGATATGTTGTTGTTGCTTAGATGTTTGCCTCACTAGTTTCTACTGGCGGAGGCGCGCCATTTCCCACCCCAGACCGTAGTCCATTGGGCGATATCAGGACGCATAAACCAGTGGTTGGATGCATGTGTGCGACTGTATGCTAGGTTTGTGCGCCCTCAGAAGCTAGCCCAACCAAAGTGCAATGGAAGGGCCTCACCCTGAGGGCGCGTGTGAAAGTTGTGCAAGAGTGTGACTGTAGGACAGAGTCAAATGAAACAGAGTATGATATAGAATCCGCCCAGAGTTGGTCAGCGAGCGGTGATTTGGTTTCTAACATCAGAAGGATATCGGCCAGTTGATATTCATCGCAGAATGCAGGCAGTGTATGGTGATAAAAGTGTGTCGAAGACAACAGTGAAGAACTGGACAACGATATTTAAAGAAGGACGTGAGTTAACGCAACAATATGCCCCTCACCTGGTCTCGGAAGATTTTTCGTTAACTCGCGTCCTTCTATAAACATCATTGTCCAGTTCTTCACTGTTGTCTTCGACTAACTTTTGTCACCATACACTGACTTCATTCTGCTATGAATGTCAACTGGTCGACATCCTTCAGCTGTTAGAAACCGAATCACCGCTCGCTAATCAACTCTGGGCGGATTCCGTATCATACCCGACATGTTTTCAATGGTCTGCTTAGGAAACTGAGTCGGAGGATAGTGAAATTTTGCAAGCTTAACGGTTGGTATGTGCTGTTTACACCAGGAATGACGTCATCATGCGCATCGTATGTTCGTATGTATGTTCCCTTGTTGCAGCTTGGTTCGGTTTAATTTGAACACTCCTTGTACTAAACATGGAGAAAGAGAATACTAATGCGAGTTGGCCATAGGGCCTGCTGCTTCATTCTATAGAACTATCAGCCAACCAGGGGAGGAAGACTAACGTAAGGGCAGACAAAATATATTGATCAGACATGTTAGTCAAGGTCGGGCAAAACATATTGGCCAAGATCCTCACCTTGGCTTCCTAGTAGCCCTTCCTGGAAACGGGCTATTTTCATGGCAGCCTGGCTAACGAGGTGAGCTATCGACGTGATCGCCGTAGTAGTGAGCGCGCACACAGATGATGCCAAGCATTGCACGAACGTCTGGAGGACCCCGGTTCACCTTCATCAGCAGGCTCGGCATGTGAGGAAAGCTACTGCAAACGGCAACTTAACGTCCTTTTCAGGGCACACAAAAGAGTAAACCCACTCATTGTGGGCATTCGAAACAAACAAACAGCCAACCCAAATACAAAACAAAATAAAATTAGAGGAGCGACTAAATTAATTTTTAGTTTGCTTTCAAACACTCGACTACACGTTAGAAACGTTGTTTGTTTTTTGGGGGGAGGGAGGTGTAAATTGTTTTTGTCTCTTGACTCACAGTGCATACAATGCCATGAGCTGGAGAGTACATTAACCCAAAGTCGTCAATAGCGACTTGTCGTCTGTGTGACAGTGGACCTATTCCCATCGTCCATACACAGAAACCTTCAGGAAACAATTCGGACAATACGATGGTCATGGATGTCGTTTACAGACATTTGATCAGAAAGACCATGACGACGGCATTTAAAACCCAAGTCATTAAGGCCACCATATTATATACAGGAAAGCAACTACAGTATTAACAAAACCACCTGTTTCCTTCCCAAGGTAAGCGGACATACTTATGACTAGGAGCCTCTTTACGTAATGCGTAAAGTATTTCCTGAAATCGAAAATAGTACGGATAAAACGTTAGTTATGTGTATGTTGATCTCGACCATTAATTTACCGATAAAACGTTAGCTATATGTATGTTGACCTCGATCATTAGTTTACCGATAAAACGTTAGCTATATGTATGCTAGCTATATGTATGCTGATCTCGACCATTAGTTTACCGATAAAACGTTAGCTATATGTTTGTTAACCTCGACCATTAGTATACCGATAAAACGTTAGCTATATGTATGTTGACCTCGACCATTAGTTTACCGATAAAACGTTAGCTATATGTATGCTAGCTATATGTATGTTGACCTCGACCATTAGTTTACCGATAAAACGTTAGCTATGTGTATGTTGACCTCGACCATTAGTTTACCGATAAAACGTTAGCTATATGTATGCTAGCTATATGTATGCTGATCTCGACCATTAGTTTTTAGTTTACCGATAAAACTTTAGCTATATGTATGCTGATCTCGACCATTAGATTTTAGTTTACCGATAAAACTTTAGCTATATGTATTCTGACCTCGACCATTAGTTTACCGATACAACTTTAGCTATATATATTTTAATCTCGAACATTAGTTTACCGATAAAACGTTAGCTATATGTATGTTAATCTCGACCATTAGTTTACCGATAAAACTTTAGCTATATGTATGTTGACCTCGACCATTAGTTTACCGATAAAACTTTAGCTATATGTATGTTAATCTCGACCATTAGTTTGCCGATAAACGGTTAGATATGTGTATGCTGACCTCGACGATTAGTTACGGATAAAACGTTAGCTATGTGTATGTTAGTCTGGACTATTAAAAAAACTAGGAAAAGTGTTGATACACCTACGGCATTAAATGAAATGCATGTTAATTTCCTGCAGTTATAGGATTGATAAGCGAGTCCCTGTTTAAGTCTATGTTCACATAAACAGTAATCGCTGTGTAAACGGGCATTTTGATGGTTTCCAGATCGTAAGTAGCACAGCTCTTATATCCTAACCGTGGTTGCAAAACTCTCCCGCAAACGATCTCTCTATGGTTCAATCAAATCAATCAAAACATCTTCAGCTCCCTTGGAGCACATGTCTTCAAATGGTGACCTGCCTATATATTGAGGAGCTGTGGCTTAAAGATCCTACAGGTTGGAGTAGCCAGCCCAATTTCCAACACTTCTTAATCTCCACTTTCGACATTCCTGACAGGTTACAGTTTTACTATACTTTGCTCCCTTTTCTAGCCTCGGTAACACTTTTGATTGATTTCTATCTCCTTGTCCAGGAATAACATCTATCGTACCGATATGTCGTGTTTCCCCCTAGAGACATTAGCACAAGCTGAGTGATGTCCAACAACTTGTCAAATTGGATCCTCCCGTCCTTCATCATTGACGTTTCTCGATACCCAGGGGATTGTCCACATTCATCTGTGAGCTGCTGTCCGAAGGTACTCGTGCAGAGGTCTTACCTCTTGCAGATAACAGGACAAGTATTTATCTGCGCTCGAGTAACATTTATAACAAACACAAGGAAAAAGAGCGAAGTAATTGGCAGCCCGGATTTTGAACACCGGGCCTCCAGACGACGGAAGCGCCTTGTCACAACTGAAAGATCAGTTAAGGGACTCGACCAGCGCTCTTCAACCTGGGTGCTAGCGCCAGGTGGGCGGTAGCAGAATAATTACAATTTGTATTAAAAACACAACCCGAGGAAACTATTACAGAATACCAGCCAATAAAAAAAGTGTAAATTTTGAAAATCTGGGTTTTTCACATGGCAGAATATGGCTGTGGAACATGGACAGTTACCCAATCCACTCTTGAGTCCTTCGAGTCGAAATGTTATAGAAAGGTCCTCAGAATACAGTGAACCGAAAAAAGAGAAATGCATACATTCGACAAAAGTTGGTCATAGAGGAGAACTGGTTAAAACATTTCATAATGAACAGAAAATTGAAATATTGTAACCATATCAAAAGACACAACTGTCTTGAGAGTGTGGTAATGGGAGGTATGGTGCCGGACAGGAGAGGCAGAGGCAAATACAAAAGGCGATGGCACCAAGATGTCAAGGAATGCTTGAGCATGACTCTCGAGCAGTCTGGCTATTTGGCAAGAGATCGAGTTTATTTCAGAGGGGCTGTGATTGGAGCGACGTTCTGCAAAGGACATGCTACATTATCATAAAAAAACATCACAGACTCGGTGGAAGATCGGGAATTTTCATCAATTTAGATTTTAGTGGGCGGTAAAGAAATTTACCATAAAAAAGTTCAGTGGGCGTCAGGTATAAAAGGTTGAAGAGCATTGTACTAGACCAAAGAGACACCTTAACAAGGTGGACTAGTCTTTCATCACTCAACACTTGTAACTATGGACTACAGGCCGAGTTCGATCCAGACTCCATTACTTCCTGTCTTCGTTATATATGTTACTGGAGCGCAGATAAATACCTGTCTTGTGATCGTTGTCACTAACAAACATTATGTGTTTACAACACGCTGCATCGAAGTATCCACATATCCACTTCCGTCTTGGCAGATTGTCTTTGGTAGCGGGTTGTAGCAGCTGATCTTATATGAAAAAGGCGGACCTTGGCCCTCGTGGCTGTAAAGCAACACAAGGCTTCTCAGCAGACTCAACACAACGGGGATCACGCCACATGGTAAAAATGTCTTACCTTGTTGGCCAGGTTGTTGTAGCACAATTTGTTTTCAGAGAGAAAGCGTAGTAGACGTAAGGTGGGATTTCGGTCAGTATGTTACACCTGACTTTGACTCAAACGACTCAGTGCTCAACATTTAGTTATCAAAACCATATATTTATGTCCGTTGCACGCCATTCGAATGATGATTCATTTGGACAAGACCTGATCTGTGACACGTGCCACTAGTGCCAACTGTTCATTCTTACATTTACTGACAAGGACTTATTGTAATACATACTTGTGATTTTCTGCTAGATCGATTTTTGTTTGTGTTAGTAATTGTTTCCTCTGTCGTATGTTGTATTTGCATCATTCTTCCCTGCAGTCCCTTGGATCCGCACCATTCTTCTGTAAAACCACATTTCCGTTGCGTCCAAAGTGCTATGCGCTTGCTTGCTGATTGTCTATGATTCACAGACATATGTCAGTACTAGTTCCACGTAGGTAGTATCGAGGGAATCGGTTCCAGAGACAACGTTTTGTTGCACAAGATTCCCGTTATGGTCTGGAAGACCGATTTTGCTTGGGCTATTCTGCATTTTATTTCATAAGTGCATCTTCCATCTGATGTTATATATGTGCACATGTATTTAAACGAGTACTTGTTTAATTCGGTCTCCTCCGCTTTGATGCAGCATTTTGGGGAGAACTGTTTCTTAGTCACTACCGATTTATTTTTATGTAAAGGGAGGTCTTTGTTTTCACTTTCCTGAACTATCGTGTTTATAGTTTCCTGCAAAGAAGACTAATGATACAGTACTTAAAAGAGTCATAAAGACAAAGACAACTGATTGCAAAGATCAGAACAAGGTAGTTATCCTTTTCGGGCATGTTATGAGAAGAGGCGGTTGAGAACACGTCTTGACAACGGGAAAGATTGCAGGAAAGAGGGACAAAGGAAGGCAGAGAGAGAGAAGATGTTTGGCAGCCTGAGAGAATGGCAGAAGCGACAATCAACAACAGAGTTGGTAAGCGACACAGAAGCGGATTGAGGTCAATGATCGCCAACGCCAACTGGCAAGGCACCTGATTATGATGTATTTTCAATCTGATCTTAGTACTGTAACGTATTGCTTTTTCTTTGTTTGTTTTTAGATCCCGTCTACTCACCAACGTGGCGTATTGGGAATATGTTATGATGCTCAGATTTTTTTGACCAACGGTCTACCGGAGTGATGAGGCCAACATCACGCCAGCCGCCTTTACTTCCCAGACTTGCTCTGGCACCAAATTTGTTAGGCTGGGTCGACCTAGGATCAATTTACGATGGAAAAAATGTCCGCATGAATTGGGGATTGAACATTGATTGCTCAGCTGGGCATCCAGTGCACTAACCACATGCGATACCGCGATGACGTGTACTCGTATTTAAATTCATGGGCCTGGCTTCAAAATGGCTCCCCTATACTTTGATGCTGCACAATTATGTAATACAAATGTACTTAAAATAGGCTGTCTCATCATCATCATCGTCATGTGCTGTGGTCAATGGCGTAGTCTATTAACGGTTGTTCGCAACGTTCTATGCCCAGTGATGTTTATCAATTGTTGCTGATAGTCTTCCGTATCATTATGATAACATAACCACTCGTTAACATAATGGTTAGTTAGAAAACTAACTGACCATTATGTTAACTAGTCCAGCATCTTCAGTCTTTCTCTCGCTCTTTCTCACCCTTTTCTCAATTATGTTGCTCACTGTCACTGTCCTAACCCCCATCGCCTCTCTCTCTCTCTCTCATATATATATATATCTTTCTCTCTGGCCATTTATCTCTTTTCCGCCTAATTTCGCCTGCTGTATGCTCTAATTCTCAAATTTACAGCAACAACTTCTAGAAAGCAGACACAGGTTGATGCCAGTGTGCGCGTTTCCCCTATTCATACATAACGCCCCTAGTATGGATGCCAACAATATCATCTTTAATTGTGGATTACCTCAACATAACCAAGACAGTAGAAAACGCCTCTGACAATTTAATGCCCCCTTGTTCGTTATCCACTCATGCCACGTCGATCATATCTGTACTTTCCGAAGCAATGATTGAGACGGACCGTTTGATCCTGTTCAGAGTACATCTGCTGGAGTTATAAGTTCCCAGAAGCAGACAAATCAGCTTATGCAGCTTGACGTGTCCCACTGAAGCTGGGTGTCTGTGCGGCCAAATTCTACATTCCGTCTGTGGAATGTTGACACTGAGAAAGAGGGTAGGCACATCTAGACTCGGGCGATAAGGACACGATATGTTCAGGGGTTGTTTGTACTGATGAGGTTAGGACTATGATTATTGTTGTTTACATACAATTAGTTGCGTGTGCGAAGATGTGTTACTGTGCGGATTGTGTAAGTGTGTGTAGGTGAGTGATTGTGGGTTTAAGGGCGTGAGTGTGCGAGGGCTTAAGGGCGCGAGTGTGTGTTCGAGGGATGTGGGGTGAGGTGGGGGTGGGGGGTTTAAAGACTGTTAGTATGTGTATGTTAAAGGGAGTCAGTGAATGTTTTCGGGGGAAGGGTTGAGGCTGTTAGTATGTGTATGTTAAAGGGAGTATGTGAATGTTTTTTAGAGGCTGTTAGTATGTGTATATTAAAGGGAGTCAGTGAATATTTTCGGGGGAGGAGGGGTTGAGGCTGTTAGTATGTGTATGTTAAAGGGAGTCAGTGAATATTTTCGGGGGAGGAGGGGTTGAGGCTGTTAGTATGTGTATGTTAAAGGGAGTCAGTGAATGTTTTCGGGGGAAGGGGGGTTGAGGCTGTTAGTATGTGTATGTTAAAGGGAGTCAGTGAATGTTTTCGGGAGAGGGGGGATGAGGCTGTTAATACGTGTATGTTAAAGAGAATCAGTTAATGTTTTCGGGGGAGGAGGGGGTGGAGGCTGTTAGTATGTGTATGTTAAAGGGAGTCCGTGAATGTTTTCGGGGGGGGGGGGGGGGGGAGGCTGTTAGTATGTGTATATTAAAGGGAGTCAGTGAATGTTTTCGGGGAAGGGGGGTTGAGGCTGTTAGTATGTGTATGTTAAAGGGAGTCAGTGTATGTTAAAGGGAGTCAGTGTATGTTAAAGGAAGTCCGTGAATGTTTTTAGGGGAGGGGGGGGGGTGAGGCCGTTAGTATGTGTATATTAAAGGGAGTCAGTGAATGTTTTCGGGGGGGGGGGGTGTATGTGAAACATGGACGATTACAAAGCAATAAGAGCGAAGATCGGTGCATTTGATTCACAGTGCTACAGAAGAGTCCTGAAAATCGCGTGGACAAATCCATCCGGCAAGACCTGAATGTAGAGGAGAATTGGCTCATAAATGACCCCAAAACTGAGGTTTTTAGACACGTCAAACGACACAACGGACTGCAGAGAGCTGTTATGGAAGGCATGGGCACTGGGAGGAGAAGCAGGGGCCGACAGAGAAGAGGATGGACCCAGGACATCAAGGAGACGCTGGATTTGACCTTGGAGCAGGCCGGAAGACTTGACGAAAGATGAGTTTCCTACAGACTGGTTGTCACGAGAGCGACGTTCTGCAAAAGACATGCTACATGATGAGGAAAAGAGTGAGTTAAAGTTAGTAAAAGAGCGAGTGAATGAGCGAGTTTAAGTTAGTAAAAAAAGTGAGCGAGCTAAAGTTAGTAAAAGAGTGAGTGAGTTTAAGGTAGTAACAGAGTGGGAGAATTAACGTTAGTAATCGAATGTGTGAGTAAAGTTAATACAAGTGTGAGTGAATTACAGTTAGTAAAAGAATGAGTGGGTGAGCCTAAGTTAGTACAATAGCGAGTGAGTTTCATTTATTAGAGGAGTGAGTGATCTTAGTTTAGTAAAAGAGTGAGTGAATTAAAGTTAGTGAAAGTGCGAGTGAATGAGTGAGCGAGTTGTAAAAAAAGTGAGTGAGCTAAAGTCAGTATTAGAGTGAGTGGGTTAGAGTTATTAAAAGAGTGAGAGAGTGAGCCAAAGCTAGTAAAATGGGGCGTGAAATAAATTTTGTAAAATTGTGAAAGTTTAGGTTGTAAACGAGTAAATTAAAGTTACTAAAAAGGTGAGTGAGCTAAAGTTAATAAAAGAACAACTGAATTAAAGTTAGTAAAAGAGTGAGTGAGTTACAGTTAATGAAAACGTGTGTAAGCTAAAGTTTATTAAAGAGTGAGTTAAATTTAGTAAAAGAGTGAGTTCAGGTTAGTAAAAGAGTGAATTAAAGTTAATTAAAGAGTGAGTGAGTTAAATTTAGAAGAAGAGTAAGTGAGTAAGTTAAGTTAAGTTAGTAAGAGGGTGATTAAGTTTGTTAAAGTTAGAGTGAATGAGAGAATAACCGTGGGAGTGAACAGGTAAGTCCGATAGCGAGCGAAAGGGGTTAACTGTGAATGAGTGTGTAAACATTTAACAATGTTAGCAGATCAATAATTCAGTGATGAGGGCCAGCCTTTGAAGATCTACAAAAGCTACAAATTCTAAAGAACGTGTTATGGTGCGTGTCACAGAACGTACGCCAGCTTCAACATTTCACCTCAGACAGAGTATGCCTGGCACCCATGACGGAAGAGGTCACTCCGTGTGGCAGGATCAACGAGAGGTCGAAGGCGTTGGTTATCTGATGTATGCATTATCTTGTATTTATTTACAGCGGATATAAATTGTGTTTATATATTTCATGTGGGAAGAAGACGATAACGTTGGATATGACATACTGTGGGGAAACTAACTGAATGTGTTACGAGTCAGTCTCTGATCTGGAATCCCATTAGCAATAGAGGTAAGGGAAAACTAAAACACACATCTGGTATCCGAGTAGATAACGGGGGCTTCTTATCGAGGATAAACTAATAGGATCCACTACATATCCGTGCATTCGTAAAATACGACTAAAGAGAGCTGTGTATGGGGTTAGCAATGACATCGTGTAAAACAAAATACTAAAGAAACCACCAATTTAAGGGTCCAACACAATGCTTTGGTGCAGGCGTCGTGGATGAGGTCAACTGGTGCAATAATGGAGAAGAAAACGCACGGAGAAGTGAGCAAACGTGAATGAAACAGGGAAGACGTTAAGAGGACTGAAACGGATGGCACATAACAGGGGCCATACTTTTGTTGAAGACCGGTGCTCGACAGGGAACTGAACAGGATTAGATGACGACGATAACGATTATGAGTGAGGACGATGAGTGAGGAGGACGATGATGATGAGGACGACTATCATCATGATGAGGACGACGATGATGATGATGATGATGAGGACGACGATGATGATGATGAGGACGACTATGATGATGATGAGGACGACGATGATGATGATGAGGACGACGATGATGATGATGATGAGTACGACGATGACGATGATGATGAGGACGACGATGACGATGATGATGAGGACGATGAGGACGACGATGACGACGATGATGACGATGATGATGAGGACGACAATGATGATGATGACGACGATGATGAGGACGACGATGATGATGATGAGGACGACGACGATGATGATGATGAGGACGACGATGATGATGATGAGGACGACGATGATGATGATGATGAGGACGACGGTGATGATGAGGACGACGATGGTGATGATGAGGACGACGATGGTGATGATGAGGACGACGATGATGATGATGAGGACGACGATGATGATGATGAGGACGACGATGATGATGAGGACGACGACGATGATGATGAGGACGATGATGATGATGATGAGGACGACGATGATGATGATGAGGACGACGATGATGATGAGGACGATGATGATGAGGACGACGACGATGATGAGGACGACGACGATGATGAGGACGACGATGATGAGGACGACGATGATGATGAGGACGACGATGATGATGAGGACGACGATGATGATGAGGACGACCGACGATGATGATGAGGACGACTATGATGATGATGATGATGAGGACGACTATGATGATGATGATGAGGAGGACGACTATGATGATGATGATGATGATGAGGACGATGATGATGATGATGACGACGATGATGATGACGACGACGATGATGATGACGACGACGATGAGGAGGACGACGACGATGATGAGGACGACGATGATGATGATGATGAGGAGGACGACGACGATGATGATGAGGACGACGACGATGATGAGGACGACGATGATGAGGACGACGATGATGAGGACGACGATGATGATGATGAGGACGACGACGATGATGATGATGATGATGAGGAGGACGATGAGGATGAGGACGATGATGATGATGATGAGGACGACGATGAGGACGACGATGATGATGAGGACGACGATGATGATGATGACGATGATGATGATGATGACGATGATGATGATGATGACGATGAGGACGACGATGATGAGGACGACGATGATGAGGACGACGATGATGAGGACGACGATGATGAGGACGACGATGAGGAGGACGACGATGATGAGGACGACGATGATGAGGACGACGATGATGAGGACGACGATGATGAGGACGACGATGATGAGGACGACGATGATGAGGACGACGATGATGAGGACGACGATGATGAGGACGACGATGATGAGGACGACGATGATGAGGACGACGATGATGAGGACGACGATGAAGGAGAAGCGAAGGGAGACGAGTTATTTACTCTTGTATTCAGGTATTATATATGCGATGTTTCTAGCGGTCTCGTTTCAGCCCTGAATATTATTTTCCCACTTGATGGGATGTGCAAGCCATGTGCTGGAGTCTTCTACTTTAGAAGGGTTAGACCAGACCATTAGATGACTTACATCATTCTCTGAATGGGACAGTGGGCCTTTTCTCGCCAATATTGCGCACAGAGTACTTGCAGAAACCATCTGAGTAGAGCGAGAGGAAAGATACGTTTGTAGGTCGAGGCCTAAGTATGAGCTAGACCATCATTGTCATTTTAATCATTGTCGGTTCGGAAAACAGGAAAAACATCTAAGCTAGTCAATAAGAAAGTGTGATTGTGTGGTGGGGGAGTGTGTGTGAGAAGGGAGGAAGAGAGGAGAGAGAAAGGCTACAATCATACAGACAAACTAGAAGTAAGGAAACCAGGAAATTAGTCAATAATAAATAAGGGGGGGGGGGGGGAGAAAAGAAGACGTACAGAGAAAGTGAGACACACAGAGAGACAGAGACACAGAGAGAAAGAGTGACAGAGGGGGAGACAGAGAGACAGAGAGAAAGAGTGACAAAGGGAGAGAGAAAGAGAAAGAGAAAGAGAAAGAGAGATAGAGATAAAGTGACAGAGGGTGAGAGAGAGTGAGATACACGTGAGAGAAAGAGTGGCAGAGGGAGAGCGAGATAGAGAGAAATAGTGGCAGAGGGGGAGAGAGTGACAGAGAGAGACATACAGAGAGAGACAGAGAGAGAGACAGAGAGAGGGACAGGGAGAGGGACAGAAAGAGTGACACGGAGAGAGACACGGAGAGAGACACACACAGAGTGATAGACAGAGAGAGAGAGAGTAAGAGAGACAAAGAGAGTAAGAGAGACACAGAGAGAAAGACAGAGAGACAGAGAGAGACAGAGACAGTGACAGAGACAGTGACAGAGAGATACACATAGAGATACAGAGACACAGAGAGAGTGAGATACAGAGAGAGAGATTGAGAGAGAGACAGAGAAAGAGAATGACAGAGAGAGAGACAGACAGACAGAGAAACAGAGAGAGAGACACAGAGAGAGACATACACAGAGAGACACACATAGAGAGAGAGACAGAGAGAAAGAGAAGGAGACACAGAAAGAAAGAGAGAGAGGGAGACAAAGAGAGACAAAGAGAGTGACCAAGAGAGAGAGACAGAGAGAGAGAGAAACAGAGAACGAGAGAGACACACAGAGAAACAAAGTGACACATAGAGAGGGACAGAGAGATACGCAGTGAGAGAGACAGAGAGAGACAGACAGAGCGAGAGAGAAACAGGGAGAAAGAAAAAGAGAGCGAGACAGAGAGACACAGAGACAGACAGTGAGACTGGGAGAGACAGAGAGAGAGACAGAAACACAGAGAGAGAGAGAGAGAGACAGAGACAGAGAGAGAGAGAGAGAGAGACAGACACAGAGAGCGAGAGACAGACAGAGAAAGACGGAGAGAGAGACACAGAGAGGGAGAGATATAGACTACAATCATAAAGACAGAATGATAAGTAAGGAAACCAGGATAAACGCATAGGTTGTTGCTGCTGTTGAAGCGATGGGTTGTAGTAGCTTTCCTCCCATCCCGATGGTGCTGTACGAAGATGGACCATGGTCATTCAGGTGGCTGCTATGCTTGGCTTCATTTGCGTGAAACTAACTACTGCGGGGACCACGTCGATCCACATCTTGTCAGCAAGACTACCTTGAAAACAGTCTGCTATCAGAGAACGCTACATGGGAGAGATATTGTGGTCTTGGTCAGTATGTTGTGCATGACTCTGACACGACGTCCTGGTTAGTATGTTGTGCATGACTCTGACACGACGTCCTGGTTAGTATGTTGTGCATGACTCTGACACGACGTCCTGGTTAGTATGTTGTGCCTGACCCTGTCCTGGTCAGTATATTGTGCCTGACGCCGACGCGACGTCCTGGTCAGCATGTTGTGCCTGACCCTGACACGACGTCCTGGTCAGTATATTGTGCCTGACCCTGACGCAACGTCCTGATCAGTATATTGTGCCTGACCCTGACGCGGCGTCCTGGTCAGTATATTGTGCCTGACCCTGACGCGACGTCCTGGTCAGTATATTGTGCCCGACCCTGACGCGACGTCCTGGTCAGTATATTGTGCCTGACCCTGACGCGACGTCCTGGTCAGTATATTGTGCCTGACCCTGACACGACGTCCTGGCCAGTATATTGTGCCTGACCTTGACGCAACGTCCTGATCAGTATATTGTGCCTGACCCTGACGCGACGTCCTGGTCAGTATATTGTGCCTGACGCAACGTCCTGGTCAGTATATTGTGCCCGGCCCTGACGCGACGTCCTGGTCAGTATATTGTGCCTGACCCTGACGCGACGACCTGGTCAGTATATTGTGCCTGACCTTCACGCGACGTCCTGGTCGGTATATAGTGCCTCACCCTGACGCGACGACCTGGTCAGTATATTGTGCCTGACCTTGACGCGACGTCCTGGTCGGTATATAGTGCCTGACCCTGACGCGACGTCCTGGTCATTATGTTGTTCCTGATAGGACTAGCGTCTGAGTTCCCGCGTGTTCTACCTAACCGGACTAGTGTATCAGTTCCCCAAACTCACAGGCTAATCAATGATAAACAAAGTAACGACCACAATCACAAAGACAAATATTTTGAGCCCGCAGTAGACCTACACGGCAAACAACAGAAAATAAAATACTTCTGGAAATGGCCATTCCACCTAATCAAAAACCGAAGCCTAGTAAAATGAAGTCTTAGCACTTCATCGCCGACAACAGTGACAGCTAGAAGACTAGCTTTATCTTATATTTTCACAAGAAGCAACCATACAGATGAACCCTCTTTTGTTACAATGAAAACACAATATCAATAACATCGACAATATGTTGTCCTAACAGCGACATTAGGCAATCGCATTTCGCCGACAATACCAGTTAGATATTATGGTACCCAAACTGTGTGTCTACGTGCCACACTTTATAAATGAACAACTGGCTCGCACCATACACGTAACAGCAGTCTCTGTTGGTAATTAACACTGTCGAAATATTGACACAAATCAATTCCTAGCATTCATTATCGTCATATTTTCTCCTCCTGTATGAGCTGGGAGCAGCACTAAAGTTGACCTCAAGGTAGGAAACAAGCATAACATCATTTGTAGACCCTTACAAAGTTTGTATCTCTGGCAGTTTGCTTTACACCTTCCCAGTTCCATGCACAACTCTACTTAGTCGCCTTTTACGACACCTTCTTCTTCGTTCTCAATCTCCCGCTTCTAAACCATGAAAAGGGCTTTGCATGTAGTAGAATGTAGTCCAGGTAACGTAATGCGTTGTGTCGTAGTTTACAGCTTGAATGCGATATTTGCACCTTTCGGTCCAACACATCCGACTTCAGGAGGCATTTTTGAGTACCGGGTTGTCTTCCCTCTTCGATACCTTCTCCTTAGCCAGTCTGTTGCAGCCAGATATCCAGGATCACTACGTAGAGGCGAAGAAGAGTCTTGGCAGCTCTGGTTCGCTAGCCCTGACGCTAGCAGCCAACTTTGGGTCGCTGACCACTGCAGCAGCTTTGCGACATCAATAGCAGACACCAAGAAAATGAAAATCATTACGCATACTTATAAACCATAGGAGCAGGTCGGGCAGTTCTCCTATCTTGGAAATATAATTACTGAAGATGAAAGATGTGAGAATTGAAATCAAGAGTAGATTTCGAGAGGAATCGCAGGTCGCTGACATTTGGTCCACGTGCTTGGCTGATAAGCTACAATCTGAGGGATTACGGCCGAACGCCTCTAAGCCAGAATCCCGCCCAAAATCTCAGCACCGCTGAGATGGGAGGCTACGACATTGCTGGGGCTTGCGTCCCGGCCCGATCGAGCCGCAGGAATGCACCTGGTAAAATGCACTCCTTCCTCGCTCTTTGCATCTGTCTGCTATCAGTCATTCCAATGGACGCAGAAGAGATGCAGTCCAGCGGACATTGCACCTCCTGCCCTATGGTGACAAGCTCCCGGGTGGCGGGGAATGCTAGGCGTACCATCACTGCAGATGAGCCGAGAAAATAAAGCGAGCAAAAAGATACCTCACTCATATGCATATGCTACGTTTCTGGCAGGACGTGACGATCCTGGGAAAAAGTCACACTGGACTGCCTCTCTTCCGGGATAGTACAAACTAGT
Source organism: Ariolimax columbianus (assembly GCA_036924085.1). Classification (NCBI taxonomy): domain Eukaryota; kingdom Metazoa; phylum Mollusca; class Gastropoda; order Stylommatophora; family Arionidae; genus Ariolimax; species Ariolimax columbianus. Next base: position 50,191,740 of record JAVGWX010000016.1, read on the forward strand.
ACATAGTCTATCATATCATTGCCAAACGCTATAGACACGAGTAGGGAAGACTCGATAGTCCTGCAAGACAACTTCCTAAGAGAGACAACTCTGACCAAAAACAACTGCTGCCTTGCAGTTAGGCTGGGGACAGCCAAAGGCTAAGGAGGGCAACCCTACAGAAACGCCTGTTGAAATCGGATGCACTGAGCCACTGGCTAACAAATTAAAACAGTGCAACGTAAATATCGCTGTAAACAGCGTACGATGAAGAAGAAGAAATCAAGAGTAGAACAGGAAAAGCCAAATCTAATTACATCAACGTCAGTCATATATTGGCATACAAACAAGTACCCCACAAATGACAAATGAAAGTGATCAGGTGGGTGTTATGTATATTCGTCTTTACTGTGTGGCATAGCAACGTGTATAACAAACAGTTAAAGGAGATAATTGGTGTCTTTCAGATATATATATATATACACACTCGTATATACTTGGAATTCAGGTATTCAAATAGGAATGTTAATGTATGTTGCCAGGCAACCGAAGACTATCGGCTATCCGTTGTAGGTATTTGAAACTTCCTGCGTTTTTCTAGGCCTGGGGAAAGGCACAACATAATTTTGAGTAGATTTTTAACGTTAATTTTTGTCCAGGCAGTGGCCGTTAATCCTACCCTTTTCGATTTCTAACTGTCAGGGATTTTTTACGAACTCGTCATTGAACAGGGGAGTCCAATCTCAAGACCCAGAGATCAGGAGGATTTTTACCAGAAGATTCACGCGAAGAAATCCCGGTCTCCACCGTGATTCGAACCCGCTACCTCCGGCACTCGAGGTAATAATCTTACTTCGAGACCAATGCTGAAAGTCTGAATTTTCGTCATTTGACGACAACTTCTCAATCTCCCATTACCAAGTCCTGAAAAGGGCTTAAATAGCAGAATTTAATCCAGAGAACTGAATGCGTTGTGTTGCAGTTTACAGATTGACTGCTATATTTGCACGTTTCGGTCCCACACATCTGACTTCAGCAGGCATTTTTGAGTACCGGGTTAGCCCTCCCTCTTCGATCCCTTCTCCTTCTTAGCCAGTCTGCTCTGTTGCAGCCTGTTATCCAGGACCCAAGCGTGGAGGTGTAGAAGGAACTTGCCAGCTCAAGTTCGCTGGTCCTGACGTTAGCAGTCAGCCGCGGGTAGCTGACTGCTGCAGGTCATGCGCTGCTCAGCGCCCTGATCTCAGTTTCGTTATTTTATATGTTGCGAATTTCTTATACAATTTCTACATCGTTCCGTCCGTCTGTGTTACCGTTAAGGATCCGTATGACATTACTGACTATTCAGTCATAGTTGACATACTTCTAGAGGGGCGGATGCTCACTATGATGTGAGCTGGATACAGCCGGGAGAAGGATTCCCTGCTTAGCTGACTTTTAAAAACACTTTAAGCGGGAGCTCAACTTCATCGCCTCGGGTTTTCCCCATTTTAGTTGGATCTCTCAGCAGATGGGTGCCCCATCTGTCGAGAGCACCGCACAAAGCACGAATTCCGTAGCTCCAGCGATGAACTCAGGGATCTCTGGAAAACATTGACATCATGAACCGACCGTAGCAGCTCGAATTCTAACCCCGACCGTCTGAACACGAGGCAAACGGCTTGACCACAGATTACTCCACTGCGTTGGCATTGGCAGAAGTGCCGCGGAGGGTGGTTAACGGATGGTTGAGTCGCTCTTAATAGACCTGCAGTCTGTTAGGCGCCATCTATACTGCCCTGGACAAACCACCTAACAATGGCTGGTGTTAGGTCATATCACATAGTCGCCTCTTGCGACATGCTCTCTAGTGGTGCTATTATTGTCCTTGTCCTACACAAAGACCCCGGCGGACCACTCGGGATGATTAGCCACTACTTGCTATATTTAGGTTTAAAAAAGATAGAAACGTATATTTCGTACGATTTGTTTTAAACATTTACAAGAGCAGCATATGTAAATAATATGCATGTATTAATGGGTTCTGTGCAAGCAGGGATGAAGAGATGATCTGGTCTTATTTATTATTTATTTCATCAGCTAAATAAAATTTAAAGAATTGAAAGTATTTCAGACATTATTCAGAAGGAAAAGTGCGGTGCGTATATACGACGAGGGGATTGGGTGGGTTTATTTGGATGTGAGGCGGATGAGCTGTTGGAGTGTGGTAGAGATGAGTAATTGAGGGGGGGGGGGGGTTAGCTAGAAGGAATGGGCGGGTTGAAGAAGACATGAAGTGAAGGTTGGGGGACACCTCATTTATTCGTCGTTTTTTTTTCTTTCCTGTGATCTGTTAGATGTTTTCGTTTGTGCTGCTCTTTGCCCATGACGAGAATGTTTCGATCGAAACGTAAGTTCTGTTTTTTTTGGTTTTTTTAACGTTCCGGCGCGTTTCTTAGCCATACTAGTTGATGTTGTTATGACTCTAAATCTTGCCGTCAGACCTGTCTCCTCTAGCACCATACCGTTAGGGACCCACTGTGTCGGAGGGACCTGGAAATAGCAGCTTGATGCTATATTGCGTGCTTGGAAATCAGGCTGTGTTAAAAATAGACTAGAACGTCATAAGGTGATGTAAGGAAAAAGCTTTACGCTGATGATTAATTCAGTGTTCGTATTAAGCTGGTGCAGAAAAGTCGAGTTATTCTCAAAGTCCTTCGTGTTCGAATTCTTCATCTCTTGATGAATTTTCTCTGGTAGTCGATAACAGGGTCTCATTTATATCCTTGCGCTTAGTGAATAATTTTGATATGTAGGATTATCATTAAGGGTATCTAGTGTCTATCCCCACCTTGTTGACCAGGCTGCATTATGTTTCTCCAGGTGCACGGAGTGGACGTGAATTAGGGGTCTTACTTAGTATGCTGTACCTGACCTCGACGCCAGCCATTGCGCCTAGACAAGTCTAGAAGATACAGAGCTAGAGTTAGTGGATACAAGAGTGTGTGTATACGGAATAGGAGAGTGGAAAAAGTGAGATGAAAGGTCACACGCTCAAGATCAGGGCTGTATACATACACTGCGCGTAACGTGGTTGAAGTCATAAAGTAGGATACGAGACCTTTCTTCTTATACTTCTCGTTACCTGGAAATTGGTTAGGCACTCTTTTCTTTCTGTACTATATCTGAGGAATTATTTCTAGACTTTCTTGCAACCGCGAAGGCCCCCTCCATATTCAGCAAGTTTTCGTACGAGTGAATAGGGCAGTGTGTAACACTAGGAGTTGAGTGTGGCAGTGGTCTTATTCTCATCGCTGTTGCACATAACGCTCTCCCTATAAACAAGTGGGACATATTAGAGATATATAATATTAAAAAGACATGTACAACAGTACAAAGAAACGAACATGAAAATATACGCAAGCACGTGACGTTATTAAAGATAAGAAATGACATTTGATTAGCAACATAAATGAACAGATGAAGAGATGGTCAAAACATTTCGGATATCTATTAAATAAACTGGCTCCACAAAGTCCTCTAGATATTCTGGCCCCCCTAAGTATAGCGAATATCAAACTAAGAAAAAATTAAGAAAGCCATAATGCCTTTGAGAAATGGTAAATCCGCTCGCCCAGATAGTATCTAAGCAGAGATATTATACAAATTGCTTGATAAAGTCGGAAAAAGAAGAAATACCAGCAGACTGGAATGAAAGATATATAATCTAGTTGTTAAAGAATTGTAGAGGAATATGTCTGTGCCTGTAAAAATATTGGATGTGAGCATTCTAGAGAGAATAAAAGAGGCCATAGACAAACAGACGAGAGAAGAGATAACAGGAATGCTTTCGAGAAATAGAAAAGATCCTGTGTTGTCCAGATATGAGCTTTTATTGCATTGAGGAACTTTTGTGGAAATCAAGATCAACACAATAATACAAATTGTCAACTCCAATGCAAAAGTCTGGATCTGAAACATAGACTTTCATGAATGGTGTATCTGCAGAGAATTGAGGTAATGAAACGGTGTGATGAGATCACAAATGTGGAAATGTTGGAAAGAACCGTACAGATATCAGTGGAGCATGAAGTGAGAAGGCGCGGGCAGGCCACACGTTAAGGAAAGAACCTTACAGATATCAGTGGAGCATGAAGTGAGAAGGAAAGAACCTTACAGATATCAGTTGAACATGGAGTGAGAAGGAAAGAACCTTACAGATATCAGTGGAGCATGGAGTGAGAAGGAAAGAACCTTACAGATATCAGTGGAACATGGAGTGAGAAGGAAAGAACCTTACAGATATCAGTGGAGCATGAAGTGAGAAGGCGCGGGCAGGCCACACGTTAAGGAAAGAACCTTACAGATATCAGTGGAGCATGAAGTGAGAAGGCGCGGGCAGGCCACACGTTAAGGAAAGAACCTTACAGATATCAGTGGAGCATGAAGTGAGAAGGAAAGAACCTTACAGATATCAGTTGAACATGGAGTGAGAAGGAAAGAACCTTACAGATATCAGTTGAACATGGAGTGAGAAGGAAAGAACCTTACAGATATCAGTTGAACATGGAGTGAGAAGGAAAGAACCTTACAGATATCAGTTGAACATGGAGTGAGAAGGAAAGAACCTTACAGATATCAGTTGAACATGGAGTGAGAAGGAAAGAACCTTACAGATATCAGTTAAACATGGAGTGAGAAGGCGCGGGCAGGCCACACGTTAAGGAAACCAGCAAGTAGTAGTAGAAAACAGTCTCTGTTCTGGAATTCCCAAGACAAACGAGGTAGAAAGAAGACACTAAAACCAATTTAAAAAACACGGAGAAAGGAGATCGAGGCATAATTGATTGAAACATAGAAAACGTTGACAAACCTGGGGGGATGGCTAATGACATGTGGATTTGGGGTATATTTTTGATGATCAGTGCTCCACAGGGATATGAAATAGTTTTTATTTTATTGGAGGTTAGAATGACAATTCGGACAGGATATACAACTTACCTTATGTAACTTCTACACGTAGGAGGCATAGGTCACTTCATTACAGGAAGTATGAACTAAAGCCCTGTTGTGCTTTAGCAGTGATGATTTATGCAGAAATTTGACTTACACAATGAGGTTGCTAGCCCCATGTACATCTCTATTGTGGCACATTGTACAACATGCACGGTGATGCACTGGTGTTATTGTTTCCCGCTCAGAAATAGACCCAGGTATCCACACAGAGACGCATTATAAACTTTTAAAAAAGTAAGTAGCATGTCCTTTAAAGAACGTCGCTTCTTACAACCGACAACGCAAACTAGAGGTCAAAAAGAGATAAAAGAGAACCTGAAGACACAGAATTCGAATCCCTGCATAAAGGCATCATTCAAAATGATAGAGTTAAACACTGCTATTCAGAAACTTAAAAAACAAGAAAGCTTCAGGAAAAGATGGCATCACAAATGAAATGATTAAAAACCTAGATCAAGAGTCGAACAAAACTCCTGAAAATCTTCAATCAATCATGGAGCAAGGGTAAGATCCCACACCAGTGGTGGGAGGCTATCATTATCCCCATCAGAAAACTAAAAATGGACAAGACAAGCAAGGAAAGCTATAGGCCAATAAGCCTGCTCAGCTGTGTTAGAAAAGTCATGGAAAATGGTAAACGCAAGACTAATAAAACATCTGGTAAAAACACCATCTCCTACTCAATTCACAGTCAGCCTTTAGGAAAAACCGCAACACAGAAGACCAACTAGTGTACCTAACCCAAGAAATAGAAAATGCATTTCAAGGTAAGGAAAAAGTACTTGTGGTCTTTGTGGATATGGCAAAAGCTTTTGACAAGGTATGGAGAGAAAAACTCCTACTAAAACTATTAAACAACAAAATAGAGGGGAGAATGTACAGCTGGATACAAGACTTCCTCCAATACAGAACAGCAAGAGTCAAATTAGATGGATCACTGAGCCATAGAATAACTCTCCAACAAAGCGTACCCCAGGGAGGAGTCATCTCTCCTACCCTCTTTATCCTGTTCATAAACGACATAGCGGGAAAACGACCAAAGAAAGTATCCAGTGTCCTACACGCTGACGATTTCGCAATATGGAGTGCTGCAGAAAAACTACCAACAGCTGAAAATAGAATGCAGACAGCATTGGACACTGTTGGAAAATGGGTTACAGATTGGGGATTGCAGATTAACATCTCAAAGACAGTTACAACATACTTCTCACCGTCCAACACCAAGGAAGTAACAAAACTTCATCTAAATGGCAAAGAGCTTGTACAAGAAAATACCCCTGTGTATCTTGGAGTTAAAATGGACAAGAGACTCACATGGAGGGAACACATACAGGAGATAGAACAAAAAGCAACCAGAAAACTATCCCTCATGCTGGCCGGAACAAGCTGGGGTGCAAATAGCAACATCCTCAAAAATGTATACACTGGCACAGTCAGGCCAGTACTTTAATACGGCATGACAGCCTGGACCACAGCATCAAAAACAAACGCGGGACGCCTAACCAAAATTCAAAATTCCGGCTTAAGGATAATAACAAGAGGAATGAAGACTACACCAATCCAGAAAATGGAAACATATACAAATATAAGACCCCTAAATACTAGACGAGAGGAAAGAGTGCTGACACATAGTGAAAAGATGCTACGCATGCCTGATCATCCCATATATCAAACTAAAACACCCAGTTAAAAATAGGCTAAAGAGAACCAGCTTCATTCACATATCCAACCATATACACCAAAAATATGGAGAACTAATTCCCAACCAACCTACAGAAATAGAAATGCTTATTAACTATGAAGAGCCAAGCTGCAACATAAACGACATCGAAATAAGTACAGAGATCCCAGGAATAAGAAGAAAAGACCAACACAGTGTCCACGAGCTGAAAATGTTAGCACAAACAATGATTGAGGAGAAATAAAATACCAAGGAATGGACACAGGTGTACACAGATGGTTCAGCAGAGGGACAAAGAGGCCCTCCCAACAGGAAAGTTGTCCACAAAGCTTAGAGTAGAATCGATGGCCCTCCTGTGAGCACTGAGAATCCAAACAGAAAGGCAACCCCCAACAAAAATAGCTGTATTCACGGACTGCAGAGAACTATTAGAGACAATACAAAAAACAAACAACGAACCACTGTTATCAGAGATCAGAGCAGAACTGGGAAAACTCCAGAGATCCTCAACAATAGTGCTCCAGTGGCTACCCTCCCATAGCTGAATCGCGGGAAACGAGAGAGCTGATGCTCTGGCAAAAGATGACGGCAAAAAGGCACAATTTAATCATCGAGTACCATACAGAGAAATCAAGAACATTATCAGAAATCAGTATATACACCAATGGAGAGAAGACAGAAACATAAGCAGTACGCCAGACCCAATTAACTCAAAAGAAATCAACAAACTACCTTATTTCGATTGAGAACTGGACACTGCAGACTACTAGAACATCTTTACCGACTGAAGATCTCACACACACCGATGAGTACCCATGTGGAACAGGATACCAGAACCCTGAACACAAGAATGCCCAATCTATAGGGAAATGAGATGCCAGACCTGGCCAGAGGGTGCGGGGCTGAGACAAAAGCTGTGGGGCAGCAGCTCCGACCTGGTAAAGACTACAGACTTCATCATGGCGACAGACCTGCAGATATAGCATGACCAAAAGATCCTGAATACAAAGAAGAAGAAGACAACCGACCACCTATTTGGCTGTTAAAAGTTTCTTGACAAGTGTGCAGTACGGTAGGTTGCCATTACATTTCATACGTGGAGGAGCATTCGCCCGAGAAAAACAAACTGGACACAAGTGGGAATAGAAACCGGCACGATATCCGACGCTGAGCTGCAGCGTCAGGGCCAGCGAACCAGAGCTGCCAAGACCCTTCTACACGTCCATGTGGTCATCATGGATAACAGGCTGCAACAGAGCAGACTGGCTAAGGAGAAGGGAGAGAAGAGGGAGGGCAACCCTGTACTCAAAAATGCCTGCTGAAGTCGGATGTGTTAAACCGCAAGGTGCAAATATAGCAGTCAAACTATAAACCACGACACAACGCATTCCGTTCTCGGGACTACATTCCGCTACTTGCAAAGCCCTTTTCAGGGCTTGGTAATGGGAGATTGAAAACGAACGAAGAAGAAGAAAAAGAAGAAAAAGAAGAAGAAAAAGAAGGAAAAAGAAGAAGAAAAAGAAGGAAAAAGAAGAAGAAAAAGAAGAAGAAAAAAAAGAAGAAAAAAAAGAAGAAAAAAAAGGAAAAAGGAGAAGAAAAAGAAGGAAAAAGAAGAAAAAGAAGGAAAAAGAAGAAAAAGAAGGAAAAAGAAGAAGAAAAAGAAGAAGAAAAAGAAGAAGAAAAGGAAAAAGACAAAGAAGAAAAAAAAACCGGAACGTTGGGATTGTAAAAACCGAGCGAGTTTCACTTCTAGGCCACGAAGCCTATAACATTATATACTAGAGAGATTTAAATCGTGAACAGACGCCGACTAGAATTTATTCGCAGAAAGCAGCGACCATCCTGGTGCTGTCGACACTGACAGCTATCATTTGTGAAAAAATAAGAGTACACATATTAAATCTGATATTAAGATGGAAAGAGAGGAGAACTGTTCCTGTTTTGATCATGTCAAGACATTCAAATCGTGTTCAAATGAAACCGGACCTAATAACCAAATGAACATACTTGCGATGAGCTTGATTATGTCACTTCAAGTGTAAACAAACAGCCCATACTAACCGTCAAGTTTGCAAAATGTCATTATTCTCCGACTCATAGTTTCCTCATTGTCATAGTCTCCTCAGCAGACCGTTGAAAACATGACGGATGTGATACGGAATCGTCCAGAGTTGATTAGCGAAAGGTGATTCGGTTTCTAACAGTTGAAGGATGTTGACATTCATAGCAGAATACAGGAAGTGTATGGTGACAAAAGTGTGTCGAAGACAACAGTGAATAACTGGCCAACGATGTTTAAAGAAGGACGTGAATTCACGAAATATCTTCCAAGACCAGGTCAGGCGCATATTGTTGTGCCAGAAGATGCCATCGCCAAAATTGATGCAGCAATTCTGATGGACCGTTGCCGGAGCTTTCGTTTGCTAGCAGAGGAATTCGCTGTGTCGCTAGGGACAGTTCAAATGGTGGTTAGCAAGAAACTGAAGTTCCGGAAGGTTTTCACAATGTGCACCGATATAGTGGGTTCCATCCCACTGTAACATCCAAGGCAACGAGGAGGCAGATACACTGGCAAAAGAAGGTGCAAGACTACCACAACCAGATACTAGTGTGACCTACGAAGAGTCAAAAAGGCTTATTAGAGCTAGATACATGACCAAATGGGAAACAGAACATACCGGCTACACAAAAAACGATGCCTATTACCACTTGAACAGAAGAGAGCAGGTCGTGGTCTTCAGACTTCGCACTGGCCACAATAGACTGAGGTACCACCTATTCAATAAATTGAAGATAGGTGGCACTGACGAATGCTCGTGCGGTACCGGGAAAATGACCACTGAACATCTGCTGCAAAATTGCCCGACATACGAGAACCAGAGAAAGCAGATGTGGCCATCACCAGTGGCAACACTAGACAAGCTCTATGGCAGTGTCGACAGCCTCGGGATGACCGCTGCTTTTTTCGAAAAAATAAAGGTTGACGTCTGACAGCGTACGAAGAAGAAGAAGAAGGTCCGGTTTAATTTTACACGCCTCGTACATCATGGCACTTTTCAGGATAAAAGTCGGAAACTGCAAAGATAGATGTACATGCGAGTGTAAAAGAGCACACGACACTCAGCAATGACAATATTTCAAGACACAAATTACAGATTTTTTGATATAACAAGGTAGGTATCAGGTCGTACACTTAAATATGTCAAACACACGAGACAGATAAATAGCAGATTACCTCCGGTCATATTTCCTAAATAACATGGTACCAGATCTTAAGTTGAAATATATCAAACACCCGAGACAGATACACAAAACAGACCTGAGGGGTAAGGAGAGTGGGGGGTTGGGGGGGGGGGTGTGGGAAGAGAATGGTTAGCAAAAGACATGGATAGTGTTATGTAGTTAATTGAGAGTAGGGAATGGCTATATGTTGACAAGAAGAGGAGGGGTGATGACTGATGGTAAGGAGTTGAGGGCAAGGAATAATGGACTACATAAGACAATAGATGCTTTGTCGCAGACTTCCTGGCTAGAATTCAAATAAAATTCATATTGGAGCCAAATGGTCAGAATAATGATGATGGCGGACATAAACAATTTCTTGTTAAGAAAACATTTAATGAAAATATACAAAGTAAACAACTTGATTATCACCCGAGTGGTACCCAGATGGAAAAGAATAATCCAGCTGTAATCTCACAGTTAAATTGAAATGAGTGACTACAGAGGATTATGAATGGAGCTAGCAACCACATCATACAGATTCGCTGCTTTCATAGTCGCAATTGTAAATGCTAGGGGTACTGGTTTCTTGTACAAGCGCCATTTGAGGTGGTGGCCTTCAGCCTCGCTTCCAGCAAAATGGCGAACCATCTTTCATCGCGGTTTAAGATATGAACTATCATTTGCAGATGTTTTCATATTGTTGTTATAGTTGGTGTTGCTATATTCTGTTGATGTTGTTGTTTAGTTGCTGATGATGTTGTTTAGTTGCTGTAGTTATAGTTGCTGCTGCTGTTGTTTTTGTTTTAGTTGATGCTGCTGCTGTTATATTTACTGCTGGTGTTGTTATAGTTGCCGCTGCTGTTGTTTTTGTTTTAGTTGCTGTTGTGATAGTTACTGCTGCTGTTATTATAGTTGCCGCTGCTGTTGTTATAGTTGGTGTTGTTGTTGTTGTTTTAGTTGCTGCTGCTGTTGCTATATTTTGCTGCTGTTGTTATAGTTAATGCTTATGTTGTTACAGTTGCTTCTATTGTTATAGTTGCTGCTGCTGTTGTTGTTATAGTTAATGCTTATCTTGTTACAGTTGCTTCTATTGTTATAGTTGCTGCTGCTATTGTTGTTATAATTGCTGCTGTTGTCGCTTTATTCTGTTGCTGTTGTTGATTAGTTGTTGCTATTGTTGTTTAGTTCTTGCTGTTGTTATATAGATGCTGCTGATGATGTTATAATTACTGCTGTTGTTATAGTTATTGCTGCTGTTGTTATATAGTTGCTGCTGTTGTTATAATTAATGTTGTTATAGTAATGCTGCTGTTGTTACAATTGCTGCTGATGTTATAGTTGCTGCTGCTGTTGTTATATAGTTGCTGCTGCTGCTGCTGCTGTTATAGTCTATAGTATTTTTATAGTCCATGTTCTTATAGCTGATCTTGTTATAGTTGGTGTTGTTGTTATAGTTTCTGTTGTTCGATTCGAATCTATTCGTGCTGAATTCATTTAACTTTTGACCTTGTTTCATTGGTACCTGGTTACAGTGATTCTTCCTACATCCAGAGATGTAGTTGAAAAAGTGAGCGTGGTTTTTCTGGCTTACCACTATGGCGATTACTTTGTTGACACTAATTTCGTGGGCTAGACTACTGTGACATAACCTATTTTCAGAAACACGAACATGGGGACTTATGATGGGATAGGGGTGTGTTGATATGGGTGTCTTGATCAGTATGTTTCACCTTCTCCTTATTACTCTCCACTTTCCCCTTGATCAGTATGTTCCCCTGTTTCTGATTACTCTTCGCTTCAACCTAGATCAGTCTCACCTGCCTGTAATTACTCTCCTCTTTCACCTTGATCAGTATGTTTCACCTGCCCCTGATTTCTCTTCACTTCCCCCTGGATCAGTATGTTTCACCTGCCCCTGATTTCTCTTCACATCCCCCTGATTTCTCTTCACTTCCCCATAGATCAGTATGTTTCACCTGCCCCTGATTTCTCTTCACTTCCCCCTAGATCAGTATGTTTCACCTGCCCCTGATTTCTCTTCACTTCCCCATAGATCAGTATGTTTCACCTGCCCCTGATTTCTCTTCACTTCCCCCTAGTTCAGTATGTTTCACCTGCCCCTGATTTCTCTTCACTTTCCCCTGGATCAGTATGTTTCGCCTGCCCCTTTCTCTTCACTTCCCCCTGGATCAGTATGTTTCACCTGCCTCCGATTTCCCTTCACTACCACCTTGGTCAGTACGTCTCATCTGCTTCTGATTGCTCTTGATTCCCTATTTTCATAACATCAATTAAGAGGCAAACAAATATGCACAAACAATTTTCATGAGACCAGTAGCACCTAGTCCATCATGACTGACTATATGATGATGCGACTATGGAGTTCTTGCAACAGTTATTGATTTTTAGTTTTCCTTTTCCTTGTTACCTGGTTCTTTTTCCTCACTTCCCTGTGTTGCTATTTTCGGCCAGTCTAATGTGGTTCTTCAGGTTGCATGTCCATTTGGATCGGTCTGTAGCTTGTCTTCCCAATATTTGAGATCAATATCCAGTGCCTTCGTGTCCCGATTACACGCGTCTTTGAACCACAGCTGTGATCGGCCAACAGTTCTTTATATACACGCCAGTTGTCCACAGAGAATATGTTTATGGTTGCAATCGTCTTCCATGTATCGAACACGACCAAGCGATCTTAGTCCTCGATGCCTAAGTAGAGCACACATATTTGTGCGACAGGTGTAAGAACGCACCTCTTGCGTTAGTCACCTTGTCTCTCCACGAATCGCAAAGGATGGACCCCAGGCGCCGTAGGTGAAAGGTGTTGAACATTCGCTCTTATTTGCCATAGGTTGCTCACGTCTCGCTAACATATATGAGCGTAGTGACGACACATGCAATGTAGACCATTCCTTTGGCTACAGCTGTAACTAGCAATCAAATCAGCAAGACTATGACAAAGGAATCAGCGCTAGAAAAAAAAAACAGTACTATCAACATAAAGTATCATTACGACGATTATTCCTATTGCTGTGGTTGGCTGGAAGAATTATGGAGGCGAGGAATAAAGACATCTTACTCATGCAGGGACTACGCAGTGTGCTGGCTAATTTTATTTTTACTTCTGATAGAAAAACCTTATTCTTTGCGTTCAGTATGTTTGGCAGTAGGCATTCCCGTATAATGTGTTCATGATTCTGGCTAACTGTTCCACATGGACATTCATCGGTGTGTGAGATCTGATAGTCGGTATAGATGTTCTACTGGTCTGCAGTGACCAGTTTTCAGGCGAAATAAGGTAGTTTGTTGGTTTCTTTTGAGTTGGTGAATTAGGCCTGGTCTACTGGTTTATATTCATGTCCTCTTTCCATTGGTGTATATACTGGTTTATATTCATGTCATCTCTCTATTGGTGTATATACTGGTTTATATTCATGTCATCTCTCCATTGGTGTATATACTGGTTTATATTCATGTCATCTCTCTATTGGTGTATATACTGGTTTATATTCATGTCATCTCTCCATTGGTGAATATACTGGTTTATATTCATGTCATCTCTCCATTGGTGTATATACTGGTTTATATTCATGTCATCTCTCCATTGGTGTATATACTGGTTTATATTCATGTCATCTCTCCATTGGTGTATATACTGGTTTATATTCATGTTCTCTCTCCATTGGTGTATATACTGGTTTATATTCATGTCATCTCTCCATTGGTGTATATACTGGTTTATATTCATGTTCTCTCTCCATTGGTGTATATACTGGTTTATTGTGATGCTCTTAGTGTCTCTGTATGGAACTCGATGATTACATTGTGCCTTTTTACTGTCATCTTTAGAAGAAGAGATACCCTAATCTTTGACAAGGTTTTCAACCTCGGCATTTTATTGGTCAATTGACAGTTTTCTAAGCGCTTGACCACATGCTCTTTAATGTGGCTATTAAGTGACAGTTCAGCTCTAAACACATTTACCACAAGACAACCGTGGACAGAAAAAGTCAACAATTTACCGTTCAGTTTCCATAGACATTTCCCAGCAGACAGACGTGGATAGAAAAAGTCAACAATTTATCGTTCAGTTTTCATAGACATTTCCCAGCAGACAGACGTGGATAGAAAAGATCAACAATTTACCGTTCAGTTTCCATAGACTTTCCCCAGCAGACAGACGTCGATAGAAAAGATCAACAATTTACCGTTCAGTTTCCATAGACTTTCCCCAGCAGACAGACGTCGATAGAAAAGATCAACAATTTACCGTTCAGTTTCCATAGACTTTCCCCAGCAGACAGACGTCGATAGAAAAGATCAACAATTTACCGTTCAGTTTCCATAGACTTTCCCCAGCAGACAGACGTCGATAGAAAAGATCAACAATTTACCGTTCAGTTTCCATAGACTTTTCCCAGCAGACAGACGTTGATAGAAAAGGTCAACAATTTACCGTTCAGTTTCCATAGACTTTTCCCAGCAGACAGACGTTGATAGAAAAGGTCAACAATTTACCGTTCAGTTTCCATAGACTTTTCCCAGCAGACAGACGTTGATAGAAAAGGTCAACAATTTACCGTTCAGTTTCCATAGACTTTCCCCAGCAGACAGACGTCGATAGAAAAAGTCAACAATTTACCGATCAGTTTCCATAGACTTTCCCCAGCAGACAGACGTCGATAGAAAAAGTCAACAATGTATGTCTAAGGAAGAACGACAATACTCACCTCTCCACCATCCAGAACACGGCCGCTGACCTTGTCCACTGAACTTCGTCGTCGAATGTGGAGGCAATGTTTATCATGGGTAAGAAGATCACACACATTCGTGTTAGAATTCTCTTGGAAGATGGCGCTTCTAAACGAAGATATGGCATCCGGTTCTGACAGAACAATTATGGGAATGCGAGGCGTGCCAGCGGTGATGCATTCCTTCAAAGATGTGTGGATACCAGTACAGAGTAACGACGCACATGTTTGATTCTTTGCATGAGCAGGACTCAAAGTTATCTCTACATGTTTGCCTGGTCTTTTCGTTGTCGATGAGGAAGCAGATACAGAATGGGTAGAAATTGCTATGCTGGACCCCGCTTGACGAAAAACTGGTCTGACATGAGTCTGGATGTTGCATGTCTTCTTCTTACAGAGTTTCTTTGTTTTGCCGGACTTACTTTTGCCATTGAGGGCTAGTTTAGGAAGACTTAGCGATCTTTTCCGTCTAAATTTTCGTTTTCGTTGTGTTGGAGACAAGGAAGATAATTCGATGTGTTCATACTGACCTAGTTTAGGGTCGCTAGCTGAGCTATCACGATTAGACCAAGTAAACGAAATATGTCTCCCGGAACTGGCATTCCAGTACTCATCTGAAGACTGCAGTCCATTTTGGTCAGTTGAGTGGTTTTTAACAACTTTTCCATTCGTCTCAGGTGAACCCGAGGGGATGTGACTTAAATATGTGTTCGTACCGATAAGCCTATCAGCATGCCCTACAGAACTACCGTCCCCCAGTACAGCTGGATCAGGGTGTTTTTGACTAGCGACGTGTACAGATGGTTCGAGCAAAGTGAGGCAAGGATCGCTGGTGATTCTAGATTTATTTGAAGCAGACGTCGTGGAGCATATACTTGGCTTTCGTTGCAGATTGGCTACTTTGTTTTCATCAATACCTTCAAGAACTACTGAGTGATTTGGGTCCAGAGCAGACCAATCCGTTGCAGAAGCAAAAATGTGAGAACTGTCCTCTTTACTATGTTTATTGTCACGTATTTGTAGATTGGGACACGAATGTATAAATGATGTTTTTCTTAATGCAAAGACGCCATCAGAATTACTATCTACCTGCCCTGTCGAAGGCCAGTGGTATGTGTTTTGATCTGCGCCCTGCATGTCGTTGCGACAGAAGTCTGTAAGTGTCGCATCTGTCAACACCGCGGAACAAAGTGGTTGTCTAATATTTGCATATTCGTGGCCGTAGCCGGAAGAACTAGGATGGAATGGGACAGATAGTTCTGAAACAGCATAACTTGTCAATCTCTGGACATGTCCGTGGCCCGTATATATCTTAGGCAACACTTCAGAGTCAGGCGAAGACATGGCACCACTCTGGATTCCTTCATCAGTTAACGTATCTTGGTTACCATTACTACTTTTTACCGATGATATAACTCTATCGGAAGTCTGACATTCGTAAAGAGTCGTCCCATCTAACTGTGGGCGCCTCCCGTCATTTCCCTCGATCAACTGCTCGTCTTCAAAGACTTCCTTCGATGTCCCCCCAACTACCACAGACAGCAAGTCTTCTTCAAGCTGTGACAACTCAATCATGTCACAGTGACTGGAGGCTGGTTTCAAGCTGTGACAACTCAATCATGTCACAGTGACTGGAGGCTGGTTTCAAGCTGTGACAACTCAATCATGTCACAGTGACTGGAGACTGGTTTCAAGCTGTGACAACTCAATCATGTCACAGTGACTGGAGGCTGGTTTCATCTCTATCGTACCTTACACATACTGCACGAAGAGGTTCAAATACAGCCGAGTAATGATTACAGCCAGGCATTGGAGTATCCATGATGGCGCATGTCAATACAGGAGTTTGTCGTTCTTGTGCAATGAAGATTATAAGCTTAAACCTACTTATATTTTGTTACGCAAGCTGCCATAAGATTATTACACAAGCTCTCGCAGTATTGTTACAATCTTACATTCTGTTACACGAGCCATCATAGTGTTGTTACAGCAGTGAATTTTCTTACACAAGATATGACAATATTTATTGTTACAATGTGTTGCACAAGATATCATAATTTTGTTACAATCTCACATTTTGTTAAATGAACTATCACAATGTAGTTACAATCTTGATTACATTTTGCTACTCCAGCTATCACAATATTGTTACAATTTCACATTTTGCTAATCCAGCTATCACAATATTGTTACAATTTCACATTTTGCTAATCCAGTTAACACAATATTGTTACAATTTCACATTTTGCTGCTCGACCCATCAAAATATTATTGTAACCTCACATTTTGCTGCTTCAGCTATCACATTTTACAATCTCACATTTTCTGAAACGAACTATTACAATACTGTTACGACCTCCATCACAAACCTGTCACACGAGCTATCACTGTATAAGTACATACTCCTGCATACTTCCTCTGCATTGTTAGAATACACAACAGTATAATGGTCCATTAGCCTACATAGCGGTGAAATGATATCTTTGATCTGACGTCAACGAGGATACCAACCATATTGTTATGTATTTGATCTCTTGTGAAATCACAATAAAAACAACTGATGCAGGCTGTTAATTATGTACTGATCGATAACCGAACATAGTATGTTACAGGGGCCCAAATGGGGAGTTAAGAGAAGCGACACTATAACCTGTCATGCTTGTCGTAAGAGAGACTAGCGACGTTTTAACATGGGTACCATATTTAATCCTGTTGAAACTTTATAGTACAAGAATAAGATAATAAAACCTATACACCTCAAGACAGAAGAGACGATATGTGTTAGCGACATCGTTAATGTGCGCTCTAAATTATGCTCACCCACATAAATGGTAGTTATGTACGATTAGCTGATGCCCCAAATAACGTTTTGTTTTTTTTTAAATGGGCAAAAACCAGCCTACGGTTGCTGCGTCATATCATGTTTGACTGCTATTATAGCTACTATTTTCGGGCCAAACACGATTTTACGGACCAAGCGACGGTTTAAAGTGTCTATAAAATGACTTGACAACGCCTTCAGAAATACACGAAACTTGTTCACCTGAGAACAACAATAACACGGCTGGTTTTAAACTTCCCTTCATCTTTATAAACGGGAGATCACATTTGCTGAGTAACTGACTGAAAATATCCGCTTGGAGTAGTCACAACAACAATGTGTTACACCTGTTATTACTGCCCGCATAAATTCATTAGTGTTAAATATTGGATAGAAGCAAGCTCGACTAACAGTTTATGTTTACATGGGAGGAGTCGCTGAGGTATACCGACGGGTCCACCTGAATACTGGGTTTGACTGCAGTCGCTCGTCAAATATTGCAATTGTTGACATTATCCTTCAGTAAAGCTAAAACAGCAGTTCAGGATGACATCATTTTATCTACGTTCTAACTGAAGTAAGAAAAGCATCGATGTCTCCAGATACAATATTGTTAAATGACACAAACATATCACAAACACGTCATATTAAGTCTAGTTAATACCTAACATGACACAAACATATCACAAACACGTCATATTAAGTCTAGTTAATACCTAACATGACACAAACATATCACAAACACGTCATATTAAGTCTAGTTAATACCTAACATGACACAAACATATCACAAACACGTCATATTAAGTCTAGTTAATACCTAACATGACACAAACATATCACAAACACGTCACATTAAGTCTAGTTAATACCTAACATGACACAAACATATCACAAACACGTCACATTAAGTCTAGTTAATACCTAACATGACACAAACATATCACAAACACGTCATATTAAGTCTAGTTAATACCTAACATGACACAAACATATCACAAACACGTCATATTAAGTCTAGTTAATACCTAACATGACACAAACATATCACAAACACGTCATATTAAGTCTAGTTAATACCTAACATGACACAAACATATCACAAACACGTCATATTAAGTCTAGTTAATACCTAACATGACACAAACATATCACAAACACGTCATATTAAGTCTAGTTAATACCTAACATGACACAACCATATCACAAACACGTCATATTAAGTCTAGTTATTACCTAACACGACACAAACACATCATATTAAGACTAGTTATTACCTAAAATGACAACCCGTATCACAAACACGTCATATTAAGACTAGTTACTACCTAAAATGACAACCCGTATCACAAACACGTCATATTAAGACTAGTTATTACCTAAAATGACACAACTATATCACAAACGCATCATAGTAGGACTATTCCCTAAAATGTAACGAGAAGACGCAACAATTTTGTATAATGACAAATGTTGATCAACCATCAAGGCAATAGAGAGTCCGTCGCTCCTGTTTTTAGATGACAAAGACACTAGGAAATCGATCAGAGAATTAAGACACCCATTCATAAGTAACATTAATTATCCAGTATTTGAATAAATGAAGAAAGGCAGATGAATACCATCAAGACGAGGCAATGGAATAATGAATGCACTTTGTGTAATTGTAACAGTCCAGCTTCACACAACAACTGCCAATAAACCAGCAACTGGAAGCACTTTACAACTTCATGACAGAGATGTCGCTGCGGTGCCGGCCGACAGTTCTGCCCAACCTCTCGCTCTGTAGATGAGGCACGTCTGCTCGGGTGCTCACACCTGGACCCGCCTCTATCGTGTCAGTGTCTGGTATCTTTGTTGCGCTGATCAATGAGTTCAATGGTGGCAAAAGTATCCAGTTCTCACCATATAAATCTCACGTGTCTCATAGTTGACGCAAGATATTATCGTTCGATTGCACTTAATCATTTAGAAGATCCATTATGTTCAGCTTCCAGTCTTTGAAATGCCCATAACATGCATTATATTCTAGCATTCAAATATGGTGGATGATAATTTAAGATTTAAAATTATCTTTATTTATCAGTTATCGACACGTGTTAGTCCAGTTGTAAATGGGTACCTGGCTTACTCCTAGACTAGGAAAAGCAGGTTAGGAAGTGACGTCACCTCAAAAGCTGAAACCTAGTACAATGAAACTTCATCGCAGACAGCAGTGGATGTTATGGGAATACCTTTTTGTAGATCTGAGTTTCCTGAAGAGTAAAGAATAGGCCCACTCTGATATCAAGACGCTGAGCAGTGAATGAGCTGCAGCAGGTCAGCATCCCATATCTGACTGCTAGCGTCAAGGTCAGTGAACCCTTCTACACATCCACGCGGTGATCCTGGATAACATGCTGTGAACATGACAGCTTGGCTAAGGAGAAGGGATCGAAGAGGGAAGGCTAACACGGTACTCAAAAAATGCCAGCTGCGGAAGACGGATGTGTCGGACCACAAGGTGTAAATAATAATAGATGTCTGTCGTTGTCGATGAGGACCGCCGACATCATCCTTGTCACAGATTCCCCTGTTGGGTGTGGGTGCGCATGTGGCTGAACAGGCCAATGAGGGCACGAAAATATCTGCTGCATGTCGGGCACACGAGGTTTGTAGAAGGTGATGGTGTTCCCGTTGTTCGGGATTTCCGGGTCACGAGTCTGCTCTGGGCTTTCACAACACGGTCGTCTTCGCTGGTAGCTTCGATCAGCACACTACATCCCTTCTAACTCAGACCTACATCTGTTGCGTGTGCTGAAAATACACTTAACCGTGGAGGCATCGGAACTCACAAGTAAACAATCAACTCGAAAGACCAGAGGAAAGAGAGGTGGAAGAAGAATACATAAACAAATGCAATCAGAAACAGATACCTCAAAGCTCCACCCCAGCGATAAAAGAGAAGGGAAGGGCTACCGAAAAAATGAGGCACACGCTGACATAATACTGTCTGCATTCGAACCCTTCACTGGAAGTCTTGACAATGTCTTGCCTTTAGAACATGAGTCCATCACCCTACAGATCACACCCTGACTAGCAAGGTGAAAATATTGCAATCAAACTGTGAACTAGCGACACAACACATTCTATTCTCCGGAATACATCCTGATACTTGCAGAGCCTTGTTCATGAATTGATTGTGGGAGACTGAGCACGAAGAAGCAGAAGAAGAAGATGGACCACTCTACCCTATTCAGCAAGTGGTACAAACAAGGCGACTGCGCAGGGTATTGCATAAGTTTGGCAACCTCGTTATGATCTGCAAAAAAGCCAAAGAAAGAACATCTGCAAGAGCAGACATTTGCTTTGGTGGCGACTTCCTGCACAGAATGGGAGAACTGTAGTGGTGGACACATACTCCTACTTGAACGATGTTATCTTTGATTATACAGAACATCACTACACTCAGGGAAGACACAATACTCATTTCCTTGAGTGAAACACTGGATTAGGATGATAGAGAAGGTAAAATCACAAATTCAAACTTTCTTCATTCGACTAACGCTACTTCCGTTGGAGAGTAATGGAAACTTGATGTCACACTGCTACTGATCACAATCAATAAATCGCCACAAGCATTACTATCCCACTACTATCCCCCTACCCGTGTCAATTCAATAGGAGCATAAGGGCACCACTGCATTTTACTTCCATACAGATGTCAGTGTTCGAGCATTAAATACTATTGCAGTGATTGTTTCATGCTGAGTGATGCTATATCATGATGGGGGATGTTAGTTTCATGATGGGGATGTCAGTTTCATAATTGGGATGTTAGTTTCATGATGTGTGATGTTAGTTTCATGATGGGCGATGCCAGTTTCATGATGGGTGATGTTAGTTTCATGATGGGCGAAGCCAGTTTCATGATCGACTCAGGTAGACAGTTCCAGATAACTTCTTTTATTGACCATAATTGCCTCCATAACACATCTCTTCTCAACCAAATGATTATTGTTTCCCACTACCAGAAAACGTCAGTCAAACAAAAGCATAAAACGCTTCCATTGCATTTTGGTTGCGTTGACCTCTGAGAGCGCCCTAGCTAGCATAGGTACATACAGATGCGCGTACCAACCCACCCAAGCACTGGTTAATCACTGATATCACCTAAACGGCTGAGGCCCGGGGTGGAAAAGGGCGTGCCTGCGCCAGTAGAATACTGAGAGGTAAACACTTTACAAGACTAACGTTTGGTCAGGCAAAATATACTGATCAGACATGTTAGTCAGGGTCAGGTAAAATATACTGGCCAAGACACTCACCTCGGCTTCCTAGCAGCCCTCCCTGGAAACGGTTTTCATGACAGCCTGGCTAACGGGGTGAGGGATCGACCTGATTTCTCCAGTAGTGAGTGACACGCACATGAAGCCAAGCATAGGACAACCGACTGGAGTACTCTAGTCCACCTTCATCAGCACGCTCGGGATGTTAGGAAAGCTACTGCAACCAGCCACTTAACGTACTTTTCAGGACGCACAAAAGAGTAACCTACTCATTGTGGACATTCGCAATCAACAACAACACCAACAAAAACAAACTAGATAATGTTTAAGAGCTGTCAGAAAAAAAAATAATTCAACCAAGAATTTGTAAATACTGATCTGATCTTCTTTTATAAAATTTAAATAATGACATAAATATGTAGTTGGTGGTTTCGCGTGGGCTAAACAATTAAAAAATCAACCTACGTAACGACCGAAAAGTCTTCGTCAGGGAATATGGACAATCCTAACTAATCTAAACTATTGAGATGGTAACGGATAACAGTTAAGATACCAGTCACTTAACCTGCACCGATTGGTTGGCGTTCATTTTTTCACATGTAAATGATATTTTGAAGTTCAACAACGACCATCTTTTGGATGAAGACACTGCACTCGATGAACCAGCAATGCACATATTACAGGGTTTTGAAATAATTGGCGGGTTCTGCAGAACCGAGCACGCAGCAAGAGTGTGTTCAATCAGAAGCTACAGGAACCATCAGTATCTGCGCTCTTCGATTTCTATGGGTCTGCTCGGAGTGCAATAATGTCGATTCGTATTAACAGAATATAACGTTTTTAATTCACTTCTGACAGATACAAGAATTACCCAGTGAACATTATCGTTTATTAATCGCGCAATCATGGCTCTGTTTTGGTACTCTCATGTGCCCTCGACCAAGTCCGGGAGTACCAGGGAGTACAAGTTGTAACAACGGGCGACGTTTAATCACAGAATCTGGCTGATAACACGGGCTGCATGTGGAGGGTGAGGTGAGTACCTTTACTCCTCTGACTGTACCCGGTACAGAATCTGATATGTTGTTTTATATTGCGAGGGAGAACAAGCGAGTAAACAGGTCGTAAATGGCTATTTTTTTGTTCAAATCGAACTAAGAGATACATATTTCTAATGCGTAAATCAGTTACGTGTTACAACTGTCTCCCACCGGCCGGCTGAAGACGTGAGAGGGGGGCGTTCTACCTGGCTTCGGCAGATAGCAGCCTCTCCTTCAGCACTGGACCAGGTTTGGCTACAAGCCGCAGTAGCTGGGTATTGTAGTGATGGACCGACGCAACGGGCATTAGATGCCTTGGCGAACATTATTATTATTATCATTATTATTATGGCCTTTCGCGTCTTGACAGACGGCCAGTAAGTTGGTCTGTTGTAGAGATGGGAGTGGCTGCATCTGTATTGGGGGGACATCGACTTTCGTGGCTGATTCTCGATTCACAGGGACAACAGCAGTGTAAACAGAAAAAGTTCGATTGATGGGGTGTAGGCTCCTTTCATTTGAGTCGCTTGTCTTCCATCTTTGTCAACAGAACTAGCTCTGATGCAACGATGCCCGTTCTCAAGGTCGCTCTCCATGTAGCACTATCCTCTGCAGTCTCTTCCCAGATATTTAGATTGATCGCAAAATCGTTCATGGATCTTTTGCAAATATCCTTGTATTTTAATTTAGGCCTTTCTTGTGATTTGGTATCCGATATGAGTTCACGCAGGAGTAACTGCTTGGAAATGTGGGTATTTTACATTTGTTTCTCGTGACCCAATCATCTCAGTCTCTTGTTACTCAGAGTCGAGAAGAGGGAAGGTATTTCCGAATGTCCTGCCACTTTATGTTCATTGTACTGAGAAGGGAAAACAAGACGAAAAAAACAACTTGTAAAAGTTGATTAAGGTTGAGTTCAATCAAAATTTAAAAATGGGTATGGTCAGATACCGCACCGAGACGAGAACACAAACAAAACATACGTTACGACCAATAGGCCTTCATCAGGGACAGCAAATAATGAACTAACAAATTAACATATAAGAAAAAATGGTCAACTCATCTGTTTCTGATAGTCGACCCAGTCTGTCTAAGCGACCGGTTGGGCCACATGCTTGATTGAAACTGAATTGGAGCGATCAAACACAAAGTGGCCAGGAGAGCGTAAGCAATTTGGAGGAATGCGCCGGATAAGCCAATGGTGGCCAAATAGTGGTCCAGGTGGAAGAACAAAGAAGGTAATATAGGCCGGGAGAGCGTGAGATTTGTGAGATTGATATAGGAGTGGGGCGGGGCGGGGCGTGGCGTGTGTGTTTTATTGAGAACTGATAGAAGAATGGGGGGGGGGGGAGCAAAGGAGAACAAATAGATGGGGGCCAGTGCGAGGGTTTAAGAAAAAGGATTGAAGATATTAATGCCCATTCTGGTGCCCATAGCTACACGCTGATCTGGTCGAAGAACTGACCATTGAACTCAAAAGGTATTGAGAGTAAGGACGAGTTCTGCCAGGCGGACGAT
The DNA here is from genome assembly GCA_036924085.1 of Ariolimax columbianus. Lineage (NCBI taxonomy): Eukaryota > Metazoa > Mollusca > Gastropoda > Stylommatophora > Arionidae > Ariolimax > Ariolimax columbianus. The sequence goes on from JAVGWX010000016.1 coordinate 50,216,012, forward strand.
GGTAGACGTAGAGATGAATGGGTTAACCCTTCGGTCAAGGAAGAAACGGGGAGCCAATAAGCCATCGGAGTGGGGGATGGAGGTGTACAGTGAACAGACATCAAATAGGAAGAGACGTTAGGTTCGGTCGGGGGAGAGGACAATGGTAGAGAAAGTGGTTAAGGCGTGGTTGGTATCCTTGAGAAATGTGGGAAGATTCTCCACCATAGGTTAGAAGATACTGTCCAGGAAGTCAGATATCAGTTCGGTGGGACAGGAACAGGCAAAGACAGTAGGGCGACCTGAGTTGTCTGGCTTATGAATCTTAGGCAGCATGTAGAAAGAAGGCTTACCCAGACAACTGTCAAAGATACGGAGGTTCGTAGCGCTCTTCGGAAGGAGATGTCGTTTGGTCATATCAAGGATGGTGGTGGAGACGACCTTGTTGAAGCGAACAGTGGCATCATCGGCGCGCGGTTTATAGAAAGAAGGATCAGATAGTTGAAGACTGCCCTCCTGAACATATAAATCCTTGCGCCAAACCACCACTGCTCCCCTCTTATCAGCAGGTTTAATCACAAGATCCCTACGTCGACTAAGGCTAGCCAGAGCACGAGCCTCGGTATGAGAAATGTTCGAATATCGCAGGCGCCGAGGGCAGATGGCCTTGATATCGCGAAGAGTAGTTTTAATATAGAGTTCTAAGGCACGGGATCGGCCAGGAGGAGGCGTCCAGCCAGATTTACGATGGGAATAACTGGAGAAAGGGTCACCGGGATCAGGAGAAAGGGTCATCAGTAACTGGAGAAAGGGTCATCAGTAACTGGAGAAAGGATCATCGGGGTCAGGAAAAGGGTCATCAGTAACTGGAGAAAGGGTCATCGGGGTCAGGAAAAGGGGCATCAGTAACTGGAGAAAGGGTCATCGGGGTCAGGAAAAGGGTCATCAGTAACTGGAGAAAGGGTCATCGGGGTCATCAGTAACTGGAGAAAGGGTCATCGGGGTCAGGAAAAGAGCTAGAGTTTGGATTGGTTTGGTGCCATTGTCGAAGGCGTAGGCGGTGATGATAGGCATGCACATCCTTGAGAACAGAGTATTGGTCAATGGAGGGCTGGAGAGGGACAAAGTTAAGGCCTTTGCTGAGAACTGATATTTCACTCTCAGTCAGAGGAAGATCAGAGGAGATACAGACAACTTGATGGCGAGAATCAGTGGACGAGGAGGAAGTATGAGGGGTAGGAGGACGGAGACGAGTAAGCTTGTCCTTCTTGCGAGCAGACAAGAAGTCGTATAACTGACGATTGAGAGTATGAATAATGTAGCGGCTGACAGCATAGGAAAAGTAGTCCTGGGTGGAGAGAGCTAGCAAACAGTGCAGTAGATGAGATTGGGAGGAATGAAGATCATGGAGCAGTCTATCGTAGCTGGATGCAATACAGCGCATGCGCAGGAAACCACACTTCCTATCCGCACGGTCAAGATGGCGGAGCTCACGTTGGCTTAGAGAACCAGCCGCGAGGTGAAACTTGGAAGTGAATCCGCGAGGAAGAACGTTATAGCGAAGACAATTGCGAATGAAATTGAGGTGGCAAGTAAATCGGGTAATCTTGAGAGTAACAAGATCGAAGTCAGTAGCAATACGGGAGAGGTCAGAAGGGAGAAGGCCGAAAGCCGTAATGATGAAAGAACGGAAGAAGTTGGTCATGAATTTGGAGGAAGGCATGGCAATGATATAGTGAATATGGAAGGTAAGACGACACGAGATAACAAATTGTAGCAGAAATGGTGGTACAAATAAATATAAAATTAAAATAAGGCATCGCATATGAAAACTGTTTAACTTCTTTTCGTGTCTTGAATGTGTTGTCCGTATTTCAGCTCCGTATAACAGTGTACCAGGCACGCATGCTTGATAAATCGTGATCTTTGTATTTTGCGTCAGCTTTTCTGTTGTTCCATGCCCTTTCTTTCAGCCTGCCGAAAGTTATTGCTGCTTTGCCCTATGCGTATATTGATTTTTTCAACGAGTTATAGTGTTGCTGTTACTGGGGAGCCCAAATATTTGAACACTTGAACTTCATCGAGCGGATCTTCATTTAGCGTAATTATTTTTACTGGTGCGGTTCCAACTTATTTTAGGACAACCATTTTTTCCACGTGAGTGAAAATATGTCGCAGGCATCAGCCAGACAATTGATTAATGATTGTAGGGTGTCCTCATCGTGCTCCACCAGGGCTGCATCATCAGCAAACAAAAGTTCTCTGGTGAGATTATCCCTTGTTTTGGACTTAGCCCTGAGCCTTGCCAGATTGAACATCGACCCATCAAATCTATAGCGGACAAAGACGTCACCAATCTCCCGTCTGAAAGCACAGTTCACCAAGACTGCGTAGAAAATTCCGAATAGGGTAGGTGCAAGAAAGCAACCCTGTTTCACTCCGCTTCTTATTTCAAAACTGCCAGATGTATTTCCATCAAACTGAATGGTAGCCTCCATGTCTTCGAGGAAGGAGCCAACTAGTTTGAGCAATGTTAATGGACAGCCAATAATTTCTAGACCCTTATATAGGGCTGGTCTACTCCCGCTGTCAAAAGCCTTTGCCAGATCGACGAACTCAATGAACAGGGGCTTATTTTGCTCTCTGCATTTTTCCTGCAGCTGTCTCAGTGTAAAGATCATGTCTGTGGTGGCGCGCCCCGCTCTGGGCCAACTATGAGACTTGGACAACACGCCATCAGCAAGCTTCTGAAGTCTACTTAGAATGACACGAGCGAATGCTTTTCCTTTTAAGCTCATCAGGGATATTCCCTTAATGTTGTCACAGTCGCCTTTGTCTTCTTTGTTTTTGTAGAGTGGGACTATCCTTGCATCTTGCCTGTACCATGATGACACAAGCACATAGACCAGAAGAGGTACTCTGCTCCAACACACGGATTTTCTTCACGTGTGCCTGTTAACGCTGGAGAGTAGGTACTGACTATGTTTATTTTTCCTGCGGTCGTGTGAAGACAGAGACATTAGCCTCCCCGATTCACCTGCCTGTGTACTGATGCAGTACAAAAGTTTGTTTTGTATGGCAAAACCGACGAACGTATTCTGGGTTTCTCTGCATCAAGGACCTGCCAGAAGAAGGCGTAATGTTTGTCTTTATTGTACCACTGCCTTCAAGTCCAGTTTCCTATAGGTGTCAACGCCCAGTCTTCCTAGCTCAAAGTCTATGGTGGTTGTTTTTCTTGTGAATATGTTTTTAGAGTCGCTTTGTGCATGTCAGTTCCAGGACACATGGTCCTAACGTTCCAAGTTTTAAGATGCATTTTCGCCTTTCGAATTGTGTTCGCTCTGTACACAAAGTTAAGGTGTCATTTCCCACTATATTGTGACCTAGCTTGCCTGGGCAGCGAGAAATCTATAAAAATATGGACATCCCAAATCCCAAAGACAACATCAACCTCCTGAAAAGGAGAGACCAAAGCACTATTCTCCGACTTCGCACTCAACACATACAACTTAACAACCACTTGAACAGAATCCAACCAGAACATGCTCCAGAGTGCCGGCTGTGCATACATCCTTATGAAACTGTTAAACACAATATTTTTGAATGTCCGGCCCTTGCCGGTGTTAGGAAAGAGATTTTTCCTCTGAGGCCAGACAAATGGAACACTTTGCACGAAACTAAATAGCTGAGACACTGTTGCAGATACCAATATATGGCATTGGGCCAAAGGGCAGGAGCTCATAGGCCGCTGGATCAATAGCCAACCCAAACCAACATGGAGAAAGTGCCTTGTCCATTTTGCACTCCACCTCTCGTCCCAGCTGATGACATCCAAGCGAAGGACAGAGATACGCTTGGAAACAACAGGTTTGCAGGGGATGCCAGAAGATTACTATAACGCGTCGTCTCCTGCATTAGGGTCTCTCCCTCCTGATTTTCGGTCGAGGTTTACTCCCCTATCATTGCGTATTCCCATGCTAACCCACGAGGCAGTGGGGACTTTCTGTCCGGGTTTTCTCCCTTAGCTTTATACACTCGATGCTATCCCACAAGGGAATGGGTGGAGCACAGCTACCAGTCCATTCGTCCAGGTATCACTGGACTCTAGCGTACTTGTTATTTCAGCCTTTAACTGATTAGCATGAATGTACCATGGCTGTACTTGAAAGGGACGTCACTGGTCAAAGGTCAACACGCTTGCCAAATTGTTCAGTCTCAGATAGCCCGATGACGTCATACTTTATCATTCCCAAATTGGTAAAGAAATGGTTCAGCTTATGTATTCCAAAACCACGTTGAAGATTGCAAAGAATGATCTGGAATGTAGGCATGGAGACCATGATCGAAGGTGTCGAGATGGAAATGAAAAAAAGGAAATGAGCTACAGCCATCTTGTTAGCTGTTTAGAGAGAACTGTCGTTATTTGGATCGTGTAGCGTGAATACTACTGAAATAGAACATGTTGAATTTGGCTAAAATTTGCGATAACGTCGATTTACTCCGTGCGTCTCGCCAGTCCTAGGGGAGGTGCTACATAAACACACTTAATGTGTGAATGCGTGGAATGCATTGCCACCGGTATTAGTGGAGGCAGGGAACAATTAATGCATTTCAGAATAGATTGGATGCGCACAGCTTTTAGAGTAAGGTAATATAAATGAAACTGGTTGTATACAGACTGCAGAGCATTCTAAATAAGTACAAAGACGTTGTTGAGAGCGAGGTGGTTAGTGTACTGGCATTTCAGTCGGACGATAGTGGTTCGATCCCCAGTTGATGCCGGATTTTCTTTCTTCGAATGTAAACCGGCTCCTGGGGCTGACTTAGCCACAGAAATTGGGAACTAGAAAAATCTGGGAAGTAAAAATCTGTGCTGTGGGTCACAAAATAATATGGGCCCAACACCATATTTCCTTTACGACAAATGGCGGGACGGGATCTTTACTTACTTTCTTCTTTTTCTTCTTCTTCGTTCATCCTCAGATCAATGTTCCGGTTTCTCTTACAAAGGACACCGTTGTTTGTAAGGCTGTTTCATCTCCATACAGCTTTTTGTCTCATATCTGTCTCACGAGGCCAGTATTGTTCTCTCTTTTTCTGCGTGAGCGTGCAGCTTTGCAGGATGTGTTCCATGGTCATGATATGCTCCCCACATGGGCACCTGTCATCTGTTCCACGGTCATGATATGCCCCCCACATGGGCACCTGTCATCTGTTACACGGTCATGATATGCTCCCCACATGGGCACCTGTCATCTGTTCCAATCCTCATTCTGTTGTAAAGATGACCCTTGAGTCTGTTATGCCCAGTTCTTAGTCTGAAGATGATGACTTGCTCTTCTCTAGATAAGTTATAGTAACTGTCTTCTTTTCGGAAGTCGGGGTGTTGATCAGTCCATTTTGCCCTGAGGTTGGCTTTAATTATGGCCTTGGCCTCATTATATGTGATACTGAGGTCTGTTTGTGGGGATGCTCTTCCACACTTTGCTAGTTGTCTGCAGCTTCATTGCCTTCAATATTCCAGTGGGATGGGATCCACTGTATTACCAACCTTTGGTGTTCTGCTGAGAGCTGTGTCAGGGAGAACATACATTGCTCGAGATCTTCATCTTTGTGATGTTTTAGCGCTGCTGGTACTGACGCGGCATCAGCCAGGAATACTATGTTTTCTTGGTGGATAACTTTATCTTAGATTACAAGCTCAGCTGCGGCCTTCAGTGCCTCTGCTTCTGCACGGAAATTATTGGAATATGTTCCCATTGTTAATACTCGAGTTTTTTCTTCTCCATTCCTTAGTCTGTAATAGACCCCTCCACCTCCATTGGATGTGGCTTTGTTAGATGAGTCATCTGTATATACGTGCTTTTCTTACTATACTTCACTGTATGTATGCGACAAACTATCTCAACGTAAAGAGGAAAGATTTTCTTAAGAATATGATTTGCAGGAAGCTGTTCTTTTGTCATACACTCCACAAGCACTGTCTACTTTTTCAGAGCTGCAGACATGCCTGAGTCATATATCATCTGCTATCATAAAATTGGATGCTGCTGTCAGCTAATGACACCTTTATAAATTCCCGATTACAATTTCCTTCGATCCATTCTTTGATTTACATGGATGAACAGAGTGACAAATGCAGAGCTGCACTCTTGCACGGGTCTCCCAAGCATGTACCCTCTGCTTGGGCAGAAAAGACTAAGATTGATTGGTCCTGTTCGTCACATGGAAGAGTGTCTCATTCACAAAGACATCATCTATGGATAGTTGGCGGATGGCCAAAGAACAGTCGGCCGACCACAGTTGAGGTTCAAAGATGTGTGTAAGCGTGACATGAAGGCCCTGGGCATGAATCTAACGTCCTGAAAAGACGAAGCTGCAGATCGATCTAAGTGGAGATGTACTCTGAATGGCCAGCTCACGCTTGGTGAAGAGAAGCTCTTGCAGCACTGAGAAGTGAAAAGACAACGCCGCATGGAGCAAGACAACAAAAGATAATTATATATTTGTTTTTGGTTTACCACTCCAAGTCATATCATCCTATACTCAGTCATGACTGAAAGGGGCTACTTCAACTTCCAGTTCACTTTGTGACTTATTCCTGACTTTTCCTCGTACCTTGGGCGTCGGAGTAGAAGAGTGCTTGTAGCACATGCTCGCAGTGGTATAAGAACCGTGGAAATCCTCAGTCCAGACATGCTCGCAGTGGTATAAGAACCGTGGAAATCCTCAGTCCAGACATGCTCGCAGTGGTATAAGAACCGTGGAAATCCTCAGTCCAGACATGCTCGCAGTGGTATAAGAACCGTGGAAATCCTCAGTCCAGACATGCTCGCAGTGGTATAAGAACCGTGGAAATCCTCAGTCCAGACATGCTCGCAGTGGTATAAGAACCGTGGAAATCCTCAGTCCAGACATGCTCGCAGTGGTATAAGAACCGTGGAAATCCTCAGTCCAGACATGCTCGCAGTGGTATAAGAACCGTGGAAATCCTCAGTCCAGACATGCTCGCAGTGGTATAAGAACCGTGGAAATCCTCAGTCCAGACATGCTCGCAGTGGTATAAGAACCGTGGAAATCCTCAGTCCAGACATGCTCGCAGTGGTATAAGAACCGTGGAAATCCTCAGTCCAGACATGCTCGCAGTGGTATAAGAACCGTGGAAATCCTCAGTCCAGACATGCTCGCAGTGGTATAAGAACCGTGGAAATCCTCAGTCCAGACATGCTCGCAGTGGTATAAGAACCGTGGAAATCCTCAGTCCAGACATGCTCGCAGTGGTATAAGAACCGTGGAAATCCTCAGTCCAGACATGCTCGCAGTGGTATAAGAACCGTGGAAATCCTCAGTCCAGACATGCTCGCCTGTTGTTATTTTCTGTTCAGAATCGACGTCACTGCACCTCGGCTAAACCAGTAGGTGCCAGTCTTCCTCAGTTAATGACGGGGACTGTCGATACGGATGGTTCCCGTAGCTCGCGCGTTGTATAGTGTTCCACCCTCTCGGGCGCGCTTCTATGGGGTGGACTAAGAATGGATGGGCATGGGGTGGAATAAGGAGGGCTGTGATTTTTTTTTTTTGGGGGGGGGACCCCTAAGGAGTGATTGGAGTGGACTAAGGAGGGCTGGACAGGAAGGATGGGCATGGGTGGAATAAGGATGGCTGGGCATTTGGGGGGGGGGGGGCTAAGGAGGGATTGGAGTAGACTAAGGAGGGCTGGATAGGAGAGATGGGCATGTGGTGGAATAAGGAGGGCTGGGCATTGGGGAAGGGGGGGGGGGCTAATCAGAACTGGTCATGGGGAGGGGGGCTAAGGAGGGCTGGTTATAGGTGGGGGGGGGCTAAGAGGGTTGGGCATGTGGACGAGTAAGGGGGTTGGGCATATGGACGAGTAAGGGTGTTGGGCATATGGACGAGTAAGGGGGTTGGGCATATGGACGAGTAAGGGGGTTGGGCATATGGACGACTAGGAGGGTTAAACATGTGGACGACTAGGAGGGTTAAACATGTGGACGACTAGGAGGGTTGGGCATGTGGACGACTGGGAGGGTTAAACATGTGGACGACTAGGGGGGTTAAACATGTGGACGACTAGGAGGGTTAAACATGTGGACGACTAGGAGGGTTGGGCATGTGGACGACTAGGAGGGTTGGGCATGTGGACGACTAGGAGGGTTAAACATGTGGACGACTAGGAGGGTTAAACATGTGTACGACTAGGAGGGTTGGGCATGTGGACGACTAGAAGGGTTAAACATGTGGACGACTAGGAGGGTTGGGCATGTGGACGACTAGGAGGGTTGGGCATGTGGACGACTAGGAGGGTTGAGCATGTGGACGACTAGGAGGGTTGGGCATGTGGACGACTAGGAGGGTTAAACATGTGGATGACTAGGAGGGTTAAACATGTGTACGACTAGGAGGGTTGGGCATGTGGACGACTAGGAGGGTTAAACATGTGGACGACTAGGAGGGTTGGGCATGTGGACGACTAGGAGGGTTGGGCATGTGGACGACTAGGAGGGTTGAGCATGTGGACGACTAGGAGGGTTAAACATGTGGACGACTAGGAGGGTTGGGAATGTGGACGACTAGGAGGGTTAAACATGTGGACGACTAGGAGGGTTGGGCATGTGGACGACTAGGAGGGTTGGGCATGTGGACGACTAGGAGGATTGGGCATGTGGACGACTAGGAGGATTGGGCATGTGGACGACTAGGAGGGTTGGGCATGTGGACGACTAGGAGGGTTGGGCATGTGGACGACTAGGAGGGTTGGGCATGTGGACGACTAGGAGGGTTGGGCATGTGGACGACTAGGAGGGTTAAACATGTGGACGACTAGGAGGGTTAAACATGTGGACGACTAGGAAGGTTGGGCATGTGGACGACTAGGAGGGTTGGGCATGTGGACGACTAGGAGGGTTAAACATGTGGACGACTAGGAGGGTTAAACATGTGGACGACTAGGAGGGTTAGGCATGTGGACGACTAGGAGGGTTGGGCATGTGGACGACTAGGAGGGTTGGGCATGTGGACGACTAGGAGGGTTAAACATGTGGACGACTAGGAGAGTTGGGCATGTGGACGACTAGGAGGGTTAAACATGTGGACGACTAGGAGGGTTAAACATGTGGACGACTAGGAGGGTTAAACATGTGGACGACTAGGAGGGTTAAACATGTGGACGACTAGGGGGGTTAAACATGTGGACGACTAGGAGGGTTAAACATGTGGACGACTAGGAGGGTTGGTCATGTGGACGACTAGGAGGGTTAAACATGTGGACGACTAGGAGGGTTAAACATGTGGACGACTAGGAGGGTTAAACATGTGGACGACTAGGATGGTTGGGCATGTGGACGACTAGGAGGGTTAAACATGTGGACGACTAGGAGGGTTAAACATGTGGACGACTAGGAGGGTTAAACATGTGGACGACTAGGAGGGTTAAACATGTGGACGACTAGGAGGGTTAAACATGTGGACGACTAGGAGGGTTAAACATGTGGACGACTAGGATAGTTAAACATGTGGACGACTATGAGGGTTAAACATGTGGACGACTAGGAGGGTTAAACATGTGGACGACTAGGAGGGTTAAACATGTGGACGACTAGGAGGGTTGGGCATGTGGACGACTAGGAGGGTTAAACATGTGGACGACTAGGGGGGTTAAACATGTGGACGACTAGGAGGGTTAAACATGTGGACGACTAGGAGGGTTGGGCATGTGTACGACTAGGATGGTTGGACATGTTGACTAGGAGGGTAGGGCATGGCATGGAACGGCCGCCCTATGCTTTAGAAACGAAGGCACATGATACAGTAAAGACGTCTACACCAGAAGGTAGAAGACGGGCAACTATGTCAATTTAGTAAATTCGTTAGTCCGTGGTTATTGACCACTCTACAGAGATTTTCCAGGAGAAGTACCGGTGATGCCCATGAATTAAAAATAAATGAATACAGGGGCGGTGCTGAAAACCAAGACGGGAGAATCACATTAACACGCATAGCTAGCTCAGACACTGCCCCTGAACAGAAGCGTCATAAAACGAAACCAGTTTAGCTTCCTGTTCCGGTCGGCGCAATGTCTGAGCCGAGCTTCACTTGTTAATGTGATTGTCCCCTGGTGATGGCCATATGTACTTTCTCGGTTCTTCATCTGCTGACCATTATTTTGGCAGTCCGATCAGAGGCAATGGTTTGGATAACAGACAATAACGAAGAGGACACGGCAAGGCGGCACATCCTTTTTTTTAAGTCTCGGGTAAAATTAACAGTGATCCTTCACACCGCGATGAGCCGCATACAGGGGCAAGACGGCTAGACATTGAGAACATGGAACGGTAAGGTTATTCTCTACGATGGAATTAGAAAATGGCTCATAGAACCGTGATGAGTCGCATACAGGGACAAGACGGCTAGACAATGAGAGCATGGAACGGTAAGGTTATTCTCTACGATGGAATTAGAAAATGGCTCATAGAACCGCGATGAGCCGCATACAGGGGCAAGACGGCTAGACATTGAGAACATGGAACGGTAAGGTTATTCTCTACGATGGAATTAGAAAATGGCTCATAGAACCGACGTCATTGCACCTTGGACTCCCCATTTGTGCTCAGTCTCTTTCATTGCTGGAAGTGACCACGAGAGCACGATCTCCGTAGATCCTGCGAAGGCTCTTACAATATCCCTTGATTTCTTCAGGTACCTTTGTACAGCGGTTGACTGGGAGAAGCGGTTATACCATGAAAAAGTCCCCGCCACACAATGCTCTGTCTGTCAAACCGAGAACAACGGGATTTGAAACAGGAGCGTTGGAATTGTAAACCAAGCTGACAACCCCTAGGCCACACGCTCGCCTCTCTACAATGACTAACTTTTATACTACAACCATGGTGAACTTTTTGTTCCTTTCGGAGCATAGTGCCACCACTACAGCCAGCTCGCCTACATAAAGTCAGTATCAAATCATTTCTGTGCGCACTTGTGAAGGTCTCTGTTGTTTTGAATTTACATGACGAGGTTGCTAACGATATGCGCCAACCTCTTTAGTCGTATTCTCTAACATGCTTGAAATGTTATAGGTCATATTATTTCCCTCAGGACACATTCGGATGACCTTCTGTGGTAGACGGTGAGTGTCCAACCTTTAAAAGTCGTGTGTCACATTGTCAACTTTGGCACGCTTCTCGGGCCAGATGTTCATTCAAGCTGCCCGTATACGCACGTAGCCATGTGCGCATATATCATCATTGACATGTCAGCCCAGATGGCGAAGTCTAGGTCCAACATTGCATTTGGTTTACTCTAACCAAGCTTTATGGGACCTTAGATCCATTCCTTTGCAGTGGGTTTATTAATTTCAGTAGCAATGGTCTTACATGTTTTTATTTAACCTGACATAATTGGGGAGGAAGACTAATGTCTGGCCAGGCTTTACATACTGATCAGACATGTTAGTCAGGGTCAGGTAAGATATACTGGCCAAGACACTCGCCTTGCTTTCCTAGTAGTACTCCCTTGGAAACGGGCTGTTTTCATGGCAGCCTGGATAACGGGGTGATGGATCGACGTGATCCCCGTAGTAGTGAACGACACGCAGATGAAGCTAAGCATAAAACAACCGCCTGGACGACCCCGGTCCATCTTCACCAGCACGCTCAGGATGTGAAGAAAGATACTGCAACCAGGCACTTAACATCCTTTTCAGGGCACACAAAAGTACTCAATGTAGGCATTCGAAATAACAACAACCTGACATGACCGATGTCCGTTTGTGTGGACTTCTATTTCTCCTCTTTTAACCAACTTCCTCCTAACCCAGAGAGCTGACATTGTGTACACATCTTCTACTAGGACGACCTGTTAATCTATCTAAATTAAACTAATGTAGTACAAAAACCAAATAAGAATGTCAGTACCAATAAAAGCTTGTACCGAAAAAAATGTTTAAAAAAAAAATATTTACTTGTTACATTGTGATGATAGGGAGATGAGGCTAACGTCCGGTCTCGCGAAACATGCTGGTCATAATATGTTAGTCAAGGTCAGGTGAAGCATGCTGGTCATATTTTAGTCAAGATCAGGTGAAGCATGCTGGCCAGGATATCTCAGTCAAGGTCAGGTGAAGCATGCTGGTCATATGTTAGTCAAGGTCAGGTGAAGCATGCTGGTCATATGTTAGTCAAGGTCAGGTGAAGCATGCTGGTCATATGTTAGTCAAGGTCAGTGGAGTATGCTGGTCATATTGTAACAGTTCCCGCCGGAGCAAGGGGAGTTTAGGATGCCTGAACATGTTAAAGCTTAAAGCTACCTGAATGCATGTCAAGGTCACTCACCGTCTCAGCAAAGGAGAACAGAGTTGGGTTAAGGAATGTGGACAGATAGAAACTGACCACTGGCCTTCTGATTTTGGTAAGGGGATATTGATTGACAGACGAAATTGGCAACGGGGCTTGCTGCGAGAGAATGAGTGACAGGTGTGCAAAGTGTTTGGTTCCAATTGGGATTGAAGATGACCATACCTGAGATCGATTGGTCAAGCTCTGGCCCTGCTTGAGGATATATAACTCGAGACAAAGTTTAGCTCAGGGGGCTGGAGAGAGAGATGCTGTATGGAGGAGAGGGGAGAGAGAGTGAGGCTGGAGAGAGAGAGAGACTGAATGTAGATAGTGTGTTTAACTCACCGACTTTAGATAGAGGAGCGATTGATAGACGGTTGGACGAATGTTTAGTGATAGAACAGGATCGCTCAAATAGGTGTGTGAGTTTTGCATTAATAGATAATGTGAAAGTGTGTTTGTAAGCAAGGACACATTGTGAACGAGTTATGTCGAGATCGCCCGCCTGAGGGGATTTCAGTGAGGAAGAGTATTTGATAAGGTGTGTTGAAGACGCAGTTAAGGCGATGTGTGTGTGATGCAATTGCAAGGCAATAGAACTGGGTTTTTAGATAGTTGGGAATTCCATCAATAGCTAACGCTTACAATTCCCGTTTTAGTAGAATGTTTAGTTAAGATATGTATTATATTGTGTTTGTAATTTCTCTACTCATTGTATGATATGAGTATTATATAATAAATATGCCACCTGCTGTTTGATATGTCATTTACTGAGTATGGTCATGATGATGTGGATGAGTGTGAGAATGTTCTAAGTTAGATCACGGCCAAGGCAAACAGTGGGATCTGCTACAATATGATAGTCAAGGTCAGGTGAAACATGCTGGTCCTATGTTAGTCAAGGGCAGGTGAAGCATGCTGGTCATATTTTAGTCAAGGTCAGGTGAAGCATACTGGTCATATGTTACTCAAGGTCAGCTGAAGCATGCTGGTCAGGATATGTTAGTCAAGGTCAGGTGAAGCATGCTGGTCATATGTTAGTCAAGGTCAGGTGAAGCATGCTGGTCATAATATGTTAGTCAAGGTCAGGCGAAGCATGCTGGTCATAATATGTTAGTCAAGGTCAGGCGAAGCATGCTGGTCATAATATGTTAGTCAAGGTCAGGTAAAGCATGCTGGTCAGGTGAAGCATGCTGGTCAGAATGTTAGTCAAGGTCAGGTGAAGCATGCTGATTAAAATGTTAGTCAAGGTCTGGCTGATTAGACTATGTTAGTCAAGGTCATGTGAAACGTACTGATCAGTCTATGTTAGTCTGCCGAAGACGGATGTGTCGGACCGAAAGTTGCAAATATCGCAATCAAGCGGTAAATTAGCGACACAACGCATTCAGTTCTCCGGACTACATCCTGCTACTTGCAACGCCCTGTTCGGGGCTTGGCAGCAGGAGATTGAGAACGAGCGCAGAAGAAGTCTATGTTAGTCAAAGGCCATGGGAAATACACTGATCAGTCTATGTTAGTCAGGTCCAATCAAAACGTACTGATCAGAATATATTAGTTAAGGTCAGATGAAATACTGATAAAGACCATACCTCATTTCGAAGCAGATCTCCAAGAAACATGCCTGTTTCATGGTAATCTGGGAACCAAAGTGGGGATTGTGATCCCTATAGTTATGAACAAACAGAGGATCTTCGCATTGCTCTACAGCCTTCTCAAAGACGCATTGGGATGTGAGGTGACCACTGCAACCCACCGCCAAAAAAGTCGTTAATGGTATAAATCAAGACGAGTAGCATTAGCAACAACAACATCGGGAGGATGCTAGTCCCATGCACAACTTTATGTAGTCGCCTCTTTCGATAAACTCTGAATTAGGAAAATAGACCTGTTTATTGAATTGTAACAGTTATTTGGTACTTTAACATACCAATACATCAACATTATCTGTGATTGGTGGGCTGGACTAAACACGATATATGGTCTGCCAATGTGTTTAGGTACGACCGCAGGTTGGACATCCCTGTGCTAGACTATCTGTATTCCAAAACACGTACGATCATTCATTATTTAATTCCAATTACTGCGCCCAATCTCCAGATCGCTTGATATATGCAGGACTGCGAGAAATAGACCCTCTCTGTTTTCATGTTAGATAGAAGACGAAGGAATGTAGCAATGTAGAAGAGAATGAAGAATGAATAAAAGAACGGAAGATGGAGACAAACAGATGGTATCCGGTATTGTTGAGGTTGTGATCCTCTCAGATGACCTCACGACATCCCACGAATCTGCCCAAAGGTGCCACGCGCGTGTACAATCGATGTTCCCACGCAGAATACGCCAAGTGTTTGATTTGCCTCGAACAGTGGTTCTCAAAAAGTGAGTTACAATCCCTGACTTTCACACTCCTGAAGTTTAGATACCACATTACCGCAAAGCAGGTTCGGCGTTAGCAAATGCGAGGTCCGAATGGAATGGGTTGGATCGCTCCTTGAACAATTTAATATTAGTCCCTCCGGATGTTGAGATAACGTTTTATTTTATTTAGATTGCCAGACGGGCCGAAGTGTCATACAGTGTCTCCAAAAGACAAGAATTCAAGGCGCTTTACTAGGTTTATAAGTTAGTCAAGAGAAAGGATAAACTAGACTAACAAAGTTTTCAAATTTTAGCGGGCACATCTAGAAATTAATTAAACAAAGGTCCGGATTACATATTAGGAACATTTTTTAGTCAGAGAGTGGTTAATGCTTGGAATGCATTATCACAGGAAATAGTGGGGGAATGGTCACCTTGGGCATTAAACAACAGATTAGATGCACTTAGCTATTTTTAGATCAAATTGAGTAAATTAAGTTGATATTGAAAGCCCACGATGATTTTATTTACTATTTTGTGGGTCCTGAAAAGAGCGTTAAGTGGTTGGTTGCAGTAGCCATCCTCATATCTCGACGCTCACTACTACGGGGATCACATCAATCCACATCCCATAAGGTAGACTGCCTTGAAAGCAGCCTGTTTTCAGAGAATGCTACATGACAGATATTGTTGTCTTTGTCAGTATTCTGTGTCTGACCCTGACGCGACGTCCTGGTCAGTATGTTATGCCGGCCTAAACTAGTTGTATACATACTCTTTAGAGCCTTCTAAACCAGTATAAAGACGTTAAGCAAGGCTCAATTTGGTTAATACAGCGCTGCTGTTGAGAGTCGACTAATTCACATTTCTGCAGTGATGTATGCATAGAACGGTTAAATTATCTATCTAGTCCAGGTGTCGACAAACATGTTTTTATAAGGGCCAAATAGTAAATATTGTTGGCTCTGCGGGACAAGAGACTAGATTCTAGCATATTGTTTGAGAGCAGACATTCCACTCATTTGACTAAAATGGTCGAAGGTGACATGGTATTGTTCAAATGTTACACAGGGACGTTACTCTAATGACGTTACTCTAATGACGTTACTCTAATGACGCAACTCGCAGACACAGAAAATGTCTATGCATCATTTTCCTTCTTCTTCGTCGGCTACATCGCCTATTGCAAATGACAGTAGGCTGATTCCAGAGCACGAGAGAGAGATTTGGTGGCAAGGTGACCCGAAGGTTTTAGTACGGACCGTAACTCTAAAGAAGCGGTACTTCGTAAAGTAAAACAAATACTTAATTGGTTCTATAACTACGGTAAATTCAAGGGTGTTTTTATTGCTGTCTTTTGGACGACGATGTAGTTTGGATTCCAGTAAGTAAGAAAGTCTCAGGAGTTCGAAAAGTTTAGGCCAAGACACCGTAAAGACTGTCCGTGTCAGATTGCCAGGCGGGTGGGCAAAACCTCCGGACAGAAACCAAGATGTCGCCAACACCAGGGATCGCATCCCATCACACGGGTGAGATATCGTGTGT
Organism: Ariolimax columbianus; assembly: GCA_036924085.1. Lineage (NCBI taxonomy): Eukaryota > Metazoa > Mollusca > Gastropoda > Stylommatophora > Arionidae > Ariolimax > Ariolimax columbianus. Next base: position 50,232,250 of record JAVGWX010000016.1, read on the forward strand.
TCGACAGTGTCGACTGGACAGAAGAAACCTACCAGTCACAGGCCAGAACCGCTACAAGAGACGGGAACCACACGACCCAAGATACTAATTAGTTATTAGTTGCTATTGTTCAAGAACATAGGGATAAATTAGGACTTCGAAATGAGCCGGGTTTACAACCAGAGACACCATCAAGTTTATTACTGAAAGCCTCCGATAAAAGAATTCAGTCACATATAGATTATACGATATTTCGTGTATTTACTCAATTATAAAAGTAAATGATTAAAAACGTATTTTTATGAAAGAATCAGTTTGCGTGTTAATTAATGTAAGGGGGATAAGTTGGCTATACGACACGGTAATCCAACTGACCAGAGAGCTGTAACATATGTTTAATATACATTAGTTCATATGACTAGAGATCTCATACATATACTTTCGTTAGCATGTTGATGAGATTGAGTTTTTTAAAAACAGGCGTGATTGGTTCATTGGGGGTTGCAAATCTTGGACCTCCATTAACAACTAATAAGATACGATGAAGGCAGATGCACGGAAAGAGAAAATGTCACACACCACGGGAGAAAGCAGTCGACGTGTATGGAGGATTTGATAATGACGGGGTGCATGTGTGGTATCCAGGAGGGTTGTGGGTGTGACAGTAATGAACAGAAAACCACTGCCACACTTAGTGCATGTCGTAAGATGTGATTAACAATGACGTGTACTCCTCTAGAGTAGAAGATTATCCATATCATGGAAATACATATCCTGCCATTCACATCACCCATCACCCAAGAGCGTAGACGCCTAAATAAAGTTATAGAAACAATATATATTTTTTAAAGTGAATGCTGGCTATCCCATGGATTAGACAGAGAAGAAAGTAAACTATCCCTGATATTCTTCTTCCTGTGTCGTAGTTTGCAGCGAGGCTACAATATCTGCGTCTTTCTCCCCGACAAATTCGATTTCAGTTGGTTTTTTTTAGCACCTGGTTTGTCTTCCCACTGCTATCCATAACCGTCGGTCAGACTACACTAGTTAGTAGTGCAGCCTGTTTCCAGGGTCGCCAAGTGGAGGCGGAATAGGATTTTGGTCAGCCAACTATGAGTCGCTGGATGCTTTCAGTTCATGCACTGTCGCATCGTGACCCCAATCCTGATATAACCAAAAGGACTGACTAGTTTAAAGTGTGCATCGCCTCAAGGAAATAAACCCTAACAAACAGCAACGAGCTATGAAAGCAATAAAAAAAACAAGAACACACACACTGTCTTTCCGTTCAACCTAAATGCGAGACAATGTGAATGACTTTGCCGTTGTGAACGTCAAAACCCAGACGTATTCAATCACCAACTGAACAATACGCCACGCGTTTACTATACTTATTCAAGTGGATTTATTTATTGAATGAGTACAATTCTATCAATTTAGTACATGCTATATCAAATTTAGTACTTGCAAAATTGCACAAGGAACACGTCCTATAATGAAGGTTCGAGGTTCAACTAAGTTTCTATCCACCCAGTTGTAAATTGGTATATGGCAAGGAAAGTCAACGAAGAAAAAAACCGGTCACATCATCCTATAAACAAACTGTGGCCTTGTACAACAACATCTCTAACACTTCATCCCCGCCATCGGTGTCAGCTATTATATGACCTTTACCTTAGAATATAATAATACACAAACACACGTAGTCCCAAATTATGTCATAGTCGGGAGTTATTTATTCCCACTAAATGTGTTGCATGTGCAACAATCTTTGACGGCAACAGTCCAGCTATATTTCCAAGGATGAGGCTGTTCTTGCTAATCAAGTCTTCGTTGAACTGAAACCTGATCGCACTAGGTAAATGAAACCTGAAATCAATATGTGATAATTCATCAAGGAATCAAATAAACTGACTAATTCAGCTGTCGTTTTACATGTAACCAAGACACAACAGTTAATCTAAATAACAAGACTTCTTGAAAACGGAGATGACAGACTGGCAGATGCAGATATTGCGCCGTAGAATGAGGCAGGTTGACTGGTGTAGACATCGAGTTTCAGCTATAAAATGTGCCAAACTAAATGGCACAGATATCGAGTTTCAGCTGTAAAATGTGTCAAACTAAATGGCACAGATATCGAGTTTCAGCTGTAAAATGTGTCAAACTAAATGGCACAGATATCGAGTTTCATCTATAAAATGTGCCAAACTAAATGGCACAGATATCGAGTTTCATATGTAAAATGTGTCAAACTAAATGGCACAGATATCGAGTTTCATCTATAAAATGTGCCAAACTAAATGGCACAGATATCGAGTTTCAGCTGTAAAGTGTGCAAACTAAATGGCACAGATATCGAGTTTCAGTTGTAAAATGTGCCAAACCAAATGGCACAGATATCGAGTTTCAGCTGTAAAATGTGCCAAACCAAATGGCACAGATATCGAGTTTCAGCTATAAAATGTGCCAAACCAAATGGCACAGATATCGAGTTTCAGCTGTAAAATGTGCCAAACCAAATGGCACAGATATCGAGTTTCAGCTGTAAAATGTGCCAAACCAAATGGCACAGATATCGAGTTTCAGCTGTAAAATGTGCCAAACCAACTGGCACAGATATCGAGTTTAAGCTGTAAAATGTGCCAAACCAAATGGCACAGATATCGAGTTTCAGCTGTAAAATGTGCCAAACCAAATGGCACAGATATCGAGTTTCAGCTGTAAAATGTGTCGTTCTGAAAAGCACATATTTCACAGTCCAGCTGCACAATGTGTCAACTTAAATGCACATAAATCACATTCCAACTGTAAAATATGTCAACTTGAAAGGCACAAATATCACAGTCCAGCTGTAAAATGTGTCAAGCTGAAAAGCACATACATCGCAGTTCAACTGTAAAATTCGCCACAAAGCATTAAAGATTGTGTTTTATAAAGAAGCGAAGGAAAGAAAGGTAAAATAAGAAACAGAAGACCAGGTTAGAAAGGAACATTGAAATCTTTGACTGAAAGGTGCGCATGAACATAAAGTATGGGATCCCTCAAGGGACTCCTCATGGAAAGCAGATGGGAAAAGGGCAAGCAATCAGGTGCTTTTAAATGTCTGAAATGGAAGAAGAAATATTTATGACTTTCACGAAGACGGAATTGATGTATAGCGCATCCACGAGTAATATAATCTCTTTGGTGAAACTGGAGAAACACAGTTAATCTATAACTGTATAAATATTCCAGTGTAATGAGACACTTGTACATTTGACGTGCTTGCTGTGCGTGCACGCTAAGTATTATTTGTGAAATCATGAGCTGGCTGAATAATAGGTACCGCGGTCTTCTAAAGCAGTGGTGTACTACAACCTTGTTTTGCATTCTACCATACTATAATATTATTCTATTATAATGACATCAACAATTAACGAATTAATGAAGATCTGTACCGCCACATGTGAAGGGCTTCAAGACATACATGGTAAGTCTTCCTGTCATGGGCCCACGCCAGTTCAAGCCACGTCTTCCCAATCTCTTTTATATTTACATCAAGCTCTCTCCGCCACGAATGAGTAGGTCAGCCTCTACTTCTCTTGCCTTTGGGGTTCCAAAACAAAGACTCTCTCGTAATGTTATTAACTGGTGTCCTTAATGTATTACCTATACAACCCAACGTCTCCGTTGAATGTCCTGCTTCGCCAGTATCTCCCCGTTCTCTCCCGCAGATAAACAGCAGAACAATAAAATATTTTGGTCTGTCCAGCGACAGGGAGACGCGTAGCGCAGTGGTTAGCGCGCTGGCTTCGCATCTGAGTGATCATGGGTTCATTCCCCAGTTGAGGCGGTAGTGTTTTTTCAGACCGCAATGGTTCCCGGGTCGACCCAGCCTTAAATGGGTACCGGTTCAGTCTGGGAAATAAAAGCGGCGAGGGAGAGGAGATGGCTACCGCCCTCATATAGCCGAGCCTCTGAAATTTGATACACCTAAGGCAGTAATGCTATGGGTTACTTTACAAGCGGCATGACAATCTTCTGAAGGTTATATTGGAAGGAAGAGTGGAGGGGACAATATAGTTACAGGGCCACAGAGGTACAGATGGACAAACATCAAGAAGTGGTCGGGACACAGTTTGACTGCGCGTACCAGCCTGGCGCGGGCAGAGACAGCTGGAGATCTATTACCGTCAACCTTCGATGCGGAGACGGCACTTGATGATGATGATTGACAGACCCAAAGTATGATTTCTTCTTTTTCTTTGTTCGTTTTCAATCTCCCGCTACCAAGCCACGAAAAGGCCTGCAAGTAGCAGGATGCAGTCCTGAAAACGAAATGCGTTGTAGTTTACGGCTTGACTGCGATATTTGCACCTTTCGGCCGACACATCCGACTTCAGCAGGGTCCACGAATCCAATATAACACGACGATTTTCATTCCACGCTGTGTTCAACAATTACGAGCAATGTACCTATTTTCTGGTCTGCACAGTACATATTTCGTGGAAATGAAAGCCTGGCAGTACCTTTATCCCTACCCATCTTATCTTATCTTGCCTGCCTGCCTGACCGACCTTCCTACCTACCTATGCATCTATCCATGTTTGTCCCGCAGCTGTTGGAGCACGGCTTTTAAAAACTCTCTCTATAATGATCATATTCAATGGCTAATACAATTATTCCTATATAATGTAACATGCCACCATGCCCACAAGCACATTGACAAAATAAAGATTATGTAAAAAATATTTCTAGATAAAGTTTAAAAAGGCATGTATTTGCCATTCACCACTAAGTAAGTAGCCTCTCTTCAGTCATGTCTGACTATAGGTTGATGCGACTTTGGAGTAGAAACTCTCTGCGTTTTTGGTTTTCCTTATCCTTACGGCATTGACTGTTCACCTCTCCCTGTATTGCACGAGCTTATTTTAGCCCAACCTGAGGTGGCTCTTTAGGTTGCATCTCCATTTGGATAGGTCTGTAGCTATGTCTTCCCAAGATATCAGATCCATATCCAGCGCCTTCATGTCGCGCTTACATGCGTCTTTGACCTCAGCTGTGGTCAGCTAGTTGTTCGTTTACCCCGCGCCAGCTGCCTATAGAGAATATCTTTGGAGATGCGATGGACTTCCATGCGTCAACCATGACCAAGCCATCTCAGTCTTTTATGTCGAAGGAGAGTGTACATACTTGGTAGACCTGTTCGAGAATGCACTTCTGAATTTGTCACCCTACCTCTCTATTCACTAATATTAGTTGTATTTAGCCATGAAACTTCAAAATGCTTAATATAGTTGAATTGTAGAAAAAAAAAGGCTGGATAGTCAGTCCTTGTCTACTATTGAGCTAGATAGCTTTTCTTTTTCTTTTTGGCTTATTGTTTCTATGATGGGGTAGTAGGTCCCATGCCCAACCGTCTTAACTTAACGTCTTTATACTGGTTTAGAAGACCCTACAGAGTCTGTATACAACCAGTTACATTTACATCACCTTGCTCTAAAAGCTATGCGCATCCAGTCTATTCTTAAATGCATTAATTGTCCCTGCCTCAACTACCTCCCCTGGCAATGCATTCCAAGCAGACACCACTCTCTGACTAAAAAAATATTTCCTAATATCTAATCTGGACCTCTTTTTAGTCAGCTTGTACCTATGCCCTCTTGTTATTGTGGGTGCTTGTATTTTACAAAACATGTTATAGTCTAATTTATCCATCTTATAAACCTGTATTAAGTCACCACGAATTCTTCTCTCTTCTAGACACTGTAGGCCGGTTTTTCTGAGTCTTTCCCCATAACTGTTATTCTGGAATCCCACTATCATCTTTGTCGCTCGTTTTTGGATTCTTTCCAGCATGTTTATGTCCCCTCTATGATAAGGACTCCACACATGTACACAGTACTCCAATCTAGGTCTAACTAAAGCTTTATACAGTTTGACGATCACTTCCTTGCTTCTATGTTTAATATTTCTTATTATCATACCTAATATTGCATTTGCCTTTTTCACTGCTACCTTAACTTGCTCACTCACCTTTCCTGTTTGATCTATTATAACCCCTAGGTCCCTTTCCTTATCTATCTTTCTAATATTGTTCTCTCCTATTCTGTAATTATGTTCCATATTGGATCTACCCATGTGGATGACTGTACATTTATATACATTAAACTCCATTTGCCAGCTTACAGACCATTCCCGAATTTTATCTAAATCCGACCTCAATATATCCACTTCCGCTTTAGATGAGACACTACTGCATAGTTTTGTGTCATCAGCAAATTTTGCAATCATGGATCCCATATCAATGTCCAAATCATTTATATATATATATATATATATATATATATATATATATATATATATCATGTCGCCTCTTGCGACATGTTTGACAGGCTACAGTCTAGTCTTTGTTCCCTTTTCCGACCCGAGTAACATGTGGGCGACATCCAAAAAAATAAAGCCGATCTAAACTAAATGCTTGACAATCCTAATATGAAATTTGAGCGGAATCCTGGAAATTGTGTTCAGGATTCTTGTATTTATATTTGAAATCGCAGATATGAGATTATCGCCAATTTCAAGAAAGACATCCGTGACCGAATCCGTACCACGCTGAGGCAGACTGCGGGGACAAACTCAGTGCCTACATTGACTCAACAAATCAAGTGGTTTGCTCATTTAGTCAGAATGCATCATCACCAGCCTGCATCAAATGCATGTCCTAAGCAGGTCTCCGATTCACGAGTAAGAGGCAGACCTCGATATCTATGGATCGAGGATGTCTCTGACACTCTCAGGAAGTTACACCTAATAACAGAGCAAGCCTCCCACTTGGCGATAACAAGAAACCTACGCATCCAACCTCTCGGCTATACCGTATGACAAAGGCAGTAGGACACAATAAGAAGTAAACTTCGTTGAGATCAAGTGTTTGGACTGTGTGTTGAGAACAGATAAGACAGCTTCAGTCAATGTAGGCGACTCAATAATTTAAGATGGGGGTCGTGACACATGAGTTCCCCACCACTATCATAGCAGACTCTTTGTACGAGTTCCCAGCTGTTTGACAGGTGGCAGGATCAGGTCCCTTCCTGTTGGTCTTGCCTTCCATTTTGTTTGTTTCTTCGGAGATATTTGGTAAGTGATTGGTAAAGTAAGTGACATCACACATGATGGCATCTTTAAGGTTGGTAAAGTAAGTGACATCACACATGATGGCATCTTTAAGGTTGGTAAAGTAAGTGACATCACACATGATGGCATCTTTAAGGTTGGTAAAGTAAGTGACATCACACATGATGGCATCTTTAAGGTTGGTAAAGTAAGTGACATCACACATGATGGCATCTTTAAGGTTGGTAAAGTAAGTGACATCACACATGATGGCATCTTTAAGGTTGGTAAAGTAAGTGACATCACACATGATGGCATCTTTAAGGCAGCAACAAACTCCCTCCACTTCACCCGGTCTGCAGCTATCCGTCGCACGGTGCCCCAGTTCTTATTCATAATATCAAGTACGGCTTCCACGGTTATTCGCCAAGTTGTCTTGGGTCGGTCTCTTCCTTTCCCTTTGGGACCCATATCAAAGCGGTTCTGTTGATGGTGTCTGGTTCGCTTCTTAGGACATGGCCAACCCAATTTCAGGTGGACTAATTCATTATGTGCATGTTTTCTTGATTGCTCCAGGCAAACAGTTCTCGGTCGGTGATGTTAGGCCACTACATTCTATCAATCTTCATTTCCCGACAGTAGTCTAACTACTATGGGACAAACCTTGACTTAGTATACTGAAGTCTCTAACAACTTCCTTCCCCAACAGTAGTCTAACTACTATGGGACAAACCTTGACTTAGTATACTGAAGTCTCTAACAACTTCCTTCCCCAACAGTAGTCTAACTACTATGGGACAAACCTTGACTTAGTATACTGAAGTCTCTAACAACTTCCTTCCCCAACAGTAGTCTAACTACTATGGGACAAACCTTGACTTAGTATACTGAAGTCTCTATCAATCTTCATTTCCCGACAGTAGTCTAACTACTATGGGACAAACCTTGACTTAGTATACTGAAGTCTCTAACAACTTCCTTCCCCGACAGTAGTCTAACTACTATGGGACAAACCTTGACTTAGTATACTGAAGTCTCTAACAACTTCCTTCCCCGACAGTAGTCTAACTACTATGGGACAAACCTTGACTTAGTATACTGAAGTCTCTAACAACTTCCTTCCCCGACAGTAGTCTAACTACTATGGGACAAACCTTGACTTAGTATACTGAAGTCTCTAACAACTTCCTTCCCCGACAGTAGTCTAACTACTATGGGACAAACCTTGACTTAGTATACTGAAGTCTCTAACAACTTCCTTCCCCGACAGTAGTCTAACTACTATGGGACAAACCTTGACTTAGTATACTGAAGTCTCTAACAACTTCCTTCCCCAACAGTAGTCTAACTACTATGGGACAAACCTTGACTTAGTATACTGAAGTCTCTAACAACTTCATTTCCCGACAGTAGTCTAACTACTATGGGACAAACCTTGACTTAGTATACTGAAGTCTCTAACAACTTCCTTCCCCAACAGTAGTCTAACTACTATGGGACAAACCTTGACTTAGTATACTGAAGTCTCTAACAACTTCCTTCCCCGACAGTAGTCTAACTACTATGGGACAAACCTTGACTTAGTATACTGAAGTCTCTAACAACTTCCTTCCCCAACAGTAGTCTAACTACTATGGGACAAACCTTGACTTAGTATACTGAAGTCTCTAACAACTTCCTTCCCCGACAGTAGTCTAACTACTATGGGACAACCCTTGACTTAGTATACTGAAGTCTCTAACAACTTCCTTCCCCAACAGTAGTCTAACTACTATGGGACAAACCTTGACTTAGTATACTGAAGTCTCAAACAACTTCCTTCCCCAACAGTAGTCTAACTACTATGGGACAAACCTTGACTTAGTATACTGAAGTCTCTAACAACTTCCTTCCCCGACAGTAGTCTAACTACTATGGGACAAACCTTGACTTAGTATACTGAAGTCTCTAACAACTTCCTTCCCCGACAGTAGTCTAACTACTATGGGACAAACCTTGACTTAGTATACTGAAGTCTCTAACAACTTCCTTCCCCGACAGTAGTCTAACTACTATGGGACAAACCTTGACTTAGTATACTGAAGTCTCTAACAACTTCCTTCCCCAACAGTAGTCTAACTACTATGGGACAAACCTTGACTTAGTATACTGAAACCTCTAACAACTTCCTTCCCCAACAGTAGTCTAACTACTATGGGACAAACCTTGACTTAGTATACTGAAACCTCTAACAACTTCCTTCCCCAACAGTAGTCTAACTACTATGGGACAAACCTTGACTTAGTATACTGAAGTCTCTAACAACTTCATTTCCCGACAGTAGTCTAACTACTATGGGACAAACCTTGACTTAGTATACTGAAGTCTCTAACAACTTCCTTCCCCAACAGTAGTCTAACTACTATGGGACAAACCTTGACTTAGTATACTGAAACCTCTAACAACTTCCTTCCCCAACAGTAGTCTAACTACTATGGGACAAACCTTGACTTAGTATACTGAAGTCTCAAACAACTTCCTTCCCCAACAGTAGTCTAACTACTATGGGACAAACCTTGACTTAGTATACTGAAGTCTCAAACAACTTCCTTCCCCAACAGTAGTCTAACTACTATGGGACAAACCTTGACTTAGTATACTGAAGTCTCTAACAACTTCTTTCCCCGACAGTAGTCTAACTACTATGGGACAAACCTTGACTTAGTATACTGAAGTCTCAAACAACTTCCTTCCCCAACAGTAGTCTAACTACTATGGGACAAACCTTGACTTAGTATACTGAAGTCTCTAACAACCAGTAGTGTTAACTACTGTGGGGCGAACCTTTACCTTTACTCAGGTTGATAACGGTTGCCACTAACCTCTTCCTGTCTCGCGCGAGTCGACGGAAGCCATTCTATTCATAGCTCAATGCTGCATCAGCTTCTTGAAAAGAAATTCAAATAGACCTCTTCAATAATTCACCTGACTCCGGCTACCAACTGCAAATGCCAACACGCGATGTTGCTGTTCTCTAAAACTCATTCGAAGGGACCGAAGCGGTAGAGGCTATTTAATTAGTTACGAAGACCCGGTGGGGATACTGTGAGCCGTGCCGAGCTCTCGCTGGCTAACGTTGGAGGTTAGTGGTGTCCTGGTGGTTGTAGATTCGCTTCAAGCGGTTTGGCGTTACGCCATAGAATAATTTATGACCAGATATATGGCATTCGTGAAACTTAATCAGCTTAATGGGAATGTCTGCTACTTAAACACGTTAAAAACGAGTAAAGATATTTTAGTTCGCTTGTTCTTTTCCACTGCCATTTGTAGTCAATCATGGAGAAATACAGTTTTTTGTTCCCGTGACAGGTGTGTCGAAATCCCAGGTAACATTACTACAAACTAGTTCAGAAAGGGCGTTCAAGTCAAACGAACTTTTTTTTGTAATGAAAAAAAAATATTCAAGTAATAAAATTCCATTTTTCTTTTTTTCTCGATATAATCTCCTTCGACGTTTATGCACTTATCCCAGTGTTTAAGTAATGATTGAAAAGCTTCCGCGTAGATGTCAGTATGTCGAACCAAACCAATACAGTCTCGTTAAACTCACCATCAGTGCTGAAATTCTGATCTTCCATGAATTCGTTTAGGGGTCCAAACAGGTGAAAATCGCTTGGAGCTAAGTCTGGGCTGTAAGGTGGATGTAGCAATACTTCCCAGTCGCAATACTTCCCAGTCGAGTTGCTGCAGATGACACATAATGCGGTGCGCCGTATTATGTCGAGCGTTATCTTGCAGGAGCAGGACGGAATCACCACTCACGGATGTGCGGCCTTCTCTAAAACCCTTACAAAATGCAAACGTATTACTGCGGCTGAGTGTCGCATCATCGTATTGTGCTGTCAGTCTTCCGTAAATGTCCGCAGGTTTCACGACTTCTTTCATAAGAAACGTCATCACATCACGCTGTTCCATGCAAGCACTAACAGTGTTGTCCTTCATTTTCAACTTATGTCACGCGGCTGGCCCCATCGCAAGTAGGCCACCTAGTGACACTTATAGGACACAAGTGCTCCTAACTAATGATAATAGTTCCAGCACGCTATAACCCATTCAGGTAGAACTTGAACAAAAAGTCCCAGTTAGATTTGAGCGCCACTCGAAAATTCGTTCCCTTTCTACTCTGAGCTTGTTGACGTTTAAAACAGAGACCATCGGACTATTCAATCCGATGTGTCTTGATTGATCTAGCCCCGGTACTGGGGGTATATCCTTGATTCTTGGCTTCCCATCAATGCCATTGTCTTCTTTGATTATGCAAGCATGACCATACACCTGAAGTTGAGTCTGCAGATACTGCAAATCGAGTTGGGGTATTATCTTATTGCCGACCTTGCCCGTACTTGTTCATTGGACTCCTTCCATACATCCCTAGTGAGGTTTAGTTAGTCTTAGTGAGATGTGGTCACTGTCTATGACTGGCATCCTTAACATTCGTTGAGCAATAAACAACTAAGTATCTATAGTAGCATACATCTTTCCATTGGAAGGGGGGAATTGAGACACTAGTACGGTCTGGCACAACACCCTGACGACGACGAACGTCAAGTAGAGGCACAATATACTGACCAGGACGAGCTCCAGGTAGAGACACAATATACTGACCAGGACGAGCTCCAGGTAGAGACACAATATACTGACCAGGACGAGCGCCAGGTAGAGACACAATATACTGACCAGGACGAGCGCCAGGTAGAGACACAATATACTGACCAGAACAAGCGCCAGGTAGAGGTACAATATACTGACCAGGACGAGCGTCAGGTAGAGACACAATATACTGACCAGGACGAGCGTCAGGTAGAGACACAATATACTGACCAGGACGAGCGCCAGGTAGAGACACAATATACTGACCAGGACAAGCATCAGGTAGAGACACAATATACTGACCAGGACGAGCGTCAGGTAGAGACACAATATACTGACCAGGACAAGCATCAGGTAGAGACACAATATACTGACCAGGACGAACGTCAGGTAGAGACACAATATACTGAACAGGACAAGCATCAGGTAGAGACACAATATACTGACCAGGACGAGCGCCAGGTAGAGGCACAATATACTGACCAGGACGAGCGTCACGTAGAGACACAATATACTGACCAGGACGAGCGCCAGGTAGAGACACAATATACTGACCAGGACGAGCGACAGGTAGAGACACAATATACTGACCAGGACGAACGCCAGGTAGAGGCACAACATACTGACCAGGACGAGCGCCAGGTAGAGACACAATATACTGACCAGGACGAGCGCCAGGCAGAGGCACAATATACTGACCAGGACGAGCGCCAGGTAGAGAGAGACACAATATACTGACCAGGACAAGCATCAGGTAGACACCAATATACTGACCAGGACAAGCGTCAGGTAGAGACATAATATACTGACCAGGACAAGCGTCAGGTAGAGGCAGAATATACTGACCAGGATGAGCCCCAGGATCAGGTACAACACACTGACCAGGAAGAGCGTCAGGTCAGGCACAATATACTGGACCAATAACACACCTCTCTTTTACTTAGCATTTCTTGGAAATAGGTTGTTTTCAAGGCAAACTAACTAACGAGATGTGGATTGACGTGATCCTAGTAGTAGTGAGCGTCAGGCAGATGAGACCAAGCATAGCACAACCGCATGGAGCACCCCTGCCAACCATCATCAACGCGCTCGGGAACTAAGGAGAGCTATTGCAATCCGCTACTTAAAGCCTTTTTCGTGGCGCAAGAAAGAGTAAATGTTCTCAATGTTGGTCATTAAACAACATCGGAAGAAGTTGTGTGCGGAAGTCAATCTCAGAGTTTGGTAGAATATACTGACGAAGACTCCCACCTCAAATTCACGCTGAACACCTGGAAATAAAATGTGCTACAGCAGCCTGGTCAACTAGGTGGAGTTTGACGCCATCATCTCCATAGTGGTGAGCCTGTTGAGAAGCCTTGCATTGTACACCACAGCAAGGTGGACCAATAGTTACCTTCTTCAGTAAGTTCGTGGATGTAATAAGGGTCACTACAAACACCCTGTCAGAGAAAACTCGCCAAGAGTGAAGAGCTCAGTACGAGAAGTTTCATAAACAACCAACAACCGACACAAGTTTCATAAACAACCAACAACCGACAAAAGTTTCATAAACAACCAACAACCGACGAAAGTTTCATCAACAACTAACAACCGACAAAAGTTTCATAAACAACCAACAACCGACACAAGTTTCATAAACAACCAACAACAGTTTCATAAACAACCAACAACCGACACAAGTTTCATAAACAACCAACAACAGTTTCATAAACAACCAACAACCGACACAAGTTTCATAAACAACCAACAACCGACAAAAGTTTCATCAACAACCAACAACCGACAAAAGTTTCATAAACAACCAACAACCGACACAAGTTTCATAAACAACCGACAAAAGTTTCATAAACAACCGACAAAAGTTTCATAAACAACCGACAAAAGTTTCCCGCTCTCAAGTTACAATTTCTGTTGCCATAGTGACTGTCTATGTTACATTCAGATTGACTGACAACAATGTGTCTGTATCCCTCTTGTTGGCTCGGCCATGTGTTGTTCCTTGCTCTCAGCGGTGACATCAAAACCTCTTCTCGTGCGTCTGTGGCTGTCAGGCTTAGAACTCTGACCGACGACTGTAAAGAAGGCAGGAAACATAACTGACATTGAAAACAAGGGCTTGGAATAAATAGTTGATGACCAACACTGATCATAGCTATGTATAAAAAGATACGCTAGAATGCCTTAGAAGAAGCACTGATGCTTCACTGCGTACATTTTATAGCACTTTGCTTTCAAGTTCCTGCTCATTCCCCAATTAGTCACGATAATGTACAACGACTGGCTAAGTTGTTTGGATGTCGGTCTATAACTACGCGGACACGCGTTCAAAACTTCGTAACGGCATAGGTTTATTTCTCAGAAATGCAAACTATTATGTACGGTGCACGCCAACTACAGGAGCAAGAGGCTTTTATTCCTTGGCCGTATACATCATCGGCTCCTGTGGTCGACCCAGCTTCAAAAATTGGGTACCAAAAAAATCTGGGATATAAAAGCGACTGGCGTGATGCTGACCACATCATCCACTATGTGCCGTGGGTCACAAAATAATATCGGCCAAACACCATATTTCCAATGCGCCGCATGGCGTGACGGGATCTTTACTTTATAAATCATCCCTATGTACTTCAGTATTAGGAATAAAGACATTAATGGTGAAGATGATTCCTAACCTTGATAACTCATTGTAGATGATGTGGGACTTTTGTTTCAGATGTGTAGTGTATTGTTCGCAGTTTCAATGTACACTCGATGTTCCTATAGTTTGTTTTCATCAAAGTGCAAAAGACTTTGGTCGTCTACAACAGCGATTCGTTTACTGCAGAACTTTAAACATTCGCTTTCCAAAATTGACCAAAATTAAATTTAAAAAAACAAAAAACAAAAAAACAACAACAAAACCACACCAACCCACACCACCCCCACAAACACACAGCCCCCCCCCACCCACCCACGCACGCGCACACACACAGCACGCACACAAAACATGCATTATACATCTTAAGAAAAAATACTCGGGCGAGCGCGCACACACACTTACGAGAATAAAATTCAGAAAACGCTGTTACGCATTAAAGGTTAGTGGCATCTTCACATGAATTGAACTAGTTATGGCCGTAAGTATATTCAATGTTCGCCACATTATGACCACTTTGACTGTAGATATTCAGAGGTAACTCTAGTAGTACCACAGTACCAGTCATCGGTGGTTCATATTTATAGTTTGTTGAATAGATTGTATCTCAATGTGTTGTTGTTTGAGGTGAAATCAATAGATGACAATTGACTCACTTTTGTTGAGCTGGAAATACTAATCAGTGTCCTGTTGTTGGACTGCATGCTCTACTTACCACTTATTCGTGCATCTACTCCCAGAAATCCTTCTGTCTCCTTTATAAATTATATTGCACGTATCTTGGTAGCAGTATATACAAAGTTGAGCATGACTCGAGTCATAATTTTACCCGCGATTGACTGCAAGATTGAGGGTTGCTCTTTTGCTCGAACAAGTGTAGAATTCTGGCAACTTTCACCTCCAGTGGAAGTGTTTCGGCTTCCCAAATACCAAGATATAGTGTAGTCAGTTCGTAATTAAGCACAAGTCCATCTGCTTGGTAAATCTCTGCTGGGATGGAATCAGACCCGGTAGTCTGTCCTCTGGACATTGAGCTGATAGCTTTCCTGACCTCTACCTGGGTGGGCTCGAGGTAAAAGTGACTGGATCTGAAATTCATAGCAAGACTAACACGTTGAGCATCCAGACACTTCTGCAAATACATGTAGTTCAGATAAGATGGATGGGACATGTTTGTATGATGCCAGATGAGCGTATTTCTAAGCAGGCGCTCACCGGAAGGGGTAGAGAGTGAGAGAGAGAGAGAGAGTGAGTGAGTGATTGAGTGATTGAGTGAGTGAATGAGTGAGTGAGAGAGAGAAAGAAACGCTACAGAGACTCATTGAAAGTGTCTTGGGAGTTACTTGCACAAAACCGTACGACCTGGTGCGCTAGTATTACCGAAGGTGCTCAGATCGCAGAGAAAAAGTAATCGCGGAGTCACACCAAAAGCGTGCCGCCTGATGCAAAATAAAACGCATGACTGCTCCACAACCAGCTCCCCACGTGTGTAGCCCAAATATTGCAGTGTATGCCGTTCCAGGATTGGCTTTACAGCCATAAGAAAACATTTTGCAGCGGAAGTTTGCAGAAAAATGGACTGGCGCAAGGTAGTGTCCTAGCCGTTAGGCTATACAACGAATACACCATCGATAACAGATTAGCATTTCATAATATGCAGAGGATACTGCAATAGCCGAACAAGGACATATTTCCGAAACTAAAGTTCCAGACATAATGGCTGAATACTATGACAAAATAGCCACCTCAAAATCAACCCCAGCAAAACGCAGGTGTGCGCGTTCCAACTGAAGAATAGAGAAGCGAGAAGGGGGATTCAGGATTAAATGGCAGGGACACGTACTTGAGTATAATGACAAACAGGAGCGGTACGGCAGAACTGAAAATACATCACACTTGACTTCTTCTGCTACTTCTTCGAAGCTCGTCGTGAAAAGGACGTTATGTTTTCTCATAGTTTACAGCGAGGCTGCGCCTTTCGGTTCGACAAATTGATTTCAGCTGGATTTTGTTAAGCACCGGGTTTGTCTTCCCACTGCGATCTTTATTTCTTGACCAGGCTACACTAGTGACTAGTGTAGCCACGTGGTCTTGGTCAGCTGTGGTTCGCTGACGCTGATGCAAGCAGTCAGCTTTGAGTCACTGCCTGACGTCGGCCCATTCACTTCTGCATCTTGGCCCAACACTTGACTTCTTATTGTTCTTTTTTGACGTTCGTCCTGAAAAAGACTCACATTTGACGAAATAGTGCACACCCACAAAAGCCCTTTCTTGTGAGCGAACAAAGAATCGATCTAATTTGTAACTCCTATGAGTGGTGCCAGATGGAAATGTGCAGAACAATTGTAATCTTTCAAGCATGTCGTGAAAAGTGATTAAAAGGTGTTCTGCGTGATGCTAGCAACTTCATAATGTAAAACTACTGTTATTGAAACCGTGACTGGAAATGCTCGAATGCAGGCTTTCTGCAATAGAGGCCAGCTATAGTTTTACTAAATGGAACCAAAAGCGAATCGATCGACCAGTAACCGGTGGGGGGTGAACCGGTTCTTGGACGTTTTAGATAACTTTGGTTAGCTAGCCATTACACCTGTAAAACAATTGGCTGAGAACAGTGTGGATGAATCTCAAATCAAGGTAATTCACCAACATCATTATTAGCTAGGGGATGGGGGAGGGGGGGGGGGTCGAGAGGTAAGGCACTCACCTCTCAAAGCGATGAACGGAAAGGGTGGGCGATCTATCCCCGCAAGTTTCAAGCGATCCTCGGTCTTAAGGGAGGTGTGACCAGAGTGTCTACATCCTGAAATACCTCAATGACTTATGTTTTGCCATTGGTCCAAGGTAACTCGGGACGAGAGAGTGAGGTTAATGACCAGTGCAGTTTCGTCTTTACTAAAATCCAAACTACAGCTCAAGTTACATCATTAAGTCAAAACCGTATGGCTATATAGGCATCACTTGCGATGGGCAACTAACTATTAGTGCATGTAAGTTAATTAAAGAAAAACCGCACAAACTAACACGGAAAGAGTAGAACAGACCAATAACACAGGAGGACGTCCAGCCAGGCAGAGGGACGTCAACAAAGCAGCCTTGTCATATTCGTGGACCGAGCATGTATATCATATTCTACACACAACAAACACAACACCAATAATATTAATCTGGGCAGGAACACTGACGCCTGATCAGGAAAAATATACTGGCCAAAACCCTCACCTCGGCTCTCCCGTAGCCATCCCTGGAAACGGGATGTTTTCATGACAGCCTGGTGAGGGATCGACGTAATCCCCGTAGTAGATGAAGCCAAGCATTGCACAACCGTCAGGAGGACCCCGATCCACCTTCATCAGAATGCTTAGGATGTGAGGAAAGCTATTGCAACCCGTGACTTAACGTCCTTTTCATAGCGCACGAAAGAGTTGTTTGCGAATGCCCACAATGAGTAGTCTACTCTTTTGTGCGCCCTGAAAAGGTCGTTAAGTGACGGGTTGCAATAGCTTTCCTCACATCCCGATCGTGCTGGTGAAAGTGGACTGGAGTCCCCCAGGCGGTTGTGCTATTTTTGGCTTTTTCTGCGTGTCACCCACTACTACGTGGATCACGTCGATCCCTCATCTCATTAACCAGCCTGCCGTGAAAAGGGCTACTAGGAAGCCGGGGTGAGGGTCTTGACCAGTATGTTTTGCCTGACCCTGACTAACGTGTCTGATCAGTATATTTTGCCTGACCAGACAGTCTTCCTCCCAGCACAAAAGAGTAGACATTGTGGGCATTCGAAACAACAACAACATTAATCCAGGTTGTGAATCAACAAGAAAACGAGCTGACTGGCGAGTTTCACACAACGCATTCACAAAATCCATTTCACCTGATAAATCTTTTCTCTACAATTCCTATCATTATTTTACCACGGCGGAATGTATTATGTATGTGCAATCAAATTTCATGATTCTCCTGTTATGTTCAGAATCGACTTTATTGTACTCTGAGTTGACACATAGATCGGTCCCTCTAAACAAATTGTGAAATGTGTAAATACTGATGGTCCCCGAAGGAAGTTGGTTATACACACACCTGCTCCACCCTCTCAGGCGCCCTCCCGCTGCTGAAGCTGTCTACGATCTATAAAACTGTTCAATCTGTGCACCGCCAGTTCACCGAATCCAGTGTCTTCATATGAGAGGAGGTCGTTGATCAACTTGAACATCTCACCTCTAGCCATTTTCCTTCACAAGGTAAAGGGTAAAGGTCAGCCCCATGGCAACAATTGTCGTCGGGGAAGAAAATAACTGCTCATGAACTAAACCGCAGCCTATGTGAGGTGGGGTGGCCTGTTCCCTTCCTTGTTGTTTTTATTTTCCCTAACTCGTACGTCAGATACTTATTTACAGCTGGGTCGACTAGAGAAGCAGTTGCACCAGACACGAACAACGGCCCGCATTGTTTTTGTCCATCCATGACCTCGAACCCTGTCACGCTGTAATTCAATTTTTCTTCTTCAAAACAACACATCTAATGATACGGCTATCTTACCTATTCTGTTTACCACGATTCAATCAGAGATAACCACTTTAGATAAAAGTCCCGTTTTTTGGATTTCCTGACCTGTTAAACACTAACCAACGCTAAAAATTGCCAGGAAATATACTGATATGTTGGCTTACAGGACCATTTATTTGTGGTCGCCAAGAATATGTTGTGCGTGTAAAGGCAGACTCCGTCAGGGATAAAGTAAAGTATACTGTGTACAACTTGGCATAGGCGGTTAGCAATTTTAAATGCAGTGACGCGAACGACGTTAAAAATGCCTAAGCAGTTGAAAATGGAAAAGAGTAGGCCTAACGGCCGCTGCTCGGGCAAAATTCAAGTTAAAAATCTACTCAAATTATTCTAGGGATATTCGCCCCAAAGAGAATATGTCGCAATAAAGGGGACTGTGTGGCTATAACTTCAGGTCTTGTTATGTGGTTAGCAGAGCGGCATAGATGGCGGCTGACAGGCTGTGGATCTACCTTGCTCTAATTTACTTTCCACCTTCAACAGATGCTGGCAAGTCACCAGTGGATTTTCACCTGCCAAAAAAATATGAAACAAAGGAAGTCACGACGTCTAACCACATAAGTGGACTGTAGACAGACAGACATATAGATAGACTAGCCAGTTCCCTTCCTCGACGCCTTTCATTCCCTAACAGTAAGACATGTCACCATTTACAGATGGGTCACTGAAGCGTGTCGGTAACGGAAGTTATACCCTGTATCTGCGCCGCGAAAAGGAAGTGTTCTACCACTACGCCAATCAGAAATGAGTAGTAGCCGTGGTAAAAAGGACAGAAGAACTGTAACCTCCCATGCATGTCATAAAATGAGATTAAAGAGGGTTATGCATGGGACTACAGTGCGTTTCCCAACTCATTCCCCCAGATCTCATCTGATATCTCCAGAACCATTGCATGTATCATCATGAATTTGTGTATGTAGTCTCATATCTCACATGACATTAGGATTGTATCATTCATAATAGTGCAGTTAATGCCATTTTCTTAAACTGAAAAGTTTCTTTAATCTTTGTCGGCGAAATAATTATTTTATTCAAACAATATAAACATATGTACAGTAACTGAACAAATCGCTTAGTTTTGAGAAGTCATAGGCGTATCTTCAATTCCCAATACAAAAATTAATAAATGAGAGTACTGAATAATACTTTTCAATTGCCTTTTGCTCGTGTATTTTTTTTTTAAAGTGCACATTGCTAGAGAAATGTATCGCATCGCAAACGGATCACAGCATGGCCAGCATCCGAAATTAAACAAGTAAAAGAATGGGTTCACATGTATAAACAGCTTATAGAACAGAAAAGAAAATGTTATATTCAGTTCAGAGATCAATCTTCTTGATATATGGGGTGGTTCATTCTAAACATGATTAGCTTTCAAAGATGATGATACATTCTGGTACGAAAATTTAGTCCACATAGACTTGCCAGCAAATTTCCTGATGGGATGTTTCCTGGTAAAAGTACATGCAATTTATATTTGAACTTATTGAGTCAGACGAGTCTAACATATTCATGCCCGTTCTTGGTTGTGTGAAACATCATTTTCCCAATTGTTATCTTCCTCTTGTAAGACATGGTCCTCACATATAGCCCAATAATCCTTGTCTATCTTTCAGAGGGCTACACATGTCAGTTCTTTGACATTGCCGTTTTAATGTTTTATTTTCGGCTGCCACATGTATCATTTAACTTTTTTCCCACACCAGTTCTATTGAGTTTAGGTGGGAATGGTAAGGCGGCAGTCTCAAACACCCATGTCCGTGCTCCATTATTATTTAATCTATATGAAATATCTTTGGGTTTGTTTGTCTTCTTTACAAGCGAAAGCAATTTAAGTTTTAGATTCATTTCGTTAAATGAAATGTGTTCCTTCCTAAGCCATAACTTTATTGCATCTTTTGTGCTCGATGATATATACCTTCTCCTTTTGTGACACTGCGTTGTGCTATGATTATTTGTCTATTATAATACAAGCGGTTCTATCTACGGAAAGAAGAACCGTTTTCATGGAAATAAACAATATCATAGCATTTTTTACTCATTTATCTTATTTCACTTAAACACTTGCTTCCCATGGCAACTAGGTGTGGCTTCTCGCAAATGTTTGTGTTTTCCCTGTCAGCATATTTATAAAGGTGCCACATGTAGTGATCCCAGTTCTCCGTAACGTAGGTTTCCATGTACCGATGCCGTAGTTGCTTCTCAGTCAAATTGTCCACTATTTCTTTCCAACCAAACATTCCGGTAAGATGGCGACCAAGCAACAGCTGCTCTCATGGTCTGCGATATTCGTGTGGTTTGATCGTTCCACTTCATGTGTGGGGCGCGGTGTTGTGTGACGATCATTTTCTAACGTCCTACGCTATTCACATGAAGCCTATGTGTGTAAATTTCATCGGGATTCGGAGATACAAGATCTGTTCTTCATGTGTAATAGAATACGCGTTGTTGGATAGGACGTCACTACGGATTGCGCACCGTCCTTGGTTGGTGTGCACGACCTGCTTGGAAATTGCGTGCCATGACCGGAAGGTGTAAGGTGTGCTCATGATTGGCGCCGCATTCCAGCGGTGCTGAGGTCGGCTAGCTCTTCCCTGGAAGAGTGTAAAGTGAAATTAGTGGCCTGCCGATTAAAGTGAGCTCACAAGCCAACCTCACCTCCTCGGGGTACACACTGGGCAACTAGAACCGTGAGGCTCTAGGCTAACGAGGCAATGGCTCGCCTGGGGGGGGAGGCTCCTTCAGGTTACTTGCAGGTGTTGGCCCACCTCAGCTTGGAGAGGATATGGGCGCCGCCAGGTGATTTCAAGCCTAAGAATCACACATGAGGACAAAAACGAAATCTATTATACCGGATCGGTCGCAGCCCGGACAGACAGAGAGGGTTGGAGTGGGATTTTCATGTCTTCATGTGTGCCCCAACGACCTGATGGGTTACGGGATGAACTGAACAGAACTGAAACATTCTACAAATTTCCTAATTAGCGTCAGCGTCAAAACTATCAACAATTTTCTTTCTTCCCTTCTTTGAATATGAACTTCCAGTCTTGAAGCCAGCAATGTAATGATCGTTTACTTAAACTGAAAGCGTGGATTCTTATCTTTTCAGGTTTTGATACACCGATAAAGACTCCCTCGCTTAGTCTCTCTGCAAAAATATGTATTTACATTCATAACGAGGTATTAAAGATGTGTTACCAATTTGACTTTCAGACTCATTGTTCGCCCACATCAAATTTCGCGTGGAACGCCTATGTAATAAAGACAATTTCTTGTAATGACGTACACAGAAAACAGGAAGTTACTGGCTCACTGTGTCAGTCGTGCTAAAATCAACAAAACACGTGCCTATTCGTGTTTCCTAGACTGCACACCAAATGAATACCTCTAAGATGTAACACAAATGCTAAAATATGTCCTGTTTACGTGTACTGTTTTTGTATACCGCTAAGAAGCACCTGCTTGTTTCCATTGAGAACGCTGCGCCTTAATGTCATGATGACTAACATTTTCCATCGGAATTTCATCCATTCTTGTCTAATGGTTGTTAAAACCCATTATAGCAACCTAATCATCTCAAACTATTAACACATCTGCTGACAATTCTCGAGTACGGGTTTCATGTAAAGGGACCAAGCACAGTGGTGAACCTATGCTTCAGTTCCATCGTGAGGACGAATCAATCAGTCAATCAAATAATTTTCAGTCGCACGCTATTGAGCTTGTGGGAAAGGCACATACACAAGGCCTGCGACAGCAACTTGCCAAATAAGCTGATACAGGATATACCACTTCAAGAACACCCGAAGAGCGATAAAACAAAATAGCGCCAAGAGTAATAAGGGTCAGATGAAACATTCTGATCAATACCCCGACCTGACGTACTCGTTCGTGCTCCTGGCAACAAGCCGTGTCACAGTGGTCAGGACAAAAAGGTGATGAGTCTACTGAGGAGCCTTGCTTTGCATTAAAACTATGAGGACCCAGGACCAGCTTCTCAGCTACACCTCGATATGTCTATAAGAGCCACTGTAACCCGCTACCAGAGAAATTTTGATAATAATTAACTCAGTACGAGTATCTTACACATTTTCAGCAAGGGACAAAACTACAGTAGTAGATTTATGCACTTTACAGAGTTACAAGAGTGAGATCTAACAGTTGTCTGACCTAAACAACTTCACAGAGAACATGGCATCCTGGTGGGCAAAACTGACCAACTTAGTCGCTCTGCTTCTACAAGGGGTACCAATCAATGAAAACATTTCAGCCCCCTGTGGAGCATATATCTTCTAGAAATTCATGCCAATCCTATCATTGTCATCCATCCACCCCCTGCACACGTCTTCCCTGTTTATGCTTGTACCAAGATCTCGTCTCCATGGGAGCCTTGTTCTGCCTCTTCTTTTCTTGTATTGTAGATTCTAGAACAAAAAGTGCCAATGCTGTTTTCCTAAATGTGTGCCCTGTCCAATGTGAGCACCTTCTCACATCATGTTCCACCGAGATCTCCCTGGTCCTTTCCAGCAGTTCCATATGGGTGACCGTTTCCTATTTCAATCTCTCTATTCTATGCTGGCAGCCATTTATGAAAGTCTTTACTTTGCGGTTGTCGTTTTTGTTGTTCTCCAGGTTTTTTGGCCATATAATACAATGAACTTTACAGATTTAAGTTGGAGATGATGCTGAGCAGCGCATGGGCTGCAGCAGTCAGCGACCCATAGCTGACTGCTAGCATCAGGGTCACCTCCACGCGGTGATCCTGGATAACAGGCTGCACCAGAGTAGACTGGGGATCGAAGAGGGAAGGCTAACCAGGTACTTAAAAAATGCCTGCTGCCGAAGACGGATGTGTCGTACCGAAAGGTGCAAATATCGCAGTCAAGCTGTAAACTAGCGACACAACGCATTCTGTTCTCCAGAATATATCCTATTTGCTAAGCCCTGTTCAGGGCTTGGTAGCAGAAGATTAAGAACGAACGCAGAAGGAAGAAGAAGAGTTGAAGATTGTTATTGTTGTGTTCGATATAATTTCCAGAACTTTCCCAAAGCAATGAAAGCTCTTCTCGCCTTTCGTATTCCTATTTTGATATCTGTCTATATTGCTATCAAAATATATGTATTATTCCACAGATTACAGGAATGTTTCTCCAAACACAATATGATTACCGTTAGTTGCATTTGTTCTCCTAATCTTTAGTTCTTTCCTCTGTGTATTCTCAGCTTCAACTGTTGTGACCTCTCATAAGGTATACTTATTTTATACTTGAGTAACTTCCGTGCAGAAGCTAAGGCACTGCAGGCCGCTGCTGAGCTTGTAATCCAAGATAAAGATACCCACCAAGAAAACATAGTATTCCTGACTGATGCCTCGTTAGTCTTAGCAGCGCTATAACAACACAAAGATGAAGATCTCGAGCAATGTATGTTCTCCCTGACACAGCTCTCAGCAGAACACCCAAGGTTGGTCATACAGTGGATCCCACCCCACTGCAATATTGAAGGCAATGAAGCTGCAAACAACTAGCAAAGTATGGAGAAGCGTCCCCACAAATAGTCCTGGGCATCACATATAATGAGGACAAAACCATAATTAAAGCCAACTTCAGGGTAAAATGGGCTGATCAGCTACTTTAACTTAACTAGAGAACAGCAAGTCATCATCTGAGAACTGGGCATAACAGACTCAAGGGTCATCTTTACAGTAAAATGAGGATTGTGGCAGATGGCAAGTGTCCATGCGGGGAGCATACCATGACCGTGGAAGACATCCTACAAAGCTGCATGCTCACGCAGGAAAATAGAGAACAATACTGACCTCTCGAGGTAGACATGAGACAAAAAGCTGTATGGAGATAAAACAGTCTTACACAGTTGTAAGAGAAAGAGGAACCTTGATCTGAGGATGAACGAAAAAGAATTTTCTTTCTGATTGCGGTTATTGAACAGAAGAGCCAGATCACCGGCAAAGTACAGATCAACACATTCTTTTTTTTTCAAAATACATTGAACTCCATTTGTTGTTAATGTTGTTGTCTCCATAATGCAATCAATAATCAGGTGAACTATAAATGGTGATAAGAGACATCACTGTCGCACACCATGTGTTGTCTTAGAGGGCTCAGAAAGCCGACTTGCATGTAGAACTCTGAATACGTTTTCTTAATCATGTTATTCAGCTTCAGGTACATCTCTTATAGCCTGAGAAACTTCCACAGTGAACCTCGTTCTAATATATCAAATGCTTTATCATAATCCCCGAATCCGATATAAAGTGGAATCCGATATAGAGTGGTATCAGATATAAAGTTGTGAGTTTCATGCCAGTATGTTCAACTAATAATCTCAGTACTATAAGGTCTACACAGGATCTATTTTCTCGAAAACATGTATGGTCTTCACTCAGTTGCTTGTCCGTGGCCTCTTTTAATCTCTCAAGTATGATATTGTTCAATATTATCCCAGGCACACATAATAACATTATTTCCCTATAATTTGTAACTACTATAGAACTCTACTTTGGCAACTTCACTACATAGCCTGCCTTCGAGCCTGCTACTACTATTTCTCTTTCACAAACGTTACCAAATAATTTGACTATCTCTGTGGAAGTATTGATGGCTGCTTTGATTGCTTCTGCTGAGATACAATCTGAGTCAGTGACTATACCATCTATCTGGAGCATTTTGGTTTTCTGACGTTCTTCTTGATTTAGTTTCCTGAAATTAACTTGCAGTTCCCGTCTCTGTCAACTGAATGTCTCGGGGAATCTTGTGGAGCTGAGCTTATTAAAATGGCTTCCAAATGTGCTGGCTATTTCTGTATCTACTCAATTACGTTGCTAATCGAATGTCCTTTTTTTTATCTTAAATGAAACCATTTACCTTCTTATATATGGGATGAAGACTAACATAGGTCAGGCAAAACATACTGATCAGAGATGTTTGTCAAGGTCAGGTAAAACATACTGGCCAAGATCCCCACCTCGGCTTCCTCGTAGCATTCCCTGGAAACTGGCTGTTTTCATGGCACCCAAATGAAGTCAATCATAGCACAACCACCTGGAAGACCACGCTCGCTAGGGATGTGAGGAAAGCTGGTGCGGCCCGCCACTTAACGTCCTTTTCGGGGCGCACAAAAGAGTAAACCTGCTTATTATCGGCATTCAAAACAACAATCTTCTTATATTTTCCTGTTGGTTTCTTTGTTCAGTTTCACTGGGTTTTTTTATTTCCAAAATCTGTAGCTTCCTCTGTCTTTCTGTTAAACTCATCAAAATATATTCTCATATCTCTTTTGATATTCTTTCCTATTTCGTTATTGGCTTCCGTGAATATTTTCTGAGCCATGGCTCTATTATTTATGGTTTTGCATATGTTCTTCTTCTTTACGTTCAGTGTCGTATGCTCGTTTTATGCCACCAGATGGGCCGTCTCCATGAAGTGACACGACAGTCGCAGGTCCTCAATGGTTCCCCACAGTTTATCTTGTATGTTTCTTTCCTCGGGCTATGCCTTCTCACGGGAGCCTTAGTGCAGTGGACATGATTGCAGGAGAAGTCTGAGGTCCCCTCTGACATGTGCATAGTACAGTCTGTACTGCTTTGATTTTATGCATGTCTGCAATGACTTGTTCTGAGGTGGAAAATTGTGGTATAATGTTTGCATTTGTTCAAAACTGCCTTGATTTGTCTTTCCTCTATTATCTATAATTTCTGTTGTTAATCGATGCTTTGTGTTGAGATTATCTTTTGCCCACTACTCCACAAGTCTAGTTCCCTATATGTTTGTAAATGTTGCCAGTGCGTACAACTATCCTCTATTTCTCCTAGCTGTAACACGGGATACTTATTTGGTGTCACAACTTAATGTATCTTGTTCTTCAGGAATTACACATTAAACTGTCGTATGTGGCTATATCTTGCACGCCTTTAAAGTTTCATCTTTATTTTGGCTATCAGAAAATGGTGGTACGTGCCCCGACTGCTCCTCTACATATTTTTACAATGTGTAATGATGATTTGAACTTCTTTATACATTTATGGTCTCTTTATTTGCCCTGTGGTCTGGCAAGTTCAGGTCAGGTCATCCCGTAACCGGTGACGTCGTTGGGGCACACATGAAGACATCCTCACAACCCCACGCCAACCTTCTGTCAGCGGCCGCTGCCTGTGTCTCTTCTGGTCGAAGATTGGTCCATTCTTGTATTTTGTCCTCCCACCTCTTTTTTGGACGGCCTCTTCTTCGTCTGCCTTGCACCTTTCCGTGGATGATCGTATTTACAAGACTATTTTATCTTGATATGTGACCGTACCAAGCGAGTTTCCTTCTTTTGACAGTTGCCAAGAGGTCTTCAAAAGTCCCTATTGCTGTTGTAATTCTATCTCGTATTTCCTCATGTGTAACTCGATCTTTGTACGTGACGTTTAAAAGTCTTCGGAAACATCTCATCTCCAAGACCTGTATCCTTCGTTGAAGGCTAGCTGTAACTGTCCATGTCTCACAATCATAGAGGAATATTGACAAGTTACAGTTAAATTATTTTTTGCTCCCGCTAGTGTTCCCGTACCGCATAGCAAATTAAAAATTTACTAACAAATATTACTTAATCCTCAAAGAATATCTTCATGTATCTGCAGATATGCCTGCACAAATAACCAACACACCGAAATAGCGCGAATAAATTTGGACAGGTACACACTCTACTAAACTAGGACCATACGTTCTCTTCATAAACCCATAACAAAGTACAGGTTGGCATGTAGAATGGCGTGCAGCGCCGCCAGCGTAGATGACCTCTGAGACTCACCTTTCCGTACACCTACGGCTCTGGTAAGATAATGTGAATAATACCGAGGTACTGCTCACATATGAGAATGTCACACCTGTATGTTTACACGACAGGTACGTATTGGAATATGTGATCAATAGGTGGTGGGCATGTGACAGAAGACGGGTAAGCACGTTCTCTCGTCAAGAACTCTGGTGAGACGATCAAACAAAGGTTGAGGGGGGGGTGTGTGTTTGTGTGTTTTTAATAGGAGTCTGAAATGTCCCTAGTTTGTCTTCTGATCTATACTGAGTAGTAGAGTGATAAAGCGATTGCGTCTCGCAGCAAAAGTACTGGGTTCGGCGTCTGTTATATATACTCTCTGGTCTACCCATCTGTAAATGCATTCCCGTCTTATTGTCATGATAACGAAAAGCAACGAGGAATTGAACAGGTTACCACATCTCGTAAAAAGCTGGGATCTAGTACATTGAAGGCTCCCTAACACTTCATCCCCGATAGCAATGTAAACTATGGGGCTACCTTTTTTCTTTTTAAACTCAAGAGAGGTTATCGCAGGGAGAGTAACATTCTTACACAGAACGAGGTAACGTTTCAAACTGCTTATAATTTTTTTTGAGTCTGCTACTTAGACTTAAAGAAGTACATATATAGTAACCAACCTGCCATGGCAGGCATGGCGTATCTTCTTCTTCTTCCTTGTTCGACTTCAGACCTCAACTTCAATGACTCTAACAAAGGCAGCAGTCGACTCAAGGCTCTGTACGCTTCCGTACAGCTTCTCGTGGAAGGACACTGGCTGTTGCCAAATGCTACTTATTTTGTCGGTATACAGTGGACAGGACTGCGAAATATGTTCTTCCTTCATGGGGGCTGTGCCGCAGGCACAAAGGTCTGTAGTGCCAATCTTGAACTTGTTGTACAGATGGCATCTAAGTCTGTTGTGACCTGTGCGTAGCCGGAGAATTATCACATAGTCTCGCCTGGAAAGTTGATGGTAGGCATCGTTTTCTATGTGGTCAGGGTGGTCTTTTTTCCATTTTGCGCTGTACGTTGCTCTGATGAATGCTTTTGTTTCAATGTATCTGATTTCTGTATCACTTTGCTGCAGCATTCCTCCCTCTCTGGCGAGTCTGTCTGCCTCCTCGTTGTCTGGAATGCCACAGTGGGCTGGTATCCACTGGACTGCTTTTTTTTTTTTTGAAGCACTGGGACAGGCGCTCGAGCGAGTATGCCAGAGCACCAAGTTCATTTTTGTGCTGGTTCTTGAGCGCCATTAACACTGCGAGGGCGTGAAAATGACCACTTACTTTTCTGCCTGCTCCTTATGGTCTATAAGGGTTTCAGCTGCTTGTCTCAGGGCACTGGCTTCGGCACTGAAGTTACTGCAGCGTCTCCCAGTGGCAAATGCTGCTGAGTATACTTTGCTTTTTAGTTTTATAGTGATGCCTCCTCCCCCGTTTCCAATGGCATCTTTGGCTGAGCCATCTGTATAGGCGTGCGTCCAGGCTGTTGGTGAGCATTTTTGGTTGATGTAATTTGTAACTAAATCCTCGATAACAATGTAAACTATGGGGCTTTCTTTTTTATTTTTTTAACTCAAGAAAGGTTATCGCAGGGAGAGTAAAATTCCTACACAGAAGGAGGTTACGTTTCAAACTGCTTAAACATTTTTTTGAGTCTGCTACTAAGACTCAAAGAAGTACATATATAGTAACCAACCTGCCATGACAGGCATGCCGTATGAGGTGAATAAGATGGGTTGAGCAAGGTGACAGAATCAACCTACCATGACAGACATGCCGTATGAGGTGAATACGATGGGTTGAGCAAGGTGACAGAATCAACCTACCATGACAGACATGCCGTATGAGGTGAATAAGATGGGTTTGAGCAAGGTGACAGAATCAACCTACCATGACAGACATGCCGTATGAGGTGAATAAGATGGGTTGAGCAAGGTGACAGAATCAACATACCATGACAGACATGCCGTATGAGGTGAATACGATGGGTTGAGCAAGGTGACAGAATCAACCTACCATGACAGACATACCGTATGAGGTGAATAAGATGGGTTGAGCAAGGTGACAGAATCAACCTACCATGACAGACATGCCGTATGAGGTTAATAAGATGGGCTGAGTAAGGTGACAGAATCAACCTACCATGACAGACATGCTGTATGAGGTGAATAGTGTTGAGCATGGGGCCAGCTACCTTATCATGCAGAAAGTATAAGCTACAACAAATTGAACAAATATGGACAGGTCAACATAAGACTTGATGTGTACTTTTGAACGCATGTGCTCCACAGGCAGCGGAACGGGATTGATTGACTGATTGATTTATTGATCGATTGAGACAAGTATATGAAAATTGTGTGACCTGGAACCGATCCACTGTGTACACTAATGAATATTTGTGATGAGTTTAGGGACATGAAACATCAGGGAGTGTCAACATTGCTCAAATCAATATTACAATTGTGGACATCTTTAGCGTGTAGAATGGGATCAATTGCTGTTTACATAATCAGCATTTCCTTCTCTACGGCAAAACGAGATATTCACTACAACAAGCATGTATCATTATAGTCGAAATGTTTCTAGTGGCGTCTTTCAAACAGAGAAGGCTACTCAAAAACTTAACATGCCTTGGATCAGATGTGCGGGCCTCAAAGACGGGCCACGATTCTAGTTTGATCACGTGATTAGGAATAATAGTTTGGGCAAGAATAGTATGTACTATATTAGAGGTTGAGGCCTCAGACGCAGGGCAGTGAATGAGTTGATAGCGACTCGTAGCTGACTGTTTGCATTAAGGTTAACGGATAGAGCTGATCGGGACCCTTTTCCGCCTCCGAGCGGCGGCCTTGGAAACATACTGCACTAGTGTAGTCTGGCTAAGGAGAATACAGAACGCAGTGAGAAGGTAAGGCCGGTTCCTAAAAAATACCAGCTGAAGCCGGATGTTTCGCGCAGAAAGGCGCATAAATCGCAGCCATGCTGTAACTACGACTCAACGTCAGAACGTCCTTTTCAGGAAGAACACCGACGAATAAAAACACGAATATTAGAGGTCTAGAAAATAATTCGGGCCGTGGTTCGTGCCTGGTACGACCGCTCCTTCAGTCGACCCAGCTGTAAATAGGTATCTGGCGTATGAGTTGGGGAAGATAAAAACAGCAAGGAAGGGAACTGGCCACCCACCTCACATAGGTTGTGGCTAAGTACGTGAAGAGTTATCTTCATCCTTGGCGGTAATTGTTGCCATGGGACTGACCTTGACTTTTTTCCAAAACAAATATTGTCATTAATTAGAGAGAAGACATGGATTAAATGCGAGTTCACTTATTGTGCAGAACAGAGATGTTTCCAGACCACGGGATAAACGTGAAAAGTATAATTAAGTCTCAATGTAACATTGATACTCATGTCGCTAGGTTTTCGTCAAACTTCTTCATCTTCTGCTAATAAAAAAAAAAACACTGGAGACTCCAAACAACAATTGGATAGATCCTGCAGTAACCACGCAGTAAAACGAAGTATTAAGAATAATACCAGAGAAATCTGGATCAACAGATGGGCGACGGGAACAACGGGTCGCAGCTAAAATGTATTGACATAAATAAACTACATGGAAGAGATCAAAGTCTCATCTGTCAATTCCGAACAGGACACACCAGATTCAATAGCCATTTGAACAGCATCAATCCCCAGCACCTTGTGCAGACACAGCTCTAACCCTGATGAAACAGTTCCACATCTACTCATTGAGTGCAATGCGCTTGCGGACATGAGGAAAACGATTTTTACAAGCACTGCCGACAATTGCCAACACACTCTACGGGTTCGTGAAACGACCGAAGAAGACATGTATCTATATAAGAACGGCATAAGCTGACAAGAGCAGGCGTGTTCAGCAGCTATGGGAAAACAGCAACTGCCAATCCCAACTCATGCCCATTATTAGCCATGGAATCAAGAGTAATTACGAGTATGTCCTCCAGTCGGTTGTGTTATGCTTGGCTTCATCTGCGTGTCGCTCACTACAACGGGAATCATGTCGAACCTCACCTTGTTGGCCAGACTGTTGTCCTCAGCCCGTTTCCAGGACGACAAACGAGTAGGTCAGGTGAGGGTCTTGGCCAGTATATTTTTCCTGACCATTGTTAACATTGTCGGATCAGTGTGTTTTGCCTGCCCAGATGTTAGCCTCATCGCCACCTTCTTCCTGATAAAACATTGGTTGTCTCAATAAGTTTGTCTAGTATTCTAAAACTATCCTCTAAAAAGATGAACGTAGATGGAAACAAAATTGCCTGCATAAATGAGAGTTTCCACATTTCCACAGGGTTGAAGTTCAATTCTTCATTTGTCTTCAAACAATAACTGTGCTATAAGAGTTGGCAGACACTGTGATACGATGTGTAAGTAGACAAGATTATGTCGCTAGAAAAATGAGAAAGGACATCGTTTTGAAGATGAAACAAGCATATGCCAAACAGCGAAATATCTTAACCAACATTAACAAACAATTGAAAACATAAATTGATGTGGTACCCCAAATCTTCTGCTTCTGTGTTCGTCCTGAAAAGGACGTTCATACGTGTCGTAGTTAACAGTGGTACTGCGATATCTACACCTTTCGGCCCGACACATTCTATATCAGCTGGAATTTGTTAGTACTGATTTGCCTTCCTACTGCCATCCCTTGGCCAGGCCACACTGTAATCCGTCTTTTAATTCATAAACCGAAGAAATTTTCTACTAAAATCCTGTCAGATCCAAATGATTTTCCGCATGCAGTCTTAGAATACCCATGCGGTTATAGAAATAATTTTTTCTCTGAAGTAATTGTATGTTATTTTGAAAAAAATATAGTCTCTATTAAAAGCACCCTCAGTGAAGTGGACATAATTTTAACATGTTTATTGTACACAAACCGGCTGTTTTCAAAATACATGTTTTTACTTTCAAATACGCTCAGTAAATACAAATTCCCGTGCACCAATTAGATACTTTGTCGAATGCGGGAAAACAACAAACGTCATTCATGCGAAGCTGTCTAGTAGTTATAGGCGTATACTCCAGTGTTGGAATGAGTGGGCCGTATCACAGGACATGAGAGACGCCAACATAATCACCCTTTATAAG
The DNA here is from genome assembly GCA_036924085.1 of Ariolimax columbianus. NCBI lineage: Eukaryota > Metazoa > Mollusca > Gastropoda > Stylommatophora > Arionidae > Ariolimax > Ariolimax columbianus. The sequence goes on from JAVGWX010000016.1 coordinate 50,265,109, forward strand.
AAAAATGGAGACGTAGGAGACCTCAACAATTACGGGGGAATATCGCTCCTCAACACCGTAAGCAAAGTGTATGCTCGCATCATCCTGAGCAGGCTGCGAAAGCTGGCCGACAGGGTGTACCTGGAGTCTCAGTGTGGTTTTCGTGCAGAAAGGCCCACAGTTGATATAGTGCTTTCACTGAGACAATTGCAAGAGAAATGCAGAGAACAAAACAGACCAATATTTCTTGCCTTCCTCGACCTCACCAAGGCATTCGGCCTGGTAAACAGAGAGGGTCTTTTCAAAGTATTGTCTAAAGTTAGCTGCCCAGCTAAACTACTGAGCATGATTAGGTCTTTCATGGGGGAATGAAAGGTACAGTGCTGCATGACGGCCTCTATTTGGCATTTTCTTTTATATCGTGCCTAGACACGCCATTGGGACTGTCACAGAGGGGGTCTTTTTGCATACTAGGTCAGATAGGAGACTTCTCTCTAGTCAGCCTGCAAGAAAAATGTAAGGGACGGGAAACTGTCATTCTAGATATGCTCTTCGCCGACGATGCTGCCCTGGTCGTCTACCCGGAAGCCGAATTACAGATCCCCATTAATATGTTTGCAAAATCTTGTGATCTGTTTGGACCATCAACGTAAAAAAAAACAACAAAAGTGATAGCTCAAGGTGCAAGTCCTCCAGACATTGTCTTAAACCATAAAAGCCTGGAAGTAGTAATTCACTTCAACTACCTCGGATCCATCATCACCGACAACCTTTCACTGGACGCAGAGCTGCAGGAACGATTATAAATGGCCTCATCAGTACTTGCCAGGCTCTCACAGAGAGTGTGGAAAAACAACATGCTGACCATCTCCACACAGCTGTTGTGGTGTACAGATCCTGTGTGATTAGTACCCTACTCTATGGCAGCGAAACATGGATTATGTATGTCTCTAGTGAAAAAAGGCTAAGGGCTTTTCATATGCACTGCCTGAGACGCATACTTGGAATGTCATGGAGTAACAGAGTGACTAACAGCGACGTGTTGGACCGTGCAAAGATTACCAGTTTAGTTACGATCCTACACCAGCGCCGCTTGCGGTGGTTTGGTCACGTGTGTAGAATGCAGGATGGGCGAATACCAAAAAGATATCATCAAACTAGAGCTGACTACGCGAAATGTAAAATAGGTAGCACCTTCCACCGCAACAACGATTTTTGCAAGCGTGACCTGAAGACGTTGGATATGAACACCTGCAACTGAGAGGAACTTGCCAAAGACAGACTTGGCTGGAGGCAGGCTTTGTGTGTTGGTCTGCAGGCAGGGGAAGATAAGATGCGTCAAGATGCAGACCACAAACGTTTGCGACAAAAGGACAACAACTGACTGACCCCTCTCTAGCGTGGTCCATTGTCTCTCGGGATTGACAGGATGCCAATCAATACACATTAATAGTTTGAGGTGTGGTTACTGTGGCATATAGTTGCTTTTTAAAACTTACATTGATATCAACTTCAAAATGAGTTTGAATGTACATTTGTAACAATGCAGAAGGTTACCGTTTTACTATAACAGTTCTTCCGCAGGGAATTTTTTATTTTTTATTTTTTTTTTTTTGTTTTTTTTTGCGTATGCCTTATTTCTCTTATCCCTCAGGCGGTGTGCGTTGTACTGTGGTTTTTATGTTGCGCCTTTCGGCCCAGTGCATCCGACTTCAGCATGCATTTTATCTAAGGGTCTGCTTCCCCGGGGTAACGGCCGGTGCTGTGATGGGGATCGAACCCAGCACCTTCCGAGTTGTGAGCCGTGCCACTTAACCACTATGCCACGCCGTCCTCTCCCGCAGGGAAAGTAAGATGGACCATTTATATTGCGATATTCGTGAACCAGAGAAACGAGCGCAATTGGCGTTTGGTCTGGATGGATCATACTTTTACCTTTGGATTGAACAGGTCTCGGAGTCCACTCAATCAAGCAAGGAAGGGCAAGGAAATTTGACGATTTCAAGAGATGTCATAAAACGGGAGATATTGAAACTGTTGACGAAAAATCAACTTGTTACTCTCTGGAAACTAAAATGAACATTAGTGCTTGTGTGAGCTTAAGTCAAAGGACAAGTTGTCGAACAGAACAGGACATTTAAAATCTGTGATGTTGAAGTGCTGACACGTGAGTACCTAAATAGATATTCAGTTCTGTAAGAAGTATGTTGAACATGTGCTCCGGGAAGAACAGTACTGGCAACGAGATGTATTACAATTTGTTCCGCCAGTAACAATTACCAACCTTTTTGAATCGACAGATTCGAATGATTAATATCATCTTTTGTGAACACACTTATTAGCAGACTTTGATGAATTAGAGTATGTTTATCAAAACAATTAGGTGTACATACAATAGCAACAAATGCATTGCAATATTCAAATGAGTTACACAACATAAAATTAGCTGCGCAGTTGATACAACCTTGGGGGTCTAAGGTTGACCGAAGGGCTGCACTAACTGTTGCATATTGGTGCCATTTAATGATTGTACATAAAGGGCAACACAAACAATCCATTGATCTATCAAGACATTAAGGAGATACGCCTATGGCCAAAATGCTGAGAAATTCAGCTGAGTACTGTAAAATCTTACAATTTAATTCCATTTCCTTTGCAATGGTACTAAAAGATTAAAATAATTCTCCGATGTCCAAATGTCTTAACATCTATGGACTAAATAATATCAATGTTTTAGCGTCATAGATATTCTAAGGCTGCATGCGAGAAATCATTTGGATCTGACATGCAGTGTAGTAGAACATTGCTTTGGACCTTGTTCGTGAATGAAAAGACGGACTATAGTGACTAGTGTAACCTGTTTCCAGGGTCGCTACATGGAGGCTATGGTCCGCTACCCTAATTCAAGTAGCCAGCTATGAGCCACTGGCTGCTTTCAGCTCATGTGTTGCTGCATCTTGGGCCCGTGCCCAAATAATTTTTTGGGTTACGGGTTAGAAAAAAAAACAACTACAAATAAATATATATATATTCCCTGAGGGTCAACAAAATGGTTCTCACGTGGCAATAGGGCTGGTTTGAATCTTCGATCCCTGAACTAAGTTCACTTAATTTACGTTTCTGAAGTTACCCATGTGAATCACAGAGAGCAAATAATATACCACTACAGACTTCTACACGGAGAGCAAATATTATGTCACTACAAGCAAATAATATGTCACTACAAGCAAATAAAATGTCACTACAAGCAAATAATATGTCACTAAAGACTTCTATAAGGAGAGCAAATACTATGTCACTACAGACTTCTATAAGGAGAACAAATAATATGTCACTACAGACTTCTATAAGGAGAACAAATAATATGTCACTGCAGACTTCTATAAGGAGAGCAAATAATAAATATGTCACTACATATTTCTATACGGAGAGCAAATGATATGTTACTACAGACTTCTATAAGGAGAGCAAATAATATGTCACTACAGACTTCTATAAGAAGAGTAAATAATATGTCACTACAGACTTCTATACGTAGAGCAAATAATATGCGACTTCAGTCTTCTATACAGAGAGAAAATTATATGTCACCATAGACTTCTACGCGGAGAACAAATAATATGTCACTACAGACTTCTACACGGAGAGCAAATAATATGTCACTGCAGATTTCTACACGGAGAGCAAATAATAAGTCACTACAGATTTCTACACGGAGAACAAAAAATATGCCACTACAGTCTTCTATATGGAGAGCAAATAATATGTCACTACAGACTGCTATACGGAGAGCTAATAATATGTCACTACAAGCAAATAATATGTCACTATAGACTTCTACACGGAAAGCAAATAATATGTCACTAAGGACTTCTATACGGAGAGCAAATAATATGTCAGTACAGACTTCTATACGGAGAGCAAATAATATGTCACTACAGACTTCTATACGGAAAGCAAATAATATGTCACTAAGGACTTCTATACGGAGAGCAATTAATATGTCACTACAGACTTCTATACGGAGAGCAAATAATATGTCACTACAGACTTCTATACGGAGAGCAAATAATATGTCACTACAGACTTCTATACGGAGAGCTAATAATATGTCACTACAAGCAAATAAAATGTCACTACAGACTTCTACACGGAAAGCAAATAATATGTCACTACAGACTTCTATACGGAGAGCAAATAATATGTCACTACAGACTTCTATACGGAGAGCAAATAATATGTCACTACAGACTTCTATACGGAGAGCAAATAATATGTCACTACAGACTTCTATACGGAGAGCAAATAATATGCCACTACAGACTTCTATACGGAGAACAAATAATATGTCACTACAGACTAAGTGTAGAAGGCGGGTAAAGAGTTCTTCATGGGGCTAGCAACCTCGTCATGACAAACGAATGTGTACATAATCTACCGCAGCAAGATACAACTTCATGCTTTATTGCAGGCTAACTGTAAAGAATTAACTACAATGGTAACTATAAAACAAAGCAATAAAGAAACAAGAAGAACCAAAAGAATACTGCGTCGCTGAACTGGCACGTTGCCAAATCTATTTTTCTGATTGGTTTTTTTTTTTCACTAACGGAGAAAACGAGTTATTCATTCCTGTAATTCTGTACCATACATTATGTTTTGTTTATAGATATCGTTTTTAAACATAGGTTGAGTGTCAAGAGGCCTACTCAGTATTGACAAAATACGGCCTGCATAAATTTTGGAGGAGTCATTAAGTGTTTTCCTTTCTGTATTCTACTGGCGAAGGCACGCACTTTCCACACCAGACCAGTCCTTTGGGCCATATCAGGACGTACTGGCCAATGCATGAATGGGTGCATGGATGGGTGAATGGATGGATGCATGGATGGATGCATGGATGGGTGAATGGATGGATGCATGGATGGGTGAATGGATGGATGCATGGATGCGTGCGTGCGTGCAGTAGTTATGCTAAATAGAAGAGTTTGCATATTTATACACAGCGTTTGCTTTTGCTGTAGGTGTTTTTAGTGCATTTTTTCAAACCTTGAAGGCTACTCCACACGCGGTAGTCGTTTTGCTAATGCGGACAGCGGGGGTGTGAATTATATAGTCTTCTACTTCAGAGGTTATACCACACTGTTAGTCGCCCCTTACGATGATACGTTCTGAGTATGACAGAGGTCCTACCACGTCTCAGTCTTCTACCATAGAGAGGTATTTCACGCAGTTAGTCGCCTCTTATGACACGTTGTCAGTGTGGCAGTGGTCCTTACCTCGTCTCAGTCTTCTACCATAGAGAGGTATTTCACGCAGTCGCCTCTTATGACACGTTGTCAGTGTGGCAGTGGTCCTTACCTCGTCTCAGTCTTCTACCATAGAGAGGTATTTCACGCAGTTAGTCGCCTCTTATGACACGTTGTCAGTGTGACATTGGTCCTTACCTCGTCTCAGTCCCAACAAGATGCCGAGCAGCGCATGAGCTGCAGCCGTCAGAGATCCATAGCTGACTGCTAGTGTCAGGGCCAGCAAACCAGAGCTGCCAAGACCTTTTTACACCTCCACGCGCTGATCCTGGATAACAGGCTGCAACAGAGCAGAAAGGATCGAAGAGGGAAGGCTAACCCGGTACTCAAAATACCCCTGCTGAAGTCGGGTGTGTCGGACCTAAAGGTGCAAATACCACAGTCAAGCTGTAAACTTCGACACAATACATTCTGTTCTCTGAACATTTTGCTACTTGAAAAGCCCTTTCCAGGGCTTGGTAGCGGGAGATTGAGAATGAACGAAGCCATCCCAAGTCCTTACCTCGTCTCAGTCTTCTATCCTATACGGTCTACACAGCACTGTTTTTGACTTCATGCGACAATATTGCAGCGGCTGCTATGTAGCATATTATGATTCGCATGTTCACTCCAAAAGAAGCATACTACCAACACTACAGCTCACCCTTATACAAGACGAGTGTATTCCATCATTTACAGTGAAGTTTTTTTCAATAGCAATGGTGCCGTACAGCAAGTTAACATCGTGCATAATTCTCATTAATCATTTTCTACATCATTAGACGGTTACAGTCGTCCCTCTCTTCTCGACCGGGACGCCACCCAGATGTGGTGTTTATGAGTCCACAGTATTATGTACACTATTAGATACAAGCGTTGCAATAGGACCTACATAGGCGACAACGGCGAAAGGCTTAGTACCCACTTTGACATCACCTCCAATATCTCTTGGATGAATGCTTACCCGTCTCCAAGCACTTTAATGGTACTGGAGGACCAAGGTGTTCGAGACCACCGTTACTGCACGCCCTAAACTCGTAAAATTCTCGCACACTCTCGAATCCAGTTAAATATGTCTCATGGGGTCCCTTAAACCCCATGTTTTGGGCTTCTTACAAACTTTCGTCTGAAAGACCTTTCTTTTTTCGTGCCCTATTTTCAGCAATTTTTTTTTATTATTAAAAAAGCTTACGTTGCCATTATTTAGCTTCTTCCCGGGCCCGAATGGGGAGTAAAAAATAGTAACACTGTAACTTGTCAGAGATTAATACGGTCACTGCGAATTCGTGCTTTGTTCAAATTAAAATCTAACAGCTTCGAAAAATCATAACTTCACACCCAGTTATAAACGTCGCTTTTTCTTTTTAGGGCCTTGTTTTCATCGCCCATCATGTCCTGGATTATGTGAATTACCCCCGCAATATACAAGTTGACTCGCTAAGAATGGCTGGGTATCGGGCCTACTACTACTTCAGCAAAAACTATAACCAGACAAGTCCTCTATATTCCAAGGTAAGAGAGAAGTGGATAAGTCACGTCAGTCGTTGTTTACCCTCGTGGTTATTGCTTGACAAATTAGAGGCAGGAGCATGTGGTATGCTTGCTGGAATAAGAAATATGTGTATTTGGTTCAGATTTAATACTAATTATCTTTTAAGTCAGTAAAAAGTTACAAACTGATTTGGGATTGCTGAAAAATGTAGTTAGAAGTTTCTAAGGATGTCATTAGGTAGCAGCGAAATTCGGCTTTGTGATTACTGTAGGTAGCAGAATGTAGGTGCTCACAGTTAGTCGCCTCTAATGACATGCTCTCTGTGAGGCAGTGGTGCTATTCTTGTCCTTGTTATACACAAAGACCCCGTCAGACCATACAAATGTTACAGGCCAAAACCACATTACAAATTTTCTTTCTTGCTTCCCCCCTCCCACCTTTATCTGGACTGTGTGACCTGGAGCTGACCCCTTTTAGAACAGAACTGTCTTAGACAGAGACGGTTTGCTAACATGAAACAGCATTTACTGGCGATTCTCCAGCCAGAAACATTTGTACTGACAAATCCCCTCTTAATTTAGTACTCCTGTTTGCTGACATTGTACCAAGTTTGAGCAAACCACTGCAACGATAAACATAACTTTCTCAACATCATCTTACATCGCAAGATTTAAAGATAATACTTGTTTGACAGAAAAGTAACATTGCAAGAAAGAATTGTAGAATCAAATTAGACTACTAATTAGCCCCTATAGTGTAGAACAGTGTTTTTCCCAACCGCCGGTCCGCGGGAAAGTGTCGTTAGCAGAAATTGTCTGCCAGTCCGCGAAAAAGTGATAGTGGCATTAGCCACAAACTACAGAGATTGGCTTTTAAGCTCAAATGACGTCAGCTACACAAGTATCCGTACTTTTCGAACACTAGAGCTCATCTATATTCGGCGTGTTTGTTATCAAAGTGAGTGAAGGTTTGTTTGTTTTGTTTTGTTTTGTTGGGGGGGGGGGGGAGATGCCTTTATGTCGTAGCGGGTTACATCACCTTTTCCTTCATCCCGAGGCATATTGAAGCTGTACCTGGGTCCTCCTGGCTTCTCAGTAGGTGCACCACTACGGAGATCTGTGTCGGTTCTCACCTCGTTGGCCGGGGTCAGGCAAACATACTGGACAGACATGTTAGTCAGGGTCAGGCAAAACATACTGATCAGACATGTTAGTCAGGGTCAGGCAAAACATACTGGTCAGACATGTTAGTCAGGGTCAGGCAAAACATATTGGCCAACACCCACACCTCTTCCTTGCAGTGCCCCCCCCCCCCACTGGAAACAGACTATCCTTCTTTGCAGTCTGGCTAATGTGTGGGGATCGACATGATCTCCCCAGTAGTCAGCGACACACAGATGAAGCCAAGCATAGCACAGCCACCTGGAGAATCTCAACCCCCTTTCATCAGCACGCTCGGGATGTGAGGAAAGATACGACAACCCGCCAGTAAACGTCCTTTTCAGGGCCCACAAAAGAGTTGTTTGCGAATGCCCACAATGAGTCGCTTACTCTTTTATGAGTCCTAAGAGGGCGTTAAGTGGCGGGTTGTCGTTGCTTTCCTCACATCCCGAGCGTGCTGATGAAGGACTGGGGACCTCCAGGCAGTTGTACTATGCTTGGCTTCATATACGTGTCGCTCACTACTACGGGGATCACGTCGAACCACACCTTGTTAGCCAAACTGTTGTCCTCGACCACAGCCCGTTTCCAGGACGACCAACTAGGAGGCCATGTGAGGGTCTTGGCCAGTATACATCTCCTGACCCAGGCTAACATTTGTTTGATCAGCGTGTTTTGCCTGACCAGACGTTAGCCTCATTGTCCCGTCAGATGAGAGTCTTGGCCAGTATATTTCTTCTGACCCAGGCTAACATTTGTTTGATCAGTGTGTTTTGCCTGACCACATGTTAGTCTCATTGTCCCGTCAGGTGAGAGTCTTGGCCTGTATATTTCTCCTGACCCAGTCTAACATTTGTCTGATCAGTGTGTTTTGCCTGACCAGACGTTAGCCTCTTTGTCCCACACAAAAGAGTAAATCTACTCATCTACTCAACAACTCCGTTAGCCAGACAGTTGTGAAAAACAGCCTGTTTCCAGAGATGGCTAAGGACGTATGCCCATATGTTTCACATAACCTAAAAATGTGGTCTCTCCTTTGCAGGAGAGGAGTTTCCGCCCACTCAACGGAAAGTATAATACCCACCACCTGTTTCTGTGATCGATGAGAACAACATCTGCACTGGTCTTGAACTTCAATACTCTCACACCGGCCCTCGAACTACTCTATAATATTGCTATGCTATCCCTGATAACGGTGTAACAGGTGCAGAGAATAGGTCCCAAACACGCGGCCTAAAAAACCGTAGGTCTCGCAACGTGATGTGGCATCACAATGATGGATACCATTTTTATTAAATCATCGTGAATGATGACGATGGTGATAGCTACTGAAGAACAATAATGGACATCATGGGGGGGGGGGGGGGGGGGGGGGGGGGGAGGGGAGGGTGAGCGGTTTGGATACTGACAAAGGTGACGAGCGTTCAAACCTCCAGTATGGTTTAGGTTTTTTTTTTTTTTCTACCCAAGGTGAGATCAAGATATTTTGTACGTTTAAAGCTAGACTGTGAACTGCAGGGCCCAGTGATCTTCAGTTCTATAAATCCCCCAATGGCCTCAGCAATGTGACGCAGCAATTATCGTATTTTCTTTTCTTTGATACAGGGAAATTTCTATGTTAAGAAATTAGGAAAGTGTTCAAGTCAATCATTGTACGAAAGTTTGTGAGCCAAAATATCTGCTCTATATCATTGTACGAAAGTTTGTGAGCCAATGTATCTGCTCTATATCATTGTACGAAAGTTTGTGAGCCAAAATATCTGCTCTATATCATTGTACGAAAGTTTGTGAGCCAATGTATCTGCCCTATATCATTGTACGAAAGTTTGTGAGCCAATGTATCAGCCCTATATCATTGTAAGAAAGTTTGTGAGCCAATGTATCTGCCCTATATCATTGTAAGAAAGTTTGTGAGCCAAAATATCTGCTCTATATCATTGTAAGAAAGTTTGTGAGCCAATGTATCTACTCTATATCACTGTAAGAAAGTTTGTGAGCCAATGTATCGGTTCTATGGAGTGAATCAGTTAAAGAATAGACGGACTCGAACCTTTGTGTCAGATTCTTGAAATACTCACGAAGTGGACTAGCAGAAGTGAATGCTAAACATGAATAATGAACACATAAATAGGAGCAGAACAGTTTTTATCTTTTGGATAGCTGTCCCATAGGATTGTGTAGATGGGGATCAGGGTGAAACATTGGCTTGATAAGGGGCCTACGTTCTGGAAAGTTTGAGAACCATTGACGGCGAACTATAGTGCTATATCTGGCAAGAGCTAACACACGCCCTTTCCTCACTCTCCTTACGGTGAACATAGTCCAGGATGAAGGTACACTATTCCGCGATCAAACCGAACAACCGTCTGTCTTTTGCTGTATCTCTTTTCCTACATATAACTCATTTTATCTATGATGAGTCCCTTGAAACCTAATACAAATTTGGGTGACGTTGTTTTAAGATGCGGTAGTCTTTCTTTGCCGTTCATGCACTATGCTATAAGATTATTTTAATCTTCTTGTATTGTTCTATCCGCCTTGAGGCGTCGCATATAGCAGATACAGCAGTCAATGAGGTGACGTCAGTTAACAACTCATATATGGCTGCTTGCATCAAGGTCAAAGACCTATAACTGGCCAAAACCAAGTGACGACCTTGCAAACAGGCTGTAATATGACTAAGAGATTAGGGCTCGTAGAAGGAAGGCAAGCCCGGTTCCAAAAACACCAAGTTAAAATCGGATGTGTCACACCGAAAGACGCAGTTATCGCAGCCAACTACGACACACCATATAAATGACATTTTCAGGTTGAAAACCGAAGATAAAGCTTGGTACCCACGTGGCAGAGATGTATACAGTACAGCTATGTCCACAGAAAGAGTCAATGAGGTAGAATGTGAGCAAACCTGGCACTGAAAGGATAGTATCTAAAATATACTGTGAACATACGAAATGGTCATCGTTGACTACCCTCTTGTCGTCATTCTCTACTAGCTTTGCCTCTACGTGCACGAGTCGGGCATGTCGGGTCTCCGTGGCCAAGTCATTTGTCTTGTCATCAGATGGTCGTGGTTCGAATTCGAGCTGCGGCGGGCGGTCATTTCATGATGACATTTATTTTCGGAGATCCCTGGGTTCATCGATGGAGATCCCTAGATTCATCGCTGGAGATCCATAGGTTCATCGCTGGAGATCCATAGGTTCATCGCTGGAGATCCCTGGGTTCATCGCTGGAGATCCCTGGGTTCATGGCTGGAGATCCCTGAGTTCATCGCTGGAGATCCCTGGGTTCATCGATGGAGATCCCTAGGTTCATCGCTGGAGATCCCTGGGTTAATCGCTGGAGATTCATAGGTTCATCGCTGGAGATTCCTGGGTTCATCGCTGGAGATCCCTGAGTTCATCGCTGGAGATCCCTGGGTTCATCGCTGGAGATCCCTGGGTTCATCACTGGAGATCCCTGGAGATCCCTGGGTTCATCGCTGGAGATCCCTGAGTTCATCGCTGGAGATCCCTGGGTTCATCGCTGGAGATCCCTGGGTTCCCTGTGTTCAAATGTCCCAGTCCAGCTCCTCAAAAACCCTTGTTCCAAAGTGAGTAGTGTAAGTATCATTGTGTTCACATGTGCCAGTTCCAGCTGTCAAAATGTTCGTGTCCAAATGCTGAAATGGTGTATATGTATCACTGCGTTTAAATGTCCTAGTGTCAATCTGTCATTTATGTAAGAATACTCGCTTACAATGATTCGGTGTCAGTTGCTCAAATGGCCTCGTGTGTAAATGTCCCTTCACCAGCCGTCCAAATGTCTCAGTGCCAGCGGCTCAGATGGACCTGTGTCTAAATGTACCTGCACCAATTGCTCATATGGTCTTGTGTCCAAATGTTCCAATGCCAGTTGCCAGCTGCTCAAATAGTCCTGTGTGTAAATGTCAAAGTGTGAAATGTTCCAGTAACATATCCTACTGCCCCAGAATCCAAATGTAACACTTTCCAACCGCAAAGTGTCGCAGTATTCAATAATTCATTTTAACTTCTCTTCCCTCCCCCCCTTTTTAATTTCTAAACACCCCCCCCCACCCCCCCCCACCCCGCCCCACCCCCCCCCCCTTTTCCCCTTATTCTGATGTAATTTCCAAGAACAGTTCCTTCATCCCGTTTTGTATGTGCAGCACTTTCAAACAAACCCCAAAACACCAAAATAAGTCTTAACGGCAAATATCTGCGGCCAAACGACAACCCAAACTACCTGGGAGTCATATTTGATCGGCGCATGACATGGAAAAGTCAGATCGAGAGAAACCGAATGAGAGCCAGAGAAAGAATGGCAATCATGAGGAAACCTGCTGGCACAAGCTGGGGAGCAGACGAAAGTATACTAAAGAAACTGTACACTGGAAGAGTGAGACCAGTTCTCGAGTATAGCATTGCGGCATGGACAACAGCAGCAAAGGCGAACTTTGACAAAATTAGCATACTTCAAAACCAAGCCATGAGAGTTATAACAGGAGGAATGAAGTCAACGCCAATTGTAGAGCTGGAAAAGATTACACATCTGCAATCCATGACCGACAGAAGAGACTGCAGAGCCCAGCAGCAAGCAGAGAAACTCAGAGCAAACCTACCTGGAGGCAGCATATATTTCCAGAGGTGGTAGAAAATATACCGGGTATTGGAAAAAAGAACAGCCAGACTGAAAAAGAAAGAAGAGATACAACCCTGAGGTACATAACGGAAAACTACCCAAGCATGGACTGGACCCATGCATACACTGACGGCTCTGTAACAAACACAACACAGAATGGAGGGGCAGGGGTATTCCTGAGCGTACCAAATGGTAGGAAAACAACACTAACAGTGGCAACTGGACAATACTCAAGCAATTTCAGAGCGGAGGCAGAGGCGCTGAGGGCGTCAGCAGAAGGAATGGTGACAGGTAAAAGGAATGAAAGCCATATAGTCCTGTTCACAGATGCCCTGGTCGTAGTCGCAGCACTAAAAAGCCAGAAAAATACTGAACTTAATGATTTAAGAGCAGTACTCTGTCAACTATGCCAGCAGTCCGCACCAAAAAGAGTAGTGGTACAGTGGGTTCCATCACACTGCAACATCCAAGGCAACGAGGAGGCAGACAGACTGGCAAAAGAAGGTGCAAGACTACCACAACCAGATGGTAGTGTGACATACGAAGAGTCAAAAAGGCTTATTAGAGCTAGATACATGACCAAATGGGAAACAGAACATACTGGCTACACAAAAAACGATGCCTATTACCAGTTGAACAGAAGAGAGCAGGTCGTGGTCTTCAGACTTCGCATTGGCCACAATAGATTGAGGTACCGCATATTCAATAAATTGAAGATAGGTGGCACTGACGAATGCTCGTGCGGTACTGGGAAAATGACCGCTGAACATCTGCTGCAAAACTGCCCGACATACGAGGATCAGAGAAAGCAGATGTGGCCATCACCAGTGGCAACACTAGACAAGCTCTATGGCAGTGTCAACAGCCTCAGGATGACCGCTGCTTTTTTCGAAAAAATAAAGGTTGACGTCTGACAGCGTAGGACGACGAAGAAAGAAGGAAGGGAAGGGAAGGGGGAGGGAGGGGGAGGGATGGAGGGAGGGAGGGAAGGAAGGAAGGAGGGAGGGAGGGAAGGAAGGAAGGAAGGAAGAAGAAGAAGAAGAAGGAAGAAGAAGAAGGAAGAAGAAGAAGGAAGAAGAAGGAAGAAGAAGGAAGAAGGAAGAAGAAGAAGGAATAAGAAGAGGGAAGGAAGGAAGGAGAAAGAAGAAGGAAAAAGGAAAAAGGGAGAAGGGAGAAGGGAGAAGGGAGAAGGGAGAAGGGAGAAGGAAGAAGGAAGAAGGAAGAAGGAAGAAGGAAGAAGAAGAAGAAGAAGAAGAAGAAGAAGAAGAAGAAGAAGAAGAAGAAGAAGAAGGAAGAAGGAAGAAGAAGGAAGGAAGGAGAAGAAGAAGAAGGAAAAGGAACAGGAAAGGAAAGGGAAGGAGGGAGGAAGAAAGAAAGAAAGAAAGGAAGAAAGGAAGGGAGGAAGGAAGGAACGAAGGGAGGGAGGGAGGAAGGAAGGAAGGAAGGGAAGGGAAGGGAAGGAAGGAAGGAAGGAAGAAAGAAAGGAAGAAAGAAAGAAAGAAAGGAAGAAAGAAGGAAGGAAGGAAAGAAAGAAAGAAGACAAAAACTACTGTATATGGTTCAGAGTCAGGTCTATGGATATATTTTGACGCTTGCGTGACAGCACATGATTATGGTACGTAACTGGTTTCGGCCAGTCGCGTGGGCTCATTTAAGAGATGAAATTGAAAATACAAGTAGCAGGTCACGATCATTGTCGTCATAGCGGATAGTGGTGCTTGGGGAGACATTACAATGAAATATCAATCAATCAATCAATCAAACCCGTTCAGTTCCATGTAGGGCACAGTCTACAACACATACAGGCCACGTCCTACTGTCGTGGACTATCCGTCCCAGATCTGTCCACGCTTTTCCTGTTTCCTATATGTTTGCTTCTTCTCTACAAGTTTTTGCGTGTGTTTTGGTCTGCCTAGGGGTTCCAGAACAGAGTGAGACCTATCCAATACCAGTCCTTTCTCGTCACGTCACGTTCAGCTGATACATGTCTGGGGCTTTCAAACAGTTCCACATTAGTGAACTTATCATACATTTCAATCTCTTTCTCTCTCCTCTGTCTCCCTCTCTCTGTTTTTTTTTGTTGCAGAAACCCATTTAAAAACTGTATCTCTTTCGTTATCGTTTTGTTCTTCTCCGTGTTCAGAGCCAAACAACAGAGTGGACTTTGCATTGGGGTTCCATACAACAGAATGGACTTTGCATTGGGGTTCCATACAACAGAGTTGACTTTGCATTGGGGTTCCATACAACAGAGTGGACTTTGCATTGGGGTTCCATACAACAGAGTGGACTTTGCATTGGGGTTCCATACAACAGAGTGGACTTTGCATTGGGGTTCCATACAACAGAGTGGACTTTGCATTGGGGTTCCATACAACAGAGTGGACTTTGCATTGGGGTTCCATACAACAGAGTGGACTTTGCATTGGGGTTCCATACAACAGAGTGGACTTTGCATTGGGGTTCCATACAACAGAGTGGACTTTGCATTGGGGTTCCATACAACAGAGTGGACTTTGCATTGGGGTAAAAGATTTATGTGTTTATGTTGAAAATTTTTTTTTGGTATTTACATAAATTCCCACAACGCTATGAAAGCCTTTCTAGCCTTTTGTGTTCTAATTGTGATGCCGTTATCTGTACTGTTGTTGTGTCTATATTGCTACCAAGATATATGAATTATTCCACATCTTAAAGAAGTATCTCCCAAAACAATCTGATTGTTATTAGTTACATGTATTCTCATAACCGTTGATTGTTTTCTCTGTGTATTCTCGGGTCCAATTTATGTGACCTCCACCAAGTGTACTTATTTTAAATTGAATCTGATTGCAGGTATGGGATGGTAGCATCAAATCATCTGCAAAGTCCAGATCACCAAATTATTTATCTGCGCGTTTCTGTTGTTAAATGTAATTCCTTATCCTCAATAAATCCATATACTTGGTTATATGCAGGTTTGCCAGATAATTCTTCAAAATACAGCACAATAACATCTCAAAAACCGCCCAAACGTAGCCCAATTATAAATGACTTGAATTGAGTGAAACTTTATTAAAATATTGTTAAAGATGAACACAATTGTACTAAGATTTCTTTTTTTTGGAAACGAAACAGTCTCGTGACACAAAAAACTGGTACATTTTGCAGTTTAGCGGTGCAATATTAGATGAAAATAGATATAAACAATTAATGTCAGTAACAATGTTATCAAATGAAAAATACCTGCTATAAAAAAATTACATATCAACATGCAATGGATGAGTGGAATCATCATAGAAGTACGTCTCTGCCACGTAAAAAAAACTGGAGATCCAAATCTTCCGGCCCATTTTCTGTTTCGCCATGTTCATACAATCGGATGTAAACAGGGACAGCACTGTGGTGGTTGGTTGAAAATTATTGCAACAAATCTGATTCCGAGCCAGTTATCCACAAACATGCAGATTTTCAAGCATACTGTGTTGCTCCAATCCTCTGGTGCTGAATCTTTTTCCCAATCTTTGTAATATCGTCTCCCGTACTTTGTCCATGACCGTGATTTCTAATAAACAAATTAAATCATATATTCTGCGCACCATTTAAATAAATTATTCAGATCAGAGTAAAAATTCAAATATTATTCCGTTGTATTTTTAAATCGAATATAGATCGATATGTAATACAAGTTGATGCTGCAATTCGTTGAAAATAAACACAAAGTTGTAGACGCATTTGTAAGATCGTGAATACACAACATGTCCGTGCCAGGTAGCCCAAAAAATAGTGGTCAAAAATTAAAGTAGCCCAAAATACCGCAACCCGAAACCGAACTAAATTCCCCACAACTCTCTGAAAAAAGAAACCCAATTTGGCGTGAAAACAGCGAAACTGACAACACTGGTTATATATGTATGTTATTGTCTGTTGCTGTTGTACGGGTCTTTCATACTTATTTTCACGACGTCTTCTGTCTCTCTTGCTAACTAATAAATATATTTTCTATATATATTTTTTCTTATCTCTTCCTGTGTTCTTTCTTGCTCCTGGTTTTGCTGCTGTTATTTCGTCGACATTTTGTGATCTATTCGATGTTTACACCGTCAGACTAGTTCCCGTCATGAAAACTTGACCGTTGTCTGGAGTTTCTCTTCAGCTTTGAATTGTTCGTTAAATCGTTGGACCAGTGTATTTTTCTTAACTAGCCGTAGAGGGAGTCCTGCAAAACATGCTGGACAATTTGTTCGTTTATTCCACATCAGCCCAGTTGTGAAGTAGACTGTCGAAGCTTGTACAAAGGTTTACTCGTGCTGGTGTGCTCTATCCTGTGAGGAAAGTATGGTGATATGTCCCTGCTGATCAAAGATGTAGTAGTCGTCGCTGAGTGTATTCTGTTTACTTCTGACTGCCTGGATAGCTTCTGTTCAAATCTGCCTTCTTCGTTTTTCTTTCCTTTATCTTCAATATGGTTTCTGTTATTATACATGCTTTGTGTTGACATTCTAATTTCTCTAAAATGTCTCCACGTCTTGTCCTATATATTTTCTATCCGTTATCAGTGTTGTTCTGTGACCTCAATTTCTTCTAGTTGTTGTAACACAAGATACCTATTTGATATTGTGACTTTAAATGTATCATGTCTATCCTTACTCCTGATCAATTCCACAACCTGTGTATATACGTTGTTGCATACTTTTCAAGTGTAATCTTTACTTTGGCTATCAAAAAATGATGGTCTAATATCACGTCTGCTACTCTAGATGGTTTTACATCGTATAATGATTTGAAGCTTCTATTTATACATTTACGGCCAATATTTTTTCCTGTCCTGTGATCTAGTGACATCCATTTTCATTTGTGTAATCTTTTATGTGCAAAACACGATGCCACCAATCACCAGTTAATTTTAACCATAGATTCATAAACAGATCTTCATTTTCATTTGCAGTGCTGATTCCATGTCATCCAATGATCTCTTCAAAACCGATAATTGTCATTACCATAGATCTCTTATCAACCTTAGCGCATATTTCTCCCATCAACCTTAGCGCATTTGTCTCCCAATCAACATTAGCGTGTGTCTCCCATCAACCTTAGCGCATATGTCTCCCATCAACCTTAGCGCATATTTCTCCCATCAACCTTAGCGCATTTGTCTCTCAATCAACATTAGCGTGTGTCTCCCATCAACCTTAGCGCATATGTCTCCCAATCAACCTTAGCGCATATGTCTCCCATCAACCTTAGCGCATATGTCTCCCATCAACCTTAGCGCATATGTCTCCCAATCAACCTTAGCGCATATGTCTCCCATCAACCTTAGCGCATATGTATCTCATCAACCTTAGCGCATATGTCTCCCAATCAACATTAGCGCATATGTCTCCCATCAACCTTAGCGCATATGTCTCCCATCAACCTTAGCGCATATGTCTCCCAATCAATATTAGCGCATTTGTCTCCCATCAACCTTAGCGCATATGTCTCCCATCAACCTTAGCGCATATGTATCAAAACAACCTTAGCGCATGTGTCCCAATCAACATTAGCGCATATGTCTCCCATCAACCTTAGCGCATATGTCTCCCAATCAACATTAGCGCATATGTCTCCCATCAACCTTAGCGCATATGTCTCCCAATCAACATTAGCGCATATGTCTCCCAATCAACATTAGCGCATATGTCTCCCAATCAACATTAGCGCATATGTCTCCCAATCAACATTAGCGCATATGTCTCCCAATCAACATTAGCGCATATGTCTCCCATCAACCTTAGCGCATATGTCTCCCATCAACCTTAGCGCATATGTCTCCCATCAACCTTAGCGCATATGTCTCCCATCAACCTTAGCGCATATGTCTCCCAATCAACATTAGCGCATATGTCTCCCATCAACCTTAGCGCATATGTCTCCCAATCAACATTAGCGCATGTCTCCCAATCAACATTAGCGCATATGTCTCCCATCAACCTTAGCTCACATGTCTCCAATCAACATTAATGGACAGGTCTCCAATCAACATTAACGCATAGATCTCCCATCAGAATCGTAATGTTTCCGTCTCCTATTAGTCATGACATTTAGAAAGTTGTTGCACAAATCTTCTTTGTCATTGGTTGGAGCATAACAATGGATGTTTATCTGTTTCTTCTGTTTTGGTCAATTTTTAAAGTAGCTAGTATTATTCTGGGCCTTATTGTCTTCCATTGTATAAGTATCTTTTGTACCTCGTTTGATAGTATTATGGCCACATCTTGACTGTGGTCGGTGCTTTTTTTCAGTGTCCCTTGAGGACAGTATATTCCATATGCTTAGTTTAAACATCTCAACTCCATTCAAACAAAATGAAGATTGAGACAGATGACATGTGTCCATCTGAGGAGCATGCCATGACCGTGGAACACATCCTACAAAGCTGCATACTCATGCAGGAAAATAGAGAACAATACTGTCCTAGTGAGACCAATATGAGACAAAAGCTGTATGGAGATAAAACAGCCTTACAAACAACGAAGTCCGTTGTAAGAGAAACAGGGACATTGATCTGAGAATGAAAGAAGGAGAAAAATTCCATTCCATCTTGTTCCAGCCAGTACAAGGATATAAATCGTGTACTTTCTCATTCCCACTGCTATCTGTGCAGTCCTCGCATGTTCGTACATTGTGCGAACGGACCAGCAACCAAATCAGGAGATTCTCCTCAAATAGAACAGATAAGACAGTGGTGCAGTTATACTGAAGCTTTCTCTGCATCACGTGACTATCCCTATTGATAGAGGATCTTCTTCTGACTTGGATGGTTAAGTTGTATTGTTCTTGTTAGTTGAGTTGTGGCTTAAAATGTGTACAGGACGAGTTAACCAGCCCATAAAATGAGATATGGTGCTAGTTATCAATTAAGTATTTTTAGGAAAAGTGCACATACATCGATATAGTTGGACTTGGACGGTTATGCTTAAAGAGGACAGTACAGATAAAAGTGGTATAATAACAAATACTGCCATAAGGGATGAGGTGCTAGAGACTTCACTGTAAGATGTCTCAGTGCATCTCAAGTAGAGTGACCAGTTCTGGTATCTTCCCGTGGCTTCCTTACCTTGTGAGTGATGTACACAGTCACGAGATAGATATACTAAACTTCCCTCTCCACCAAACATAATTTTTTAGGTGGAGGGGGAGTTAGGGGATATTATGCTTCAGTTTAGTCTGTTAGATAATTGATGATGAATATTTTTTACTATTTTTTTTTTATTCAAGTTTTAAAATCCATCAACATGTTATTGTGACAGTTCCAGTTGGACGTTTAGGGCATGAGAGATTGGGCTGTCGATTATAAGAACAAAAGCTGCCTGAATGCGTGCCAAGGTCAATCACCGTCTCGACACTAGGTCGACAAAAGAAACGAGGGGTTTAGGTGGAAGACTGTCTGGTACAAAGGGGGGTGTTCGGAGCTGAGGTGGGGGTTCTGAGCTGAGCACTCTGGCGTTCCGAATTGGCGTAGAGTGGGATTGGTAACTGATTCGCGTATAATCATCCAATAACAATTAGTTGAGGTTAGTTGAAAGCTAAGTCAGACAACAAACAGAAGACCTTTTGGGCAGCCATGTTGTTTCTTGAGACTATAAAATACTCTGCAAAGATGAACTCAAGAGACTGGCTATGAGAGTGGCTGAGAGGCTATAATGAGTCTGTGAGTGAGTTTGCGGAGTGATGGTATCTTCATACACCTCGAGTTTTGGCCAGTCGCTCTATTAGTGTTTATGTTGGACACCCTGTGAACAGCAAGAGATCTGAATGTGTGTCGTATGTGTAGCACACTTTGTGAACTGATTGTATGTGAATGTACAGATCGCCTGATTGAAAGTGATCTTATTGAATGTAAATGCACATATCGACTGAGTACGGGATCACAAGTGAGTAGGTGATCCAATTATAATTGACGTGATCTAATTACATGTGAATGGAAAGATCGCCTGATTGAAAGTGATCTGATTATATGTGAATGCACAGAATGACTGAGTACGTAATCCGATCGTGAGGATGAGTTTGTGTGTTAGGTGTGCAGATAAGGGAGTGCAGCGGCAAGAACCTGTGTTATGTAGTTTTGGGGGAAAACAACAAAAGCTAGTGCCTAAAAACTTCCTATTATAGTTCAATATATATATATAATATTTTTTTACTTTAGATGTGCTTTGTTAATATTGTTTTGTTTTAACAATTATTAAATAATATTGTTTTGTCTCACGGTGGAGATTAGTGTTTACTGTGTTATTTACAGTATTAAGTACATGTTGTAACCTTTTAGATAAGTAAACTACTCAGCTAAACCTAGACTCACACATATCTTATTTTGATCCGAGTGACTAAGATAGGATAAGTACTACGCAACTCTAAACGCCTTACACTACCACATTAACTTTATATTACATTTGTAAAACACTATAATAACAATCCAAGTATATGTATTAATGTAAAACAAATAGAACAAATTGGGGCCGCCGTTGCAGTACAGTGAATGAGCTGACAGCAGCCAGAGAAACAGATATGGCTGCTTGTATCAGGGTTGGCGAATCAGGACTGACCAAGATCCTATTCCGTCTCCAAGCGACGGCCGAGGAAACAGGCTACACACGTATAGTCTGGCTAAGAAGATAAGGATTACAGTATGAAGACAAACCCGGTACTCAAAAAAGTCCGGTGAATCTAGATGTGTGGGGTCGAAAGCCGCAGATTTTGCAGCCTTTCTGTAAACTACGATACAGCGTCATTTTCAGGACGAATGTAGAAGAAAGAAGAAGAAGGAGGAAGAAGAAAGAAGAAGGAAGGAAGGAAGAAAGAAGGAAGGAAGAAGAAAGGAAGAAGAAAGAAAGAAAGAAAGAAAGAAAGAAAGAAAGAAAGAAAGAAGGAAGAAAGAAGGAGGAATGAAGGAAGACGAAAGAAGGAAGTAAGAAGAAAGAAAGAAAGAAGGGAGAAGAAAGAAGGAAGAAAGAAAGAAAGAAGAATGAAGGAAGAAGGAAGAAGAAAGAAAGAAGGAAGAAGAAAGAAGGAAGAAAGAAAGAAAGAAGGAGGAATGAAGGAAGGAAGAAGAAAGAAGGAAGGAAGAAGAAAGAAAGAAGGAAGAAGAAAGAAAGAAGGAAGAAGAAAGAAGGAAGAAAGAAAGAAAGAAAGAAAGAAAGAGAGAGAGAGAGGGAGGGAGGGAGGGAGGGAGGGAGGGAGGAAGGAAGGAAGGAAGGAGGAGAAGAAGAAGAAGAAGAAGAAGAAGAAGAAGAAGAAGAACTAGAAGAAGAAAAACTAGAAGAAGAAGAAGAAGAAGAATATGAAGAAGAAGAGGAACATGAATAAGAAGAAGATGAATATGAAGAAGAAGAAGAACATGAATAAGAAGAAGAAGAACATGAATAAGAAGAAGAAGAATATGAAGAAGAAGAAGAATATGAAGAAGAAGAAGAATATGAAGAAGAAGAAGAAGAATATGAAGAAGAAGAAGAATATGAAGAAGAAGAAGAATATGAAGAAGAAGAAGAATATGAATAAGAAGAAGAATATGAATAAGAAGAAGAAGAAATGTTCAATATCGGATGCATATTTTGTTTATCAATCTTGGAAGCGGGGAGGTGCCATTCTGACTGTCATATGGTGCAAGGAGCGAATGGGGTAGCAATGGTGAAAGACCAGTGTGCTAAGGAAGCCATGTACGGAGTCTCAGCGTTTGTGGGGAATGATGACCAGTTCATGTCCTAGCTACTGATGCTAAGTCATTTACCTGGTCTCGAACCTGGTCCCTTTGTCTTGAAAGAGACACGCACTAACTGCTCTGCCACACGAAAGCTCAAAGCTGATTCATACCTTTATTTAATGACATGACTAAAATCGCTCCCTAAGAAACTATACTGAATTCTTCTCCACGATCTTTCTAATGAAAGATACGCTTTCAAAGTGCAGTACTATTTTTAACAATTCAAAAGAATACATAATGACTTGATTCCGTGCGTAGTATACAGAAATAATATTAAGACTAACACGCCATGTCATTATCCAATTTCTCGGGCAACCATTCAAACTGCCACCTCGAAGGAACGTTATTATTCAATTAAATGTATTATATCAATTCCTTTTCCATCACTGTCTAATGAGTGTTAATTGTGAGCAAATTTTGTCAGCCATTATGGAAATACACGAACAGGAAAAGTTATGTTGGAGTTGACTTCCTCACTAAGTAAAAACCGGTGCAACTGAAACCACAGTGCAAGAAAGTGGATTCAGTATTCTTGGGTAGAGCAATCGAAATGTAGTGTTGGATCTGGTAGAGCAATCGAAATGTAGTGTTGGATCTGGTAGAGCAATCGAAATGTAGTGTTGGATCTGGTAGAGCAATCGAAATGTAGTGTTGGATCTGGTAGAGCAATCGAAATGTAGTGTTGGATCTGGTAGAGCAATCGAAATGTAGTGTTGGATCTGGTAGAGCAATCGAAATGTAGTGTTGGATCTGGTAGAGCAATCGAAATGTAGTGTTGGATCTGGTAGAGCAATCGAAATGTAGTGTTGGATCTGGTAGAGCAATCGAAATGTAGTGTTGGATCTGGTAGAGCAATCGAAATGTAGTGTTGGATCTGGTAGAGCAATCGAGATGTAGTGTTGGATCTGTTAGAGCAATCGAAATGTAGTGTTGGATCTATGCTCTAACATCTGCAGCAGCAGGTACATGAATGAAAATGTAGTGTGTGAATTTGTATTGTCAATTCTAAAAAATGTTGAAGACCTTTTGGCAACGGTCAGGAGACGAAAACTCACTTGGTACGACCACATACCGGGATCAAACGGTCTTGGTACGGCCACATATCGGGATCAAACGGTCTTGGTACGGCCACATATCGGGATCAAACGGTCTTGGTACGGCCACAGATCGGGATCAAACGGTCTTGGTACGGCCACATATCGGGATCAAACGGTCTTGGTACAGCCACATATCGGGATCAAACGGTCTTGGTACGGCCACAGATCGGGATCAAACGGTCTTGGTACGGCCACAGATCGGGATCAAACGGTTTTGGTACGGCCACAGATCGGGATCAAACAGTCTTGAAAATACGATCATGTACGGAAGGTACAAGGGGGACTACAAAGAGGTCGCCCCAAAAAGAGGTGGGAGGACAACATAAAAGAATGGACGAATCTCTGACCAGAGAAGAGACAGGCAGCGGCCGCTGACAGAGAAGGGTGGCGTGACTTGGTGGGTGTGTCTTCATGGGTGCCCCAACGACCTCACATGTTACGGGATTATCTGAACTGACCTGAATTCAAAACAAACATTTTAAAAGGAATTGTTATTCCTAACTGCGTCTGTTTTTTCTTATTAACGTCTTCGACTACAATAATAGATTTTTTTGTAAACTGTAATTGCAGTGTAATTTTCTGTTTGGTGGTCATTAATCGCTTTATTTAGGTTATCAAAAACGTATGTCCCGCACCCTTGATGATTTTGAAGACAGGATGCCAGCCCTTTCATTAAATCTCAACAATAGCAGGACGTTAGATATACACAAGTTCCTAAAGGCTTGAACCCTCTGTTTGCTTTCCACAAGGCCCTAAAGGGTTGAAGCCTCTATGTTTTCTATCCACTCGCGCATGGCTATCCGAAAGCAAGAATCGAGAGCCCGAACCAAAAACTGCGCTGATTAGTTAATGAGTTCTCAGACATGTACCTCAGAAGGGAAGTAACTACCTCAATCTCCATTCTTATATCGGAGGTGGTTGTTTTGTATGCCTCGCTCTGCTCCACAACCTTACACTATAACAGAGAAGACTAATCCTGATTTCTCCTCATACACCACAGATCTGTCATTCAACAGCATCATCGTCACATTATCGCTTATCTTATGTTTAACTTCAAGCTTATGTTTCACTACAATTTATAACATACACTTGTCATAGTTGATGATCAGCCGTTCTTTTATGTAGACAATAATAATAACGCATGGACAATAGTTATAACACATGGACAGGGCTTGATAAATTTTAGGGTGGCTTACCATCAGTCAGTCAAAAATGGCACCAGTCAGCATGGTCAGACTACAGTCATGTAATTTATGTTCACAAATTAAACTAGGAACTAATTCACTTGTATTTCTACATAACAATGCGTACCAAGCCCAAATATATTGTATTACTTACACAGTATTAGTCTATTTCGTCTTTTTAAAAATGCACTGCTGTCAGGGGCATGGCTTGTGTGTCCTTGAACATGCTTGGTAGTTTTAGCACTGTAGTATCATTTATCGATCGCTTTAGTAGGTTTACATTGTGGAAGTGGAGGTCTATTTAGATTCACCATCATAAACTAGCTTATGTACAATCTATTCAAACCGTAATATCATTAATGATCGTGCGAGAGTCGTTATGTATTATCGATTTAAAACGTAATTAACGATTGGAAACGGGTTTTTTTTTTACTCGACAAGCAAACATTTTTACTCGTCACAGACGAGCACTTTTGTCAAATTTTGCACATGGGTAATAGTTATAACGATGAAGCATAGAAGGCGGTTCGGTGCAGTATAGTAGATTTATTATCTAGGAAGTATATTTTATATTCCAACTTCAAAGTAAACATTGTCTGGCGTGTAATAAGATATCAAGCGTATGACAGAAGGTGAACCAACTAAACTGATTTGCGGAACAAAATATTCACACGTTACAAAAAGTAGTTGTGCATTCAACAGAACAGTTGACACATACAACAGTTGGCTTGCTGGCTAACCGACGTAGTAGGAAATAGACAAATGGGTGCTGACAATTATTGACTTAGAGAAAAGAGTCATTCTAATTGAGCCAATGTTTCTCAAGTGTATTATCTACTAATGTAGTGCTTTCGTAATTCTAATTGTGCCAACTGTTAAAGAATATTTAATGGATTAAGATAGTTTTTAACTGATCCAACGGTTTTACAACTTCAAAGGCGATTTAACAAACAGATGACTGTTGGCACAGCAGTTACATAAGCACTGAGGTGGGAGTGGTGGAAGTGAGCATGACAGCATATTCAATAAACTAAGTAAAGTAGAAGAGCGGTGGGGAGATTGGGAGAGAGGCATAGAGTATGTTAAGTTCTAGGAACAATATACCAAATATGACGAGGAAAGTGATATGTCCAAGTAAATAAGTTTTTCACTTTTGAACTTCCTTATCTTAAATGATGTAATATTATAGAGATTTAGTTCAAACCCAAACAGCTACTCTACACGTTTGACTTGTGTCAATGGTCTGACTTGCAATGTCATGAGCTTTAGTCTTCTACCATATAAGAGTTTGACCGCACTGTTAGTCTTCTTTTGCCATATGTTCTCAGTACGGAAATGAACCTATTCTCGTCTGTCACACAGTGATCTCTACTAGGAACGGAATAAAATGAGTGTGTAATTCGCTTTCCCTGGGATTAGAAGAAGAGGGAGCTAGAATGTGCTATTCAATGGACCAATATATGTCTTACTGTTGTACGCAACTCAACTCTGACACGGCCAAATCAAGGCTTACCGACACTGAAAGTAGGTCAGTGGGAATAACACCGGCATTTGTAAGGGTGAGCATATTATGGATATGGACAACAGTATCAAGGGTTCACGAGGGAGTATTGTCCGTGCGTGTATCACGTTGTGTGTATTGTTATAAGCGTTTCAGCACGCAGTGCCAGATTTATTCTCACTTGAATAAACAAGCACATAATGGCACGATAATGCGATAGTTATGAGAACAAGCATAATAATCAAAATGTATTTTCAAGAAAATGATGTCTAAAAGATTTATTGTATTCTTTATCGACGTTCGTGGCTGTTGTGACGTGTCGCAGTTTACATGGAGGCTGCGATATATGCGCCTGTCGGCCCGACATACCTAGATCAGCTGACCTTTTCGTCTATCCAGTTTGCCTTCCCACTGTGATCATTATTCTCTTAGCCGGATTACACGTGCAGACTGTTTTCAGGACCGCCGCTTGGAGGTGGGACAGGGTTCTGGCCAGCTCTCGTTCGCTGACCCTCATGCAAGTTGTCAGCTATGAATAGCTGGCTGCTGTTATCTCAATCACTGTACCTCATCTTCCGCCTCTTACTGTATTCAATATATAGCACTTTTAAGATACACAGGTGACCACAACCCAATTACAAGGCAACCACTGCGGATGTCTTTCTTTCAGAAAGTCTATCAACGCACTTGTTTGTGTGCGTGTGTGTGTTCATTCAGTTGTGGTTTCTGTAGCAATTCGTTTTATATGCGGAGACTGCCAGCTCTCTTTGTTCGCATTTGATTATTTGCATGGACGATTACAGTGGTCGTATTCTTGCCTCCTAGCTCACCTCTCGTGCGAAGCAACCTAATTTAGCAGTCTTTAAATGGCATCCCTTATATTTGATGATATGCATGGACGATTACAGTGGTCGTATTCTTGCCTCCTAGCTCACCACTCGTGTGAAGCAACCTAATCTAGCCGTCTTTAAATGGCATCCCTTATATTTGATGATATGCATGGACGATTACAGTAGTCGTATTCTTGCCTCCTGTCTCACCTCTCGTGTGAAGCAACCTAATCTAGCCGTCTTTAAATGGCATCCCTTCTGCTGCCTCATGTGAGACTGGAGAATGCGCGTGTGAGAGAATGAGAAAGCCTATGAATGACTATGACTAACATGTTTGATCACTATATTTTGCCTGACCAGATGTTAGTCTCCCTTCCCATTTACAGTTAATAACACAGGAGATAAAAATGTGCTTCAATGGCAGAAATAGAAAATAATACGGGAAATCACCTTTGGTCCAGGAACATTAGTAAACAACACAGGACTTAATCTTTGATTCAAGAACATTAGTAAACAATATAGAACTTTACTTTGATTCAAGAACACCTGTTAACATTGAAAATAAATCACATTTTGTTCAAGGACACAAGTAAACATGGGAAGTCACATTAGGTCGCCGAACACAAGTAAGCAACTCTAGTGTTCCACAGGTCAGAAGTTATATTTGGAAAAAAGTAATTGAACTTTTCTTTTTAAACTTTACAAGCCCGACCATTTATTTATTTTTTTGCTTTCTCTAAAGTCTTTTAGTTTTGTTTGTTTTGCGTTCGCCTAATTTCTCTAATCCCCAAGACGGTGTGCGTTGCACTGTGGTTTTTATTTTGTGCCTGTCGGCCCAGTGCATCCGACTTCAGCATGCATTTTATGTAAGGGTCTGCTTCCTCCTGCATTTTCTAAGGGTTTGCTTCCCCGGGGTAACGGCCGGCGCTGTGATGGGGATCGAACCCAGCACCTTCGGCTTGTGAGCCGTGCCAATTAACTACTAGGCCACGCCGTCCCGTCTTATAGTAACTAGCATTCAACAATGTCAATAAGTTTTTATATTTAAAACATTCTAAGTACGCCAAAGTTCATTGACCTGAAGATAAGCTCATTTTTATGCAGTTGTTCTGGGATACCTGAACATTAATTCAAGGGTTCCACATAGATACATAGCCTGAGAAAGGGTGTTTTCATGAACACCTTACAATGTGTGGCACACTAACACACGGAGACCACTTCAAAAATGTTGTATTCACATTATAGTTCTACACACTAATACAAAAGAAACAACTACAAATATTTGTTATGTCCCTTAGTTAATTCCACACACTAACACAGAAACAACCACAAATATTGGTTATTCCCTTAGTTAGTTCCACACACTAACACAGAAACAACTACAAATATTGGTTATTCCCTTAATTAGTTCCACACACTAACACAGAAACAACTACAAATATTGGTTATTCCCTTAGTTAGTTCCACACACTAACACAGAAACAACTACAAATATTTGTTATTCCCTTAGTTCCACACACTCATACAGAAACAACTACAAATATTTGTTATTCACCTTAGTTCCACACACCAACACAGAAACAACTACAAATATTGGTTATTCCCTTAGTTAGTTCCACACACTAACACAGAAACAACTACAAATATTGGTTATTTACCTTAGTTAGTTTCACACACTAACACAGAAACAACTACAAATATTTGTTATTCACCTTAGTTAGTTCCACACACTAGCACAGAAACAACTACAAATATTTGTTTTTCACCTTAGTTAGTTGCACACACCAACACAGTGAAACTCTTACAAGTATTTGTTTTTCACTGTATGAAAAACTATGAAAAAGCACCAACTACAAGCATGTGCTATTCGTTTTACAGTGCTACACACTAACAACAGTTGTTTCCCAACTTTTTGGTCCACAGAACCCTTAGTGTACCAGAATTTTTCCGCATCACCCCAAGTCAGAAAATAAGCCTACTTAACAGTTACAGTACGCAGTTGTTTGAAATATTGGAAACCAGGTACACAGTTAGGTTACCACTAATACATTTTTGTATTCAACCTTACATAATACTAACATAGAAGCTAACATAGGCTAACATAGAAACAATTACAAATGTTTTTATTCAGCTACTAATTATCACAGCCTTGGTAGTACCCATGTTAAAAAATGAATAGCCCCACTGTAACCTTCCAAAGTATATCATTAAAGGTCACTGAAAATGGTTATGCATTGAGCTAGAAGCGTCATCAACTGAAATCATTGCTGCACGAACCACCACTACAGATGCACGGATACAGGATGTATGTAGGACAAGGACAGATGGAGTGCAGCTGTAGTGGTGGACGTATGTTCCATATGGAGCAAAAAGGAGACATTATAAAGTAACATAAACTACTACAAATGACGAGGTCTGAATAGTGATCAAATTACCATATAGAAACCACTTTAATTATCTATGTGATCTTACATAATGCTACACATAACAGAAATATCGATGCACACTAAGACAAAATTGCTGCAAATAAAGAAACTTAATATTTGACGAAAAACTGTGTAGGTGTGTGTCTATTCTATAGGTAGAAATAAGATCCAAAAAGATAGGAGCACAGAGACAAATATTTCAAAGGCGCACAGACACAAATATTTCACAGGCGCACAGAGACAAATATTTCAAAGGCCCACAGAGACAAATATTGCAAATGATATAGAAATGAATACTGAGTTGGTCGGGGAACAATATGCAACATTCGTCTTCAACAGAAGATACTAAAACTGTTCAATGAGACACTAATGCTGTATCCTTCAAACAATGGCCTACATTCCTAATTATACTTTCGTTGTTGTTGAATGTTGAAAGTAAATTAACAGCAATCGGACAAGGAACAAGGAAATCATTTCTTCATGCCTCTCACTGACAAGCAAACTGAACTCACCCGTACGTCAAAATTCCTGATCCTCTGCTGTTTATTCTTGTACCTTGACTTTTGAAATTTAACAACTTCGCTCAAAAGTTCGTCTCCCGATGATTCAGACGCCATCACACATTCACAATATGCACGCAAATATCAAAACAGCAGGATAACTTTTTTTTTATGTAACCATGCGAAAATGTCCCACCGGGAGTCCTCCGGAACTGTTCATGAACTTGGCGGTGGCAGACGTCGATGTGGTATTAATATGGCTCGGTGCATGTATTCATGAGTTGTGTTCAGTACACGTAACCGCACCGGTGATAGTGTCTACATCATGTCTTGTAGTTTTGAAAGACGTGAGATTGTCGTGCGCAATTTGACCACTTGAATGTATTTCATTACTTACTTTTTCCATCCAATTATGCTGTTTTAAGCGGCGTTGGTAACAGTAGTTTCATTACTTGGGCCATGTGTGTAGTTTTAGTGGTCGTAAGTTGGTGCTGTTCTATGTTGTTATTTACCTTCTAACCATATGGACATGCGTACCTCGGAAGGCATTGTTTAGTTAATGCTGGAGGTAAAATAAAAACTTGGATTGTACAGTGTGTCGTGAATGCATGGGCACGCTGCCTTTATTCATCATTCCTACTCGTATAAATCTCCCTGGTTGAATTTGGCGATATTTAACGATATATAATTTGTGCATAGTTCGTATTTGTAAATCTTTTCAAGTGGTCTTCTTAAGTGCTTTCTAGCCAGATATGTTTGTGTTCAGTTCAGTTCTGAACTGAACTGGTAGTTGATCCATTTGCATTTTATTATTGTATTTTATCATTCTGCCATATATTATATTCGTTTTAACTTATCTTGCAGTTTAATAATGTGTGTTGTGTTTGCTTGTACAGTACTGGATAGTTAATTAGTTTTCGATCCACGTATGCCGTCCCGCCATGATTTACGACTGTGAAGTGTAGCAATTGGGCAAATGAGATGCTGAAAAGCTCAGAATTACTCATAGTGCCACGGAACAGCGCGTACTTATTATATCGATTGGAGATCAGATCCGAAATGAGGAAATTCGACATCAAACTCTATTTCGGGACTATATTTCTTAGAAACAGTATTATCGCGCAAATGCCGCTAGATTGGTCATGTGGTACGCATGTTTGACAACAGATGAACACAGCGAACGACTTTTTTGGTGGCTTTACGGTTATACAGGCATTATAGATGTGATGTAATGTGTATGCCGCTCAGCGCTACGAGGAGCTTAAGTCGCCTGTCCTGCGCCAATTGCGCCAAAAACAGTCATTGTGGGCCTTTGTAGTACAAGGTCATCCTAATGCCATATATCCAGCTGCATCGCTGCTGACCCCATGACCTGTATCCACATCTACCAATGTTGTAAGCCGCCAGTAAAAGTTCTTCAGTATCGATTCTCATAAAATGCCTGAAAATTAACGCCTTTATACTGGTTTATAATACTCTGCAGGGTCTGTATACAACCAGTTTCTTGGACGGCGGTTAACCGATGTGCGAGTTCATCTTAATAGACTCAAACACTAGAACAAAGTAGACTCGCAGTCTGTTAGGCGGCATCCATGAAACCGGGACCTGGATCTGATTACAACGACGAAGAACAAGACGAAGTATAATCACATATATCCTTTGCAAGCTATTCAAGCACAAATATTTGTCTTGTGAAAGCTGTTGTTTTCTTGTTCGTGTCATCTTCTCAAATTCGCTGTAATGATAATCAGGGATGTCATCATCTCATGTGTACAATCGGTGAAGTGTGTTTTCGTTAAATCCATACCTTTGTAGCGTTTTTTCAACACTAATAATCCCTATTTTCTTGGTCGTCCTCTTTCTCTGGTTCTGTTGTCTGGTGTTATTGATTCGTGCTGCAGGTAAGTTTTGGTGCGATGGTGTCAAATGTTCAAACTATTGGTTTCTTTGTCTATCAACATAAGAATATCACAATGGACTTCCAACTTTCTTTTTCAATGTCTACGTTTCCCGTTGTCTTTTCTAGTTTACGTGTGTGTACTTGGATGGATCTTATATAGTCCGACATATCTAGTTCAGGAAATTGGTGCGTACAAAGCATAAGGTGACCACTCCAGCTGATTCTCTTACAGGGAGTATTCATCAAAGTAACTACAAGCACTCGTATAGTGCTGGTTTCAATAGTAAATTCGTTTTACAGTATGATGCTGCTGCTGGTGGTCTCATTATGCCATTTCCAGCTGGAGCATGGGCGTTTAGGGCAAGGGAGATTGGGCTGGCGACTCTGGGAAAAAAGGTTTCCTGCGTAGATTCATGCGTAGTGTATCGACTGAAGTCTATACAGACTTCCCTGCTGAAGCCGAGTACTCCGCTGCCTCAGGATGAAAACAGCGAGGAGTGTATGTTGGGCCAATGTTTGTGTCAGGTTTTCTTTGTCCGTGTTTCACTCCGTTTTTTTCGTGTTCCGCCCCTAAGTCTTCTCGGTTGTGTCCACCTTCGATCCAGCTTGGCACTTGCTGTGCTGAGGATGCGAAGTTGTGATAGGTTTTGTGTTACTTCTGGTAGAGGGGGACAGGCGGAAGGCGGTTTAAGTCCAAGCAGGGAGGCCCTTGTTAAGTGATAACCTGGGTTTAATTTTGTGTACAGTCAAGCGGAACGTTGAATGCCACCATGGACTGGTTTCCCACGGCTTAAGCCAGGCACAGCCGCAGCGAGATGCAGCATAACAAACATGATAACCGATCGAAAGCATATACATTTCATAGAATAAATTCCTTGATACCACTTGGTGAAGGAGTTACTTTACTATCCGATAGCGGAAGTGAAAAGAAAACAAGAAATGAAGAAAAAGACGACTTTCTGAGTTTGTGCATCATGTCTTTCCCAGCTGACTTGAATAGTTTTCTCTGTCATCTTCACAGAGATCCATGAAGCCTTTCGTCCATCTTTCTCTAAGGTAAAGGTAACACATAGCAGACAGTGTTATCGAGGATGAAATGTTAGAGACTTCACTGTGATAAGCATCCGTTTTTTATGATGTGGGGTGGCCAGTTCTCTTCCTAACGTCTTTCTATCTCTAACAGTAAGCCTGGTACCCATTTACAACTGGGTCAAATGTGTGGATAATGGAGATCGAACCTGGTCTCTTTGCGATGAGACGGAAGCTCGATACTATTCACATATTATTGTTTCTCATTAATATCGATAGGGAAGTCGAGACTAAATGTCAGAAAGCATCTGCTGTGACGTATAAGCTGTCTCCACTGCTTCAACACACAAGCATTAATTTGGTAACAAAGCAACAGCTGATAAACAGTATATTTATGTCGACTCTGTGCTACCAGTGCCAAACATGGTCCTTGTCCAAGACCAGTGAGAGCAGAATTTCAAAGTATGGTCGCCACTACGTCTTGTGCAGAATACATTTCCAGGCAAAAAATACGCTTGTTCGGTCATCTCATGAGAATGTACCCTCGACAACTTACACTTGTAGTTTACAGCGATGGTAGATTTGGTTATTTGGCGAGAAGGAGGCCGCGAAACAGGTGAATGCATTGCATTGAGCGATCGTGCAACAACACGGGCTCACAACGACCGGCGTTACGCAAAAAGACATACGACTTAAGCTTCACTGGCAGCTCAACGGCAAAAGTGGAAAGAAAGCTAACTAACCAATGTCGCTTTTATTTCCATCTCATTTGATGTGTCCACATCTGTCGTTTGACGCCCTGGGGAGGTATAGTCGTCTGCACATATCTTCTGCATAATAGTTTTTAGTTTACACTCCATACTGTTGGCCAGAAGACGAGGGTGAACAAGGTGGAAGCAGCCATCAAATCATAGCTGTCTGCTTGCGCTAGGGTCAGAGAATAAAAGCTGTCCAAGACCATATTCTGCCTTACAGTGGCATCCCTGGAAACAGGCAGCATGCGTGCAGACTTGCTGAAAAAATATGTAAAGTAAAAAGGAAGGCATCCCATTACATAAATACGATGTCGAAAGGGAATTAGTCGGGTCGAAAACCATATGCATCATAGCCTCACTTAAACTACGAAACAGAGAAACGAAACGTCTTTTTCAAGATGAACGAAGAAGAAATCCACGTAGTCTATTTGTTCTCTTAGAATAACAAATTAGGAAAAGGAAAAGCAGAAATTCTAGTAGCTGGATCTACAAGTGAAAACATAAAAAAAGTATTCTATAGACCAGATAAACACGAATGAAAAGACTAGAAAACAAAACAATATTTTTAAAGTTTAAAACTCCCGGTTTTCAAAACGCAAATAGTTAGATTTCGGGGAACATAAATAAAACCCAAAGCTATTCACGTGCTGCGCAACCTGGAAACACTAGCTTAGAGGGCTGATTAATGTGGACACATTTATTTGACAAATTGGTGACACTAAAAGTAAGTCATTCCTGTGGAGAAGCCATATTTTTTTTAAAGCAGGGGTTCTAATTGTTTCTGTGTCCTGTTCTCCACTTGCAATCTGGGAAAGCATATTTACCTCCTTTCCAGTTGTATGAGGCATATGGACCAATTTGACAATCTGGTAAAACTCAAAGATCCATTTATTGGATGGATCCTTTAGCAGTCTAGTAACGGCCATCCCCTCCACCTCTCAACCCAGGGTGAATTTTTGAGTTTTAAATTGCGGAATTATGCTCCAGTTTAGTCTGTTAAATAATTATGAATATATTATTTATTCTGTTTCCGTTCGCCTTATTTCTCTATTCCCCAAGGCGGTGTGCTTTGTACTGTGGGATTTATTTTGCGCTGTCGGCCAGTGCATCCGACTTCAGCATGCATTTTATGTAAGGGTCTGCTTCCTCTTGCAATTTCTAAGGGTTTGCTTCTCCGGGGTAACGGCTGGTGCTGTGACGGGGATCGAACCCAGCACCTTCAGATTGTGAGCCCTGTCACTTAACCACTAGCCATGTCGTCCCCTTATGAATATATTTTTAAGGACTTTTATTCAAGTTTAAAAACTCATCAACAATTTCTACTGCTATTTAGTTTGTAAAACACTTTGCCAATAATCCAAATAAACGTGTATGTACTCAAATAGAAACGATAAAAGATATTCAATATTATATTAATAATATTTGGGCTGCACCTTTTGAGTCAGACAATCTTGGACAGGGGTTAATGGCATTATAACATGTTCGAAAGGTTGAATAGGGCAAAGAAGGTTGAAGACTTCCGTTATATAACTATTTTGGTGGTTTGGTGAAGCTTGTAAACCATTACAGATAGTTTGGTGAAGCTTATATACCATTTGTGTAGTTTGATGAAGGGAATATACCATTTGTGTAGTTTGATGAAGTGAATATACCATTTGTGTAGTTTGATGAAGTGAATATACCATTTGTGTAGTTTGATGAAGTGAATATACCATTTGTGTAGTTTGATGAAGTGAATATACCATTTTGGTAATTTAGTAAAGCTTATAGACCATTACAGGTAATTTGGTAAAGTGTATATATACAGACAAAGGAGATAGTGAATGCGGATTGGCTAATGACTCGGCGTTTGAGAGGATACTTACATAATGCAATGCCGCAAATGGTCCTGACTTTTCTTACACACACTGTGCGAGACGCTTCTCTGCTCGGATTTGTCTTACGAGTCACGTGCGTTATCGTCATGGCCTGAAGTTACATTTATAGTAAACGTAACTTACTACTCTCTGACAAGGCGGAAAGAAACAATGATAAACAACTTACTACTCTCTGACAAGGCGGAAAGAAACAATGATAAACGGATGCTTTGGGTATTCTTCCTCTTAGATCATTGATCAGTGACTGACAAAGCCGTCACTTGACAACCATCCTTTGTACGGTGCTCCAGCTCTGATTCGTGCTTTCTATTTCCACATATAGGGTTCTTTGTAAACCCGTCTTTTTCATCTTTGGCGTTAGTCCTGAAAAAGACGTGTTGTAGTTTACAGCGAGGCTGCGATAGCTGCACCTTTCGGCAAGACATCTGGTTTGAGCTTACTTTTTTTGTTGGGTACCAGACAACCTTCCCGCTACGATCCGAATTCTCTTAACAGGGCTACACTAAAGCAGCCTGTTTCTATGGCAACCACTTAGAGGCGAATAGGGTCTTTTTTAAATCTGGCTGGCTAACGTTCATGCAAGCAGCCAGCTATGAGTCGCTGACTGCTGTCAGCTTTTTCATTTTTGCATCTTCGAGCCAGTCAAATTGTCTGAGGTCGTTCTCTCTTTCGTCTTCTCTCTGGAGTCCATACCACATTTGCTTCTTCGACCCATCCAAATTGTCTGAGGTCGGTCTCTCTTTCGTCTTCTCTCTGGAGTCCATACCACATTTGCTTCTTCGACCCAGCCAAATTGTCTGAGGTCGGTCTCTCTTTCGTCTTCTCTTTGGAGTCCATACCACATTTGCTTCTTCGACCCAGCTAAATTGTATGAGGTCGGTCTCTCTTTCGTCTTCTCTCTAGAGTCCATACCATTTTTGTATCTTCGAGCCAGTCAAATTATCTGAGGTCGTCTCTCTCTCGTCTTCTCTCCGGAGTCCATACCATTTTTGCATCTTCGACCCAGCCAAATTGTCTAAGGTCAGTCTCTCTTTCGTCTTCTCTCTGGAGTCCATACCATTTTTGCATCTTCGAGCCAGTCAAATTATCTGAGGTCGTCTTTATTTCGTCTTCTCTCTGGATCCATACCATTTTTGCATCTTCGACCCAGACAAATTGTCTGAGGTCGGTCTCTCTTTCGTCTTTTCTCTGGAGTCCATACCATGGCGGTTCTGAAGATAGTGCCAGGTACTCTTTTTAAGATATGGCTATCCCCTTTCTAACATCGATCAGATAATATGATGTGCATGCTTTATCGATCGCTCAGGCAAGCAGTTTTCTGTTGGTGGTGGTATTTGACAAGAAAATTATGGGAATCTTTCTTAGACATGGTCCGTGGAAAGATGACAATTGTGATGCTCATTTGTCAATTACCAAAATACTTTAGGTAGATGACTCGTAAACCGGAGAAGGATAACTTTGACTCCAAACCTGCCTTACAAGGTAGGTGTGGGGTGTGCCGGACAAAAAGGCTTAGGCATATCAGTTCGACTGTAAATTGCAATACAAAGTATTCGTAAAATCACATCAATATCTGTACGTGCTTGTCTCAAAACATACGGGACGCTCAAAAAACACGCGAAGCGAGCAGATCAATTGAGGTGGAGTGAAAAGGTAGTGATGAATGATAGGGGCGTCTTGTCAAAAATTGCCCAGACAGACATTACGAAAGACAGACAAATCTGGACTTGAGGCAAGCGTTAGACAATCGGAACAATTGATGGGATTTGTTAAGCTATCAAGCGGACCTGGTGTCGCGTCAGAATGTGATTGTCTGTCGATATAGCAATGTGAACAATATTATTAGATAGAAGGGTGGCAACTTACAAAGGCCTAGACGAGAGTAGGAAGCGTCGAACTGACGTATGTATTTCTTTTAGCCCAGGGGTTCGGAAATTACAGGAAAAAGTCTATCACTTAGATCACATGTTATGCTTACTTACTTAGTCGCTCCTGTTAGACCGTGAGGTGTAGAGGTTTGCCAAAGAGAACGCCACACTGCTCTATCCGCCGTCTTTTTCCTAGCCTTTTTTCCAATCCAGCCCTATATCACTTAGGGACTGTCGTATGTTGTCTTCCCAACGTACTTTGGGACGTCCTCGGGGTCTGCGTCCTTGACTTTTGATCTCCCATGCTCGCTTTGGTATCCGATCTTCTTCCTGGGGGAGGCACCTACCTCCTACCAGGCGCGTCAGCAGGGTTGCGGATTGCTGAAAGGCCTCCTAATTTGGAGGTTAGCTGCGAATAAATAAGCAGCCATGGACAAAAACGGGTCGGCAGGCATGGAGGCTGTAAGGAGGCAGTCCCTCCACCATGCAAAGACACAACAGGCTAATCACCTGTTTGTCTTAAAACAACGGTTACAAGTCTAAACACAGATCACATGTTATTCGCTCTGTTATTATTGTACAATTTTATCAGGGCACAAGAGATATACACTAGCTTCGACTGACTATTTCCACCAATGTGCACGCTGAACTAAACAAACAAAACTGCTGAGCGTGTGTTACAGGGCAGTTGTTGAATATCCACAATAAGAAGGTTTATGTGCGCCCTGAACATGGCGTTACATGGCAGGTTGTAGTGGATTGCCTCACATCCCGAGCTTATTGATGAAGGTGAACCGCGTCCCTCAGGGCGGTTTGTTCTACGCTTGGCTTCATCTGCGTGAAACTCACTACTTTAGGGATCCCGTCGATTGTATTCTCGTCAGCCAGGCTGCATCCTGTTTCATGGAACGCTACATGGAAAAGAGATTGTGGTCTTGGTCAAGAGTGTGGGTCTGACCAGACTAACGTCTCAGTTCTCCACTGTCCACCGTACGGCCATTTCTTCTTCTTCTTCGTTCGTTCTCAATCTCCCACTACCAAACCCTGAAAGAGCTTAAGTAGCGGAATGTAGTCCAGACAACGGAATGCGTTGTGTTGTAGTTTACAGTTTGGCTGCGATATTTGCACCTTTCGGCCCAACACATCCGACATCAGCAAGCATTTTTTGAGTACCGGGTTAGCATTCCCTCTTCGATCCCTTCTCCTTAGCCAGTCTGCCCTGCTGCAGCCTGTTATCCAGGATCACCGCGTGGAGGCGTAGAAGGGTCTTGGCAGCTTTGGTTCGCTGGCCCTGACGCTAGCAGTCAGCTATGGGTCGCTGACCCCTGCAGCTCATTTGCTGCTCAGCATCTTGATCCCCAATGAAGTCGATTCTTAGAAAAAGAAAACTGTCCTAATTGTAATAGATTTCAGCGTTTTATGAGATGAGGTAATTAGTTCCTTCTCCAACAGTAAACCAGGTACTCATTTACAGCTGGATCGACCTGATCGTATCGATAAATGAGATCGAACCCAGCACGGTAGCGTACATTGAGAAACTCGATGTGTTGGTATTGATTGATTGATTTGGAAGATGCAGAAGTAAATGAGCTGACAGCAGCGTCATATGTGACTGCCACCATCAGGGTCAGTGACTCATAGCTGGCTATTTCCATCAGGGTTAGTGACTCATAGGTTTCATCAGGGTCAGTGACTCATAGCTTGCATAAAAGTCAGTGACTCATAGCTTGCACCAGAGTCAGTGACTCATAGCTGGCTGCCTCCACCAGGGTCAGCGACTCATAGCTGGCTGTCTCCATCAGGGTCAGCGACTTATAGCTGGCTGCCTCCATCAGGGTCAGCGACTCATAGCTGACCAACACCTTACTCCACCCTCTTACCTTTTAAGTGGCTGGAAGTAAAGTTAAGAGGTCATTTTTTTTGCGAACTCGTGATAAAGAAAGTATTGTAGGGACCTTAATTTGAGGCCATTGACTGCAATCAATTCAACAAATGGGTAGGAAGACTAACGTCTGGTCAGGCACAACATACTGGCCAAGACTCTCACCTCGGCTTCCTAGCAGCCCTCCCTGGAAACTGGCTGTTTTCATGGCAGCTTAGCTAACGGTGTGCGGGATCGACGTAATCCCTGTAGTAGCGAATGACACACAGATGAAGCCAAGCATATCACAGCCGTCTTTTGAACACATGTCCACCGTCATCAGCACGCTCTGGATGTGAGGAAAGCTACTGCAACTCGCCACTTAACGTCCTTTTCAGGGCGCACAAAAGAGTAACCAACTCGTTGTGGGCATTCACAAACAACAGTCAACATATTGGGAAATCTAGCACCACACCTGAATGTACCACATATACCACTACCACACCTGAAAGTACCACATATACCACTACCACACCTGAAAGTACCACATATACCACTACCACACCTGAAAGTACCACATATACCACTACCACACCTGAAAGTACCACATCTACCACTACCACACGTGAATGTACCACATGTACCACTACCACACCTGAATGTACCACATCTACTACTACCACACCTGAATGTACCATATATACCACTACCACACGTGAATGTACCACATATACCACTACCACACCTGAAAGTACCACATATACCACTACCACATCTGAAAGTACCACATATACCACACGTGAATGTACCACATATACCACTACCACACGTGAATGTACCACATCTACCACTACCATACGTGAATGTACCACATCTATCACTGCCACACCTGAATGTACCACATCTACCACTATCACACGTGAATGCACCACATATACCCCTACCACACCTGAAAGTACCACATATACCACTACCACACCTGAAAGTACCACATCTACCACACGTGAATGTACCACATATACCACTACCACACCTGAATGTACCACATATACCACTAAAAGTAAAGTAAAGTATCCCATTGCATTACTGCCGTAGGGGTGTGAGGTGTTAGCGATCTCACATTTCAAAGGCTCGGCTATATGAGGGCGGTAGCCATCTCCTCTCCCTCGCCGCTTTTACTTCCCGGACTGAACCGGTACCCATTTAAGGCTGGGTCGACCCGGGAGCCATTGCGGTCTGAAAAAAACATTACTGCCTCAACTGGGGAATGAACCCAGGACCACTCAGATGCGAAGCCAGTGCGCTAATCACTGCGCTACGCGGCTCCCTCACTACCACACGTGAATGTACCACATCTACCACCACCACACCTGAATGTACCACATACACCACCACACCTGAATGTACCACATCTACAACCCCCACCTGAAAGTACCACATCTACAACAACCATCACACCTGAATGTACCACATCTACAACCACCACCACACCTGAATATACCACATCTACAACCACCACCACACCTGAATGTACCGCATCTACAACCACCACCACACCTGAATGTACCACATCTACAACCACCACCACACCTGAATGAACCACATCTACAACAACTACCACACCTGAATGTACCACATCTACAACTACCACCACACCTGAATGTACCACATCTACAACTACCACCACACCTGAATGTACCACATCTACAACTACCACCACACCTGAATGTACCACATCTACAACTACCACCACACCTGAATCGATGTATGACCAAATCTCCCACCTGTTACCCTCACAACTTCTCCGGGGTCTGCCTCAGCCTTGCCTTCCAGGTACCAAACCCTCCCCTGTCATTGTTTTTAGTCCATTATGGCGTTCGATGTGGCAACAAGTGGATATATTGAGGTCGGATTTAGATAAAATTCGAGAATGGTCTGTAATCTGGCAAATGAAGTTTAATGTAGATGAATGTACAGTCATTCACATGGGTAGATCCAATATGGAACATAATTACAGAAGGGGAGAGAACAATATTAGAAAGATAGATAAAGAAAGGGACTTAGGGGTTATAATAGATCATGCATGTAAGGTGAGGAAGCAAGTTCAGGTAGCAGTGAAAAAGGCAAATGCAATGTTAGGGATGATAAAAAGAAATATTAAACATATGAGCAAGGAGGTGATAGTCAAACTGTATAAAGCATTAGTTAGACCTAGATTGGAGTACTGTGTACAGGTGTGGAGTCCTTATCAGAGAGGGGATATAGACATGCTGGAGAGAATACAAAAAAAGAGCGACAAAGCTGATAGTGGGATTCCAGAGTTACAGTTATGAGGAAAGATTAAAAAGAACCGGCCTACTGTGTCTAGAAGAGAGAAGAATTCGTGGTGACTTAAAAGAGGTGTATAAGATGATCAGAGGAATGGATAAGGTAGACTATAACAAGTTTTTTAAAGTACAACCACCAACAAGGACAAGAGGGCACAGCTACAAGTTGACTAAGGAGAGGTTCAGATTAGATATTAGGAAGTATTTCTTTAGCCAGAGAGTTGTGAATGCTTGGAATGCATTGCCAAGTGAGTTGGTGGAGGCTGGGACGGTCAATGCATTTAAGAATAGATTGGATGCTTCTAGGGCAAGATGATGTAATTGGAACTGGTTGTATACAGACTCTGCAGAGTCTTCTAAACCAGTATAAAGACGTTAAGTTTAAGTTTAGTTTTAACATTATTTGTTTCCGATACGTAATATTCTTTCATATACAATTTTGTTTTACCCAGCTCCTTTAGAACTGCGTTTTTCTTTTGCTGTCCATGATATTGTGACTTCTTTCCTGTAGCATTTTTCGCTTGAATGATTAAATGTTCATCCTTAGTATTGTTTGGCTATCCATGCTTCGCATCCGTACGTTGCCACTGGGATGATGCAAGTCCTCAGGATTTTTGTTTTTGTAATTCTGTTAGTATTTTGCCATACAATTTTCATTCTAGTTAACCTCTGTAACTTCATCACCATTCTACTTCTTACTGGCAATCTCCATTGTTGCTTATAATCGAGCCGATATTCAGAACTCTGTGAGGCTCGTTACTGCTTGCTTCTCTAGCATAACTTTATGTCTGGTTTTTACCTTATCAGTGCTTATTACCTTGGGCTTGCAATTTAGGTGCGGACTATGTTCCTCCTTGCGAAAGGATCTGTTCCATCCCCGTAGTGCTCTTAGAAAGGACAGATATATTATCTGTATATCTTAGTTCTCGTATTTCCTTCCCGCCGACTATAAAGGGACACATTTTTCAAACAGTTGACCATTTTTGAAATTTCTCAAGACGTTTTCAACATAAATGTTTGAAAAGATGAGGGGAGAGTATCCTTCTCTCTCTCTCTATCTCTCTCTCACTGTTTTTAAGAATCGACGTCACTGCACTCCGGGAATACCCATAGGTCCTCAATCTCTCTCTCAGCAAAAGGCTTAGGTTGCTGATGGTCCCTATAGCTCACTGGTTGTACACTCTCCTGCTCAGTCCTTTCATGCGCCATATTCCGCTCGAACCTCGTTTAATCTCGAAATTTTGCAGCATGTGAATTGCTGCTTCATCTATTGCGGTGCCCTCATCTAACAGGTGGCCATTGATCGATTTGAAAATGTCACTTCTATCCATCACTAATGTGTCCATAATGGGAGCTTGTGAAGCCATGATGTCTGCTTTTTCATTGCCCTGAACCTCAGCA
The DNA here is from genome assembly GCA_036924085.1 of Ariolimax columbianus. Taxonomy (NCBI): domain Eukaryota; kingdom Metazoa; phylum Mollusca; class Gastropoda; order Stylommatophora; family Arionidae; genus Ariolimax; species Ariolimax columbianus. The sequence goes on from JAVGWX010000016.1 coordinate 50,307,949, forward strand.
CGAGCAGGACAGTAGATCCATGTCAACCCCTGGAGGTTTGAGGCCTTAACAGCTGCTATTCACTCAGCCCTCCCTGTCTGTACCTTCTAAAGTATGGCTTGTGCGTCTGTCACGATTACTGCCCTTTGTTATAGAAGTCTCAGAAATCCATTTCAGTGCTGAGGTCACTGCTTTCGTCTCCATTCACAAACTGGAGGTTGTTGACATGTATGCCATACTGCGTTCAACAATGACATGTCCTCTCACTCTTACCGAGAAGCCCCGGACTGATGTCCCACTGCCCAGCATTGATACGTCGGTGTATATGACGGTATCACTTAACTACGTGATAGTAGGATATTGACTTGACTTTGCTCGTTCCCAATCTTCCGCTACCAAACCCTGAAAAGGGTTTAAGTAGCAAAATGTAGTCCAGAGAACGGAATACGCTGTGTTGTATTTTACAGCTTGACTGCGATATTTTCAGCTTTCGATTCAACACATCAGACTTCAACAAGGTTCGTAGGAGATTGAGAACGAACGAAGAAGAAAGTACTTTGGGAAACCCAGGTCTGCCATGAATCTCTACAAAATTTCTTGTTGCACAGTCACACACTTTGGTGTTATCTATGCAACAACTGTCAATATTGTACTCTCTGCACGTTAAAATCACATTTTTCATGTTAAGGGTGCGATCTTATGTGCCTCTGCCATGTCTAAATCCTGCCTGTGTTTCCTCAGTGAATTTGTTTTGTAACTTCTTCATGATGATCTGTAGGAAGATGTTGCCAAGATGACTAGTAAAGTGATGGTTCGTTAGTACCATCGCTTCAGATCACCATTCTTTGGGAGTGGGACATACAGATTGTGTCCATGCTCGTGGCCATATTGTCATGTGCTAGATATTCTTGAATCATCACGACAAACGTCTCAGTCTCTGTAGACCTTGCACGTGGCGCCCTGCGAGTAGTCTCTCCAGGGCGCAACATACGGAGACCTTAGGCTGCCAAAACTGCAGGAAACCCCCTCTCAGCTTGACTGGTGTGATACAAAGGAATGCAAAGCATGACAATTTTACACCAGCTCAGTTGCAGGAATGAGTTTAAATTTTGAAACCATCCGCCGTAGGGGCTACCACTGCGGATTTTCTGTCTGGGTTTACTCCCGTCGCCGTACCCTCTCCCGAGGTTTTCACAAGGCAGTGGGGTCGTTGCCGGCAGATGCTAGTTACTCGAGACATTCGATTATACTCTCATCGTCCCACAAATAGCCATCACTCACTGGCATTTGTGGGTTTAAAATCAAAGTTTCCCCTCTCCTAGGCGAACTGCTTAAACAGGCTAACAAGCTTCGTCTACCCGGGTTTAGAGTCAAAGTTGATCTTCTCTTAGATTGGCTGCCAACAAAGGCTAATGAGCCCAATCTGCCCGCCCAGTTATACAACCAATGCTCGGTCGCGCCTCCCAGCAGGCTCTGTAAGAAACAGGGGGCCCCTCATGAAGGTGCTGCTGGGGACACAATAGTGTAGGAGAGGCCATTGTCATAGAAACTCATACCTGGCAAGCCGAACAGTAAATCCCGCGACGATCTCTACACATGGAAAAGAGAGGCTATATCAGACGCTTCACTTTCCTTTAACGAGCGGGACGTCCAACCCAGACCTCGCTACCTCCCATTGTATAGAGCGTGGTAAATGCTGACGATGGTCTCTTTTTCTGCTTGTGCAGGTAAAATATACTGACCATGAGGTGTCCCTGGCTAACGAGGTTGGGGATCGATGTGATCCCTGTAGTAGTGAGCGACACACAGATGAAGCCAAGCATAGCATAACATAGCCTGGATGACCCCCGTTCAACCTTCATCAACACACTTGAGATGCGAGGCAAGCTACTAGAATCCGCTTTGTTCATGGTCCATAAAAGAGTAATCTTACCTATTGTGAGTATTGAACGCCAGGTGTAAGTCAGTTCTATGAGCACACATGATAACGCCCAGGTGTAAGTCAGTTCTATGAGCACACCTGGGGGCGCTAGGTATAAGTCAGTTCTATGAGCACACATGATAACGCCCAAGTGTAAGTCAGTTCTATGAGCACACATGAGGACGCCAGGTGTAAGTCAGTTCTATGAGCACACATGATAACGCCCAGGTGTAAGTCAGTTCTATGAGCATACATGAGGACGCCAGGTGAAAGTCAGTTCTATGAGCACACATGAGGACGCCAGGTGTAAGTCAGTTCTATGAGCATACATGAGGACGCCAGGTGAAAGTCAGTTCTATGAGCACACATGAGGACGCCAGGTGTAAGTCAGTTCTATGAGCATACATGAGGACGTCAGGTGAAAGTCAGTTCTATGAGCATACATGAGGACGCCAGGTGAAAGTCAGTTCTATGAGCACACATGAGGACGCCAGGTGTAAGTCAGTTCTATGAGCATACATGAGGACGCCAGGTGTAAGTCAGTTCTATGAGCATACATGAGCACACATGATAACGCCCAGGTGTAAGTCAGTTCTATGAGCACACATGAGGACGCCAGGTGTAAGTCAGTTCTATGAGCACACATGAGGACGCCAGGTGTAATGAAGTTTGTTCTATGAACACATATTAGAGTGCCAGATGCAATTAAATCGGTTCTACGATCACATGGGGGTCCCTGTGGCGAAGTGGTCAAGCCACATGGGGTACCCATCTGCCGAGAGAGATCGAGCTGAAATGGGGAAAAAACCCGAGGCAATGAAGTCGAGCCTCCGCTTAAAGTTTTTTTTTTAAATGTATTTTTTTTTTTTACGATCACATATGGCGGCGCCCATGTTCAATGAAGTCTGTTATATGAACAATTTCTCTTCCTCTAATCTTTGGATTGCTATCGGAACCTCATCTATTGAAGATGAATGAACAATATTAGCTATGACATGTAATGACATCTATGGAATACATATTGTGTCGGGTGGAACTCTAATATCACTAAATAAATAATAACTTTGCCATGCAAACCAAGCTGCACTCACAGACATGACTTTGTCAATGCTCTTCCTGAGAATTTACAGGTCTCCTTTGCCCTTTCTTTTTTGCGCGATGATGTTCAAGTCTCCTTTGCATTTTCTTGTGGCTAATATCCTGCTCATACTAACCGCTCAACAGCACGCTCCTAATACTGGTCACTCAGTAATACACTCCTCATACTGGTCACTCAGTAATACCCTCCTCATACTAACCGCTCAGCAGCACGCTCCTAATACTGGTCACTCAGCAACACGCTCCTAATACTGGTCACTCAGCAACACGCTCCTAATACTGGTCACTCAGTAATACCCTCCTCATACTGACCACTCAGTAATACCCTCCTCATACTGACCACTCAGTAATACCCTCCTCATACTGACCTCTCAGTAATACCCTCCTCATACTAACCGCTCAGCAGCACGCTCCTAATACTGGTCACTCAGCAACACGCTCCTAATACTGGTCACTCAGCAACACGCTCCTAATACTGGTCACTCAGCAACACGCTCCTAATACTGGTCACTCAGCAACACGCTCCTAATACTGGTCACTCAGCAACACGCTCCTCATACTGACCACTCAGTAATACCCTCCTCATACTGACCACTCAGTAATACCCTCCTCATACTAACCGCTCAGCAGCACGCTCCTAATACTGGTCACTCAGCAACACGCTCCTAATACTGGTCACTCAGCAACACGCTCCTAATACTGGTCACTCAGCAACACGCTCCTAATACTGGTCACTCAGCAACACGCTCCTAATACTGGTCACTCAGCAACACGCTCCTAATACTGGTCACTCAGCAACACGCTCCTCATACTGACCACTCAGTAATACACTCCTCATACTGACCACTCAGCAACGCTCCTAATACTGGTCACTCAGCAACACGCTCCTAATACTGGTCACTCAGCAACACGCTCCTCATACTGACCACTCAGTAATACACTCCCCATACTGACCACTCATGAATACACTCCTCAAACTAACTGCTCATTCATGTTACTTACACTAATCATTCGGCAGTGCATTCCTTATACTAACCGCTTGGCCATAAATTCTTAATTATAATCATTCTGTCATAACCTCAAACTAATCCCTCAGCCATAATTCCGTTACCCTCGTACTAACCGCTCATCAAAATCTTATACTAACCGCTCATCAAAACCTTATACTAACCGCTCATCAAAACCTTATACTAACCGCTCATCAAAACCTTATACTAACCGCTCATCAAAACCTTATACTAACCGCTCATCAAAACCTTATACTAACCGCTCATCAAAACCTTATACTAACCGCTCATCAAAACCTCGTACTAACCGCTCATCAAAACCTCGTACTAACCGCTCATCAAAACCTCGTACTAACCACTCATCAATAAGTTCCTCATACCAATCACTTGGCCACATGCTCACACGAACCACATGCTCCTGATACTCTCGCATTAACCGCTCATCCATACGCTCCTCATATTAACCGCTTGGTCATACACTCACATATTAACCACTCGATCATACGTTTCCCATATTATCCACTTGAGCCATACGCTTCTCATATGCTCATATTAACCACTCACGCCTCATTCTATCCACTCAGACCATATCCTCCTCATAATCAAACTACTCAGAAATATGCTTATCCTATTAAAGATCACGTACTCCCATACCTTCATACTAACCACTCGCTCCTCAGATTAACCACTTGGTCATACGCTTCCAATACTAACCACTCACGTCTCATACTATTCATAGCAGCCATCCACACCCCATACCCTCATTGAAATGTTAAGAAAAAAATTTCAAAACAAATCAAGGAATATGAATCCAAAAATTTTAATAGACTCAGCAAAAGTAAATCTATACAAATAAACTATGGCATGACGCGTGACATAAGACTCACGTCTCTTAGCCTCTCGCCCGAGCCTACACGTGAAGATTACTTTCCAGCAATCCAGCTCACGGTTGGGGCTTCAGTCCCAAACGGGAAGCTGGATGGGACAACAGACCAGATTCAGGCAAAGATTTGTCCCCCATCCAGATCATCTGGCAGGGATGAGTCCACTCCCCAGTGAAGATGGTGCTAATGGCGGTGATACTTGGAGAAAGCGTACTGGAAACCACTGTAGCATGCAATTCCTGCTTGATATGAATGAGTACACTGCTAAAATTAACGAGACGAAAACAGAAACTATGAGGATCAGTAGAACATCTGGGCCGCTCAACATAAGTGTAAATGATACTGCCCTTCAGGGGACGGCGTGGCCTAGTGGTTAAGTGGCACGGCTCACAACTGGAAGGTGCTGGGTTCGATTCCCATCACAGCACCGGCCGTTACCCCGGGGAAGCAAACCCTTAGAAAATGCGGGAGAAAGCAGAGCCTAACATAAAATGCATGCTGAAGTCGGATGCACTGGGCCGACAGGCGCAAAATAAAAACCACAGTGCAACGCACACCGCCTTGGGGATTAGAGAAATAAGGCGAGTTTTTTCGGGAGAAGGCAGGATCGACAGGGAAATCGAGACTAGGTGTCGGAAAGCATCTGTGGTAACTTATCAGCTGTCACCACTGCTTAGGCGTTAGTTTAGCAACAAAGCAAGAGCTGATAAACAGTATATTTATACAGACTCTTGTGTTATAGGTGTCCGACATGGCCTCTGTCCAAGGCATGTGAGAGCAGTATTTATGAAGGTCAACTATGTTGTCAGGAAAAACAGAATGTGGAACAACGACATTCGCAGTATGGGCGACACTACGTCTTGTACGGAATACACCTCCAGGCACAAAATACGTTGGTTTGGTCATCTCATGTGAATGCACCCTCATCAGCTTCCACTGATGGCTTACAACGCTGCTAGATCTGGCTACAGGGCAAGGGGGTGGCCGTATGGTAGGTAGATAGATGACATTAGAGTGATTGTGCTGCAACACAGGCTCACATTGACCGACACAACACACTTGGCGCAGGACAGACGATTTAAGCTCCCCCCAGTCCAATGGCACAAGTGGAAAGAAAACTCATCGTCATCATGTAGCATGTCCTTTGTAGAACGTCGCTCCCATCACAGTCTGTCTGAAAGAAACTCGTTCCCTTGCCAAAACACCAGCCTCCGCCACCGTCATACTCAAACATTCCTGGATATCTTGGTGCCATCGTCTTCTTGGTCTACCCCTTCCTCTTTTGCCTGGCACCATACCTTCCATCCCCGTTCTCTCAAGACCGTTGTGTCTCTTGATGTGACCAAAGTATTTGCATTTTCTAGCCAAAATGGAATTGATAAACCAGTTCTCCTCTATGCTCAGCTCTTGCCGAATGTCTACATTTGTTCTTTTCTCTGTCCAGGGTATTCTGAGGATCTTTCTGTAACATTTTGACTCGAAGGATTCGATTCTTTGTCTAGAAGTTTTGGTAATCGTCCATGCTTCACAGCCATAAGCTGCCACAGGAAAAACACAGGCTCTCAAGACTTTTACTTTTATCGTTTTGTTGGTGCCCTGCCATAATTTCTTCAGGCTGTTCCAGTCTCTGCATTGCCATAGCTAGTCTTCTTCTGATTTCTTTCGAGCAGTCACCATTTTTGTCAATTCTGGAGCCCAAATATTCAAAATGTGTAACCTGATCTATTTCCTCACCACCCACTGTAAAATTTATGCTGACATTGGGTTTTATCGGTGGTTAGAAAACTAACAATACTCAAAAATGCAGTGCTGAAATTGGACGTGTTTGTGTCGAAAAGTGCAGATATCACAGTAAACTACAATGCAACATCACAAACGTCCTTTGCAGAACAAAATGTCGAAGGCAAAGTACACCGTTAAATAAGTCCCATGATGGTGTTCGCAATGTGGAGCTCCATCAGCCAGATGCAGTGCCAGGCTCCTCTGTCAGCTACTGGAGGTAAAACTGTAGGGTGCTCCAGACAATAATCAAGTTCATCATTTGAACTCATCTGATGGTGTTAACATAAAAGTTCAGATTACAATAATATATATAATAATATGGGGATTCAGTGGCGAAATGGTTAAGCCATCAGCCTCGTGATCAGGTCATGTGGGTTCGATTCCAGACTCTGCCGTTTTTTTTCACGAGTGCTTGATGCGGAGTCCCTTGCACCTCATAGCCACTCCCTAGTCATCTTGTCCTGGACTTGCCACTGGGGTCGGGCGGCACGAGACGAGAGAGTGAGAATAAAAAGTAGCGCAGTTAATTACTAAAAATAGCGCTAGCAACATAAATTATGCCATCATCGTCTACGATGGATGGTGGCCTTTGCCTTTTAATCAGTTCAGGCAACCAAGGCCTGTCACGTCGATTGTCTGTGACCACAACTGATGGCAGAGGTCAATGGGATGTATATTTCTGACAGCTGCAGTGGTCAGCGACCCATAGCTGACTACTAGCGTCAGGGCCAGCGAACCAGAGCTGGGATCAAGATGCTGAGCAGCGCATGAGCTGCAGTGGTCAGCAACCCATAGCTGACTGCTAGCGTCAGGGCCAGCGAACCAGAGCTGGGATCAAGATGCTGAGCAGCGCATGAGCTGCAGTGGTTAGCGACCCATAGCTGACTGCTAGAGTCAGGGCCAGCGAACCAATGCTGCCAAGACCCTTCTACACCTCCACGCGGTGATCCTGGAAAACAGACTGCAGCAGGGCAGACTGGCTAAGGAGAAGGGATCGAAGAGGGAATGCTAACCCGGTACTAAAAAAATGTTTGCTGAAGTCTGATGTTGGACAGAAAGTTGCAAATATCCCAGCCAAGCTGTAAACTACGACACAACGCATTCCATTCTCTGAACTACATTCTGCTACTTAAGCCCTTTCAGGGTTTGGTAGCAGGAGATTGAGAACGAACGAAGCCAAGCCATACCAGTGGATTACAAGGTAGCACCTCTGACTGCGCATTTGGAAGGTTTGAATACCCTGGTGATATCTTTGCAAGACAGTTTCGATTACTAGGAGAAAAGAAACTCACAGAATGTGAAGACCCTAAAATGTAAAAGGTAGCCCTATGTCAGTGTCATCAGGGATGAAGTGTAAGATAATTCTTTATTGTCAGGTCTTAGCTTTTGGGAGTGATGGAAGATTAGTCCCCACCCCTAACTGTAAGCAAGTTCCATTTTATAGCTGGGTAGATTTGAGCAGCCACGGAACCCAGTCCCATTACTGTGATCAAAAAGCAATCTGAAAGCTTTGCTATTCAAACACTCACGAGAAACTAAAAACATGAAAAAGAAATCATCAGATATAAATTATTGCGAAAAGGTTAACAAGAACACAATAAGGGCCTGGGGTAAAGAGGTAACGTATTCACCTCTCAAGAAATGAACGAACAAAAGCGAGAAAGGGCAGGTATTAAAATGCCCCAAGATTCAAGTGACCATGGTCTCAAGGGTGGTCAGATTGTCAACTAGTCCTATCAGAGATGGACGATAAACTCAAGATATTCCATGTACACATAATAGATCCCGGGACAATTGAAATAGAAACTTGCATGCTGTTAGCTGCTGCAATTCTAGGTAACAAAATCCCTACCCAATTGTGGCCTGCAAGGCTAAATGAAGATGGCCTTTCCATCATGCAATGAAACAAAAGGTCAATCAACTGTTCGTCTGCACACTTGATTACAAATATATACAAAAAAGAACTTCTATATACCCAGTAGAGGGGCAACTGAGAAGAACAGGTCCACAAAAACACAATGTACAGAGAATACATAGATTTATAGTACAAAATGTTGTCATGGATTATAAATGACTGCCACTATATTAATACCCTATGTGAATCCCAATCCCCCTTACTGACAAGCAAGTGAACGGGCCACCACACCTTCCATGTATGTTGTAAATAGCGACTAAATAGGGTTGTGTATGGGGCTAGCTACCTAGTCACCTAAAACAAATTGTTACAGAAATCACCACGGCAAGAGCATAAAAATGCTTTAGCGCAGACTTCCCGTACAGACACATCTATAATAGTGTCCGTATAACTATTAAAGAGCAAAAAAAGAAGATGACAACAAAAGTGTGTAAAAGACAACAGTGAAGAATTAGACAATGATGTTTAAAGTAGGACGCCAGTTATTGAAAGATCTTCCGAGACCAAGTCAGGCGCATATTGTTGCGCCAGAAGATGCCATCGCCAAAATTGATGCAGCAATTCGGATGGACCGTCGTCGGAGGTTGCGCCCACCACACTTTTGTCACCTTACACTGACTGCATTCTGCGATGAATGTCAACTGGTCGACATCCTTCAGCTGTTAGAAACTGCTTGCTGATCAACTCTGGACGGATTCCGTATCACACCCACCTTGTTTTCAATGGTCTGCTGAGGAAACTATGAGTTGGAGGATAATGAAATTTTGCAAACTTGACGATTGGTATGTGCTGTTTACACCAGAAGTGATGTCAATATGCGCATCATATGTATGTTCACTTGGTGCAGTCAGGTCTAGTTTCATTTTAACATGCCTCGTATTTAAAATTTACATGTTATCCAACTGCATGGACTTTTATTTCTCAAATTTTAACAACTTCCCCATAACCCAGTGAGCTGAAACTTTGTACACAGCCTCTACTAGTGCGACCTGTTAATCTATCAAATTTTGATGGATTCTGGACATTATATTCAAAAGTTGTTATTGCAAAATGTGTTTCAATATTTACTATTATATATACACATATATTAAATTCAACATATTCATAGTCTTGTGACCCCCTGTTAAGCTCTAGGCCGGGGTTCATGGTTTTTAAAGATACAGAAGTCCCAAAAACCAAAAAAAATGTCTAAGTAAAATAAAAGACGTATTTAAAGAAATATTTACTAGTTTATGGATTTGTCTTCTACAGTACAAGGCAAGAGCAACAACACCATTTGTCGAATAGTTTTTTCCTTCTCCAAAATAAAATTCATTAAAATGAGCTTAAATTGAGATTAAAGTTATGATTAATAGATCAAAAGACACATAATCGAATTATGTAAAATATGAAGTATTCATAATTAAAATGTATGCATGTCAGTAATGTGAATGAGGAAAAACTGAATTTGTATTTATTTTCCTCACCACATGTATTGCGTATTTTTGTGTTATCATATCAATAGTATTAGCCCTTTGACTTTTTGTTTGTCCCTAAATCGGACTTGCATTTAATATCCATGTGTAATCCAGATGCTAACCATGGTTAGGTGGTTTGTTTAGAGCAGCATAAATGGCGACTAACAGGCTGCGGGTCTACTTTGCTCGTGCTTGAGTCTATTTAGATAATCTCACACATCGGTTAACCACCGAACGCAGCTCAAACCTAGACCACTAAGCAGGACATCCTTTTCCCAGCTATATCCAGCTCATACCAGAGCTGGGACCTGCATAGGGACATCTGCTCCTGTAGAAGTACAGGTCGACTAAGAACTAAGAATCCAGATGCATGATCATTGGTCCGATGAAATAATAAGTAATTTCTCAGCTCTAAAAGTCTTAATTTAACCGAGCTGAAAGCCACAATTTTAGCCCAAACAGTAAATGTCGACTGAACAGAAAAAAACTTTTCATTAAACGAAAGCTGCGCATTCGCTGAAAATTCCACTATGCTTAGTCATGCTAACAACGCAAATGTCGTACCTATGTGACACAGCGAAACACAGGTGTAAGCTTTCAGTTTCAATAGAATCAGACTGTGATGTTCTGCGAGACATGAATTTTAATTGGATGGGACTGTAAAGGATATCAGTTTTATGAAAGATCACATGAAAAATTACATTACAAAGCATAAAATATCACAGTATCATCATGGTGTATGTATGTACAACAAAGTCATTCAGACTGAGTGTGTTGATTCCGCAAGGATGCATTCCAGGGGTTACAGACCATCGTAAAGCCGATGCACATGAGGGAAAAAACATGATGAATCAAAAACTGCACAAGAACAACAGCTCCACAATAAAATCTGCAACAGAATGCATTGATACTTTTCTAGATTTGTGTTGAATATAATTGTTCTTTTCACTAAATTTCAAGATCCCAGAAATGCTTCCAGATATTTCATATTTTCCTCCCTAATTCTGGCATTCAATTGCTGTGGTCTTGTTTGTTATTATTCATTGGTTGCTTGATTCTCTTCAAATATTCATTCAGAAAAATTGTCTAATTTAAATTCAGCCCAAGAACAAGTGTTAACATGCAGTATGTACAATTGTTGTCTGTGGTTACACAATGAAGAGGAGACTGTTACATAAGAAGTTAAAATAGATGTGTATAAATTAATCAATAATAAATTAACGGAAAGACATTGAACTGTGGATCTAGCAAGAGCTCTGGGTTTGGAGCCTACAACTGTACAAACAATTCATGGGAATGCAGAAATCAATCAATTATTTGCTCAAAGTTTGACATTATTAGCTGCTACAAAGTTAACTGGTAACAAGAAGTTCAAGGGAAAATATAGAAAGATTGTAAACCCGATCTGGAAGGAGCATCCACATCAACATGGCTATCCATGTTATCCATACAGACAAAAGCTGTAGCATACTTACTCATGTTTAAAATATAGAAAGATTGTAAACCCGATCTGGAAGGAGCATCCACATCAACATGGCTATCCATGTTATCCATACAGACAAAAGCTGTAGCATACTTACTCATGTTTAAAATATAGAAAGATTGTAAACCCGATCTGGAAGGAGCATCCACATCAACATGGCTATCCATGTTATCCATACAGACAAAAGCTGTAGCATACTTACTCATGTTTAAAATATAGAAAGATTGTAAACCCGATCTGGAAGGAGCATCCACATCAACATGGCTATCCATGTTATCCATACAGACAAAAGCTGTAGCATACTTACTCATGTTTAAAATATAGAAAGATTGTAAACCCGATCTGGAAGGAGCATCCACATCAACATGGCTATCCATGTTATCCATACAGACAAAAGCTGTAGCATACTTACTCATGTTTAAAATATAGAAAGATTGTAAACCCGATCTGGAAGGAGCATCCACATCAACATGGCTATCCATGTTATCCATACAGACAAAAGCTGTAGCATACTTACTCATGTTTAAAATAAAGAAATGTTGCTTTTGGTCTTTATTTTGCAACTATGAGAATGTTTTGGCCACAAATGTACTGAAGACACGTAACACATATCTATATAATTGTAACTATGGCAAGATCGGTTTTACCTAATTAATATTGCTAGAGGAACCAAGCCACGACATTAGGATGAATATATGTGCACAAAATTCTAAACATTTTCTGCATCTAAGAAAATTATACAGTGTGAAATTATTAGTTACAAATTCAAAATTGTTTCGCTTGCTTGATGTTCATGATTCATATTCATCCTCATCATCATCGTCGTCGTCATCATCATCTTCTGAATCATATGCAACATCATACTAGAAAAGAAAAGACATTAATGACAAAAGATAAAACAATAATTTCAACTTTTTAAAAACGTCTTTGAAAGAGGACATTACTTTTTGTAACAGCATGAACAGTCAGTTTTTAACCCTACATGGTGTTGTAAGCCACCTTTGTTATTATGTTATCCTGCCTGTACACTTACCTATGTCATGGGAAGATTATGTTATCCTGCCTGTACACTTACCTATGTCGTGTGAAGAGATGGTATTGGTAGTAGGGACATTGAATATGGATGACATTTGTCAGTAAATCAATGACCGCCTCTTTAATGATAGCAATGCAGCCAACCAACTTTCAATCTACAAAGTGCAACAATTTTTGTATCAGATGTAAGGTGTCTGGGAGGACAGAGCATGAGTGAGTAACTACAATCAGGGAGCTATGGGGACCATTTACTGAAAGAGATGAACACCTGGGTTTTCCTGCAGTGCAGACACGTTGATTATTAAATTCTTAATAGAACAGAACAGATGGTTGTAAGTGTGTGTCCTACAGCTTTATCTACACCATTAGTTGTAACAGCACCAACATAAGGGCATCTGGGAAGGGGCTCGATTCTCAGTGCTTCCAGACAGCAGTACACACATGACATGAGCACTTCATGAACTGATCACCCGTTACTCACCATTTTATACCTTAGATGACAGTCTCCCAACTAGTGCTTCGCAGATACCTAGTGTTCAGCAAATGGTCTCTAGGGATGTTCTTTGAGAGATCACGATGGAATCAAATAAAAGTAGTTTTTATTCTAAAACTAAGCTGACAGCTGTGAGCAGGGATCATCAATCAATCAAAAATATTTGTGCTCCCTCTTCCTTCTTCTTTGAGTTCAGGATCTTCTGGTCATGCTATATCCGCAGGTCAGTCGCCATGATGAAGTCTGTAGTCTTTACCAGGTCAGAGCGGCTGCCACACAGCTTCTGGTCATGCTATATCCGCAGGTCAGTCGCCATGATGAAGTCTGTAGTCTTCACCAGGTCAGAGCGGCTGCCACACAGCTTCTGGTCATGCTATATCCGCAGGTCAGTCGCCATGATGAAGTCTGTAGTCTTCACCAGGTCAGAGCGGCTACCCCACAGCTTTTGTCTCAGCTCCGCACCCTCTGGCCAGGTCTGGCATCTCATTTCCCTATAGATCGGACATTCTTGTAGAATATGCTCAGGGTTCTGGCATCCTGTTCCACATGGGCACTCATCGGTGTGTGAGATTTTCAGTGGGTAAAGATGTTCTAGTAGTCAGCAGTGTCCAGTTCTCAGGCGAAATAAGGTAGTTTGTTGATTTCTTTTGAGTTGGTGAATTGGGTCTGGCGTACTGCTTATGTTTCTGTCTTCTCTCCATTGGTGTATATACTGATGTCTGATAATGTTCTTGATTTCTCTGTATGGTACTCGATGATTAGATTGTGCCTTTTTGCTGCCATCTTTTGCCAGAGCATCAGCTCTCTCGTTTTCCGTGATTCCGCAATGGGAAGGTAGCCACTGGAGCGCTATTGTTGAGGATCTCTGGAGTTTTCCCAGTTCTGCTCTGATCTCTGATAACAGTGGTTTGTTTTTTGTATTGTCTCTAATAGTTCTCTGCAGTCCGTGAATACAGCTATTTTTGTTGGAGGTTGCCTTTCTGTTTGAGGTATATTCAGTGCTCGCAGGAGGGCCATCAATTCTGCTCTAAGGTTTGTGGACAACTTTCCTGTTGGGAGGGCTTCTGTTATATTTCCTCTTTTGTGTCTTATGAATATGCCTCCGCCCCCGTTTCGGCCTGCCCCCTCTGTTTACACTTGTGTCCATTCCTTGGTATTATATTTCTCCTCAATCATTGTTTGTGCTAAAATTTTCAGCTCGTGGACACTGTGTTGGTCTTTTCTTCTTATTCCTGGGATCTCTGTACTTATTTCGATGTTGTTTATGTTGCAGCTTGGCTCTTCATAGTTAATAAGCATTTCTATTTCTGTAGGTTGTTTGGGAATTAGTTCTCCATATTTTTGGTGTAGGTGGTTGGATATGTGAATGAAGCTGGTTCTCTTTAGCCTATTTTTAACTGGGTGTTTTAGTTTGATATGTATGGGATGATCAGGCATGCGTAGCATCTTTTCACTATGTGCCAGCACTCTTTCCTCTCGTCTAGTATTTAGGGGTCTTATATTTGTATATGTTTCCATTTTCTGGATTGCTGTAGTCTTCATTGCTTCTGTTATTATCCTTAAGCCTGAATTTTGAATTTTGGTTAGGCGTTCCGCGTTTGTTTTTGATGCTGTGGTCCAGGCTGTCATGCCGTATTCAAGTACTGGCCTGACTGTGCCAATGTATACATTTTTGAGGGTGTTGCTATTTGCACCCCAGCTTGTTCTGGCCAGCTTTTTCATGAGGGATCGTTTTCTGGTTGCTTTTTGTTCTATCTCCTGTATGTGTTCCCTTCATGTGAGTCTCTTGTCCTTTTTAACTCCGAGATACACAGGGGTATTTTCTTGTACAAGCTCTTTGCCATTTAGAATAAGTTTTGTTACTTCCTTGGTGTTGGACAGCGAGAAGCATGTTGTAACTGTCTTTGAGATGTTATTCTGCAATCCCCAATCTGTAACCCATTTTCCAACAGTGTCCAATGCTGTCTGCATTCTATTTTCAGCTGTTGGTAGTTTTCTGTAGCACTCCACATTGCGAAGTCGTCAGCATGTAGGGCACTGGATACTTTCTTTGGGAGTTTTCCCGTGTATCGTTTATGAACAGGATTTAAAGGATAAAGAGGGTAGGAGAGATCTCCTCCCTGGGGTACGCCTTATTGGAGAGTTATTCTATGGCTCAGTGATCCATCTAATTTGACTCATGCTGTTCTGTATCGTTGTAAGTCTTGTATCCAGCTGTACATTCTCCCTTCTATTTTGTTGTTTAATAGTTTTAGGAGGAGTCCTCTCCATACCTTGTCAAAAGCTTTTGCCATATCCACAGAGACCGCAAGTACTTTTTCCTTACCTTGAAATGCATTTTCTATTTCTTGGGTTAGGTACACTAGTTGGTCTTCTGTGTTGCGGTTTTTCCTAAAGGCTGACTGTGAATTGAGTAGGAGATGGGTTTTTTTCCAGATGTTTTATTAGTCTTGTGTTTACCATTTTTTCCCATGACTTTTCCAACACAGCTGAGCAGGCTTATTGGCCTATAGCTTTCCTTGCTTGTCTTAACCTGTTTTGGTTTTCTGATGGGGATAATGATAGCCTCCCGCCACTGGTCTGGGATCTTACCCTTGCTCCATGATTGATTGAAAATTTTCAGGAGTTTTCTTCGACCCTTGGTCTAGGTTTTTAATCATTTCATTTGTGATGCCATCTTTTCCTGGAGCTTTCTTGTTTTTCAGTTTCTGGATAGCAGTGTTTAACTCTATCATTTTGAATGATGACTTCATGCAGGGATCTGCATTCTGTGTCTTCAGGTTCTCTTTTATCTCTTTTTTGACTTCTAGTTTGCATTTTCGTGTCAATGTTGTGGTACTCTTATCTCTGAAAAATTCAGCTAGGATGTTTGCTGCCATTTTCCCCGTATGATGTTTCTCATTTTCCTTAATGACCATCTTCCCATGGCTCCCTCTGGTTTCCTCATTTAAGGCTCTTGTCAGGTTCCATAGTTTACTTGTATCCTTGTCCATGTTGAGGCTTTCAGTCTTTTCATGCCAACTTCTTTGGATCTCCTCCTTCTTTTGCTCTATGAATGTGTTTTTAATTTTGCTGTTTCCCTATGTTTTCCGGGGAAGGATTTTTTTCCATGGTATCTCTTGCCTCAATTAATTCCTTGTGCATTTTCCCTAGTTTATTGCTCCAATAGGATTTATAATTTTTCCGTTTTCCACGTGGAATTGATTTCTTTGCTGCCTGGATGATAGCCTCCGTCATGATGGTAACATTTTTATTAAAATTTTTGGCATGGGATATATCTTGACAGAGTTTATTTACATTTTCTCTAAACAGGGTCCAGTTTGCTCTTTTAAAATTCCAACTTGGGTGCATATCTGTTATCTCTGTTTGTCCCATGTTGCATATTTCTAAAGTTATTGGGACATGGTCGCTCCCACCCAGTTGGCTGTTGACTGTTCTTACTATTAGTCCGTTGCCATCACAAGGTCTGGAGTACTCATTTTTTTCCATATTCTAGAGTAATATGTGTGCCTATCGTCTGGCCTATTTATTAGGATGAGTTTGTTTTCTATCATCCAATCTTCTACCTCCTCGCCTCTCTGGTCCATTGTTTCGTAGCCCCAGCTTGGGGAGTGACTGTTAAAATCTCCCACTATGAGGTGTCTCGATTCTTCTATTTTGACTTTGTGTATTGCCAGAGCTGTGGCTGGTGGACTATAGCAGTTTGTTATCATTGACTCTCCACTGGGTAGGATTATCTTTACTGTGATGTATTCTAATTCATCTGGTCCAGATCTATTTGTTTCTACTGCTGGTTTAGAATTTTTTACTAGTGTAATTATTCCTCCTTTGGATCTTTTTTCCCTATCTTGGCGGAAACATTCATATCCTCTGATGGCAAATTGTTGAGTTTCTTTTAGGTGTGTTTCCTGAATACAAATGATGTCTATTTCGTTTTCCTTGAGAAATTCTTGCAGTTCAGGTTTCTTGTTTCTCACGCCCTCTGCATTCCATTGTACCACTTTTAGGTTCCCTGTGCTCCCTGAAGAGCACAGGTCTTCAACAAATATTCAATCTGTCTGTCTATCCTGTGTCATCCATTCAAGCTCTGGCTATGACATCCCTCCTTTCAAGTTTGCCAGAAGCCCCATTGTCCATGTCTGCCCCTACGTCTTCTGCCTGGTAGATTCTAAAACAGGGACTGATGGTAATACTATGAGTGGACTTCCTTAATGTGTGCTCCACTCAATGCCAGCGCTGTCTCATCATCTTAAGTGCCACTGGACCGATCTGGTTCTCTGCCATAGGTCCCCATTAGAGACCTTAACATTTCAAACCTTCTATTCAGCGTAGACGGATTTTGAGTCGAAGATCCACAATTTCGTTGAGGTACTTAATTTCGTTGAGGTACTTAATTTCCTTAAGTTCCCCAATGCAACAAAAGCACCTCGCACCATTTATAAACATAATGGAGGGATGGCGTGGGCTAGTAGTCAGCTGACATGGCTCACAATCTGAAGGTGCTGGATTTGCTCCTCATCACAGCACCAGCCGTTACCCCAGGGAAGCAAACCCTTAGAATATGCAGAAGGAAGC
Organism: Ariolimax columbianus; assembly: GCA_036924085.1. Classification (NCBI taxonomy): domain Eukaryota; kingdom Metazoa; phylum Mollusca; class Gastropoda; order Stylommatophora; family Arionidae; genus Ariolimax; species Ariolimax columbianus. The sequence continues at coordinate 50,325,578 of JAVGWX010000016.1, forward strand.
AGACCCTTACATAAAATGCATTACGTTAGATGCACTGGGCAAACAGGTGTAAAATAAAAACAGAGTGCAACGCACAGCGCCTTGGGCAATATAGAAATAATGTGAACGCAAAAAAAAAATATAAACATAATGTGACATCTTTATCGATACCCCCAAGTAAGGCTATTAACTACCAAGGTATATGAAGGAGTCCAAATCTTGTACAGGCGATTTCCCCAACCTAATAAGACATGGATCAAACACACCTTAAATAAGCTATATTTTCTATTATTATTTTTCAGTATCTTTACTGTTCTTCTTCTTCTTCGTACGCTGTATCTTTACTGTTCAACATCGTTTATACAGTAACAGAGTTTTGTAAACTGCGACGTATGTAAATTTGCAATTATGTAAATTGCAAAAATAAATGAAAATTCTGAGAACTACAATAGATTCTGACATGGAGTGGTTCAAGAATCTTGATCCCTTATTCACAGCAATAGTAGCTATACTTGACATCTGTCACTCATTTATGCACCAACCCCATCAAACAACCCACCCCCTTGGCAGTCCCACATCACTCAGCAGGCATGCAGCTACTCACTCTTTGCAAAGCTGGCTGAGGGGGCTGATGGTAAATTGGCTTCTCCATTCCAGGAGCCAAACGTTCAGAATATGAGGGCATAGCTTGTGGTGCATGTGCCAGTCCACCAGCTTCTAGAAGAGATGCTCGGAAATGCTGTGCGGTATCATTTACATGACTTTATTTAGCGTAAAATTTGGTTACCAACAACAACAATATCACAAGAACAATCAACGTTCAGAGAATGGTATAAAATGTATCACATTTCAGTGCACTGGTTAAGAAATTAAATATTACGAGAGCAAGTCAGTAAATGGGTCACAAATGGGTATCTAAAAAAAAACCCAACTAAATAAGATAATAATAATTCGTTTGCCGAGGCCCGTTGCGTTGGTCGACCACATCTATGACCGATTGTTGCGGCATGGCTCCAGGTCTCGTCCAGAGCGGAAACCTTAATATATATATATATATATATATATATATATATATATATATATTTATATGATTTTTAAAAAAATAATAATAATTAATAAGATACAAAGAGGTATATAAATAAGATGAAAACTTGAAAACTATTTATTGTATTGTCTCTTATTTCTCAGATTAATTTCTACGAACATTGTCCCAGCCGCATTTACACTACGTTCAACTTCTTTGTCATTCGCAAAATGTCTCATGTCAAGGCGGGAGCCTCTTGCAGTGGCTGCACTGTCTATTACTACTACAGATGATTCTGTTGCAATCTGAACAAAACCCCAGACCAGATTTTATCAGCAATTTCTTAGCGTCTTAGATAAAATGTATCGACCCAGTTATGCACAGCTGTCCCAGTTATACACAGCTTTACGAAACCAACGCTTCTCACCATGAACAGGAAGCATTTCCTTTTGAATATCCTTTGCAGAAAGTTCATTTGCTCCCCCAAAAATGCACATCATTTTGTTTGTAATCTCTGTGAGCACAGACTCCATTTTGTATCTGAACTGCGCATGTGTATGTGACATCTAGCATCTGCTTCCTACAGTATTCACAAAGCAGGATGTTGCTGCCACCTAATAACATTTTTAGAAACTACCAACTACATTTTTCTGCTATCTTATATCCGTTTATGACCTACTGACTTACTCTTGTATTAAGTTAAATGGTACATTGTGTTCAAATGAAACCATACAGAACTGCACCAAGTGAACATACGTATGTTGCGCATGATGACATTACTTGTGTAAACTGCACAAGTTAGCAAAATTTCATTATCATTCAACTCATAGTTTCCTCAGCAGACCATTGAAAACATGGCGGGTGTGATACAGAATCTATCCAGAGTTGATCATCAAGCGGTGATTCGGTTTCTAACAGCTGAAGGATGTCGAACAGTTGACATTCATTCGCAGAATGCAGGCGGTGTATGGTGACAAAAGTGTGTCGAAGACAACAGTGAAGAACTGGACAACGATGTTTAAAGAAGGACGTGAGTTAACGAAAGATCTTCCAAAACCAGGTCAGGCACATATTGTTGTGCCAGAAGATGTCATCGCCAAAATTGATGCAGCAATCCCGGTGGACCGTCACCAGAGCTTATATTCACTAGCAGAGGAATTTGTTGTGTCGCTAGGGACAGTTCAAATGGTGGTTAGCAGAAAACTGAAGTATCGGAATGGGGTTCACAATGGGTACCTCGGTCGTTGACCAACCACCATAAGGAAGAACGCATGGGATAGAGTTTGAAACACCAGCTGTGATATGAAGAGGAGGGTAATTCGTTTCTTTTGCGCATAGTGGCAGGTGATGAATCGTGGTGCCACCACTTTGAGCCGAGCAGCAAAACTGCTAGCATTGAATGGAAACATTCTGAATCACTGAAACCAAAAATTCAAGTCACACATTTCCGATGGTATGGTTATGTTGGCAGCATTTTTTTACCATGCAGGACTTTGTTGGTAGACTTTAAAGATCCTGGCGTGAACATCAACATCAATGCCATCCACTGCAATGACACACTAGAAAAGCTGCATACAGCAATCAAGAATAAACGACCTGGCATGCTTTTGCATGGTGTGATTCTGTTATACAACAATACATGTCCACATGTCGCAAACATTGTTGAGAAAGCGTCAGCACAGACAAGGTGGGAAATACTGCCACACCCATCCTATAGCCCCGATATGTCCCCTTGTGACTTCCATTTGTTCGGATCCTTAAAAAAATGTCTGAAGGGACAAAGATTAGACTCCAATGCAGACGTCATGGCCTCGGTGACCAAATAATTCAAAGAGCATCCAAAGTCATTTTTTTGGGGGGCTGCATCCGCCGTCTACCCAAGCAGCGGGAAGCGTGTCTGAATGCATATGGTAACTTTTTCTAACCCTGTGGCATGTTTGCTTCACAACAATTGCTATATTTAACCAGACGATTTAGTTTCATATGTTTGTAATAAAGCCACTGGGTCCGGATTCATTTGAACACGCCACGTATATATACATGTGTGTGTGTGTGTATATATAATAATAATAATAGCTGTCCATCGTTGTCGATGAGGACCGCCGACATCATCCTTGTCACAGATTTCCCTGTTGGGTGTGGGTGCGCATGTGGCTGAACAGGCCAATGCGAGCACGAAAACATCTGCTACATATCGGGCACACGAGGTTTGTAGAAGGGGATGGTGTTCCCGCTGCTTGGGATTTCCGCGTCTCGCGTCTGTTCTGGGCTTTCACAACACGGTCATCTTCACCGGCAGCTACACCCGATTTGACTGCACTTCTCCAGTCAGATCTGTTTTTCGCAAGACATTCCCAGGTGTCGAAGTCTATCTGGCAACTTTTTAGTGAGTCCTTCAGACCGTCTTTAAAACGTTTCTTTGGGCGCCCTCTCTCGCGCCATCCGTCTCTCAGCTCGCCGTAGAGAAGCTTCTTTGGGAGCCGCTCGTCTGACATACGGACGAGGTGTCCGGCCCATCCTAGTCGTGCTTTTTCTAGCAGTGCATGTATGCTGGGCATGTTAGCCCTCGAGAGAACCTCAATGTCAGTGACACCATCTTGCCATCAGATGTGAAATATTCGCCTCAGGCAACCTGTGTGGAAGTGGTTTAACCGCCTTGCATGTCCAGAGTATACAGTCCAGCTTTCGCAAGCGTATAGTAGGGTTGGAATGATGGTTGCACGGTAGACTTTCAATTTGGTCTTGACGCTGATGCCACGACGTGCCCAGACCATCGAGCGCATTCTACCAAAGGCTGTGCTGGCCTTTGCTATTCTGCTTGCCACCTCATCGTCTAGGCTGACAGATCTCGACAGCGTGCTGCCCAGATATGTGAATTTGTCTACGGCATTCAACGTCTGCCCGCTGACTGTAGTCTCTGGTTTTGTGTACGGCATGCCTGGTGCTGGTTGGTACATGACCTCTGTTTTTTTGGCATTTATGGTCAGGCCAAAATTTTCGCATGCGGCAGAGAACTGGTCCATTCCAACCTGCATGTTCAGTTCTGAGTTGCTCATTAGAGCGCAGTCGTCAGCAAATACAAGTTCCCTGATTATGTCGCCAGCCACTTTGGTTTTGGCCTTCATTCTTCTGGAATTGAGTAACTTGCCATCTGTGCGGTACTTTATGGGTATTCCAAGCTCCAATGATCTGAAGGCGTCTGTCATCGTGGCCGCGAACATCATACTGAACAAAGTCGGGGCGAGTACACATCCTTGTTTTACTCCGTTTGATACTAGAAACGTTTTAGAGATTGCACCGCTGTCCAGTACACGAGCACACATGCCTTCGTGTAGCTGTTTCACCATTGTTATGAACTTGTTGGGGCAGCCAAACTTAGACATTATCATCCACAGCCCTCCTCTGTTTACTGTATCAAATGCCTTTGTCAAATCAATAAATGTGGTGTACAAGGCCTGATTTTGCTCTCGACACTTCTCTTGTACTTGGCGAGCGGCAAAAATCATGTCCACTGTTCCTCTTCCGGCTCTGAATCCACATTGGCTTTCTGGGAGGTGGTGGCTTTGTTCAAGGTGTTTGTTGAGCCTGTTTAGCAGTAAGCGCGCTAGGATCTTGCCTGCTACGGAGAGTAGCGATATTCCTCGATGATTGTCGCATTCCTGACGATTGCCTTTTCTTTTGTATAGGTGAACGATTGAGGCGTCCTTTAGCTCCTGCGGAATTTTACCTTCAGCCCACATGTGACCGAAGAGTTCAGTGATCCTTCTGGTGAGGGATGGGCCAGCTGTCTTATATACCTCTGCTGGTATTGCATCAGCTCCTGGAGCTTTTCCTATAGATAGTGAACTGATTGCCCTGTCGACTTCCTCCTCAGTAATGACTTCATCCAACGCCAGGTTCAGTTCCACCTGCGGCATTCGCCGGATGGCCTCTTTATTTATGGACGATGGGTGGTTTAGTATTTTGCAGAAGTGGTCTGCCCATCTGTCTAGAATCTGAACCTTATCTGTTAGCAGTATCCCATCCGCACTGCGAACTGGAGTATTACTAGAGGGCTGCGGGCCGTAGAGAGCTTTCAGTGCCTCGTAAAACCGTTTGGTGTCATGACGCTCGGCGAACATCTCAATTTCGTCAGCGCTTTTGCTGAGCCAGGAGTCTTGCATCTCTCTAAGCCTGGTCTGGACAGCTTTGCGAGCAGTATTGAACGCAGCTTTTGCTGTCGGAGATGGTGTGTCCCTCTGGTATTCCCTGTGCGCTTCATGTTTTGCATCGAGAAGGCCCTGTATTTCTAGATCGTTCTCATCAAACCAGTCCTTATGCTTGCGCGTGATTGGGCCAATGTGTTTAACAGTTGTATCGTAGATTGTGTTTCTCAATGATGCCCAGTTCTTTTCGATGTCGTTCTTTTCAAAACGAAGCTCAGACAGTCTACCCTCAAGCTCTTCCTGGAAGCCTCCTCTCGTGGGTTCGTATTTCAACTGAGAGACATTTAGCCTCCTCGGTGGTTTCTTTCCCTGGGGGCGCATTTTGGGCTGGATCTTGAAGTTTAGCTTCGAAATGACAAGTCGATGGTCGGTCCAACATTCTGCACCACACATGCTCTTGGTTACCATAGCATCCGCTCGATCCCTACGTCTGATGATAATATAGTCAATGAGGTGCCAGTGGCGGGACCTTGGGTGCATCCATGTGGTTCTATTTCGGACAGGTAGTCGGAAAGCTGTGTTTGTAATGAGTAGTTCATTTGCGGCACATGTCCTCAGAAGTAGCAGTCCGTTACTATTGCATTTTCCGATACCATGTCTGCCAATGGTCCCCTCCCAGGCTGTATGGTCTGTGCCAACCCTAGCGTTAAAATCACCGAGGATGACCAGTTTGTCAGATTTGGGGACTGCAGCGATGAGCGCCTCAAGGTCCTCATAAAACTTATCTTTTGTTTCCTGAGGATTTGTCATTGTGGGTGCGTATGCACTGATGAGTGTTGCATGGCGCCCTCCTATTAGGGGGAGACGCAGTGTAATCAGGCGGTCATTAATTCCTCTGGGCATGATTGTGAGCTTGTCGACCATGTTGGTCTTGATGGCAAAGCCAACTCCAGCTTCACGGCGCTCTTCTTTGCTGCGGCCGCTCCAGAAGAAAGTATAACCAGCGCCTTCTTCTGTGATCTGCCCTTCCTCTGCCAGTCGTGTCTCGCTCAGGGCAGCTATGCAGATGTTGTATCTAGCCAGTTCCCTGGCGATCAGTGCTGTCCGTCGTTCGGGTCTGTTTACTTTGGTGTTGTCCAGTAGCGTGCGGACATTCCATGTTGCAAGCGTGATGGGTAGTTTTCGTGATCGTTTTCTGCCTGTTCCGCCGCTGCAGTTTGGGGGCCCTGCCAGTTGCGAGCTGCTAGTCGTCAGGGTATGATCTGTAGGGTGATGTCGTGAGTTGCGCAATATGTTTATAGTGAGGGAGATGTGCGCAGGATCTTCCTCACTCTCTCGTCCGGACTCAACATGTTTTAGAGGCAAGACATTGTCAAGACTTCTAGTGAAGGGTTCGAATGCAGACAGTATGGTGTCAGCGTGTGCCTCATTATCTCGGTAGCCCTTCCCTTCTCTTTTATCGCTGGGGTGGAGCTTTGAGGTATCAGTTTCTGAGTGCATTTGTTTGTGTATTCTTCTTCATCCTCTCGTTCCTCTGGTCTTCCGCCTTGATTGTATACTTGTGAGTTCCGATGCCTCCTCGGTTAAGTGTATTTTCAGCACACGCAACAGATGTAGATCTGAGTTTGAAGGGACGTGGTGTGCTGATCGAAGTGCGATGAGCTCCTTTCTGAAGTACCGTATGTTTGACGGGGTCAGGATGACCTCCTTCGTTTCAGTGTTCATGCTTCGTTATCTGGGTCACGATACAGCACGGAGCGATACTAGCCTTTGACCGGGTCAAGTTTCGGCCACGCTTTGTCCCATCGAAACTGTACACATTAGTCTACCTTTCACGACTAAAAATACACTGTTATATACTTCGTTGCATCACTTCTTTCACATTAGTATGCTTAATTCACAAGTCGGCACATTTATAGGAATCACGCTAATAGTCCGAGAGTTATCATAGAAAACACAAACAAAACACCGTTTTATCAAGAGGGAAATCGACTGCGACCATGTCCGGCGCCATCTTGACCCTACCAGTTCCGTGTATATATATATATATATATATATATATCTACGTGTGTTCATGCATGGTGTATATATACACACATGCACCTTTTTCTAATAATAAAAAATGCAAATAACAAAAAATTTAGGTTTTACTAGCAATTTCAGAGCGGAGGCAGAGGCACTGAGGTAGAAGTAATGCTCACAGACGAAAGTAATGAAAGCCAGATAGGCCGTAGTCACAGCACTAAAAAGCCAGAAAAATACTGAACTTAATGATTTAAGAGCAGTACTCTGTCAACTATGCCAGCAGTCCGCACCAAAAAGAGTAGTGGTACAGTGGATTCCATCCCACTGTAACATCCAAGGCAACGAGGAGGCAGACACTGGCAAAAGAAGGTGCAAGACTACCACAACCAGATTCTAGTGTGACCTACGAAGAGTCCAAAAGGCTTATTAGGGCCAGATACATGGCCAAATGGGAAACAGAACATACTGGCTACACAAAAAAGGATGCCTATTACCAGTTGAACAGAAGAGAGCAGGTCGTGGTCTTCAGACTCCGCACAGGCCACAACAGACTTAGGTACCACCTATTCAATAAACTGAAGATATGTGGCACTGACGAATGCACTTGTGGTACCGGGAAAATGACCGCTGAACATCTGCTGCAAAACTGCCCGACATACGAGGACCAGAGAAAGCACATGTGGCCATCACCAGACAAGCTCTATGGCAGTGTCGACAGCCTCAGTCAGGATGACTGCTGCTTTTTTCGAAAAAATACAGGTTGACGTTTGACAGCGTACGAAGAAGAAGAAGTTTTACTTATTTAAAAAAAACTATTTATCATTACCACCAAATTATTTGCAAACTTAGCCAATATAATCAAAATTGTGTTCAACTTTAGCAATCAAACAGTGTAATTTAAATTCAAAATGTTGCAACAGTATTAAAAGTATTAGCAAACAGGAAAATAAAACCAAAACAATGAGTGGTGAGATAATAACTGTTACAAAATGTAACCAAGACAAGCAACTTACATCGAGGTCTATCTCAGTTTCAATATGCTGGGCTGCCTCGTAACATCTGGACAAATACTCCAGAGCTCTGGCATGGAACATCATCTCTATCTGCACAAACTCACTCAACACAGACTGCAAACATGCAAATGATTTTGTCAACAACAACTACTTTTAAAATGGAAGAGAAAGTATTCAACTGGGCTTTTTTCTTTGTCCAGGTAGTCAAAGGCTTTCCGTAGTTTGTTCTTTTTGGGATTTACTTTCTGCGACTTACTAGGTCCAAGTGGAGATAGGTAGAGTGGTGAGTAAGAATTTCATTTCTTTTCGTAATGTTTCTTTCGAACGTCAAGGTATCTTTTATGTACATTGCATGTACACAGGACCTCAGAGTTTGTTGTCCGATCTCCGATAGGACTAGGTCTCGACTACCTTGAGATTTGAACACCCACTGTTTCATGCTGTCATTCTGGAGAGACACATGCATTACCTCTCTGTAATATATACACCATTGGTCGTTCTAAGGCTAAAGGTATCTTAACTGTTTTTAACATTTGAGCTGAAAGATAAGAAAATTAATCACTTAATTTTTCTTCTTCTTCTTCTTCTGCGTTCGTTCTCAATCTGAACAGGGCTTTGCAAGTATCAGGATGTAGTCCGGAGAATGGAATGCGTTGTGTCGCTAGTTTACAGTTTGACTGGGATATTTGCACCTTTCGGTCCGACACATCCGTCTTCGGCAGACTTAATTTTTCTAAACCACACAAGAGAATAGTAGTCTAAATGCTCTTCCCTCTTAACTGTGTTGCCAAGAAGTGATCTGGTTTTGTTGTGGCATTTGTTGAGTACAACTAGTATGATTTTGATCAAAATTGCAGTGAACTACATGTATCGCCTTTTTTGGTACGGAAGCTCAAAAGTGGGGGGCCCAAAATAATAGTAGCACTATAAGATGTCATAAAAGGTTGTTGTTGTTGGTTAGATGTTTGCCTCACTAGTTTCTACTGGCGGAGGCGCGCCATTTTCCACCCCAGACCGTAGTCCATTGGGCGATATCAGGACGCATAAACCAGTGCTTGGATGCATGTGTGCGTCTGTATGTACCTATGCTAGGTTTGTGCGCCCTCAGAAGCTAGCCCTACCAAAGTGCAATGGAAGGGTCTCACCATGAGGGCGCGTGTGAAAGTTGTGCAAGAGTGTGACTGTAGGACAGAGTCAAATGAAACAGAGTGAGGTAAGATAAGAAAGCAGAGTTGCCCCCAGGGTGAAACCCTTCCTTTGCAGAAAGTCATTCCTTGCAGAAAGTATGCGTCATAAAAGGCAGTTAAAGAGGGTTGGGCATATAGCTGGCTGCCCTGTCCCCAAGTGAAAGGTCAGAATGAATTCTAAACTATATGATGTTTAGTTTGACAATTAATATCCATAACTGGAGGGGCACGAGAAGTCAACAGGTGAGACAGGAGAAATGAGAAGTTAACAGGTGAGACAGGAGAAATGAGAAGTTAACAGGTGAGACAGGAAGTCAACAGGTGAGACAGGAGAAATGAGAAGTTAACAGGTGAGACAGGAGAAATGAGAAGTTAACAGGTGAGACAGGAAGTCAACAGGTGAGACAGGAGAAATGAGAAGTTAACAGGTGAGACAGGAGAAATGAGAAGTTAACAGGTGAGACAGGAAGTCAACAGGTGAGACAGGAGAAATGAGAAGTTAACAGGTGAGACAGGAAGTCAACAGGTGAGACAGGAGAAATGAGAAGTTAACAGGTGAGACAGGAGAAATGAGAAGTTAACAGGTGAGACAGGAAGTCAACAGGTGAGACAGGAGAAATGAGAAGTTAACAGGTGAGACAGGAAGTCAACAGGTGAGACAGGAGAAATGAGAAGTTAACAGGTGAGACAGGAAGTCAACAGGTGAGACAGGAGAAATGAGAAGTTAACAGGTGAGACAGGAAGTCAACAGGTGAGACAGGAGAAATGAGAAGTTAACAGGTGAGACAGGAAGTCAACAGGTGAGACAGGAGAAATGAGAAGTTAACAGGTGAGACAGGAGAAATAAGAAGTTAACAGGTGAGACAGGAGAAATGAGAAGTTAACAGGTGAGACAGGAGAAATGAGAAGTTAACAGGTGAGACAGGAAGTCAACAGGTGAGACAGGAGAAATGAGAAGTTAACAGGTGAGACAGGAGAAATGAGAAGTTAACAGGTGAGACAGGAGAAATGAGAAGTTAACAGGTGAGACAGGAGAAATGAGAAGTTAACAGGTGAGACAGGAAGTTAACAGGTGAGACAGGAGAAATGAGAAGTTAACAGGTGAGACAGGAAGTTAACAGGTGAGACAGGAGAAATGAGAAGTTAACAGGTGAGACAGGAGAAATGAGAAGTTAACAGGTGAGACAGGAGAAATGAGAAGTTAACAGGTGAGACAGGAAGTCAACAGGTGAGACAGGAGAAATGAGAAGTTAACAGGTGAGACAGGAAGTCAACAGGTGAGACAGGAGAAATGAGAAGTTAACAGGTGAGACAGGAAGTCAACAGGTGAGACAGGAGAAATGAGAAGTTAACAGGTGAGACAGGAGAAATGAGAAGTTAACAGGTGAGACAGGAGAAATGAGAAGTTAACAGGTGAGACAGGAGAAATGAGAAGTTAACAGGTGAGACAGGAGAAATGAGAAGTTAACAGGTGAGACAGGAAGTCAACAGGTGAGACAGGAGAAATGAGAAGTTAACAGGTGAGACAGGAAGTCAACAGGTGAGACAGGAGAAATGAGAAGTTAACAGGTGAGACAGGAAGTCAACAGGTGAGACAGGAGAAATGAGAAGTTAACAGGTGAGACAGGAAGTCAACAGGTGAGACAGGAGAAATGAGAAGTTAACAGGTGAGACAGGAAGTCAACAGGTGAGACAGGAGAAATGAGAAGTTAACAGGTGAGACAGGAAGTCAACAGGTGAGACAGGAGAAATAAGAAGTTAACAGGTGAGACAGGAGAAATGAGAAGTTAACAGGTGAGAGGAGAAATGAGAAGTTAACAGGTGAGACAGGAGAAATGAGAAGTTAACAGGTGAGACAGGAAGTTAACAGGTGAGACAGGAGAAATGAGAAGTTAACAGGTGAGACAGGAAGTTAACAGGTGAGACAGGAGAAATGAGAAGTTAACAGGTGAGACAGGAGAAATGAGAAGTTAACAGGTGAGACAGGAGAAATGAGAAGTTAACAGGTGAGACAGGAAGTCAACAGGTGAGACAGGAGAAATGAGAAGTTAACAGGTGAGACAGGAAGTCAACAGGTGAGACAGGAGAAATGAGAAGTTAACAGGTGAGACAGGAGAAATGAGAAGTTAACAGGTGAGACAGGAAGTCAACAGGTGCGACAGGAGAAATGAGAAGTTAACAGGTGAGACAGGAAGTCAACAGGTGAGACAGGAGAAATGAGAAGTTAACAGGTGAGACAGGAAGTCAACAGGTGAGACAGGAGAAATGAGAAGTTAACAGGTGAGACAGGAAGTCAACAGGTGAGACAGGAGAAATGAGAAGTTAACAGGTGAGACAGGAAGTCAACAGGTGAGACAGGAGAAATGAGAAGTTAACAGGTGAGACAGGAAGTCAACAGGTGAGACAGGAGAAATGAGAAGTTAACAGGTGAGACAGGAGAAATGAGAAGTTAACAGGTGAGACAGGAGAAATGAGAAGTTAACAGGTGAGACAGGAGAAATGAGAAGTTAACAGGTGAGACAGGAAGTCAACAGGTGAGACAGGAGAAATGAGAAGTTAACAGGTGAGACAGGAAGTCAACAGGTGAGACAGGAGAAATGAGAAGTTAACAGGTGAGACAGGAAGTCAACAGGTGAGACAGGAGAAATGAGAAGTTAACAGGTGAGACAGGAAGTCAACAGGTGAGACAGGAGAAATGAGAAGTTAACAGGTGAGACAGGAAGTCAACAGGTGAGACAGGAGAAATGAGAAGTTAACAGGTGAGACAGGAAGTCAACAGGTGAGACAGGAGAAATGAGAAGTTAACAGGTGAGACAGGAAGTCAACAGGTGAGACAGGAGAAATGAGAAGTCAACAGGTGAGACAGGAGAAATGAGAAGTTAACAGGTGAGACAGGAGAAATGAGAAGTTAACAGGTGAGACAGGAGAAATGAGAAGTTAACAGGTGAGACAGGAGAAATGAGAAGTTAACAGGTGAGACAGGAGAAATGAGAAGTTAACAGGTGAGACAGGAGAAATGAGAAGTTAACAGGTGAGACAGGAAGTTAACAGGTGAGACAGGAGAAATGAGAAGTCAACAGGTGAGACAGAAGAAATGAGAAGTCAACAGGTGAGACAGGAGAAATGAGAAGTCAACAGGTGAGACAGGAGAAATGAGAAGTCAACAGGTGAGACAGGAGAAATGAGAAGTCAACAGGTGAGACAGGAGAAATGAGAAGTCAACAGGTGAGACAGGAGAAATGAGAAGTCAACAGGTGAGACAGGAGAAATGAGAAGTCAACAGGTGAGACAGGAGAAATGAGAAGTCAACAGGTGAGACAGGAGAAATGAGAAGTCAACAGGTGAGACAGGAGAAATGAGAAGTCAACAGGTGAGACAGGAGAAATGAGAAGTCAACAGGTGAGACAGAAGAAATGAGAAGTCAACAGGTGAGACAGGAGAAATGAGAAGTCAACAGGTGAGACAGAAGAAATGAGAAGTCAACAGGTGAGACAGGAGAAATGAGAAGTCAACAGGTGAGACAGAAGAAATGAGAAGTCAACAGGTGAGACAGGAGAAATGAGAAGTCAACAGGTGAGACAGGAGAAATGAGAAGTCAACAGGTGAGACAGGAGAAATGAGAAGTCAACAGGTGAGACAGGAGAAATGAGAAGTTAACAGGTGAGACAGGAGAAATGAGAAGTTAACAGGTGAGACAGGAGACAGGAAGTTAACCGCGAGATAGGAGTTAACTGGTTCAATTCCCTTGATATATTTTGCTGTATCAGGTGCTCTCCCCTTACAACATTTCTGGCCATTATTCGGCCGCCTCTTCTTCTTTTCTTCACTTGGTGTTCATTGGTCTCACAACTTGCTCTTCTCCTGTGGTTTCCAATCCAGCAAATGTCTGATTATATCACTAGGTTTCTTTGCATCATGAGAAAGACAATGCAACCATTATGAATTTTATTAATAGATGAGCATAGGGTTGATGACCCAGTCATGTACCAGAGAAACTTAAAGTCACAAGAAAACTCGAGTATTAACAACGGCAACATACTCAAACAACTTCTGAAGCAGAGGCATTGAAGGCCGTAGCTGAGCTTTCAATCCAAGTAGAAGATGCCCATCAAGAAAACATAGTATTCCTGAGTGATGCCTCATCCGCATTAGCAGTTTTAAAACAGCACAAAATTGGAAGATCTCGAGCAATATACATACTCTCTGACACAGCTCTCAGCAGAACACCCAAGGTTGGTCATACAGTGGATTCCATCCCACTGTAATATTGAAGGTAATGAAGCTGTGGACAAACTAGCAAAGTGTGGAGGAGCATCCCCACAAACAGACCTGAGCATCACATATAATGAGGCCAAAACCATAATTTCAGGGGAAATGGGCTGATCAACACTAAGACTTCCAAAAAGAAGACAACTACTTTAATGTAACTAGACAAGAGCAAGTCATCATCTTCAAACTGAGAACTGGGCATAACAGACTCAAGGGCCATCTTTACAACAAAATCAGGATTGGGATAGATGACAAGTGTCCATGTGGGGAGCTTACCATTCATCAGGTCAGGTATCGGGTCATCTCGTAACCAGTGAGGTCGTTGGGGTACACATGAAGACATCCTCACAATGCCACGCCACTTTTCTTTGTCAGCGACTGCTGCCTGTGCCTCTTCTGGTCGGGGATTGGTCTATTCTTTTATGTTGTCCTCCTACCTCTTTTTGGGACGGCCTATTTGCCATCTGCCTTGCACCTTTCCGTGCAGGATCGTATTTACAAGACCATTTGATCTCGATATGTGACCGTACCAAGCGAGTTTCCATCTTTTGACATTTGCCAAGAGGTCTTCAAAAGGCCTTATTACTGTTGTAATTCTATCTCGCATTTCCTTAATTGTAACTCGACCTTTGTACGTGACGTTTAAGTCTTTGGAAACATCTCAATCTCCAAGGCCTGTATCCTTCGCTGTAACTGTCCATGTCTCACACACATAGAGGAATATTGACTGGACCAATGTACACATTTATCTGATTTTCGTGCATAGTAATGACCATACCATGATCGTGGAACCCATCCTACAAAGCTGCATGCTCACGCAGGAAAAGAGAGAACAATACTGGCCTCGAGAGACAGATATGAGACAAAAGCTGTATGGAGATAAAACAGCCTTACTAACAACAGTGTCCTTTGTAAAAGAAACAGGAACCTTGATATGAGGATGAACAAAGAAGAAGAAAGTCACAAGAAGAAAAAAAGGATTGTTACTACACTTCATGGTAGAAAAGTTAAATAGATAACAGAGGAAGTGTGTGGCTAAGTCGCTTTAATCTTGGTTACCAAACCAAATGTACCAGGACCAAATTACGTCTCACCGGTTTTGACAGACCAGCATATGGTGGCTTTTTTAAGTAGTATGACCACGTCCCTTAGTCAACCCAGCTGCAAATGGATAGCTGATAGAAGTCTGAGAGAAATTTCTAAGCCGCCATTGTAGTTTGTGTTCTGTTTTCTGCACTGAAAGTGACTAAGCTACCATGGGGATGTAAATGTGCAATGAAGTTGGTTCTATGAACCATTTTCCAACAGAGCAACAACTGGGAAAGAAATGTTTGGTTCAGAGTCTTGTAAAAAATTCTTATGGTTAACAAACAAAAGTAAAGTTGGTTACATAGTCGACACTGTCGGGGGCAAAGAATTACAAAGTTCATCTACTGGTTCTCATGAATTTTGTTTGGGGTGACAAGTTCCCTTTCTGGCAGCTACACCTACTTTAACTGTAAGTCAGGTACCCCGAATACATCATGGATTGAACCAGATCCCTTACCCATAAGAAGCTAGTATTTTAACCATTCTGCTACTCACTCTTCTTGTTTTGAAAAAACTGTATAATATTAATTCGGTTAATTTTAATCGATGGATTTCATCATGTGGATTTATAGAGCTGAGAATTAAAGGCAGATTGCAGCTACTACAGTGTGTGGAAACTAGGTTTCTATTTCACCCCGGACAGAAAATAAATGAGGTCCTTCATAGGTTCTGAACCTGTGCTATCTTGATCAACAGACAGGTATACAAACGGCTCAACTATCTCCTCCTTATTTTTATTAGCAACAAATGGACAAAATATATGGGAGTGCAAAATCAAACTCTTATATGTATACTTCTTCAAAATTTGTCCTAAAAGGACATTGTGTCATATATTACAGAAAGCCTGACACATCCGATTTCAGCTGACTTTTGGATACTAGTAACCACAATTGCAGCTTGTTTCCAGGGCCGCTGCTTGAAGACGAAACATTATCTTGCTCTGCTCTGGTTCGCTGAACCTGATGCAAGCAGCCAGCTGGCTGCTGTCAGCTAATTCACTGCGATGCATCTTCGCTCGCGCACCCCCCCCCCCCCCAATATACAAAAGTCGCAATCTTTCTTCCTGCAATGTTATAAGGTCAGGAGTAGCTGAGTCAAAGACATAAGTAAAAGAAGGGAGATATACCTTCATATCAGTTAGTTTACTTTTCTCAAATTTATCCACTTCTGTCAATAGCTGCTCTTCAAACTGTCCTGCTTGTTGCCGCATCTTCTGCAGCTCTGCTTGTGCCTGCCATTTAATACCAAGATGTATGGCTATTTAAGACTTCACTAGACAAGACACATAATATCCACATATAACGTATATCAAAACATTCAATGTCTTTAACCACCAAGGTGGTCTGAGACCATTTTAACAAGGGCAGTCATCGTGACTGACGCACAAGCCATGCTTCAGAAGGTACAGAAGGGATGACTGAGGTACAATTGGATAGCAGCTGTTGAGGCCTCAAACCTCCAGGGGTTGACATTGATCTACTGTCCTGGTCATGCTGGGGTTCAGGGCAACGAAAGAGTTGACATTTTGGCTTCACAAGCTCCCATCATGGGCACATTAGTGATGGATAGGAGTGGCATTTTGAAATCAATAAACGACCGTTTGTTGGACGAGGACACCGAAATAGATGAATCAGCAATCCACAGACTGCAAAGTTTCAACATCAAACAAGGTTCAAGCAGAGTGGGATGCATGAGGTGTACAACCGGCGAGCTACTACAAGGACTATCAGCATTCATGCCTTAAACCATTTGCTGAGAGACTCAGCACCTATGGGTATGCCTGGAGTGCAGTGACGTCAATTCTTAGAAACAGAAACCACTAAGGGTTCATGGAACCTGCAATACAAACTTAACTTTTGTATACTGGTTTAGAAGGCTTTGCCGAGTCGGTATACAACCATATTCTTCTATTCAACTTGATCTTGATATAACAATAACTATGTGCACCCAATATATTTTGAATGTATTAGCAGACCCTGCCCCCACTATTACCTGAAAAGGTTGTGTTGCAGTTTACAGTGATACTGCAATATCTGCCCCTGTTGGCCCGACACATCCTACTTCAGGATGCTATTTTTGGGACCAGATTTTCCTTGCCTCTTCAACCCCTATTTTCTCAGCGCCTCTTCAACCCCTATTTTCTCAGCGCCTCTTCAACCCCTATTTTCTCAGCGCCTCTTCAACCCCTATTTTCTCAGCCAGGTTACACAAATACAGCCTATTTCCAAGGCCGCCACTTGGAAGTGGAATGGTATTTTAGTCAGGTCTAATTCGCTAGCCCTGACACAAGCAGTCAGCTATAAGTTGCGGGCTGCTGTTAGCTTTGGGACCATCCAGGATACAAAGTCATAAATCTCTTCATCGTGAAAACCAAGATGAACTGGATGGGAAGAATAAGAACAACAATTACACACAAAATAGAATACCACAACATTGTGGATTAACATCTTTGGGCCAGTTTTGTTGAATGCCCACAATGAGTAGTATTACTCTTTGTGTGCTCTAAAAAGGACGTTAAGTGGCTGGTTGCTGTAGTTTTTCTCACATCCCGAGGTGCTGATGAAGGTGGACCGGGGTCCTGCAGGCGGTTGTGCTATGCTTGGCTTCATCTGCGTGTTGCTCACTGCTACAGGGATCATGTCGATCCCACAACTGGTTAGTCAGGCTGTCACGAAAACAATCCGTTCCCAGGAAGGACTGCATGGAAGCAGAGGTGAGGATCTTGGCCAGTATATTTTGCCTGACCCTGACTAACATGTCTGATCAGTATATTGTGTCTGACCCTGACTAACATGTCTGATCAGTATGTTATGCCTGACCATGACTAACATGTCTGATCAGTTTGCTGTGCTTGACCCTGACTAACATGTCTGATCAGTATTTTGTGCCTGACCACTCATTAGTCTTACTCCCAATGTAGAAATTAAAACATTCATATGCTGAAAATCCTAAACCAGGATCATAAAACAAAAGACAAATAGATAACACAAACTTGCTGGACACAAGAAGCCAGTCCAACTTCAGCACATCATACTCCAGAACATAATGAGACGCACATACCTTGGCCTGAGAACTTGTTAAGGAAAACTGTGAGCTATCTGGACTGAAAATCATCCACAATCTACATTAAGTTATAATATCTCTATCAATACAAACGGCGGAACAGGAGGACTTCTTCTTCTTACGCTGTCAGACGTGAACAGGAGGACAAGGTTAACCAGTCAATATATTATTCTTCTGTGTTCGTCCTGAAAAGGACATTGTGTCACGATTTAAAGCGAGGATGCAACAGCTGTGACCTTTTGAAAAAGACACAATCGGTGTCATTGAATTTTTTTGTGGTGTCAGGTTTGCCTACTCTCTTAGCCAGATTATACTAGTGTAGCCTGTTTCAGGGCAGCTGTTTGGAGGTGGAATAGGGCCGGGTCTTGGTCAGCTCTGGTTCGATGATCATGATGCAAGCAGCTGGCTTTGAGTCCCTAGCTGTTGTGAGCTCATTCATTGTGTTGCATCTTCAGACCCTATTTTTTCGGTCTATGGTATTCTGAGAACCTTTCTATAACATTTTTACTTGAATATGTGCTGTTTACATAAGAAGTGACATCATCATGCACATCACACGTATGTTCACTTGGTGCAGTTAGGTCCGGTTTCATTTGAACACGCCTCACATGTTGTAATAAACAATAAATTACCCACAAGCATCAAGCTAATGTAGGAGTTTAGGACAATCAGGCCAATGTAACAAACAAAGCATTTCTTTCTTTCTTTGGTTAAATAAATAAATATTCTTAAAACTTTGCAAAACCCATTTATTGTGCCCATTTTTCAAAATATTGCTTTTGTGTTACTTGGATTCAATGTGAATGTGTTACTAGCGCCTAATGTGATAATGTGTTACTAGAGCCTAATGTGATAATGTGTTACTAGAGCCTAATGTGATAAAGTGTTACTAAAGCCTAATGTGATAATGTGTTACTAGAGCCTAATGTGATGTGTTACTAGAGCCTAATGTGATAAAGTGTTACTAGAGCCTAATGTGATAATGTGTTACTAGAGCCTAATGTGATAATGTGTTACTAGAGCCTAATGTGAATGTGTTACTAGAGCCTAATGTGAATGTGTTACTAGAGCCTAATGCGATATGTGAATCTGTTACTGGAGCCTAATGTGATGTGAATGTGTTACTAGAGCCTAATGCGATATGTGAATGTGTTACTGGAGCCCAATGTGATATGTGAATCTGTTACTGGAGCCTAATGTGATAATGTGAATGTGTTACTAGAGCCCAATGTGATGTGTTACTGGAGCCTAATGTGATATGTGAATGTGTTACTGGAGCCCAATATGATGTGTTACTGGAGCCTAATGTGAGCCTATGTACATTTGAAATAACTCTTGACATTTCTTTAGTAACAGGTTACAGTGACTCTTTCCGCATCCAGAGGCGTACTTGAGAATGTGGAGCAGATTCCTCCAGGCTGTAGTGCAACACGAAGATCTTCAGTTAGTTCACCAATAATGCAATTAGTGTAAATCCCCACCTTATTGGCCAATCTGCTGCTGATCAGTATGTTTCACGTCACTCTTAATTACTCTTTATTCCCTTAAGAATGTCAGAAGATAGGTGTGCTATACATTTTTAATAAGTTATAACTGATGTGAACAGATAAAGATAAAAAAGAAGAAAACAAAAAAAAAACCCACTGATTTAAACAATCATAGATAATGAACTGATTGCTCCTGAGGTACACTTATACTTGTACAACAATAACAAATGTTTATAGTTACAAGAACCTGCTGAAGACGGATGTGTCGGACTGAAAGGTGCAAATATCGCAGTCAAACTGTAAACTAGTGACACAACGTATTCCGTTCTCTGGACTACATCCTACTACTTGCAAAGCCCTGCTCAGGGCTTGGTAGCGGGAGATTGAGAACGAACGCAGTAACGAAGAAGTTACAAGAATAAGATACAGATCTTCGTGCTCACTATGAAGGATACAATTTCAGGTGTAGTTGAAGGAGCTTTCTGTTGTAGTTTTCTCAGTTTCTCTGACTGTTTTTTTTCTTTTGTCCATGCACTTTTGTTTCCTTTGATGCTGTTCTGAAACACGGAATAAGATTGTCATATAGAACATCACGCATGCACATAATATATTAAAATGTGCTGCATAATTAATCTTCTTCTTCGTCGATCAACTGATGCTATGCGTTTTCATTTCACGAAGTACACTGTGCGTTTCAGGTCTTTGTTGGTCCCCCACAGCATTTTGAGCATGGTCGAACCCTGGATCAGACTGCCTCTCTTTTATCTGCATAAGTGGGGCAGCCCTAATATGTTCTGTCTGGTGTCTGCTCCGCATTCGCATGTGGTGGTGTCTCTAAGGCTCATTCTGTGGAGGTGGGACTGGAGTCTGCATTGTCCTATTCGGAGTCTGAAGATGTCTGTCTATGCTGTCATTTTCTGGTTTCTTTTCTTTGTGCTGGTTTCTCCCTTCCATCCTCATGGATTGTTTGATGAGTGTCTTTGCTTCTTCATAGCTCTGTGGATGGTGAATCTGTGTGCTGCCACTTCCGGCTTTTGCAAGTTCGTCTGCTTTCTCATTTGCGGAATCCACTGAAGGACTAAATTTATCTATTGTGACAACTGATTGTCAGACATCAACAAAGAATTCAAAAACTGTTTCGTCAAAAGAAAATGGATGCTGGTTACACCAGTGGGCATGACACTTGGTATGGTTATTTTTACCTTCATGTTTTTACAAAGTTCTCCATATTTCGTCAATGGTGTCAAAACTTTAGCCTCCAGCCTATGCACCTGAAACATAAAAGTAAACATTCACAAATGCTTATCAGGCCACTTCTAGAACATTCTTCCCTGGTTAAAACACACATCATAAACAGATGAGCTATCCTTATTATAAAAAGGCAAAGGCCGCCGTCCATCGTAGACGATGATGGCATAATTAATTTTGTTACCGCTATTTTTAGTAAGGATTAACTGCACTACTTTTTATCCTCACTCTCTCGTCTCGTGCTGCCCGACCCCAGTAGCAAATCAAGGACAAGACGACTAGGGGTGACTACGAGATGCAGCGGACTCCGCATCAAGCACCCGTGAAAAAGACGGCGGAGTCCGGAGTCGAACCCACACCACCTGATCACGAGGCCAGCGGCTTAACCACTTCGCCACGGAATCCCCTTATTATAAAAGCCTTAATAACATGTGTGAAGTACTGAATCTCATAAACTAAATGGTCTTCCCCATTTTAACAGTTCAATATTATTAGTAGAGCCGTTACTGAGTGTTATTTATAATAATAATAGTTGTCAACCGCAAGCAAAGACGGTGACAGCGTCAGATTATTGCTGCTAAAATGTGTTCTCTTATGACTGTAAAGACCAATCCTGGAACGGCATACCCTGCCACATTCAGGGCACACATGTGGGGAGCTGGCTATGGAATCGTATTGTATTTTCGGGACATGCATCGCTGAGTCTCTGCGATGGATATACTATCTGCAATCTAAGCACCGTTGGTGATACTAGTGCGTCAGGTTCATTTATAATACGTTGTACCAGATGTACCAGTTTCATACAAACAGACGCAAAGGATGATCAAATCAATCAGAGAGAGCCGCCAAAGTGTTTATATATATATCATAACTCTAGCTATTTGTACATCGATCTCAGTACCGTTTCATCACTCATGTGACGTCAAGGATTCCCCAAGTTGATTTGATTACTCAATTTCAGAACTGAATTTTTATACACTGGAGAAGCATATTTTGTTAATATTTCAAAGCCAAAATGTATCAAATTCATCAAAATGTTTGGTCACCTCTTCACATTTGGCCCCTTTCAAAAATCGCATCAAAGTGCTCGCCACTTGAAATTTCAGTAACAATGGTAGCAACATGAGGTTGCTAGCCGCCTTTAACAACATGAAGGCTACATTGGTCGTAATCTTACTACTTTGGTGGGGTGAGATGAGATACCCGACAAAGCTATGATGATAGAATGAAGAATACAGAAATCAATAAGCTGATGGGATGTTGTTATTGCTACTCCATTGAAGAGGATTAGGGGTTCAGACCTCCAGGTGAGTAATTATATTGTCCTAGCCAAAGTTCGGCTACATTTTGAACAAACCTTGTATATGTTGTTGTTATCCCATAGTTGCTCAGTAAGCCTGCTCTTGGCTGTTCAATGCCATTCTTATATAAATACAAGTATTCTTCTGTTGTTCCACTGTGTCAGTGATCATTGGCAATTATTTGTGACACTTGTTAGAATCTTTTCCTCATGCCTGCAAGCGCTTTGCACTCAATGAGTAGGTGTCTAGCTGTTTCACCATAGTGAGAGCAGTGTCTGCATAAGGGCAGGTGCTGACTCTTGTGTCCTGTTTGGAAGTGAAAGATGATACTCTGTTCTCTAGTGTGTAATCTGTTTATGTCATCATTAGTTTTTGGCTGTGGCATTTCCATTAAAAACACTGACCTAATATCCCTGTTGTCAACTTGTTCAGCCAGATTTATATTATTTCTAAGGATTCGTCTAACTGTATAGTTACTGCAGGGTCTATCATTGTTGATGGGATCTGAACATCCATATATTATTGATATTATTTCTAAGGATTTGTCTAACTGTATAGTTACTGCAGGGTCAATCAGTGTTGATGGGATCTGAACATCCATATGTTATTGATATTATTTCTAAGGATTCATCTAACTGTATAGTTACTGCAGGGTCTATCATTGTTGATGGGATCTGAACATCCACATGTTATTGATATTATTTCTAAGGATTCGTCTAACTGTATAGTTACTGCAGGGTCTATCATTGTTGATGAGATCTGAACATCCATATGTTATTGATATTATTTCTAAGGATTCGTCTAACTGTATAGTTACTGCAGGGTCTATCATTGTTGATGGGATCTGAACATCCATATGTTATTGATATTATTTCTAAGGATTCGTCTAACTGTATAGTTACTGCAGGGTCTATCATTGTTGATGAGATCTGAACATCCATATGTTATTGTTGAATGCCCACAATGAGTAAGATAACTTGTTTGCACACCCTGAAAAGGCATTAAGTGGCTGGCTGTAGTAGCTTTCCTCACATTTTGGGCATGCTGATGAAGATGGACCAGGGTACTCCAGGTGGTTATATGCTTGGCTTTATCTGTTTGTGTCGTTGACTTTTACGGGGATAATGAAAAAAGCTGGTTTCCATGGAGAACTACGAGAAAGTCAAGCTGGGGGTCTTGACCAGTATATTTTGCCTGACCCCGACTAACATATCTGGTCAGTATGTATTGCCTGACCAGACGTTAGTCTCCTCTTCGAACACCCACATAGAATGTGGCACAATAAGCACCTGTCAAATGTATGACATTGTTTTAAGCCAGTGAATATCCAAAAAGAATGCATTTAATATGAGGATGACCCAAATAATAACATTGATATGAAATATTTTGTTCATGAAAAAATAACATTCAGGTTATAATTTGATTTCCTCTTGTACTAGCAAAATTCTGAGCAAACTGAACATGATACTATACCAAGGCAATACTTTTTGCAAAAATATAGAAACTAACACTCTTCATGACTTTCACTAGCATGAGTGGATGAAACAACAAACTTGAAAGTCCACAATGTCGTCACCATTGTTTCTTTTTAAAATCCAATAAAAACATATACCTCCTTCCAGGAAGCCTGTGCTAAAGCATGTATGTGTACTTGCAGGAGGAGTTTCTGCAGAACTATTTACATGACGAGGTTGAGGCCCTGAGCACATCTCTGTCATCTTTTATGACACGTATTGTAAGGTGCAGTGGGTCTAGTCTTTTCTCCTCAAGAAAAGAACCAGGGATCCACAAGATCTAGAATGAGCCAAAAGAATCAGGTATCCACACAGGGGAAGATCTACTGTCAACAACAACAAAGAAGAATCAGAAATTCACACAGGGGAAGATCTACAGTTTCAACCAAAAGAATCAGGGATCCATAAAGAGGAAGATCAACAGGGTCAACCAAAAGAATCAGGGTTCCACACAAGATATACACTGTCATAAAAATTATATTTCTTGCATTTTTCAATTAAATAATGGCTCATGCCAGAACAGCATATTGGAAATATATTTTTTTAATATATAAAGCCAGAACAGTTAAAGAAAGATAAGTTAGGAAACCAAATAACTGAAAACTCGATTAACAAACCTGGGTGTTTCTGTAATCTTGAACAGTTGACAAATTCTCAGCAAAACTCAACAAACTGCTTCTAGTTAAGCTACTGAGTTTCTCAGTTTCAGCAAATTCTTTCAGTTGATGAGCAAACATATCACCTGAAAGAAAAACATTACACATAAAATATGTATTTTCTGCTTTTAAATTTTAGTTTTTTTCTTTCTTTGGCGCTCGTCCTGAAAAGGATGTGACATTGTTTTGTAGTTTACAGTGACGTGGCTAAATCTGCATCTTTTGGCTAGACACATCCAGTTTCAGCTGAGTTTTATGGATATCAGGTTTGCCTTCCCATTGTGATTTCTATTCTCTTAGTCAGACTTCACTACTGTTGCCTGATTGAGGGTCATTGCTTGGTGGCAGAATAGGATCTTGATCAGTTCTGATTCTCTGGCTGTTATCAGCTCATTTACTGTGATGCATGTTTGGCCCCTTTAATAAATGATATATACAACTGACTTGACAGTTTCTCCTTTTCTACCATGGGGTGTAGTCACTCCTCTTCTACCATGGGGTGCAAAGACTTATATTTCTTTTAGTTTGTTGTTTCTACAGGATAGGGTAGACTCTCTGTACCTAACCTCTTACAGCCTGCCTGACAAGTTAGTGTTAGTATTTTTTACGCCCCCGTAACACTTAGACATCATACACAACTTGCCAACATTAATACACAACTTGCCAACATTAATACACAATTCAGCAGAGTTGTCCGACATGAGTCGAGACTCTAAATAAATTCACAATTAAGTCACATACGAGTATCGACTTTAAGTATTTTCTATCAACGGCTTGACCCAATGTGTGATTTGAACAATAGTCTGACTTGAAGGCTTGTAAGAATTAAAGAAAAGCTTCTCCCCCCCCCCCCCCATACTTCTTTTTCTTCATTGTTTGTTTTCAAACTCCCACTACCACGTCCTAAAAAGGGCTGTGCAAGCACCAGGATGTAGTCCGGAGAACAGAATGTGTTGTCATAGTTTACAGCTTGACTGCGATATTTGCACCTTTTGGTCCAATACATCCAACTCCAGCAGAAATTTGTGTTTACCGGGTCAGCCTTCCCTTTTCAATCCATTTTCCTAAGCCAGTCTGCTGCTCTGTTGCACTGGATCAACGTGTGGAGGTGTAGAAAGGTCTTGGTAGCTCTAGTACACTGGCCCTGATGCAAGCAGTCAGTTTTGGGTTGCTGACCAAAGCACCTTATGCCCTGCTCCGCATCTTGATCTCAATTATACAAATAATTAAAGGAATCCTTTGGTCTGGGTGTTTAAAAAAAAAATTGTACAACCCACAATTGATCTCGGACTGCTGTTGGACCACTTTGATCTATAATTGATTCTTACTTTTATTACGCAACCTTGCTGACTTTCTGATGACTGAGCCAAGAGTTTCACAAAATAGACCATAATACTTCTCCACAGCGGCCACACGACCTTGTGCAAATTTCACCTGTCGTTCCCTGCATGAATATAGATGTTTGATATTAATAGCTTTTAGATTATGATTGTAACAGTTAGTACACGTATTACTGATTATATATCTGACCTATTAAGATGTGTCTTGTTCAAATTCTTCCATGCTGGTGTTTTATTCATTTCCAATCCACCAGCAAACTGCAATCTTCCGCAGGAGAACGGGGCACAGCAGACTACTGGGCCACCTATATTGACTAAAAATCTCCCAAACAAATGTCCATGTGGAAAAAAAATCCAGACCCCTGAACACATACTTGAAGAATGCCCGGCCTACAAAGAACTAAGATAAAAACTATGGGGTCACCGCGCAGACCTGGAAAGCACTGTGGACTTCATCCTAGCGATAGGATGAAAGATTTAACATGATCAGAAAAACCCTAATGCAGAAGAAGAAATTCATTGCCTGAAAATGTGGCATTTATATCCATATTGTATCCTGATTAGTTTTCATTTATATTATGTGTCTGCTTTTAGAAACAGAAAGGGTTGAAAATGTAGCAGGGAATGAGCTGACAGCCAGCGGCTCATAGTTGCCTGCTTGGATTAGGGTCAGCAAACCACAGCTGATCAAGACCTTATTCCGCCACCAAGTGGCAGATCTGGAAACAGTCTGTCGTTATGTAACCGTAATATGAGACTAGGGATCAAAGGGAGAAGACAAATCTAGTTCCAAAAATGACATGCTGAACCCAGATGTGCCGGACTGAAAGGTGCAGACGTCGCTGTAAACTACGACACAACATCCTTTTTAGGACAAACGCAGAAAAGAACCAGACAAAGAGCTGTGCAGAAGGAAGTGAAGAGAATGCCCTGATACTGGAAAGTTCCCACAATAAGTGAACCAGCTGATAACATTACAAGGCAGCCTCCATTCTGGAATTCTTAGAGCAACAGAGAGAGGGAGACCAAGAGAATGGAGATGAATTAGAGACAGGGGCAGAAGATGCAGTACAATGAATGAACAGACAGCAGTCAACAACTCATAGCTGGCTACTTGCATGCGTCAGCAAAACCAGAGTTGACTGAGACCCTATTTCCACTCCAAGTTGCGGATCTGGAAACAGGCTGTACTAATGTAGTCTGGCTAAGAGAATAGTTGGAAAGTAAACCCTGTACTAAAATAAGCCAGCTGAAACCGATTGTGTCTTGGCAAATGGTGCAGATATCACAGCTTCGTTGTTAACTACAACACAATGTCCTTTTCAGGACTAACATCGAAGAAGTTAGGGACAGACGTATAAAGAGAGAAACAAAAGGTAGAGAGAGCTTGAATAGATGGCACAGAACAGCAGGACCTGGTGTGTATTTGTTAAAGACTTGTCTTCCACACAGAGCTAAATGGTTTTGATTGACTGAGTGAACAGTTTTATAATTTGAGTGTAATGAGCACATAACAACCCAGACATAAACATTACATTTCCTGAATGGATACCACAATAGCAAATTTAGACAGGGCATATCTAAACAGGCTGAATACAAAAATAAATATGACACATGTTAATGTTATCAGATCTCATGACATACAATATTATAAAACACAATGACGATAACAAGAAACTAATTACTAATACAGAATGAGAAAGACTTGATAATTTGGCATTCAATAGACTGGCAGATGTATTTTAGCCTCCTTGTTACTCCATACGAAGAATGCACTTACATAAACTTAGGAATCGATATCAAAGCATTTTCATGGGCTTCTGTAGCAATTCGTTTTACATGATGCGATTGATATAGCATAAAATTCATAAATGTTTCAGTTTACCATGTATAAATAAAACGAATCGAATCAATCGACTATAAAACTGTACAAAGTACATGACGCGTATGCAACTCTATACATGCAAAATTACGTAAACTTCTGCTAAATTCAAACCTGCTAGCAACCAAATCGCGAGGCTCATTCATCTTGTCGTTGATAAATTACCAAATATATCGTTGAATGAATCGCCTCAGACCGTGCTCAGACTTGCAACAAACATTTCCCTCCCCTAGGTTTTTGCCATAAGTTGACTCCTAACGCAAGTGAGCGCTTTCCGCATTGTTATTCTTGAATTTCTTTTTCGCCGTTTAAGATTACAATAAATAATTTCGTCAGCAAGTTTGTATTCGTCGACTGAAGAGCTAGAAAGAAATGTGCTTTTCTGTCTGGGTTTTTTTTCTGCTGTTAAACGACGTGGAGAGTTGAAGTTTTCTTTAGGTCTTTACGTCTTTAAATATTGTATCAATGGCGCTTGGCGATCATGTCTCCTTCTCTACTACTCCCTGTGTACTTGTCATTATGGATGCTCTCGAGCTACCTCTCTTCGACCCAGTGCAATACATTGGTATATGTCCATATTTGTTGGTAGTTTTTAAAAATGCCATACTATGTTCCACTAAATGAACTCGAAAGAAGAAGCATTTCCCTAACATCATTTAGCGCTTGGCCTTCAAAGAGAAATTGTGTAACGGTTGGTTTGGCTTGAATGTTTACACGGCTGATGTTTTGGAAATTATTCATGTGATTGTTGCGTAGAGTATGGGTTCGTATCCCGCATAATGGTGCAATAGTACTTTCTTGTGAGATTATTTATGTTGCCATTAGGATTTGGGATTGTCGTACACACGCACACACATACACACACAGTCACACATACACACACAGTCACACATGCACAGACACACACACACAAAGACAGACACATACAGATAAAATATATATAATAGATGTCCATCGTTGTCGATGAGGACCGCCGACATCATCCGTCACAGATGTTCCTGTTGGATGTGGGTGAGCATGTGGCTGAATAAGTCAATGCGGGCGCAAAAGCATCTGTTGCATAACGGGCACACGAGATCAGTAGAAGGTGATGGTGTTCCCGCTGTTCGTGATTTCCGGGTCTCACGTCTGCTCTGGTCTTTCACAACACTGTCGTCTTCGCCGGTAGCTACAACCGATTTGACTGCGCTTCTCCAGTCAGATCTGTATTGCGCAAGACATTCCCAGGTGGTGATATCTATTTGGCAACTTTTCAATGAGTCCCCTAGGTCGTCTTTAAAACGTTTCTTAGGACTCCCTTTCTCGCGCCATCTCTCTCTCTGAGCTCGCCGCAGAGGAGCTTCATTGGGGGCAGCTTGTCTGACATACGGACGAGGTGTCCAGCCCATTATAGTTGTGTTTTTATAGCAGTGCTGAGCATGTTGGCCATCGCGAGAACCTCGATGTCAGTGACACAATCTTGCCATCGAATGTGAAATATTCGCCTCAGGCAACCTGTGTGAAAGTGGTTTAACCTCCTCGCAAGCCCAGAGTATAGAGGCAGCTTTCACAGGCGTAGAATGAGTTTGGTCTTGACGCTGATACCACGACGTTCCCACACCATTGAGCGCATTCTATCAAAGGATGTACTGGCTCTTGCTATTCTGCTTGCCATCTGATCATCGAGGCTGGCAGATTTCGACAATGTGCTGCCCAGAAACGAGAATTTATCTACTACATTCATCGTCTGCCCGCTGACTGTAGTCTTTGGTTTTGTGTACGACATGACTGGTGCTGGTTGGTACATGACCTCTGTTTTCTTGGCATTTATGGCATTTATTTCCGTATGCGGCAGAGAACTGTTCCATTCCCTCCTGCATATTCAGTTCTCAGTTGCTATTCAGAGCGCAGCCGTCAGCAAATACAAGTTCACTTTGGTTTTGGCCTTCATTCTTCTGGGATTGAGTAGCTTGCCATCCGTGCGATACTTTATGGGTATGCCAAGCTCCAGCGATCTGAAGGCTTCTGTCATCTTGGCAGCGAACATCATGATCGGGGAGAGTACACATCTTTGTTTTACTCCGTTTGTTACTTGAAAAGCGTTAGAACTTTCTCCACTGTCCAGTAGACTGGCACACATGCCTTCGTGTAGCTATTTCACCATAGCTATGAACTTGTTGGCGCAGCCAAACTTAGACATAATCATCCACAGCCCTCCTCCGTTTACTGTATCAAATGTCTTTGTCAAATCAATAAATGTAGTGTATAGTGCCTGGTTTTGTTCCCGACACTTCTCTTGTAATTGACAAACTGTACAGATAATTTCCACTGTTCCTCTTCCGACTCTGGCTTTCTGGGAGGTAGTGGCTTTGTTCGAGGTGTTTGTTGAGCCGGTTGAGCAGTAAGTGCGCTGGTATCTTGCCTGCTACAGAGAGTAGTGATATTCCACGATGATTGCCGTATTTCTGCTGGTTTTCTCTTGCACATTGAACGATTGAGGTGTCCTTCAGATCCTGCGGAATTACTCCTTCAGCCCACATGTTGCAAAAGAGTTCAGTGATCATTCTGGTGAGGGATGGGCCAGCTATCTTGTATACCTCTGCTGGTATTGCACCAGCTTCTGTGGCTTTTCCTATAGATAGTGCACTGAACGCCCTGTTGACTTCCTTCTCAGTGATGAATTCATCCAGCCCCAGGTTCAATTCCACCTGCGGTTTTCGCTGGATGGCCTCCTCATTTATGGACGATGGGTGGTTCAGTATTTTGCAGAAGTGGTCCGCCCATCTGTCTATGATCTAAGCCTTATCTGATATCAGATCCCCATTGAAACTGCTCGCGGACAGGGTGTACCAGGAATCACAGTGTGGCTTTAGAGTAGGTAGATCAACAGCGGACATGATTTTCTCTCTTTGTCATATCCAGGAGAATTGCAGAGAACAAGACCAGGCTCGCTGTTTATGATGTTTCTAGACCTCACCAAAGACTTCGACTTAATTAGTAGAAAGGGTCTGTTTGACTCCTTGAGAACATCGGATGCCCCCCCCCCCCTCCCCCCCCCCCCCCCCCAATTAATTTGCATGATAATATCTTTTCACACTTTTTCCATCAAGAGTGGAGTGAAGCAGTGATGTGTGCTCCCGCCGACCCTTTTTGGGATCTTATTCTCCGTGCTCCTGTCGTACGCTTATGGCATCAGTGAGCTACAGGAAAAATGTATGAGTTCTATATGCTGAAAAAAAACTTCAGTGCACAAGTAATATCAACAAAAAATTAGGCAGTTACGTGGTACCATGGTTGATTGTGCGTCTTCTAGCCTGGTTGTATTGTTACTTGTGTGTCTTCTAGCCTGGTTGTATGGTACCATGGTTGCTGGTGTGTCTTCTAGCCTGGTTGTATGGTACCATGCTTGCTGGGGTGTCTTCTAGCCTGGTACCATGGTTACTTGTGTATCTTCTAGCCTGGTTGCGTGGTGCCATGGCTGCTGGGGTGCCTCTCAGTTTAGTATCTCTGTCTTCAGCACCTGTTATATGGCAGCGTGACCTCTGTGCTTTGCTTCCCACTTGTTCCTGTATCTACACCTGGCAAACCTCTTGGCCCCTTCATAAGTTATATCTATATCAGGTTGAGATAGCTTTCCACCTTTCCTTGACAGTTTGTGAGTTTCCTTATTGCCAAGAATACTGCAATGAGATGAAATCTACTGTATCACAACTCTCTTGAACAGGTGACATAGTTTATATAGACTCATTCAAAGCCGTATAAATATTGTAAACTTTGAAACATGAGACATACTGGCATCAAATCACATCAAACAAACCACTATATTGTGAATTTTCAACTTATTTTAATAACTTGACAAGAAAATATATTTATCAGAAAATATATAATCTCTACAAACTACATGTTAGAAAATAATTTTTTTTAAATATACAAAATTGTCAATTTAAATATGGACAATTTTTTTCTCACAATCTTGAACTTTGTTTCATTAACTCAAGAACAATAACACACATCAAGATCACAAGAAAGTATTAAGAAATATCAAGGCATTGTGCTAGAAAACTACATTCAAATGGTTTAGATCAGATACATCTGAACTACTTGATCTTATGGTTTTACAAATATTATTGGAAGTGCATTACAAAACTAACTAATCAGTTTAAACATGAGAGCAAGCTATTTCTGGTCAGTCTGCTGATAGGTAGGAAGGTGGACCATTAGATCTCAGTTTCAAATTTATATCACAAAAGCTAGAACACTGGCATTTACATTTTCAAGTTATCTAATTAGAGCACAATTGTCAGATAATTGTGATAAACATGTGGTAATATTAAGATCATTATTCTGTAGTTGACACTGAGATCATTATTTACATGGGCACTCATTCACTATACGCAAATTTTATAGACTATGGAAAGGCGTTTGACAGAGTGGATCAAAGTACTCTTTTGCAACTGTTGAGAGGCTATGAGATACCAGAGAAGTACACAACCCTCATCCAGAATATGTACAAAGACACACTCAGTAGAGTTGTACATGAAGGAGTACTGACTAACAGCTTTAGGGTGCAAACAGGGGTGAGACAGGGAAGCCTGCTGTCAGCTTTCTTGTTCTTGTTGACTATAGGTTGGATTAATGAAGACACCAATCGAAGGCAAAAGAGCTGGTATTCAGTGGACACATTTGGAGGACCTGGATTACACAGATGGTCTGGTACTTTTGTCACACACGCATAGTCAAATGCAAGAGAAACGATAGGGTGAAAGAACAATCGGCCAAACTGGGACTGAATATCAACATGAAGAAAACCAAGCTCCATAAACTCAACCCAAACAGTAAAGAACCAATCATGCTGGAGGGAGAGCAGTTAGAGGAAGTGGATACCTTTACCTATTTAGGCAGCACAATAGACACATCAGGAGGTACAGATGCAGATGTAAAGATCAGAATTGGAAAGGCACGAGGAGCATTCCTGATACTAAACAAAAAAATGGAGATCCAGAGATATTAAGATTCACACCAAAATTAGAATATTCAATGCAAGTGTTAAGTCGGTGTTGTTGTATGGAGCAAACACATGGAGAATGACCAAGGTCATACAACAAAGACTCCAGTCCTCTATTAAGATGCCTACGAAGGATAATGGGCATTGAGTGGCAGGATATGGTAAGGAATGAAGACTTGTGGAAAAGGAGCCAACAACAGCCATTGAAACAACAAATTAAGCACAGAAAATGGGGCTGGATAGGACATACAATGCACAGTCTAACATAGCCAGAAAGGCTTTCACATGAAAGCCTCAGGGGGAAAAAGAGAGAGGTAGACACACAAATTTGCTGAGAAGAGAATGTGAGAAGGAGCTAAAATTTAAATAATGACACCTGGAGAGAGGCAGAAAAAGCAGCCCAGGGCCGTGTACACTGGCGAGATGTTGTCGATGGTCTATGCACCGAGAGATGCGACAGGCTTGGATTGATTGATTGACTCATTAAGGGAACCAGCTGATATCATTATAAGGAATTTCCCCCAGAGAAAGCAAAATGGATGGAGGCCAAAAGGCAAACGGAGAAGAAAACAACATGATTTATAGGACTGAACAAAATCAATAAATCTAATTATCAACATTGTAATGGGGAGGAAGACTAACATTTGGTCAGGCCAAATTTACTGATCAGACATGTTAGTCAGGGTCAGGCAAAACATGCTGGCCAAGACCCTCACCTCAGCTTCCTTGTTGCCCTCCCTGGAAACGGGCTGGGCTGTTTTCATGACAGCCTGCTAATGAGGTAAGGGATTGGCGTGATCTCCATAGTAGTGAGTGACACACAGATAAAACCAAGCATAGCCCAACCGCCTGGAGGACCCTGTTCCACCTTCATCAACACGCTCGGGATGTAAGGAAAGCTACTGCAACCTGCCACTTAATGTTCTTTTCAGGGCACACAAAAGAATAACCTACTCACTGTGGGCATTCGCAAACAACAACATTGTAATAGTTGATTTATTAGCAATGTTATCTTCATCTTCTTTTATCAAAGTGTTAGAGGTAGGTCAATTTGCAGTTCATGAGAGAGTGCAAATATTGTAGCCAGATGTACTTCTGTGAGACATCTACCACCAATTTGATTAATTTGTCAGACTCTTACCAGGGCCTTAAAGGGGAGCAAAGATTAATAACATTGTAACCTGTCAGGCATGTTGTACAAGGTGAATAAGCAGGGTTGTGCTGAAAATCCTTAGGTCACAAGTCAATGCTTTATGTTTTGACATTATTATTTTAAGGCCTTTGCTCTACAGGGAGTTTGAAAATGTCTTGATTGATTCGATTCATCGTCATCTGATCTGTACTATTTTGAGGTTACTATTACCTTTGAATGATTGAGGCTCATCCTAATATTGTATCACAGTTAACTGATCCTCTTTTTCATCATTTAATCCTTCACTGGTTGTGTTCATATTGTTCCTGTACTTTTTTAGTTGTCATTTTTTCATTTTTAGCAATATTGTATGTTTATGTGTGTTATTTCTTATATGGTTATATTTTACACACTACAGAAGGCTAGAAAAGAGATGACGCTGATCTAGGAAAGGTCAAGAAACAACAAATTAAACCCTATTAAGGCAGCGCATGAGCTGCAGTGGTCAGCGACTCATAGCTGACTGCTAGCATCAGGGCCAGCGAAACCAAAGCTGCCAAGACCCTTCTACACCTTCACGTGGTATCCTGGATAACAGGCTGCAGCAGGGCAGACTGGCTAAGGAGAAGGGATCGAAGAGGGAATGCTAACCCGGTACTCAAAAAATGCTTGCTGAAGTCGGATGTGTTGGACCGAAAGGTGCAAATATTGCAGCCAAGCTGTAAACTACGACACCTGTAAACTATGACACAACGCAATCTGTTCTCTGGACTACATTGTGGTACTTAAGCCCTTTCAGTGTTTGGTAGTGGGGGATTCAGAATGAATGAAGCCAAGCTAAACTCTATTAAACACTTTCTTAAATGTGCTTTTTGTTTGTTCGATTAAAGGTTTTTCATTATAGATTCTACTGGCAAAGACATGCTCCTTTCCACTCCATATAGTAGTCTCTTGGGCAATATCAGGACATATTGGCCAGTATATTGATGCATGTTTGGATCTGTAACGTTTTCCACTACGGCAGTTTTGAGAATCCTTTATGTACGTGGAAAATGGTCATGAGAAAAATCCCCAACATGTCCAGCTGCTCGTCTTCTACTTATGGGAGTGTAGATGTTCCATTGTTTTGTATATACTTGCAATGAAGAGTGCAGACAAACAGGTAATTGCTTTGTTGTGTCTACATTTTGGCTTTCATGCAGGTCACAATTTGATAGGAAAATGTTACCTTTTAGAAATTACCCGGACAGCACCAAACAGCATGCTCTTTTGATATTCAACTGCCAAATGTTCTTTTATATGCACAGTGTGTACAAGAGACTGCTTGAGTTTATTGCCCATCTCCAATAGGACTCAACACCAATCTCACCTACTTTGATACTAGTGGATGCTTGAAATTTGTAGGATCTGACCACACATCGAAACAGTGCTTGTCAAATGAGAAGATCAATAAATATTCAACATTATAATGATCCTCATTGGCTGACTATCAGTAAGTGCTTTCTTAACTGAAACTCTTCAGACAAATGAAACACTAAAAGGGTACTTAGAGACTAGTTGCTTAGCAATTAGAGTAATTGTCTAATTCAGCAAAGGACAGTCAATTCACAGTTGGCATACTCGTTATTTTTCTGCATTCGTTCTCAATCTCTCGCTATCAAGTCCCAAAAAAGGCTTTGAAAATAGCAGGATGTAGTCCTGAGAACTGATTGGGTTGCGTCGCTAGTTTACAGCTTGACTGTGATATTTGCACCTTTCGGTCCAACACATCCGCCTTCAAACAGATACTCCGGTTAACTTAGCTGTAAATGGGCACTTGACATAGTTAGGGAAAACAAAGTGGCAAACAAAGAAACTAATCCTTTCATTTAAAAAAAAAATAAAGTTCTAGTACTTCCAAATCTTGAACACTTCTCCGATGGTAGTTTATGCTATGGGACTACTTTTACCAATTAGATTGGGGAAAAGGAACTTTTAAATGTCAGTCATTTTAGTACAAATACTTCATGAATTTATACAATATGTTTGTGTGAAACAGTCTGAACCGAAAACAATTCTACAAAACCCAGTGCGTGCTTCACTTAAGCAAACAGTCTGTATGTAAAACAATGTCCAGTAATATTTATTGGTTGTAAAGTATAAAAGGTAGTTGCGTAGCATAGTGGTTAGCGTGCTGGCTTCGCATCTGAGTGGTCCTGGGTTCATTCCCCAGTTGAGGAGGAAATGTTTTTCAGACCGCAATGGCTCCCGGGTCGACCCAGCCTTAAATGAGTACCGGTTCAGTCTGGGAAATAAAAGCGGCAATGGAGGAGATGGCTACCGCCCTCATATAGCTGAGCTTTTGAAATGTGAGATCGCTAACACCTCACACCCCTACAGCAGTAATGCTATGGGTTACTTTACTTTACTAAAGAACAAAAAGCAAATTATTTTCATTTCTAGCATGTTTGTAATTTATGAGCTGGATATTATGATCCTTACATCATCTGAATGCGGTGTTTGTAATTACTTGTTCTATGGGTTCTGTATGTACCTGCATTTACTCTCGTGTGCGGTGTTTGTAATTACTTGTTCTATGAGTTCTGTATGTACCTGCATTTACTCTCGTGTGCGGTGTTTGTAATTACTTATTCTATGAGTTCTGTATGTACCTGCATTTACTCTCGTGTGCGGTGTTTGTAATTACTTGTTCTATGAGTTCTGTATGTACCTGCATTTACTCTCGTGTGCGGTGTTTGTAATTACTTGTTCTATGAGTTCTGTATGTACCTGCATTTACTCTCGTGTGCGGTGTTTGTAATTACTTATTCTATGAGTTCTGTATGTACCTGCATTTACTCTCGTGTGCGGTGTTTGTAATTACTTGTTCTATGAGTTCTGTATGTACCTGCATCTACTCCCGTAATTTCTTTGCTCATTATGCATCTAGTGTAGTGGACAATGTAAACCATCTTATGACACTTTAGCATTAATTTTCATCTGTCTTACACTTTGATCATCACATCTCTTCTATTACAACATTTTTCCCGTTGCTGGAGTAGTCAAGGGGTTGTAAAGACTGAGATTGCAGGCTGCTTTGCCACGTCATGTGCTGGCTATGTAAGTGGTGATGTTGCTCTTTCCATCAACTCAGCTGAAAGTTGAGGTCTTAATCCCTAACAGGATGCTGGATGGGACAACAAACAAGGCTCAGGTAAACTGTTTTCCTCCAGCCAGTTAAAGACATGGATGAGCCACTCTCCTAGTGAAGCGGTGCTAAAGATGGCGATGTTGGGCCAGAATGTGCAACAGAAACCACAGTATCATATAACACTTGCTCTTTATGGATGAGTACCTCTGTATGGTCTTGAATACTTTACAAAGTGGCAATTTTTCCACAGAATGATTAATAATAGGGTATACAAAACTGTGAGGATGGTGTTACATGTTTATACTACAATACCTAGGAGAGAAGAATTTGAGATGATTTAATTCCGGTTTATAAGATAATCAAGGAAAATAATAACTTGGACTAATACAAGTTTTTTCAAAGTGTAGCCGCCTATAAGAACAAGAGAGCACAGCTACAAATTAATTAAAGAGAGGTCCGGATTTAAAAAATAGGAAATATTTTTTTAGTCAGAGAGCGGTGAATGCTTAGAATGCATTATCACAGGAAATAGTGGAGGCAGGGTTAATTAATACATTCAAGAATAGATTGGACGCATATAATTTTTTAATCAAGTGAAGTAAAAGAAAGTAGTTGTATACAGACTCTGCAGTCTCTTCTAAACTAGTATAAAGACGTTAAGTTATTTCCAATAAAATGACAGTCAACTGAAGTGGTAAGGGAAGTGATTGACAAAAATTAAAATATTTCCCGAATTTCTCAGTCATCTTGGTTATAATAAGAAGAATTTGGTTATATAAATTAGAATCTGTCAATACCAGGAGACAGTTTTGATCAAAATACACGTGCTGGATTTTGTGGTGTTTGACAATCTTCATAGCATGATACTTTAACATTGATAAAGATACAAGATACACACCCATTTTCATACTATAGGGCAAAGTTCTGGGGTGCAAATAGCAACATCCCCAAAAATGTATACACTGGCACAGTCAGGCCAGTACTTGAATACGGCATGACAGCCTGGACCACAGCATCAAAAACAAACATGGAACGACTAACCAAAATTCAAAATTCAGGCTTAAGGATAATAACAGGAAGAATGAAAACTACACCAATCCAGAAAATGAAA
Organism: Ariolimax columbianus; assembly: GCA_036924085.1. Lineage (NCBI taxonomy): Eukaryota > Metazoa > Mollusca > Gastropoda > Stylommatophora > Arionidae > Ariolimax > Ariolimax columbianus. The sequence goes on from JAVGWX010000016.1 coordinate 50,363,157, forward strand.
ACATACACAAATATAAGACCCGTAAATACTAGACGAGAGGAAAGAGTGCTGACACATAGTGAAAAGATGCTACGCATGCCTGATCATGCCATACATATCAAACTAAAACACCCAGTTAAAAATAGGCTCAAGAGAACCAGCTTCATCCATATATCAAATCACCTACACCAAAAATATGGAGAACTAATTCCCAAACAACCTACAGAAATAGAAATGCTTATTAACTATGAAGAGCCAAGCTGCAACATAACATCGAAATAAGTACAGAGATCCCAGGAATAAGAAGAAAAGACCAACACAGTGTCCACGAGCTGAAAATTCTAGCACAAACAATGATTGAGGAGAAATAAAATACCAAGGAATGGACACAGGTGTACACAGATGGTTCAGCAGAGGGACAAAGAGGCCCTCCCAACAGGAAAGTTGTCCACAAAGCTTAGAGTAGAATCGATGGCCCTCCTGTGAGCACTGAGAATCCAAACAGAAAGGCAACCCCCAACAAAAATAGCTGTATTCACGGACTGCAGAGAACTATTAGAGACAATACAAAAACAAACAACGAACCACTGTTATCAGAGATCAGAGCAGAACTGGGAAAACTCCAGAGATCCTCAACAATAGTGCTCCAGTGGCTACCCTCCCATAGCTGAATCGCGGGAAACGAGAGAGCTGATGCTCTGGCAAAAGATGACGGCAAAAAGGCACAATTTAATCATCGAGTACCATACAGAGAAATAAAGAACATTATCAGAAATCAGTATATACACCAATGAAGAGAAGACAGAAACATAAGCAGTACACCAGATCCAATGCACCAACTCAAAAGAAATCAACAAACTACCTTATTTCGCCTGAGAACTGGACACTGCTGACTACTAGAACATCTTTACCCACTGAAAATCTCACACACCGATGAGTGCCCATGTGGAACAGGATGCCAGAACCCTGAGCATATTCTACAGGAATGCCCAATCTATAGGGAAATGAGATGCCAGACCTGGCCAGAGGGTGCGGAGCTGAGACAAAAGCTGTGGGGCAGCCACTCTGACCTGGTGAAGACTACAGAGTTCATCATGGCGACTGGCCTGCGGATATAGCATGACCAGAAGATCCTGAACGCAAAGAAGAAGAAGAAAGGGCAAAGTTGTATCAAATAGAGCATTAATTTATGGTAAATAGAGGATTGAATTAATTAAAAATAAAAGAGGATACAGTAAAACTGGATGTCAAAATGTATATCAAATTTTAAAAAAAATATATCACGTAGCACTTTTACATGGACACACATTTGAGCTAAATATAGGTTTGATCATATTTCTTCTCATGTAAACGGAATTACTTTTTATTTAATAACATCTGATGGAAGTTTAGCAACAGTTCTGCTGCTGTTATAAAAGAAATAAAAATGTTATTGTAAATTTGTGTTCAACAGTATTAGGCCATATTATTATTCTTCTTCATCTGCGTTCGTTCTCAATCTGATGCTACTAAGCCCTGAACAGAGTTTTGCAAGTAGCAGGATGTAGTCCGGAGAATGGTATGCGTTGTGTCGCTAGTTTACAGTTTGACTGCGATATTTGCACCTTTCGGTCCAGCACATCCGTCTTTGGCAGAAGGCCATCTAATTTATAAGTTTTATAACAGTAGTGTATCTATTTTCAAAGCTTCATTGAAATGTTGCATTTGAAATTTTGCTTATAACAAAAGTATTGATTGACGACATTACCAATAAAAAACTGATCATCTTTTGTTCTACTGCTCTTGCCTTGTGGTATTGCAGAAGAAATATGTGCGGACTTCTGGTTTTTTACCAAATGAGAGGCTTGTACGACCGACTGCTGACATGTTGAACTTTGGGAGTGTTTCTTTGATCCCCTCTATCCATCATTGCTGAGGTCGACCTCTTTTTTGCTGAACCCTCCATGAATTATGACCTCATAGTAAATTGGTCATACTACATCCTTTTCAAATGTTCAAACCACTTTTTTTTCAGTGCTTCAATATAATAATTAATTAATTGTAGCCCTCACCATTTTCTTTAATGCTGTTGTGTATTTTGTCGTGAGTTGTCTTTGCTGCTGCACTTCATACACAGTGCCTCTCACAGGTTTTGATTTTACATTTGTTCCAATCTAAATATGGCGACACTGATAACATAACATAGGAATGATCAACGTGTTTATCAGTGTCTGTTTAGTGGACGTAGTAACACTTGATGTTTCAGTCTGTGCCAGCTGGTATTGCATCTTGTTTGCATTTAAAATTCTATTTTCTTTTTCTCTGTTCAGTCTGCCATTGTTGAGTGAGGACGCTTTCCAGAAACGTAAACTACCATATCTGTTTTAGGGGTTTGCCGCCGGCCGGAACTGTGTTGTATAAATTGGCGATTAATTGTCATAATTTCTGTCTTGTCACAGTTGATCTTTTCATGTCATACTCTAGACAGGCTGAGTCGAGACATGTGAGCTGTTGATGTAAATCCTCCCTATTGATTATCAATACATAAAAACTGAATGAACATGTGTTCATCCCTGAAAACTAAGTTTCTCCTTAATGTGACTTTTGAAACTAATTGTAAACTTGCAACACATCAAATTAAGTTCATAAGTTGAGATAGACAGCTTTTTTGGTTTACTTTTCATAATTAATTCTTTCATAATTAATCACATATTCATGCACATACAACATATTGCCAATATAGTATTGGTGCTCTTTAGATCAGCAAATAAATAAATGCAACCATTTAGCATAAAGGCTTTTGACTATGTCATCTATTAAATGCAACATATACAAGTGCATAGTACAGAATGACTTTGACTGGAACAGCCCATATGGTTTTATAAAATACATGCAAGATTATCAAATTACATATAACAGGTTGTAAAAATGTACTAGTAGGAAACAAATTTCTTTTCCAATCACCAATTATTTGCACTCAATCAGGTTTATATGGGTGCAATACTATGTAGATAATTGAATGTCACAAACAGAGAAAGGGTATTTGTATGTCTCAAACAGGTAATTTGGCATATATTTGAGTGTAACAGCAACAGTTACTTAAAATAACTGTTGGTAACAATATGAAGTAGGGAAAAAATAGTATGGCTTTTCCCACTAGGTGTCAAAGTAGCCATGAATTAGCATTCTATAGAAATTTTGACATGCTTAGAAAGTGGGTTTGGTACTATGCTAAGGAAAATAGGAGAAAATCGAAATGACAAAAATGGAGTTAAATGTGGAAACTGTTAACATAAAAAGACATATAAACATGGTTAAAACTAGAACAAGGAATGCTAGTAAGGTATAAGCACAGGTTATGGAATTATGAAGATCAAAATGCTGAGCAGTGCATGAGCTGCACCGGACAGCGACCCATAGCTGACTGCAAGCATCAGGGCCAGTGAATCATAGCTGCCAAACCCTTCTACACCTCCACGCGATGATCCTGGATAACAGGCTGCAGCAGGGCAGACTGGCTAAGGAGAAGGGATCAAAGAGGGAATGCTAACCCGGTGCTAAAAAAATGATTGCTGAAGTCGGATGTATTGGACCGAAAGGTGCAAACATCGAAGGGAAACTGTAAACTACAACACAATGTATTCCATTCTCTGGACAACATCCAGCTACTTGTGAAGCTCTTTTCAGGTCTTGGTAGCAGGAGGTTGAGAACGAACAACAAAGAAGAACGGAAGAACGAGAATTATGAAGAAGTTCAGGAAGAAACATTAGGACTAGGAGACTCTAGGAAGACAAGAAATAATACCACATGATGTACAGCAGTCATTCTCAATCCTTTTAAATGGGATCAAGATGCTGAAGAGCGCATGAGCTGCACCGGTCAGCGACCCATAGCTGACTGCTAGCGTCAGGGTCAGTGAACCAGAGCTGTCAAGACCCTTCTACACCTCCACTCGGTGATCCTGTATAACAGGCTGGACAGGGCAGACTGGCTAAGGAGAGGAATCGAAGAGGGAATGCTAAACCGGTACTCAAAAATTGCTTGTTGAAGTTGGATGTGTTGGACTGAAAGGTGCATATATCGCAGTCAAGCTGTAAACGACGACACAACGCATTCCGTTCTCTAGACTACATTCTGCTACTGAAGCCATTTCAGGGTTTGGTTGCAGGAGATTGAGAACGAACGAAGCCAAGCCAATCCTTTTAAATGCTCGCACACATTACTAAACATTCAGTATTGTGACACAGCACGTCAAGTTGTATTACCGAGATTAATTATTTTTTTAAAGTACCTAATTTAATTAGAAAATAATAAAATAATTATACATCAATAAAATAGAAATGATGGATTTTTATGAAAATCAATGTTAAACAATCATAGATAGTGTAGGGGGACGGCGTGGCCTAGTGGTTAAGTGACACGGCTCACAACCAGAAGGTGCTGGGTTCGATCCCCATCACAGCACTGTCCGTTACCCCGGGGAAGCAAACCCTTAGAAAATGCAGGAGGAAGCAGGCCCTTACATAAAATGCATGCTGAAGTCGGATGCATTGGGCCGACAGGCGCAAAATAAAAACCACAGTGCAACACACACCGCCTTGGGGAATAGAGAAATAAGGCGAACGCAAAAAACAAAAAAAAACAAAAAATAGATAATGTCGTGAAATGATAAATATTTGTGTAAGTACTAAATAGATAAAAATCACAGCATATAACCCAAATAAGTCAAAGGCACTGTAGGAATTCAAACCCTGGCCTGTCCAAATATCAACCACACCTTGATACAAGAGAGGGATGTTTTTGGAAGCTAAGGATAATTTAACACCCCATGTTAACAACATATCCTTTTATCAGCTCAAATAACAAACTGCAATATAGACCCAGTTGGGCTAAGACATTTCTATAGCTTGGGGGCCATGCTGGTGAGGAGCATATAGAGTTTGATGGGCAAGGCTAAGTTGATTAAAACATGAATTAATGGTGAGTGACTGTAACAACATCACGTTTCAAAGTGTCAACTAGGTATAGCAGACTAGGTATAGCAGACTAGGTATAGCAGACTAGGTATAGCAGACTAGGTATATCAGACTAGGTATAGCAGACTAGGTATAGCAGACTAGGTATAGCAGACTAGGTATAGCAGAAGTAGTAGTAGCATATCAAGAGAGGGGCATGGTAGACAGCAGCCACCCTTGCTGCTACAGCTGAGAGCACCAAAAAGCTTATGGGCCTGGACCATCAAAGAAATCTCACATATTTGGTAATGAAAGTTACCCTCTTGAGAACATTTGTCAAATAAAATCAATTGTCAGAATAGGTGTAAAAGACTAGTCTGTAGTAGAAAATACATATCCATCCATGTGCTAATGGGGTCCAAAATGGGAGCAATGACCACTGGCACTGTTACCAGCAAGACATGTGGTAATAGGTGCCTAACAATGATTGGACATGGGAAAATTTACTCTGTAGAATCATTCAGCTACAAGAAAAAAAGAAGACTTCTGCCCAATCAATCAACTACAAGAAAAAAAGAGAAGAGTAGGAACTAATTCAGTCAGAAAATAGATAACTGCAGCTGCTGAAGATGGATGTGTCAGATCGAAAGGTGCAAATATCGCAGTCAAGCTGTAAACTAGTAAAAGTAAAGTAAAGTATCCCATAGCATTACTGCCGTAGGGGTGTGAGGTGTTAGCGATCTCACATTTCAAAGGCTCAGCTATATGAGGGCGGTAGCCATCTCCTCTCCCTCGCCGCTTTTACTTCCCGGACTAAACCTGTACCCATTTAAGGCTGGGTCAACCCGGGAGTCATTGCGGTCTGAAAAAAACATTACCGCCTCAACTGGGGAATGAACTCAGGACCACTCAGATGTGAAGCCACTGTGCTACGCGGCTCCACTGTAAACTAGAGACTTAAATTCCGTTCTCTGGATTACATCCTGCTACTAGCAAAGCTATGTTCAGGACTTGGTAGCGGGAGATTGATAACGAACTGAAACAAGAAAAAGATATCTGCAATTTATTTTTTTGTTAATAAAATAAACATTATTTGTTTTCCTGTATGTTTAATTCACTAAAGATATCTTTTCAATAGTTAATACTGTTGCTCCTAATGTAATTCTACATTTTTAGTATGGCTGATATAATCCTGTAACTTCCTTTAGATTTATTTACCCCATAATATTAATTTTTCCAGTGGTGAATATGTGCTTTTTTGTTTCACCCAGGCTGCTAAAAAACATTTTTTCGCCATTTAGTAGTAGCAGCACTAGTAGTAGTGGTAGTAGTATCATAGCAGCACTAGTAGTAGTGGTAGTAGTATCAGCAGTAGTAGTAGTGGTAGTAGTATCAGCAGTAGTATAATTACAGTACTAGTAGTTGAAGCTAGAAACTGATGCCCTATAGTACAAGACAATTACAGAAATAATAATATGCTTTGTAATGCTGACAATATGAAAGCCCATTATTTTTAAGTATGCAGTCAACTAATTTCAGATTCATACACATAAATGAATATATTTACAGAATGATACTTCATAATTACAAACACATCATTTATTACTTGAAAACAAATCCTTGCAGTGCTGGTTGATAAACTGAAAGGTTATATTTGACAACTATATAACATGCATGATATAAACGTGAACCACATATTCCATTCATCAGCTTTCACTTTGACTTCAGTCACAAAATTATTTACTTTTATAACAAGACAATGGGTTAATAAGTCCCTGAATAAACACTACATGTCTGGTTTATGACAGAAACCCGAGTTGCAAGTCCTACACCATCGTGAGTGTTGTGGTGTAGCAAAAATGGAAAACCCTACATAGATTATTTGTCGGTACCAAACATGTAGTCCCTTACATAAACATGGATCTATACCAAAGTAGGGAAAGGGGCCCTTTATACTTAGTGAGACATGTATCTGGTGGTGTGACAAAAGCAAAACCTTTACGCCTAGTGAGACATGTGTCTGGTGGTGTGGTAAAGGAACAACCTTTACACCTAGTGAGACATGCCTGGTGGTGTGGTAAAGGAATCTTTACACTGATTCAGACATGTGTTTGGTGATGTGGTAAAGGAACAGCCTTTACATCGATTGAGACATGTGTTTGGTGATGTGGTAAAGGAAAAACCTTTCCACATCCTGAGACATGTGTCTGATGGTGTGACAAAAAGAAAACATCTACACCTCCTGAGACATGTGGTATAGCTATGGTAGACTTCTACACCTCCTGAGACATGTGATATGGCTATAGAAGACTTCTACACCTCCTGAGACATGTGTCTGGTGGTGTGACAAAAGGAAGACTTCTACACCTCCTGAGACATGTCTGGTGGCAATGGAAGACTTCTACACCTCCTGAGACATGTGGTATGGCTATAGAAGACTTCTACACCTCCTGAGACATGTGGTATGGCTATAGAAGACTTCTAAACCTCCTGAGACATGTGGTGTGGCTATAGAAGACTTCTACACCTCCTGAGACATGTGGTATTGCTATGGAAGATATAACTCTAGATATTCATTACTGTGGGTTTTACTACAGCCATTGCCCCTGGATGACGTCCATATCTTGTTCCCGGTTTAGATGGGGGCTCAAATGCTGAACTCAACGATCTAGAGATACCCTCAAAGTCCTGGGGATGCCTTACATTCTCTTGAATCCTGGTGGGGGTAATACTAATGTTGCTGTATGGTTGTGGTGTTTGCAACTGTGAAGCAGCAAGAGAGGGATAAGTGACTTGTGGAGAATGCCTTTGTTGGTGCCACTGTGGAAGGTTGTCATAGCCAGGAGACAAAGCTGCTTGTGGTTGATTTGATGCTGCATTTGAAGTAGTGAAAGATCCAAAATGATGTTGATGCTGACTTGATGTTTCTGGCAAGTCATGGTGTGGATACTGAGGAACAGGCTTTGGCATGAATGACTGGCTGCTTGTCTGATGTTTTGGATTGAGAGGAGAGTATTTAATGATGTCAGGTCGGACTTGAGAACTTTGTGCTTTACTCAGCATTTCATCAGTGTTGACATGACTGGCGTGTGAGTTGGGCTGGCTATCAGATATAGCATATTGATGAGACTCTGGCTGCTGTTTTTGGCCACCAGAATACATGATGACATAACTTTCCCTGGGGCTGGAGTTTTGGTCATTCTCTTGATACTGTTTAGTTACGTGGTGGTCAGAAATTTGTTGGGGTTTTCTTGTATGGTGCCCATCAACATGATAATCTTGAGTTGGCTTCAAGAAGGCATGTGACCTATGACCTCTGTCATTCTCCGTAGGATGTGGCTGGAAGTAATGAGTGTTAACTGTCTGGTGATGGGAGTTTGAGAAATTATTACGGGCTGGATGATCCCCATCCTGGTGCTCTCTTGCAGCTGTTCCTTTCTGCCATCCTGGCATATTACTTATTTCCTTCTGACTTTGTGATCTTTTGGTTCCTTCAGAGAGAGATCTGCTACTTTCACCATCTGACCTGACAACTGCCAGTTTCCCATGACTTGGCTGAGCAGTACTAACTCCCTGATTTTTTCGTCTTACCACTGGAGTTGATGTCATGGATGGAGGCTTGTCAGAGATGTCAAGAAGGCCAATATTGAGGTGGTTCACATCAGTTCCCTTCTCAAATCTGTCAATGAGTGAAGTGACAGATCGTGGGACATCACTTCTTCCTTCAGAGTGGTCCGTGCGAGATGTTGGAGTTGTTTTCTTTGTCCCTATACTCTTTCGCGATATGTGACCATGAGTCTTGCGTTGCTGACCTTCGGGCCTAGCATGTGTGGACTCTGCATCCCTGTCCCGTCTTCTAGACTCATTATCTCTGTCTAGAATGCTATGTGCGCTAGAACTTCTGCAAACTGGTAAGTGATCAACATGGACTTTTCTGTCTTTTTCAGCTCCTAGAGGTATCACTATATGGTCATTGGCCAATTCTAGCTTTCTTTCAGAACTGACAATGATATTTTGTTTTGAACCCGAGCTTTGCCTGGTCTGCTGTGGGGAATAGTCAGATGAAGACACAACTTCGCCATTTTCCGGATTATTCTTTATTGCACATGTTTTGTTAGAGCTTATGCCCTGAGACATGATGTTTGATTGTGGATAGCTCTTTGAGACAATCTCTGGTGAGGAGTTAGCCCTCTGATTGTCCTGAGATAGTATATGATAATGGTTTAGCTTTGGGGGTAGGATAGTATAAGAAGCTCCCAGAGATGCACTGCCTCTATGATTACTAGTGTCAGTCAGAGGCTGACCAGGTGTCGGACAGCTGCTTCCTCCGACATACTGTTCACTCTTCTTCTGTAGCTCTTCCCTGTACATGTCAGAACTAATAGAAACCTGTGGAACATGTGCAGTTTGGATAACTGCTTCTGCTTTTCCTCTCACTCCACCTTCAAAGCGTGGATCATATTTGGACTGATTTTCATAATTAGGAATAAGCTTGGCCTTGTACACAGGAACAGGGCTAGCCTTGACCAACTTGGACTCTGATAGGCCATGTTGTGCTGCTCCATTACTGACGGAACTGCACCTCTCTTGGTTTATACCACTGGATCCAGTGTGGGGTGACTGGAAACCATAGTTCTCAGAGGTTTGAGTTTGAGCATTTTCTGTTCCTTTACCATAAACATCTGAGATGCTCATGTTGCTTCCAAGAGCAATAGGTGCCCTGACTCTAGCTTGGCTGGATGGACTCCCATCGATATTGTCAGTACTGTATTTACCTGCAGGTTTGTCTGGGTCACGACTGTCATCTCTATAATATTTTTGAATTGTATCCTGCTGATTAGTGTTATCTCGTCTATGAAGAATATTTCCCTGATAATTTGATTTCCCTTTGTCCCTTATGCTTTGTAAACTGCTGATAGTTGAAGGAAAAGATTCATGACCGTCTCGAAAGTAAATCTGTTCATGATGATCTGGGTAAACCTCCAGATTTTTTGGTGTCTGCATGTATCTGAAATTCTCACTTTGTCTTGGTGGATCAGGAAAATACAAGTTCTGGTAGTTTACATGGTCCTTATCTGCTATATGTCCTCTAGAGTTGTCAAAATGAGCAGTATCTCTGTCTGAGAAGCAATAGGACATAGCCTCATGATCCAACAATGGTTGCTGTGATGGTTTGTTAGAAGTTTCAATAACTGGGTTTACATTGGAATGGTTGTAGTGCTTAAGCAACTCCTTGTTTGAATTCTTGATGTTTCCACTGCCTGAGAACTTTTGAGCAAATGTGTTTTTGACTTTGCTGAAGGGAGCTGACATGCTCTTGAGTGGCGAAGTTGGAGTGCCATGTGGGCTATTCTCATTTATATGGTGTCTCTTCTGATCTCGTTTTAGCAAAGATTTGAAAAACTTAGAATTTTTTCTCTGAGTATTATCAGGATCAGGGGATAAAGTATTACCAGAAGAAGCAAAGCCTGCTTGAGAGCTGTCAGGGGCATCATTAAGCTGAAGATCAGCAGAATCTGGAGAAAAATGAGGCAGGCACTCATAGAGAGGCTCAAAGCCAAAGTTATCATTATGATATGCATTATTATGCCTGTGAGTATCTTTAACATTCGGAACATTGGACTGGTAAGATACAAGGGATGGAGGCTTGGCAAGGTCAAGGATTGAAGAAGTGGAAGGGCTTGTGCGAACAGTTGGCTGAGGTTTGATAACATTTGGTGGAATGGCCTTTATTGGTTTGGGAGAAGAGGGGACTTGAGGTATTTCAAGAGCATTGTACCTTGAATTGTTTGAGTGCATTGTTCTGACATTGTCTAGTACTGACTTGCTCTCTTGCTCAAAGTGTCTTCCTAGATCTGTAATAGAATTAACATTGTTTCTAGGTTCTGTAGAAGTTTGGTTCTTGTTGGGAGATGAAGAACCTTGTTCAGGTTCCTGGTGCTGTTGTGACTTCCTGGCATGTCCTGGTAGAGCTCCTGCATGGTGACCTGCCACATCCTTAGTATCTGGACTTGAACTGGCACCTTCTGGCTGCATATCCAAAGTATATTTGCCTAGAGACTGTATCCATGAACTGATATGCTTCAACTGGTGGGACTTGCTTGTTCTCATGTCCTCATCTTGCCTGAAAGAGGCCACATGCTTCATCATGGCTGACTTTAGACTGTTGAAGCCCGGAAGGGAAGAGCAGGACTGGCAACAGAAATGACAAAGGAATTCTGGGATAAATGAATGACATCATAAAAGCCCTAAATACTTACTAGTGAAATTATTTCAGAACCCACTGGAAAACAAAAGCAAAAAAGAAGAGCTTAACTGTTTAAAAACAAATATTTCTTGCTCATTTGGACTTTTATGACAAAATCAAAATCTGATTACCAATTGAGTTAATATTTTTCAGTTCTCATATATCAGATATTGATTTGTTAAAAATACTCTCCAACATTTGCATAATTTTGTACTTATGTCACCTGGACAGACTATTCTAGATTGTTATGTTTCTACAGAGTCTTCTTAGTCTTAGTCAACCTGTACTTCTACAAGGGTGGATGCCCATATGCAGGCCCCAGTTCTCACATAAGCTGAATGTAGCCGAGAGGAGGATTTCCTGCTTAGCGGGCTAGGCTAGAGAAGCTTATTACTCTACTGTGTTGTGGAAAGTACTGCGGAGGGTGGTTTATGGATGTGTGAGTCCATCTTAATAAACTGAAACACTAAAGCAAAGTGTGACCCAAAACAAACCATATAAATTTTTTTTTATAAAAGATATAACTTTATTCGTTTTTATTAAAGACCTTGGAAACTATGGAATAATGTTGATCATATATTGATAATCAAACATAGAAATAAGCGTAAAATATAATGGAGAAATTCAAAGTTTTACAATAACCCTTACGGTAGCGTACGATAATGTGTTTTGGGGGTTACCCAGTATATATGATAGCTGATGTGGCATTTGTTATTCCAGTGAATTCCTTACTTTAAAATGGTCATTGGTATTCTGTTATAGTTAACATTTCTTGATTAGCTTGACCTATATCCCTGCACTATGAGAAAACCTACAGGCAATCAGCATGAGGGTTTGCATGATGATGGTTTCCGCATGTTCTCTCAGGAGCTTCTTCCTACTCATCCTCCATTCCCATTCTGGAGGTTGTTATCATGGTGTCTGTCCTGTGCTTTGCTCAACTCAACAGTGAGTCTACTTCTCACTCAAACAAAGAAAACCCATCATGAATTTTAAGCAGAGACCAATCATTATATATAAAAGTATCAAATTTCACATCATTATTTACCAGCAGTACAATTTCAATGTCTGCTATTGCAATGGTTCCAATACTACATTCCTTACCAAATGTGATCATTATATCTTGGTAGTCTGTATTTTTTTGTTGCTAATGTATATCAGGCAATCAAGCAACAGAGGGGCCTTCACAACAACATCTGATGAATGTCACAAGTCAAAGGCATTCAGCAGCATATAAACCATTCAAAACACCAATGGCTGGCCACATTGCAAGAAGGAAAGACGAGTGCTGGAGTTCTAGAACTGCTCTATGGTATCCTCTGGAGAAGAAGAGACCCCACGGTTGGCCACTCACTATATGGCAAGACTCGATAGAGTAACAACAGTATTCACAACCCTGTATAGAATAACTGCTCATCTTCTGGTCAGCTCATGCCAACAACTGCAATGAGTAGAAACAGAACTGGGACCCGCACAAGTCCAATCACCTTGTTGAAGAATGGGTTGATTGAGATTAACAATATATATTTTGGTAGTTCCATAAATTTAGCAATGTTGCTTTTTCCCCATTTTGTTGTTGTTTGAGCTGTAGTCATCTGTCCAATTGTCATTTCTGCATAAGTTATTGATCATAACCCCTCTTCATTTTCATTTCCTTGATATCAGAAGGTCCTATGGAATGGGTCTCTGGTCTGTGGTTACTGACATGAAGGCTTTGGACAGAGTCAGTGCATGTTTAGATTGTATTGGCAGAAGTTCAAGCTTATGTCTCAAATTCACAATGGGGCTTTTTTAGTGGAACCAAAGACTTTTCATCTCTTTACGATTTATGTGCAAAATGAAAGAAACTTGGCCAAAATATAAAATTGTAATGAATGACTTTTTCAGCAATTGCTCTCATGAAACCTCAAGGGTGAATAGGATGAACCAATCATGAAACCTCAAGGGTGAATAGGATGAACCAATCATGAAACCTCAAGGGTGAATAGGATGAACCAATCATGAAACCTCAAGGGTGAATAGGATGAACCAATCATGAAACCTCAAGGGTGAATAGGATGAACCAATCATGAAACCTCAAGGGTGAATAGGATGAACCAATCATGAAACCTCAAGGGTGAATAGGATGAACCAATCATGAAACCTCAAGGGTGAATAGGATGAACCAATCATGAAACCTCAAGGGTGAATAGGATGAACCAATCATGAAGCCTCAAGGGTGAATAGGATGAACCAATCATGAAACCTCAAGGGTGAATAGGATGAACCAATCATGAAGCCTCAAGGGTGAATAGGATGAACCAATCATGAAATCTCAAGGGTGAATAGGATGAACCAATCATGAAACCTAAAGGGTGAATAGGATGAACCAATCATGAAACCTAAAGGGTGAATAGGATGAACCAATCATGAAACCTCAAGGGTGAATAGGATGAACCAATGATACTTAAATATCATTTCAGGTAATTTTTTTTAAAGGTAGAATATTCTTTGACGATCTTCCGGAAAAGTCTGCGATATCTGTGTCTTTTGGTCAAAACATCTGATTTCAGCTGGCTATGTATACCAGGTTTGCCTTCCCACTGTGATTCTTATTCTCTTAGCTAGACTACACTAGTGCAGCCTGTTTCCAGGGCTAGCGCATGAAGGTGGAATAGGGTCTTTGTCAGCTGTAGTTTGCTGACCCTGATGACAGCAGCAAGCTATGAGTTCATTTGCTACTGCATCTTCAGCTCTAAAGGTAGAATCAAAACAGAGGTTTACTTTTGCCAGAGATATGAAAATACCTTTTCATCTAAATGTTAGGGATCAAGATGCGGAGCAGCGCATGAGCTGCAGTGGTCAGCGACCCATAGCTGACTGCTAGCGCCAGGGCCAGCGAACCAGAACTGCCAAGACCCTTCTACACCTACACGCGGTGATCCTGGATAACAGGCTGCAGGAGGGCAGACTGGCTAAGGAGAAGGGATCGAAGAGGGAATGCTAACCTGGTACTAAAAAAATGCTTGCTGAAGTCGGATGTGTTGGTCCGAAAGGTGCAAATATCACAGTCAAGCTGTAAACTACCACACAACGCATTCCGTTCTCTTGACTACATTCTGCAACTTAAGCCCTTTCAGGGCTTGGTAGCGGGAGATTGAGAACGAAGTCAAGCCATCTACATGTTAACGGCCGTGCTTCTAAATTTGGTTAGATTTTCAGAGAATAGTCAAATAAAATTATAAACTTTTTGTTTTTAAAATGCTAACTTTTTAACCCTCTCAACACTCACCAATTGACTTTTGGTAGCTAGATCCGAGTTGAATTTTGCCTTTGCCAAGTTTCTGTGTGCAAGTTTCCAGTAGTACTTGCAGTCATGAAGGAAGGATGCCCAAACCTATGAAACACAAACATTGTATGATGAGCAGCAAAGATGGTGAATAATAGGGAGTGGGTCTAATCTTACTTTCATGTTTTAGTTCATTATGGATGCTGCTAGGCCACGGCTTTCACTAGAATTCACACTAGACGACGACAAACATTTGTGTCCATGGAAACGTGATTTTCCATTTAAATTAATTAGTTTGTTTATTTTGTAGTGTATTTCCCTTCAATTAGGCTGGTATGATCATTGGCTATCTGAAAAAGTATTTTGGTTACACTGTATCATATTTCCATGGTCCAGTGCACACGGCTGAACTTTACAAGATTGGCACACTTCACCCTGTTTGTTGACAGTGCTGGTTTTTGTGTGACTGGGAAATGTACACATAGGCAAGTAAATAGACAAATAAATCACTCGAGAGAGATTGGGCCCTGCGTGGTTAGCAATATGCCCATGACACATCACTCAAATGCTGAGTGATATCCGTGACCTCTCGGGGTTATAAGAAAAACAAGACAAGACAAGGAGTAGAAGAAACTGGTTGTTTATAGACTCTGCAGAGTCTTCTAAACCAGTAAAACAATACAAGTATAAGAACTGTTTAGAATTGAACACTTCAATCGCGATCAAGATGCTGAGCTGCACATGAGCTGCAGTGGTTAGCGACCCATAGCTGACTGCTAGCGTCAGGACCAGCGAACCATAGCTGCCAAGACCCTTCTACAACTCCACCCTGTGGTCCTGGATAACAGACTGCAGCAGGGCAGACTGGCTAAGGAGAAGGGATCGAAGAGGGAATGCTAACCCGGTACTCAAAAAATGCTTGCTTAAGTCGGATGTGTTGGACCGAATGGTGCAAATACCCCAGTCAAGCTGTAAACTACGACACAACGCATTTCGTTCTCTGGACTACATTCTGCTACTTAAGCCCTTTCAGGGTTTGGTAGTGGGAGATTGAGAACGAACGAAGAAGAAGAAGAAGAACACTTCAATCCATCACAATCAACTTGTGCAGATTTAGTGATTGAGATATTGGAATTAGGTGAAGGATTTTTTCAGGTTTTTGTTTTTGCGTTCGCCTTATTTATCTATTCCCCAAGGTGGTGGGCATTGCACTGTGGTTTTTATTTTGCGCCTGTCGGCCCAGTGCATTAGACTTCAGCATGCATTTTATGTAAAGGTTTGCTTCCCTGGGATAATGGCCGGTGCTGTGATGGGGATTGAACCCAGCACCTTTGGTTGTGAACCGTGCCACTTAACCACTAGCCCACACCGTCCCCTTTTCAGGTATAAAAAATAAACAAAACAGTTTGATAAAAGTGTTTCTAGCTATGTTGGCTAAAGCCAACTAAAAATTACAGGCTTTGTGACAGTTCCAGCTCCCTATGTAGCATGGGCATTTAGGGCAGGGAAGATTAGACTGTCAACTGCATTCGCTAAGAATCAAACGTTACCTGAATTGTAGTTAATGGGGTGCAGGTCAAACCCCGGTCACCGCATGAACTGAAGTGTGAGGTGAGAATTTAATGCAACTGGGAAACTTGGCTAGATTATGGATGGGTACCAGTTTGACCGGGGGCCGCGGTAGCACAGTGGTAAGTGCACTGGCTTCCCAGTCAGGCGATCAGGGTTCAATCCCCAGTTTCTGATCACAAACCGGCCCCTGTGGTAGACCCAGCCACAGAAATTGGGTACCGGAAAAATCTGGGAAGCAAAGACGGCTGGCGTAATGCTGACTACATCATCCACTATGTGCCGTTCGTTACAAAATAATATGGACCCAACACCATATTTCCTATGCGCCGCATGGCATGGCGGGATCTTTTTTACCAGTTTGACCAATTCTGGTTTCAGACCTAAGTAGTAGGGGTTTTGATTGACATTCGAAAAACATGCAACAGGCTGTCACATTTAAAGTGAAGATGACCTATGGATCGTGCAACCAATGGGATTCTAGATTGGGTGGGACAAACAGTGATGGCTAACCAGCCAACTGGGGAGGATCACTCGACAGTCATGAGGGTTTCTAGAGCTAAGTAAATAAGCTTTAAAAAAATGCACAGAAAGATTAGGAGAGAGAGAGCACTTGTAGGGTGGTTATCCCATCATACACCTAGAGCCTTGCAGCTATGCTCTTTGGTGCACACCTTGTAAACAAAATGAGATAGAGATCTGATCACATTGAGTGAGAAGATTCGTCTCAGTAAGAATTGAGTTGATCTAGAAGGCAGTCTGACTGTTCTCCATAGGATCATTGCATTTGGTGTCTGTTGGATGAACGGTGGCCCTTCTACGATCACAGTGGCATGATTAAGGATTCAGTTCTTCTTTCTTATTTGCGTTCAGGATCTTTTCAGTGAATCCTAGGTCAGTGAATCTCAGTGGTACGAGACTACGGTTCGATTAAGGATTCAGTGAATCCTAGGGACTGCAATCCCAGTGGTACAAGAGTTTGGCATGATTAAGGGTTCTGTGAATTCACATTCACCGGGCCGCCCACCTTTGCGATGGCAAGATAGACTGACAAATCAGACTAAAATTGAACCAATTGATGGCTAACATTCAGGATCATGTTCTATGGGAGTTTTGTGAACTGAGGTAATTTAGTAGCATGTTGTTGAAGTTTCCAGCAGCGCAAAGGGAAAAATGCTTATAGCTCATGTCAACACACATATAGAGTCTACCTCAATAATGGCCCAGAGTTCAGTTCACCTAAGAAATATTCAAGGGTCACCCTGCTCGGACTGATGATGCTCTTTTCATCCCTCCTACCACTGGAGGTTTCACATTTACTCTCCCTTCTCCATATTCTCAGAAGAGTTACTCTGAGCTAAGGAAGTACAACAACCAGAGATCGGAGAGGAGGTAAACAGAAACAGAGAAAGCCAGTTACAAATACCGGACACCAACAAGCAAAGGATGGTATTACTTGCATAAACACACTCCTCGCAGCCCCATCTCAAGGCAGCGGAGTACTCGGCTCCCCTCAAGAAGTTTGCAAGGACTTCGGTCGGCACACTCACCAAGAAACCACAAGATGCTACGGCTTCGTCCCCAAACACTGAACAAGACTGCTCTAGGCTGACTCAGCGGCAGTTGACAGACCCTCCTTCAACTCTGGGTGAGGCCTGGCAAGAGGCTGCAGTAACCATGGCAGTAGTTGAATGATGTAACAGTCCACTGAGGCCCAATCAGACATTATTATTACAAACGTGTAGCCACTTAATAAATTTTGACTTCAAACCTGAAAGAACTCATGAGGTGTTGACCTCTGTCCATCATAGCTGAAGTAGGATGCAGTCTTCCAGAACTGGACACGCGTGTCTTCAAGTAATTTCTGTTCTTCGGCCAAGACTTCCATGGCTGAGAAAATGTTACAAATTACAATCTCATTGAGTGATGAGGGATTAAACGTAAAGTTTTGACATGCTGTAAATATGTGAAAATGTAGTGAAATATGTGACAATATAGTGAAATATGTGACAATATAGTGAAATATGTGACAATATAGTGAAATATGTGACAATATAGTGAAATATGTGACAATATAGTGAAATATTATCATTCAATGAAGTTGAGGACCACAAATAAAAACATAACAAAATCTCAGCCTCTTTCTATTTTAACTTCTTCCTAAAGTTCATTTTAACTTACTCTGTCGCTTCATTTGTTAAAGCATAGATCCATCATTGTATTTGGCTTCCTTAACTAGCCTTAATGAAAACCTAATTTTGGTCATTTGCAGTGCAGCTTATGACAATGGCTTTTACATGGTGAGGTTGCCAGCCCTATGTACAAACTTCTGCAGTCATGTAAGAATGGAAGAGCAAAGAAGTTATTTGCTCTTTTACTCCAGTAAACAAAATAGAGGTACTGTTTCTAGAGCTTACTTTCAAACTACATCGCTTGAGAGTTCCTGAAGCTTGAAAGAAGAGCAAAGAATTGTGACACTGTAACCTGCTGGGCATGTCAGAGATGGCAACTAAGAAGGGTTGGGCACGGGACCAACGATTCCCTCCTGCCAAAATTTGAGGCCACAAAAACTTCAACAGAATTGGGCAAATCAACACTTGACTGGGCATGTATTTGTTGAAGACCTATGCTTCACAGGAAACTGAAAGAATATCGATCGCTTAATTGACTGACTGACTTCACTTCCTCACTAAGCAGACTATTTGTTTGTTTGAATGACAGAGTGTGCAAGCTCTGAGTTGAAGAATCTTTTACCATACAGTGACCGGATCTTACTAATCACTTCTTACAACTTGCTCTCACTATGAGAGTAGTCATCATCTTGCTTTGTTTTCTTCTCATCCGCAATTGTTTTATTTTGTTTACACATTAAGTCCCCTTCTATAGATGAGTAAAGGTTGTTGTGAAGGAGAGGTTTCTGTGATGGAGAGGTTTCTGTGATGGAGAGGTTTCTGTGATGGAGAGGTTTCTGTGATGGAGAGGTTTCTGTGATGGAGAGGTTGCTGTGATGGAGAGGTTTCTGTGATGGAGAGGTTTCTGTGATGGAGAGGTTGCTGTGATGGAGAGGTTGCTGTGATGGAGAGGTTGCTGTGATGGAGAGGTTTCTGTGATGGAGAGGTTGTTGTGATGGAGAGGTTGTTGTGATGGAGAGGTTGCTGTGATGGAGAGGTTGCTGTGATGGAGAGGTTTCTGTGATGGAGAGGTTTCTGTGATGGAGAGGTTTCTGTGATGGAGAGGTTGTTGTGATGGAGAGGTTGCTGTGATGGAGAGGTTGCTGTGATGGAGAGGTTGTTGTGATGGAGAGGTTGTTGTGATAGAGAGGTTGTTGTGATGGAGAGGTTGTTGTGATGGAGAGGTTGCTGTGATGGAGAGGTTGTTGTGATGGAGAGGTTGCTGTGATGGAGAGGTTGTTGTGATGGAGAGGTTTCTGTGATGGAGAGGTTGCTGTGATGGAGAGGTTGCTGTGATGGAGAGGTTGTTGTGATGGAGAGGTTGTTGTGATGGAGAGGTTTCTGTGATGGAGAGGTTTCTGTGATGGAGAGGTTGCTGTGATGGAGAGGTTGTTGTGATGGAGAGGTTTCTGTGATGGAGAGGTTGTTGTGATGGAGAGGTTTCTGTGATGGAGAGGTTTCTGTGATGGAGAGGTTGTTGTGATGGAGAGGTTTCTGTGATGGAGAGGTTGTTGTGATGGAGAGGTTTCTGTGATGGAGAGGTTTCTGTGATGGAGAGGTTGTTGTATGGAGAGGTTTCTGTGATGGAGAGGTTGTTGTGATGGAGAGGTTGTTGTGATGGAGAGGTTTCTGTAATGGAGAGGTTTCTGTGATGGAGAGGTTTCTGTAATGGAGAGGTTTCTGTGATGGAGAGGTTGTTGTGATGGAGAGGTTGTTGTGATGGAGAGGTTGTTGTGATGGAGAGGTTGTTGTGATGGAGAGGTTGTTGTGATGGAGAGGTTGTTGTGATGGAGAGGTTGCTGTGATGGAGAGGTTGTTGTGATGGAGAGGTTTCTGTGATGGAGAGGTTGCTGTGATGGAGAGGTTGTTGTGATGGAGAGGTTGTTGTGATGGAGAGGTTTCTGTGATGGAGAGGTTTCTGTGAAGGAGAGGTTGTTGTGATGGAGAGGTTGTTGTGATGGAGAGGTTTCTGTGATGGAGAGGTTGTTGTGATGGAGAGGTTGTTGTGATGGAGAGGTTGTTGTGAAGGAGAGGTTGTTGTGATGGAGAGGTTGTTGTGATGGAGAGGTTGCTGTGATGGAGAGGTTGTTGTGATGGAGAGGTTGTTGTGATGGAGAGGTTGTTGTGATGGAGAGGTTTCTGTAATGGAGAGGTTTCTGTGATGGAGAGGTTTCTGTGATGGAGAGGTTGTTGTGATGGAGCGGTTGTTGTGATGGAGAGGTTGTTGTGATGGAGAGGTTTCTGTGATGGAGAGGTTGTTGTGATGGAGAGGTTGTTGTGATGGAGAGGTTTCTGTGAAGGAGAGGTTGTTGTGATGGAGAGGTTGTTGTGATGGAGAGGTTTCTGTGATGGAGAGGTTGTTGTGATGGAGAGGTTGTTGTGATGGAGAGGTTGTTGTGATGGAGAGGTTGTTGTGATGGAGAGGTTGTTGTGAAGGAGAGGTTGTTGTGATGGAGAGGTTGTTGTGATGGAGAGGTTGCTGTGATGGAGAGGTTGTTGTGATGGAGAGGTTGTTGTGATGGAGAGGTTGTTGTGATGGAGAGGTTTCTGTAATGGAGAGGTTTCTGTGATGGAGAGGTTTCTGTGATGGAGAGGTTTCTGTGATGGAGAGGTTGTTGTGATGGAGAGGTTTCTGTGATGGAAAGGTTGTTGTGATGGAGAGGTGGTTGTGATGGAGAAGTTGTTGTGATGGAGAGCTCTTTAAGGCTCCTTACAGCTTTGTGTGAGGGTTCATCTCTGTACAATTGCTTACGCGTAAAGCAGGTTGTCTTGTTGGACGTATTCAGCTGTCCGTACACACACACACACATGAGTGAAGGGGCTAGTTAAAATCGTGTATGTGGCTGTTAAATGTTATGTTCTGCTCTCATGTGGAACTTCACTCCGCTTAACCGGATAGTGATAGTTCTCTCTCTGGTTGACTTTTCTTATGGCTTGGATAAGGGTCTTCTTTTGGCTTGGATAAAAGTCTTCTTTTGGCTTGGATAAGGTCTTCTTTTCCTGGAATCTGAGTGCAACAACGGTAATACAATTCTCATCTGTCGAATAGAAAGCTGTCTTATACAGAGAGCTGTCTTACACACAGAGTTGTCTTACACAGAGAGTTGTCTTACACAGAGAGTTGTCTTACACAGAGAGTTGTCTTACACAGAGAGTTGTCTTACACAGAGAGTTGCCTTAAACAGAGAGTTGTCTTACACAGAGAGTTGCCTTACACAGAGTGCCGCCTTACACAGAGAGTTGCCTTACACAGAGACTTGAACAAAACACCTGTACATATGAACAAAAGACCTTTATATATGAACAAAACACCTGCCTGCACATATTAGTAATTTATATGATGGTACAAACATTACTTCCTACGATGGGGGCATAAATAGTGAATCATCATGATGTCCAACAGGTGAGAATGATGTATCAATTACAGGTACAGATTTCAGTACAAACATAAAACAGACCTGAAGACATGAACCAGAAAAGCTGTCAGATGACTATAGTGTATGAATTAAATATATGGATTTCAGTACAAACACAAAAATGAATCTGATGATATGAGCCAAAGTTGTCAGGTGTAATTCCTGAAGCTGATGACATGAACGAGACAAGTTTTCAGGTGTGATTATTCAATCTGAGGACATAAATAAGATGTTTTCAGTTGTGATTAATCAAGCTGATGAGATGAACAAGACAAATATTTAGGTGTGATTAACCAAGAACAAAGCTGATGACATGAACAAGATAAATTTCCAGATACCATTCACCAAGTTAAGATTGAGTCAAGTTTTTTGCATGTCTAACCAAGCTGATAACATGAACGAGACAAGTTTCCAGGTGCCATTCTCCAAGCTGATGGTAAAAAGAAGGCAATTTGTCAGGTATCATTCTGTAAGCTGACTACATGAACAAGACAAGTTGTCAGATGTGATTCACCAAACTAATGAGATGAATAAAGTTGTCCAGTGAGCAAGGTGCATTATTTACAGGTAAGAACTTCATGATGAACATATGACGAACCTGATGACATGAAATTTTCACAGGTGACCTTTAAAGCAATTGTTAGTGTACTTCCTTCCTGTTTCGAAAGTGACTCCAGCTGTGAAGCAGTTTGATAACAAATTAAAATCTAAGTGGAATATTTTGAACATCATTATCATCTTCATCACCACTACCACTGTCACCACTAATGGCATCATTACATCACCACTACCACTATCACCACTACCACTGTCACCACTAATGGCATCATTACATCACTACTACCACTGTCACCACTAATGGCATCATTACATCACCACTACCACTATCACCACTACCACTGTCACCACTAATGGCATCATTACATCACTACTACCACTGTCACCACTAATGGCATCATTACATCACCACTACCACTGTCACCACTAATGGCATCATTACATCACCACTACCACTGTCACCACTAATGGCATCATTACATCACCACTAATGGCATCATTACATCACTACTACCACTATCACCACTAATGGCATCATTACATCACTACTACCACTGTCACCACTAATGGCATCATTACATCACTACTACCACTGTCACCACTAATGGCATCATTACATCACTACTACCACTGTCCCCAATAATGGCATCATTACATCACTACTACCACTGTCACCACTAATGGCATCATTACATCACTACTACCACTATCACCACTACCACTGTCACCACTAATGGCATCATTACATCACTACTACCACTGTCACCACTAATGGCATCATTACATCACCACTACCACTGTCACCACTAATGGCATCATTACATCACCACTAATGGCATCATTACATCACTACTACCACTGTCCCCAATAATGGCATCATTACATCACTACTACCACTGTCACCACTAATGGCATCATTACATCACTACTACCACTGTCACCACTAATGGCATCATTACATCACCACTAATGGCATCATTACATCACTACTACCACTATCACCACTACCACTGTCACCACTAATGGCATCATTACATCACTACTACCACTGTCACCACTAATGGCATCATTACATCACTACTACCACTGTCACCACTAATGGCATCATTACATCACTACTACCACTGTCACCACTAATGGCATCATTACATCACCACTAATGGCATCATTACATCACTACTACCACTATCACCACTACCACTGTCACCACTAATGGCATCATTACATCACCACTACCACTGTCACCACTAATGGCATCATTACATCACTACTACCACTGTCCCCAATAATGGCATCATTACATCACTACTACCACCATCATTGTTGCCATCACAGGCTTCCTTTTATTACTTGTAGGAGTATCACTACAGTTGGCCTCCTTGCAGGAAGCTGGTACCACAGTTGACCAAGACCCTATTACGCCTCCAAGTGGCGACCCAAGAAACAAACTTCACTAATCACTAATGTAGTCTGGCGAATCGATATGAAGGCAAATCCGGTATCCGAAAAAGCCAGCTGAAATCAGATGTGGGGCCAAAAGGCTGAGGCATCGAGGCTTGCTGTAAACTACAACACAACATCAGAATATCTTTTTCAAGATGAACGCAGAAGAAGAAGTAGGATCCACACAGAGAGCGGCTAACAGCAAGTGTGATTAGTTTATCTTCATGATGCCACACTTTCAGATATGTAGTTTAATTACTTTTCATTGTGTGTGTACCATCCTTAGTTTTGAGGTTAGAGCACAGATAATATTGTTTCTGAATTAATGTTTTATTAATGGTTTTTATCATAAATTATGTTTCATAAATATATCATAAACAATTGAAACAGCCTGAGAGTACCAAACACCCTTGATCTTCACATTTATCAACTAGGCGTTTGACTTTGTAGAGCCACTATTCATCTGGCACTATCAGCTGGACCAAGGCATTGGTCTCAGCTATGTCAGAATCCTTACTAACTGCTACTCAGACTGTACAACAACCTTCCAGCCCTTCCAAAGACCAGTAATCGTATTCCTCGAGAATGCTCCAGGGAAGTCAATCTCATCATGTCTCTTTCCCGCATGCCTGGAATCCATCATGAGATAAAATGCGACTGGGCCTCCTTTGTCACCAACATCAATGGCAAATGACTTAACCATTAACTATCTGCCAACTTAACCACCTGTACTTTGCAGATGACGTGGAGCTCATTACAGAAACAGTCAAAGATGCCAACCAGATGGTAGCTATGCTTCATAAAAGTGGGATGAACACTTCCAAGACAAAAGTAATGCACAACCGTTTCGTTACGAATGACCCATTCATCTGGAGAATGTGGAGTATTTCTACATGTGACATCTATTGAACATGCAAACAACCTAAATCCAGAATTAACAAGACGTTGCATGGGGCTGGTCGGCTCTGTCATCCATAAAGATGGCACCAGACTACACCCTTGGCCAGAGTCTGTGTGCCTCACTATTCAACTCCACAGTTCTCCCTGCAATGTGTTATGCCATAGGAACTTGGTCACCTGCAAAAGAAATGGAATCCAAACTCCAAGTGACCCAAGCCTCCCTTGAGCGATGTATGATCAGCCTCACTCTTCACGGCCAATGTTTGAAAGGTCTTCACTACAGCAAATGTATGGCAAATGTCATTAATGAAAGATGCAGTTACCCACGCAGACAAGGTAAAGCATTGCTGGGCTGGTCACCTGCTTTAGAGAACTGATGATCACGGAGCAGTCTGGTACGCACAAGACAGAAAATGACCACAGGGAAGATCACCTATCTGCTGGTCAACTCACTTATACTCAGAAACAACATCCATGATACTACAGACAGAAACTTATCACCCACTTGTCCATCGTGGTCCAAGATCTAAGACAATGGAAGCAAAGCTGGGACCTGAAGGTGAATAACCACCTATTTTTCTGCCTCAACATGTAATGTTCCAATAGTCATCCTATCTTCCGAGTTTGGGGCCTACACACCAATGTTTCATCTTGTTTGTGTGCACAATTGTATTGCCCACCAAGGATAAATGCTGTAGGTAAAAATTTTGGGGACTCATTAACTGGTTGTGGAGAGAAAGCTGGCCATGCGTCTCTATCGAGAGACCTGGGTTACTCATAGTTTGTTCTCCGTTGCTTTTACAAGTGTCCCCATTTCAGTAGCATAACACATTGCAGTGAGCAAAGTGGAGTTCAAAAGAGAAGTGCATAGGGTCTGATCCCGGCAACCATCTAGGTCTGCCTAGATGAACAAGAAGGCTGCCTAGTCCACTTGTTCGTTCTGGCTCAAAATTATTCTGCATGTTGAGAAGGTGTCTAAGATAGCAGTATTCTTCAATGTCTTCCAAGTTTTTCCCATCGAGGATAGCTGGGTTACAACAGTTTTGCATGACTTTGGTTTTGGAGACATTCATTTCTAGCACTGCGCTCTGTCCCTCTTTGCTGTCCTGGTCTCTGTCCCTTTTTGCTGCCCTGTTCTCTGTCCCTTTTTGCTGCCCTGTTCTCTGTCCCTCTTTGCTGTCCTGCTCTGTGAACCTCTTTGCTGCCCTGTTCTGTGTCCCTCTTTGCTGCCCTGTTCTGTGTCCCTCTTTGCTGCCCTGTTCTGTGTCCCTCTTTGCTGCCCTGTTCTATATCCCTCTTTGTTACCCTGCTCTCCGTCCCTCTTTGCTGCCCTGCTCTGTGAACCTCTTTCCTGCACTGTTCTATCTCTCTTTGCTGCCCTGCTCTGTGAACCTCTTTCCTGCACTGTTCTATCTCTCTTTGCTGCCCTGCTCTGTGAACCTCTTTCCTGCACTGTTCTATCTCTCTTTGCTGCCCTGCTCTATGAACCTCTTTCCTGCACTGTTCTATCTCTCTTTGCTGCCCTGCTCTGTGAACCTCTTTCCTGCACTGTTCTATCTCTCTTTGCTACCCTGCTCTCTGTCCCTCCTTGCTGCCCTGCTCTCTGTCCCTCTTTGCTGCCCTGCTCTGTTCTATCTCTCTTTGCTGCCCTGCTCTCTGTCCCTCTTTGCTGCCCTGCTCTCTGTCCCTCTTTGCTGTCCTGCTCTGTGAACCTCTTTACTGTCCTGCTCTGTGAACCTCTTTGCTGCCCTGCTCTCTGTCCCTCTTTGCTGTCCTGCTCTGTGAACCTCTTTCCTGCACTGTTCTATCTCTCTTTGCTGCCCTGCTCTGTGAACCTCTTTCCTGCACTGTTCTATCTCTCTTTGCTGCCCTGCTCTGTGAACCTCTTTCCTGCACTGTTCTATCTCTCTTTGCTGCCCTGCTCTCTGTCCCTCTTTGCTGAGCATCTCTAACATGTAGTTAGATAAATATATTAGCTAAGTTTAATTTTAATTTTTGTTAAGGACATAGACTAATTTGAGGAACAAAATAACTTAGTCCCGCCTACCTTATTTCTCACAACAGACAGTTCATCTTCCAACTCTCTTAGAGCTCTCTGAATATCTTCAAACGAAACCTGAGAACAATATTTGTAAATTGACTAAGAATGAGGCACAAAGGCAAATGGTTTGAAATACATAATTACAAAAAAATAAACATAAAACACAAAACTAAAACACACACAAAGAAACTTTTTGTTTTTGAGTTTACCTTATTTCTCTATTTCCCAAGGCAGTAAGTGTTGCACTGCGGTACTTATTTTGTGCCTGTCGGCCCTGTGCATCTGACTTCAGCAAGCATTTCATGTCATGGTCTGCTTCTTCCTGCATTTTCTAAGAGTTTGCTTCCCCAGGGTAACGTCCAGTGGTGTAGTGAGTATCGAACCTGGTACCTTCGGATTGTGAGCTGTGTCACTTAACCACTAGCTGATGCCAACCCAAAGAGACTTCCCCCCCTCCCTCACATACACATCACTGCCCTGATTAAAGAGGTATCAGATAGCCACCAGGGATCAAGATGCTGAGCAGCGCTTGAACTGCAGTGGTCAGCGACCCATAGCTGACTACTAGCAACAGCGCCAGCGAACCAGAGCTGCCAAGACCCTTCTACACCTCCATGCGATGATCCTGGATTACAAGCTGCAATAGGGCAGACTGGCTAAGGAGAAGGGATCAAAGAGTGAATGCTAACTCAGTATTCAAAAAATACTTGCTGAAGTCAGATGTGTTGGAACGAAAGGTGCAAATATTGCAGTCAAGCTGTAAACTACGACACAACGCATTCCATTCTATGGACTACATTCTGCTACTTAAGCCCTTTTCAGGGTTTTGTAGCGGGAGATTGAGAACGAACAAAGCTAAGCCAAGATAGCCATCTCAGAGCTGAAGTAACTGCCATTCTTATACTGGATGTTGTAATCAGACCAGAGACACATCACACCATACAATGACGCAAAGAGTCCTGATTGTCCTTGCACATACTGCGGAAGACGCTTCTCTGCTTGGATTGGTCTTGCGAGCCACATTCGTTATCATTTTGGATTGTAGTCACATCTTTTTTTTTTAAAACCCACCATACTATCGTCTGATAATACGGAAAGAGCCAATGTGTAATCATATGGGCTCTCATTGTGTCACTAGTTTTATCCTGATGTCCCTCACACACATACACAGCTCCCCCATAAACCAGACTTGCTGGCCAAAGGAAGCACCCTTACCTGAGCAGCATGTCTCATATTTGATGGTTCTGGTAAACGAAATCTTGTTGGACAACCAAAGTCAAGGTCACACTCAAACTTGAGACAATATGTTCTCATAATCAGCTCCAAAAGATTGCACTGTTTAGACTGAAACATATGAAATATATGTACATATGAAAAATAATTTTTAAATAATGAAGCTTACATATGCATATATCATCTTTGTACATTTGTAGATATCCAGTTGAATATATCTGAAGAAAAACCCAGTGGTCAGTCTGATTTTTTTCAATTAAATATTTCTGAAGAAACCAGTGGGTCAGTCTGAGGTTATCTGTAAAAATATAACAATGAACTAAAGGTCAGTATTATCCAGTTAAATATAACAAGAAACAAGTGGTCAGTCTGAGGTTATCTGTTTAAATTTAACAAAAAATTAGTGGTCAGTCTGAGGTTATCTGTTTAAATATAACAAGAAACTAGTGGTCAGTCTGAAGTTATCTGTTTAAATATAACAAGAAACTAGTGGTCAGTCTGAGGTTATCTGTTTAAATATAACAAGAAACTAGTGGTCAGTCTGAAGTTATCTGTTTAAATATAACAAAAAATTAGTGGTCAGTCTGAGGTTATCTGTTTAAATATAACAAGAAACAAGTGGTCAGTCTGAGGTTATCCAGTTAAATATAACAAGAAACTAGTGGTGAGTCTGAGATTATGTGCATATCTATAGAGATGGTACAGGAATGGTACTGATCTTGGTCATATGTCCTCTTGAATTGAAGTGCATTTGTTGTTGTTCTTCATTTCATCATCGATTATCCATCTGGTTCCCATTGGAAGCCTCATTAGATCTTTCCATCTGTTCCTATTCAGTCTTTCAACAAATTGAAGATAGGTGGTACCGACGAATGCCCGTGCGGTACCGGTAAAATGACCGCTGAACATCTGCTGCAGAACTGCCCGACATCCGAGGATCAGAGAGAGCAGATGTGGCCATCACCAGTGGAACTGCAAGACAAGCTCTATGGCAGTGGTGACAGCCTCAGGATGACCGCCGCTTTTTTCGAAAAAATAATGGTTACTGTCTGACTGCGTACGAAGAAGAAGAAGAAGTCTTTCGCTTGAGTTCTGCCCATGACACTCCAACCGAACTAGATTCCTCCTTAACCACTCTTCGCCTGACCTTTCCACTCATCTCTTTCCCTGTGGGCTTCAACCCAGAGCATGTCTGGCTACACAATCCAGCCGCTGTCTGAGAATGTGCTTATTTCTTCTCAAGTAGCTCCTGACAAAGCATAGATGGCCCCTTACAGGAAGCCTGGACAAAAACGCTGTTGGTGCCTCAGCTCTAACGAACGACTAATTGTGAGTAACTCAGTAGATGAACATACATACTTGGTTACTTACCAGATCCTGCATATCTTTGAGTGTGTTCAGTACATCCACCCTAAAGCCATCAGCCTGACCTCTGTCAGTCCCAGCATTCATGTGGTTACCCACAGCTAACACTGTCTCCAGTACATGTTTTAAAGCGATGCTGGAAAAATAATCATAATTTTTGTTAAACTACTCTGTAAGATTAATGTATGAACTGAATAAAGTTTTTTTTCTTTTTGTTCTACGACTTTTTCCCATTGCTAGGGTAGTCCAGGAGTTTTTAGGCTGAGTATACGAGGCGTGTTCAAATGAAACTGGACCAAACAGCAACAAGTGACCATACATATGATGCACATGATGTCACTTCTGGTGTAAACAGCACGCACCAACCGTCAAGTTTGCAAAATTTCATTATCCTCCAACTCATAGTTTCCTCAGCAAACCACTGAAAACATGGCGGTTGTGAAACGGAATCCGTCCACTGACAAAAATGTGTCGAAGACAACAGTGAAGAACTGAACTGATTCCATATCCCACCTGCCATGTTTCAACGGTGTGCTGAGGAAACTATGAGTCGGAGGATAATGAAATTTTGCAAACTTGACGGTTGGTATGTACTGTTTATACAAGAAGTAACATCATGCGCATTGTATGTATGTTCACTTGTTGCAGTTTGATTCGGTTTCATTTGAACACGCCTGGTAGTATCAGTCAAAAGACCTATAATTTAAAAAATAAAAAAGAACTGGCAGCAGAAAGAACAATCAATTGTTGATGTGAGAATCGAATTAGGAAGAAATCATAAGAAAGATTCAGCTAAAATTGTAAATGGTATAGTTTTGTGAAAGAAGATTATAAGTAATAAGGTTGACATGAATTTGATAAATGCAGTCACCAGAATTGAACTAAAGTTTGTTTGATTCACGTCTAGTTTACTGACCTTGATGTCATCTCTTCACAGGCTGTTTGAAGTTCCCGCAGTTGTTGATCTTAATCAGTGGAATTAAAATAAATAAAAATACAGTATGTTTCTTATAATGTTATGATTATAGTTTACCCTAAGGTCAATTTCGATTTTCAATTTATCCTCAGTTCAGTTCAAGTGCCATCTCCACATTGAAGGTCAGATGCGATGGATCTCCATCCTCCATCTCTTTTCTTGATGGTGTTTTTTTTTCTTCTTTTTTCGTTTGCCTTATTTCTCTATTCCTCAAGGCAGTGTGCGTTGCACTGCGGTTTTATTTTGCGCCTTTCGGCCCATTGCATCCACCTTCGGCATCCATTTCATGTCAGGGTCTGCTTCCTCCTGCATTTTCTAGGGGTTTGCTTCTCTGGGGTAACGGCCGGTGCTGTGGTAGGGATCGAACCCTTGATGGTGTAATCTGCCAGGCTTTTCTCTGTCCATGCTCTGATGTTATCCTTCATGTATACCTTTACATCTTGTATTTATCAATTATGAAAAAGCCTTTCACAGTATCAAGACCAATGCTGAGGTAAATGCTCTCAAAAACCAGGACATCTCTGAAACCTATACCAAATTGATTGATTTAATCAACAAATACTTTAATACAGTCATGACGCTATGCCACCAGTATATGTCTCGATAGCAAGAGGAGTCAGATGGCAACACTATCTCCACAAAGTTATTTATAGAGACTCTCTAAGATTTCTCAACAGTTAAATTGGATTGACAGAGGTATAAACATAGATGGCGAATGGTAATTTGCAGATGACATTGAGCTCACCAGCCATACCATTGATGAAGCTCAACAATCATTGAATGACCTACATGAGGTCAGCAGAGCTGCCTGTTTAAAAAGAGAACACAGTGCCTTTCATTCAACTAACAGCAGGACATGAAGCTGGGAGAGGAAACCATTGAGGATGTCATCTTCGGTAGCCATCTAGGCCAAGCGGTAAATGCTGCCCACAAAATCTCTAGATGGTGAAAAGCAGCTTGGTATTGCTTCAACTTCATTCGGTCAATACTCCAAGAGATGAAAGCCATCATAGCAAAAACACACATTTTTAATTTCATGATCATTCCAACAATGACATACAGTATGCAAAGTGTGGAACTTGCGCAAAACAGATGCTGAGAAGCTGTGACTGGAACGATGCACACTAAAGACTTCAATTAGGGATCAGATTGGTAATGAAGAAATTTGACATCAAACTTTGTTTTGGGATGTCGTGGAAGCAGTGATATCATACAAACATCGCCAGGCTGGACATGTAGAGTGCATGCTTGACAACAGATGAACACATAAAACAATGTTTTGCTAGCCCATAACTGTACACATCCATGAGGCCTTTCCTCTTTTGAGGTGGTGGGATGGACTGACCAAAGACCTTGGTCTGCATTAGTACAGCCTTACAAAAGCTTAGGATGCATACAGAATATTTTTGGCTTCCTCGCATACGGCATACTTGCCGAACTGATGCTGATGATAATGTGATCACACTACACGCAGACTCAGTATAAATAATAAAGTAAAAACTCAATAAAAATGCAAACGTAATATAACAAAAATAGTATAAATGATCCCACTACATACAGATTAAATATAAATCTTGAAATTTCTACCACGAAAGGTGTTAAAAAAAAAAAAAAAAAAGATACTAGTCCCACAGCAGATACTTCTACCAAGGATAAATCATTGTACTAGCCTTCAACTGAGACCACACCCTTCCCTGGTGGATTTCCTTCCCTAAATCATGTACCCATTTACAGCTTAGCAAACTGGAGCATATTGATAACACTGATCAATCCCAGTACCTTTGCTGTAAGAAGAGCTCACTCTACAACACTGCTATCCAGAGAAAGACAGACAAAATATACTATTACAATTATCTGATATAGATGATTTGAACTCTCAGCTTCAACTTACAATAGAAAAGTTAAATTACAGGTAGACTTGTTACAACTTACCAATTTCAAACAGATTTATCTGGATCTTGTTTTTAAACCTGAGAAACTCCAGCCTTTCTCTGAAGTGGTCCACTTTTGATAATTCAAACACAAGGTACTCTGGAGCATCAAGTTGACCTGGCAAGGCAGAATATTTATCAAACAATCAGCATAAAGGATTTTTCTTGATTTAGTTAAAGAATCTTTGAGATATTCAAAAACACAAATGTCAACTTGTACAAGATGCCTTAAATTTGTTGTCTTTTTCACATTTCATTCAGTGCATTTTTAATAGTTCAAACAAAGGTACTCTGGAGCATCAAGATGACCTGGCAAGTCAGAATATTTATCAGATAATCAGTGTAAAGGACATTTCTTGATTTAGTTAAAGAATCTGAGATATTTATAAACACATATGCTCTCTGTGACATTTATCTCTGAAGTTGATTATCATGTTTTTTATTTGTTATCATATATTGTCCTATCCACAGTGAGTTTTGCTTTCTCCTCTTTTAGCTAGTCAAACTGTTGTCCACATGCAGGCAGGAATCTACTGTATTTTGACTGCTACATTTTTATCTGGTCTTCATGAGTGCTTTTAGCAACCTCTTTAATTTATTGTTTTTAATGGTTTCTGGAGGTTATTGTGACCAATATTACTGAATTAAGCCTACAAGTTTTATATAGTCATTTGGGATCAAGATGCTGAGCAGTGCATGAGCTGCAGCGGTCAGTGACCCATAGGGGCCAGCAAACCAGAGCTGTCTAGACCCTTCTACACCTCCACGCAGTGATCCTGGATAACAGGCTGCAACAGAGCAGCGAGATCGAAGTGGGAATGCTAACCCGGTACTAAAAAAATGCTTGTTAAAGTCAGATGTGTTGGTGCAAATATCGCAGTAAAGCTGTAAACTATGACACAACACATTCCATTATATGGACTACATTCTGCTACTTAGGCCCGTGTCAGGGTTTGGTAGCGGGAGATTGAGAACGAACGAAGCCAAGCCATATAGTCATTTAATTAACATGTGTTTCAACTGGAAAGCTAACAATAACCACAATTCTTTAACTACTGATTGGAGCTGTGGCCAAGTGTGGTATCCTTATCATAGAGGGGATATAAACATGCTGGAAAAGATACAAAGAAGAGTGATACAGCTGATAGTGAGATTCCAGTTATGAGAAGAGACTCAGAAAAACTGGCCTAAAGTGTCTAGAAAAGAGAAAAATTCGAGGTGACAATACAGGTTTATAAAATAATCAAAGGAGTGTATAAATTAGACTATAACAAGTTTTTCAAAACACAAACACCTGAAAGAACAAGAGGGCATAGCTACAAATTAACTTAGAACTAAGAAGGTCCAGATTAGATATTAGGAAATTTTTAGTCAGAGAGTGGTGAATGCTTGGAATGCATTGCCACAGGAAGTAATGGAGGCAGGGCCAACTAATGCATTTAAGAATAGATTAGATGCACATAGTTTTTAGAGCAAGGACATGTAAATGAAACTGGTTCTTTACAGACACTGCATAATCTTCTAAACCAGTATAAAGAAGTTAAGTTACTGGATAATCATAACGTTTTACAAGTGACAATGCAAGTGACAGATTATTCCAAGGTTTCATTTCTGGGTTCACTATTTAGTTTTAGCACTGTATTTTGAGACACGGGTCTAAGTAGCATAGTGGAAGTGCGCTTGCTTTTCATGACAAAAGCACCATCTCCATTTTAATATCCTCAAGTCAACCCAGCTGTAAATGTGTACTTTACTTAACGTTAGGGAAGGATGGGCAGCAAAGAAGGGAACTGGCCACCCACACCTCATGAAAAGCAGAGGTCTAGTGCAATGAAAACTCTCTTCTTCTTCTGCGTTCGTTCTCAATCTCCTGCTACCAAAACCTGAACAGGGCTTTGCAAGTAATAGGATGTAGTCCGGAGAACGGAATGCATTGTGTCGCTAGTTTACAGCTTGACTGCAATATTTCCACCTTTCGGTCCGACACATCGGTCTTCGACAGAATGAACTCTCTAAAATTTCACCTCAGACAGCAGTCTGTTATGGGACAAATTTTTTTTGGTGTTCGCCTTATTTCTCTATTCCTCAAGGTGGTGTGCGTTGCAACTATATTTTTATTTTGTGCCTGTCAACCCAGTGCATCCGACTTTGGCATACATTTAATGTAAGGATCTGCTTCCTCCTGCATTTACTAAGGGTTTGCTTTCCAGGGGTAACGGCCGGTGTTGTGATTGGGGAGCGAACCCAGAATTTTAAGGTTGTGAGACGTGTCAATCACTAGCCCATTCCATTCCCATGGAACTAGTTTTACTTTGATTTCATTTTGAGAATGTAGTTGACAAATTTACCTGCTCCTCTTCTTTTTACATGCTGGAATATTTTGTCAAGTTCCCTTGGTGATGTTAGCAACTCCAAAAGTTCCGCAAAACTATCAGTGTGAAGGCCATCACAGTTGAAGGTCAGAAACGCTTGAATAACCTCTGGTAATGTGCAGCGAAGAGCCTGTAACTCTGATGCAATTCTTTGGGATTTTTCAGCTTCATAAATAGATACAAGCTGTGAATGTAAATTTAGAGTTTCATAACAATTATAAGCTGGTACAATACAATTTATGGAAATCAAAGAAAATTAGGTCAACGCAATTATGAATCTGCTGACTTTAATGTCAAATCTGTCCTTTTGTATGGGTTTGTAACCTTGGGTACAATGAAAACTTCTACGAGAAAAGTTCGGAATTTTGTCTATATAAGGGTGTGACAAGGTCACTGATGTGAATCTATGGCAGAAAACTGGACAGACTCATGGCACTTGAGGGGATGAGAAGACACTGGCTTTGGGTTGGGCATACATTACGGAAGCCAGCTGATTATATTACCAGACAGTCTCTGTTCTGGAATTCCCAGGGCAGAAGATATAAGGACAGACTAAATCATGCATGGGGAAATGAGCTTGTGGCAAACTTGAAAGAAAGTAGGTCGTGGCCAGAGCTTAAATAGCTGGCATAATATATGCAGATGCGGGAGCTTAGTAGAAGCACCAGATAGAGGTTAAGTTCTTCATGGGAACTCGTCTGATGGTGTACAAATCAATGAGCAAATAGAAGAAAAAACAAACAAGATAACAAAAGAATCAATAGTTAAACAAGTTACTTAGAGTAATATTATTTTAAATGTCATTTTATTTACACCAAGACAAATCTTCATACGCTCTAGACAAGTAGTTCTCAATCTTTCCCAAATCATTAACCCCTTACCAAAACTAATGCTGCTTTGCAATGGCCCTACTCTATCCTGGACATAATGTTTTCAATGTTCAGCCATGTAGATTGTCTTGTTATTCGGTCTTAACATGTTATCCATATTACATGTTTCCAGAAGGTTTGGACAGACCATCAGGTGGTCTGGTCTTGCTTTGCTCCAAAGTCATGCCTCATCATTCCTGTAGCCCGATTATTTGAGTGCTTTCTGTATTATGGTACACCAGTTTATCGTCTATTTAGCGACTTCCATATTGTGTAAGGCAAGTGCCCAGGCACATATTTCTCCTGTAGCTTGATCCAAGGAAACCTGCATCAGTTCGATTTTTTTATGCCCCATTTTCTGGGCTAGTCTGTAGGAGCTGACTCTACTCTGTTACATGATGGAAAATAAAAAAATCTACGTACAAAAACAAAAAAAAGACTTGGATCATGGGCCCAAATATGTCCCCTCTAAGGAGAACTACAGACATATAGACAGACAAGTCAAAAACATGAAAACAGAATGGAAGACATTCCTGCAGAAATACACAATTTTTGTTGTGCGTGTATAGTGGGAGGGGGGGGGGGGAGGGGGGGGAGTTGTAGGTTAGAGACATCAAGAAGTTGCTGTGAAAACAAGAGGTGGCTTTGACACTTATAAACATTTTGACGACATGAATAGCTGTTAAGTGTTGTAATCATGTTTCATGATAACCTGCTTAGGAGGTCATAACAACTTCCTGTCTTGAGGGTCCTTGATTAATTCTGCAATTGACTTAATGTTACTGTTTTTCTTTCTTCTTTTTTTGTCCTACTGCTTTTGCCATGAGGCCTCATAGATAGGTGGGATGCGTAGATTTCTTATTATCGTAAGTGGGATGCTTATGCATTAGTTAGGTGTAACTTTATGAGAGTGTCAGAGACACCCTCAATCCACCAAAATTGAGGTTGGTCCCTTTCTCGTGGATCGGAGACCTTCCATATATTATTTCATGCCATTATTATTGAACTATACACTATACAGCAAGATCAAGATGCTAAGCAGTGCTTGAGCTACAGTGATCAGCGACCAATAGCTGACTGCTAGCATCAGGGCCAGCAAACCAGAGCTGCCAAGACCCCTCTACACCTCCACAAGGTGATCCTGGGTAACAGTCTGCAACTAAGCAGGCTGGATAAGGAGAAGGGATCGAAGAGGGAAGGATAACCGCATTCAAGCTGTAAACTACGACAACACATTCTACTCTCTGGACAACATCCTGCTCTTTTTAGGGCTTTGTAGCACGGAGATTGAGAACGTTCAGGGCTTGGTAGCGGGAGATTGAGAACGTTCAGGGCTTGGTAGCGGGAGATTGAGAACGTTCAGGGCTTGGTAGCGGGAGATTGAGAACGTTCAGGGCTTGGTAGCGGGAGATTGAGAACGTCCAGGGCTTGATAGCGGGAGATTGATAACGTTCAGGGCTTGGTAGCGGGAGATTGAGAACGTTCAGGGCTTGGTAGCGGGAGATTGAGAACGTCCAGGGCTTGGTAGCGAGAGATTGAGAACGTCCAGGGCTTGGTAGCAGGAGATTGAGAACGTCCAGGGCTTGATAGCGGGAGATTGAGAACGTTCAGGGCTTGGTAGCAGGAGATTGAGAACGTCCAGGGCTTGGTAGCGGGAGATTGAGAACGTTCAGGGCTTGGTAGCAGGAGATTGAGAACGTCCAGGGCTTGATAGCGGGAGATTGAGAACGTTCAGGGCTTGGTAGCGGGAGATTGAGAACGTTCAGGGCTTGGTAGCGGGAGATTGAGAACGTTCAGGGCTTGGTAGCGGGAGATTGAGAACGTTCAGGGCTTGGTAGCGGGAGATTGAGAACGTTCAGGGTTTTGGTAGCGGGAGATTGAGAACGAATAAAGAAAAAGAACTATACTGCATCTTCTCATCGTTGTTCCATCGCCCATTTCCAAGCAAATTTTGATGCTGCTCTAGAGCAGGGATCCTCACCTCTGTGGGTTGTTCTAGAGCAGGGATGCTCATCTCTGTGGGTTGTTCTAGAGCAGGGATCCTCATCTCTGTGGGTTGTTCTAGAGCAGTGATCCTCATCTCTGTGGGTTGTTCTAGAGCGGTGATCCTCATCTATGTGGGTTGCTCTAGAGCAGTGATCCTCATCTCTATGGGTTGCTCTAGAGCAGGGATCCTCATCTCTGTGGGTTGTTCTAGAGCAGGGACCCTCATCTCTGTGGGTTATGTGATCTACTTGTTTATTTACCCTATGTTCATGTCACACTTCTAAGATTCAATAACAAAACTACTAATAACAGTAAGAAAGATTGCATGATTTAAAAGATGAAATAGATCAACGAGAAAGATGTAGAAGAATAAGAAAGAAAAAAGATGACAATGAAGAATTAAAGAAAACAAATTGAACATGCATACAAACAAGAATTTAAGACAGTGAAGAAATCAATTAGTATAATTGATCAGAAAGAACAATTACATTTTGAACAAAAGACATAAGGGATAAAAAGTAAAGTGGAAATTCAGCAGAATTAACCACTGGAAATTGAGTTTTTGAAGACTCCATTGTGCTCAGTCGCAGCCTGTGAGAGGTGGGGTGGCCAGTGACCTTCCTTGCCGTTTTTACTATCCCTAATGCATACATGAGGTACCCATTTACAGCTGGGTTGAATGGAGAAGCGGTCCTCAATTAAAATCATGACCCGGATTTTTTAAGTCTTTGGACGCGATTCCAACCGAGGCTTGCTGTTACCACAGAAAAAGCAAATTGCTCGCTATGAACTGAGCTAACGCGCCTCTCACAGAAAGGACAAGAAATTAAAATATAACAATGAGACAATGATAATAGTCAATGATATTGATCTCCAGAATGACCAACACAAACCTGAGATTGATTCCTTCCTCTTCTAAGACATATGTCGTCATACAAGTTCACATCACTGGGGACATCATATGAGCCTGAGAATAACCTGGAGAGGGGATGACTTATTTATTAGCTCTAAATGTCAGCGTAAATTGGCTTAGTTTATTATGGTGAATCTATTGAGATCAGATCATCATCACTGCCCACGGGATAAATGTCACCTTGCAATTGATCCCTGGACATAGTGGGCTACTAGGGAACGAGATGGCCAACAGATTGGCAAAAACAGGAGCCTTGAAACAACAATTGGATAGACCCTGCAGTAACCACACAGTAAAACAAATTATTAAGAATAATACTTGCAAAATCTGGATGAACAGGTGAAGACAGGAACAAGGGCTCGCAGTGTATTTAGCAAAATGTCTCAGTCAAAAAGTAACGATGACATAAATAAACTACATAGAAAAGATCAAAGTCTCATCTTTCAGTTTAGAACATGATATACCAAAATCAATAGCCACTTGAACCGTATCAATCCCCAGCACCTGCTCTCATGCAGACATTACTCTCATCCTGATGAAACTGTTCGACATCTACTCATTGAGTGCAAGGTGCTTGTGAACACGAGGAAAAGATTCTTACAAGCACTGCCGACAATTACTAACACACTGTACGGAGCAGTGACTCAACTGAAGAAGACCTGTATATATATTAGAATGGCATTGGGCTGCCAAAATGCAAGCTTGCTCAGCAATTATGGGATAACAACAACAACAATTGAGATCAGATTTAGATATAATTCAAACATAGTCTGAGAACTGACAGGTGGAGTTTAATGTAAAAGATTGTTCAGTCGCCCACATGGGAAGATCAAATAAGGAATATAATTACATGATAGCAGAAAACAATCTTATGACAATAAAAAAGGAAAGGAACCTAGGTGTTATAATAGATCATACAGGTAAGGTGCGGAGTAAGTCCAGGTGGCAGTGAAAAAGGCTAAATGCAATTCTGGGTATGATAAAAAAATTAATTTCACATAAGAGCAAGGAAGTGATAGTTAAGCTATCTAAATCATTTGTGAGTCCTTAATAGGAATACTGTGTTCAGGTGTAGAGTCCCTATCATTAAATTGATATAGACATGCTAGAAAGGATACAAAGAAGAGCTAAAAAAAATGATCATGGGATTCCAGAATTATAGTTATGAGGAAAGACTTACAAAAAGTAGTCTACAGTGTCTAGAACAGAGACAAATTCGAGGTGACTATACATTAATCAATGGAAAGGATAGATTAGACTATACCAAGCTTTTTTTTTTAAAAGTACAACAGGCTACAAGAATGAGAGGGCACAGCTTCAAATTGTTATAGAAAGGTCCAGATTATATATTAGTAAATATTTTTTTATTCAGAGTGGCGATGCTTGGAATCCATTGCCACAGGATATAGTTGAGGCAGAGTCAGTTAATGTCTTCAAAAATAAATTGGATGCTCAGTTATTTTTAGTATTGGTGGAGTGGAATAAACTAGTTGTATACAGACTCAGTAGAACCTTCTAAACCAGTATAATGCAATTAAGTGGAGTAAAGTTAAGTGAGTAATTTGTGGTTGGATCTTTTAAAGCTGGACTGCCACATGTGCTAATTGATAAGTGGATAATTGGAAATGGAAAATGGTTCATAGAACTGACTTCATTGTTCCTGAACACCCCCATTTGTGCTCAGTTCCTTTCATTACTGAAAGTACTGACCACAGAGTACCAACTCTGTAACTTCTGCTGTGACTTCAAAATTTACCTGACTTTGTCAAGTATCTATTTACAGATGGGTAAACTGGAAGAAGCAGACATACCATGAAAAAACCCAGACATACCTGGTTTGTCAAATTGAGTTTGACATGATTCACACCTGGTACCCTGGGATTGTAAACTAAACTTACAGGCCCCAGGCCAAGTGGATAATTAGAATCAAAGACCTTCAGTACCATGAATTGCAAACAGGAAGTTGGAGAACATAAAAGACTGCAGAAATTATATTATTTAATATAATACAGCTGGAATCAAGATGCTGAGCAGTGCATCAACCGCAGCAGTCAGCGACTCAATGCTGACTGCTAACATCAGGGCCAGTGAACCAGAGCTGCCAAAACCCTTCTACATCTCCCTGCAGTGATCCTGGATAACAGGCTGCAACAGAGCAGACTGACTAAGGAGAAGGGATCGAAGCGGAAAGGTTTATCTGGTACCCAAAAATACCTGCTGAAGTCTGATGTGTTGGACCGAAAGGTGCAAATTTCACAGTCACGCTAAACTACGACAGAACACACTCTGTTCTCCCGACTACATCCTCCTGCTTGTAAAGCCATTTTCAGAGCTTGGTAGTGGGAGTGAGAATGAAAAAAAAGATATAACATAGCACACAACTAGATATCCCCACCCGCAAATAAACTTCAAAAAGAACTAAAACTTGTGGATGACAACCTGTGGTCCCATGGGATCCAGGCATGACTAATAGCTTAAGATGAAAAGACAACAGTAAATGGCTTGGTGAGATCCAGGCATGACTAATAGCTTAAGATGAAAAGACAACAGTAAATGGCTTGGTGAGATCCAGGCATGACTAATAGCTTAAGATGAAAAGACAACAGTAAATGGCTTGATGAGATCCAGGCATGATGGCAAGCACAATGAACCTAACCCCAGAAGTAGAGCTAATAGCTTAGATGAAGAGACAGGAATACATTCTTGAGGCTACGAACAGGACATGAACCCTTCAACAAATATGTACACAGAGAGGCCGCAGACCATACACCGCACTGTAAACACTCCAGCAGATAAGAGGGGCAAATCAGTCATACGCCATCTTCTTGATGTCAGTCAATAATTGTATTGTTAGAACAACCAAAACAAATACTACCACCAACCTCCTGTAGCAACAACACCCAATTTAAAACAAACAAAAAACAAAACCAACAGAAGAAGCCTTCCACTACATGCCACAGGGAACAGAAAAGTGATAACATGTTATCCTGAGAATATGAAAAGTTGACAAGTCATGACATAGCAGATATACTTAGCACACTGATAACACCAAGGGGTATTAGCATTACTGAGACAATCACACACTATTTCAGAGCTATGTGACTGTCAGCTTAGAATGCTAGCTGTTCTGTTTATAACCTATATGCCCTAATATACGCAAAAGTTCTTTGTGGCTGAAATAGTTGGCCTTTGCCCTAAGTAGTTAATATTTTACTGAAACATGATATTTTAAACATTAAATGCAACATAAATGACAAATATAATATGCATTTAAAGGTCTATCAATTAAAATTATGAAATGAGCGCTGACATATTTTATAACTATTAACATAGAACTAGTATTATTGAATGAAAAGATACATAGCAAAAAATGGTATCTCATTAGCAGCAGCAGTGGTGTAGTTGCACCAAGAATCCCAACAGATGGATGAGATGATAATTTAAGAATACTTGATACAGTGAGAAGAAGGCAGACAACCTTTATTAGATGAGATTTGAAGAGGGCTTAAGAACATTGCAACACCAAGGGTGATTAAAGGGTGTGAGAAGTTAAGGAAAACAGAGAGAATGGTAATAACAAGGTGAATAACAAGGAAATAATTATGTGACAGAACTAATGTTAAGTAAATATCACAAACTATAGATAAATTTATTATGTGACAGAACTAATGTTAAGTAAATATCACAAACTATAGATAAATTTATTATGTGACAGAACTAATGTTAAGTAAATATCACAAACTATGAATAAATTTATTATGTGACAGAACTAATGTTAAGTAAATATCACAAACTATAGATAAATTTATTATGTGACAGAACTAATGTTAAGTAAATATCACAAACTATAGATAAATTTATTATGTGACAGAACTAATGTTAAGTAAATATCACAAACTATAGATAAATTTATTATGTGACAGAACTAATGTTAAGTAAATATCACAAACTATAGATAAAAATGCTTGCAGTGGATGGCATGCACATATTATGATTTGTGCATGCATTTATCTTCTTTAAGTAAAATGTTCTTCCCTTTTTACAACTGTCAACCTATTTGGCTGTAATAAGTTTCTTGACAAGTGTGCAGTACAGTAGATTGCCATTACTTTACATACGTGGAGGAACAAAAAATAAAACCCATGTCTGTCAAACTGCATACTAGCGTGATTCAAACCAGTTGCATTGAGATTGTGAAACGGACACTTGGAAAAGAAGCACAAATCAGCAAAAATATAAATACATAACAAGGTGCAGATGTTGAGAAAGGAACACATTAAGGAAACCAGTTGACATTACTAGACAGTCTCTGTTCTGGAATCCTCATGAAAAGAGAAGTAGCGGCAGACCAAAACACAGAAGAGAGCATGAGAAAAACAAAAGAAATAGGAAAGTAAGGACAAAGTTGGAACGAATGGTCCAGGATAAAAGAACTTGAGGTGTTTTTATTGAACACCCATAAACTAAATGGAGATCAAAGGTTTCGATGATGATAACAAATAAAAAGTCAACATTTGAATTAGGACTCATCACCTCTGTAACTGCTCGGTGTCAATCTTCGGCTCTGTCATGTCATGCCAGACTGTACACGCTTGTTCCCCTCCTGTAAGATAACAACAGCAGCCATGTTTATGACAAGATGTGTACCTGAATTGTGTATTCTAGTACAGGAATTGAAAACTCACAGCCCATGTGGGACCTATATGTGCTATTATCATGTTGCTCAAAATGTGATTGCTGCCAAAAGGTAATTTATGAGATACTAAACAAGAATATTGGCCTTGATATAATGGCCTTTTTTTTTTTTTTGGTGTGCATTCACCTTATTTCTCTACTCCAAAAGGCAGTGTTCATTGTATTATATTTTTATTTTGCGCATGTCGGCACAGTGCATCCGACTTTGGCATGCATTTTATATAAAGGTCTGCTTCCTTCTGCATTTTTGAAGGGTTTGATTCCCCAGGTAACGGCCAGTGCTGCGATTGGGGAGCGAACCCAGCATCTGCGGGTTGTTAGACGTGACACTTAACCACTAGTTTACGCCGTTTCTAGTATAATGTACTCCATCTAAATATTTGCAAAATAAATTTAAAAAAATATAATCATAACAAAAGAGAAATAATTTGAAAAAGGATGTTGTAATGTTTTCCTTGTACTGTTTTCCTTATGTGTCGTAGCTTACAGTGAGGCTGCCATATCTGTGCCTTTTAGCTAAACACATTTGATTTCAGCTGTTCCTTTTATGTAGAGGGTTTGCCTTCCCACTTGTAACCAGACTACACTAGTGCAGGCTGTTTCCAAGGGCTACAGATTGAAGACAGATGCGCATTTGGTCAGCTATGGTCCGCTGACGGGGATGCAAGTTTGAGTCAGTGGTTGCTGTCAGTTCATCCACTATGATGCATCTTCAGCCCCTGAAAGTCTTTCCAATAAAGCACAAACATAAAGCTAATAGCATACAAGAGCTGCGTAGTTTCTGTGCTGAGGAATTAGAGTAAAAGGAATGTCAAAACTGTCACCATTTCAAATAACCTGTCTTCTTCTTCTTCGTTCATCCTCATCTCAAGGTCCCAGTTTCTCTTACAAATTACACTGTTGTTTATCATCATCATTAATCTGTACTTTCACCCTGTACTTTCACCCCTGCACTTTCACCCCTGCACTTTAAACCTGAACTTTCAACCTCTAATTTCATTCAATGTGAACATACTGTGATCAGTCTCTAAAATGATCCTCGACCACAACAAAGGTTTCATGGCGACACTTGTGTGAATGATTGGCTTGTTGGGGTACACACGTGATCCCCTGCCTGGCCGAGGTGGCAGTGGTGGAGGCAACTGGTCGGTTTCGAAGTCAGTTTTGTCTGCAACCGTTGCCCTCCCATCCACAGTTTTTCCTCCTGAAATTAAAACAAGATCAAGTCAGTGGAAAATTCAGGTGTTGCAACTCTAAAGTCCATTAACTTGTCATGTAACTCTAAAGTCCATTAACTTGTCGTCATGCAACTCTTAAGTCCATTAACTTGTCGTCATGCAACTCTAAAGTCCATTAACTTGTCATGTAACTCTAAAGTCCATTAACTTGTCATGTAACTCTAAAGTCCATTAACTTGTCATGTAACTCTAAAGTCCATTAACTTGTCGTCATGCAACTCTAAAGTCCATTAACTTGTCGTCATGCAACTCTAAAGTCCATTAACTTGTCATGTAACTCTAAAGTCCATTAACTTGTCATGCAACTCTAAAGTCCATTAACTTGTCATGTAACTCTAAAGTCCATTAACTTGTCGTCATGCAACTCTAAAGTCCATTAACTTGTCGTCATGCAACTCTAAAGTCCATTAACTTGTCGTCATGCAACTCTAAAGTCCATTAACTTGTCGTCATGCAACTCTAAAGTCCATTAACTTGTCGTCATGCAACTCTAAAGTCCATTAACTTGTCATGCAACTCTAAAGTCCATTAACTTGTCGTCATGCAACTCTAAAGTCCATTAACTTGTCGTCATGCAACTCTTCGTCCACTATCTTGTCATGTAACTCTTAAGTACACTATCTTGTCATGAAACTCTTAAGTACACTAACTTGCCATGCAGCTCTTGTCATTCAACTCTAAAGTCTATCTTGGCATGCAATTCTCAAGTCCATTAACATGACTTTATGTAACCATAGAAGTGT
The DNA here is from genome assembly GCA_036924085.1 of Ariolimax columbianus. Lineage (NCBI taxonomy): Eukaryota > Metazoa > Mollusca > Gastropoda > Stylommatophora > Arionidae > Ariolimax > Ariolimax columbianus. The sequence continues at coordinate 50,408,005 of JAVGWX010000016.1, forward strand.
TTTATATTTTTACAATGAAATAAATACCTAAAGATGAATACAGAAAAGTGAATTGAAATCGGGAACATTTTCTGACATTATGAAAACTAAGGACAACACTTGATCCGACTCACCCAAAATGTTCAACAAAGCCAACTTTCCTCCCATAATTCCATATGGTGATGACTTGCTTGAACTCTGTTCTAACATTTCGGCAATGTTGCGCAGTTCATGCATTTTGGCCATTAGTTTGTTGATACGACCTTCATATGTGCGTAAGACGTTCTGATGCTCTTTTCTCATTCTCCTCATCTCTTCCAGAAGTTGCTTCTCATTATCAGAATAGGAGTATGTGCTCTCTGGCCATCTTCGGCCGCTATCAATTCCGTCACTGGTCACACTATCCGGCCATCTAGATCTGCTCGCACCGACTAGACCACTCTCAGGTTTGGATCTGTTGTTTTCTGAGACCCACCCTTGGCTGCCACTGAAATAAGATGCCCCTGGACTCAACCACTTTTGCATTTCAAGAGACCCTGGTTGAAGTTGTTGGTTAAATGGTTCGAGAGGCCATCTGTTGCCCCTGTCACTATTTGCAGTACTACCAGGTTCTACAACATTTCTGCTTTTATTCCCCAAATGTTCTACTGCTGCAGAAGACCTTTGATCAGTGACTATTCCCCCCTGCTGGTGTGACCTATCTCCGTACTCCATGATGGGATCAGATGGAGTTAAATGAGGTTGCTCTAAATTGAGATTTGTGTTGGATAATCTGTCCTCGTAATTGACAGTGTGCTCGTTGTTCATGTTTCCAGTTGGCTCTTTATTCATAGTGGGAGCTGTTGTTTGGCGCGCTGGATGTTTATTGTTGTAACTGTGTTGATGTATCTGTTTACTGTGTTGCTTATTTAAATGTGAGGACGGCACTTGCGATTTACTCGAAGTGTCTTTTGCTGAAATGATTTTTGAATGTGCACTAACAGATGTGTGCTTTGTGTTTTTCTTTCTTGTTTTATCACTGTTTTTCAATTTTCTTAAATAATTCTGATTATCAAGTGAGCTGTCTGTAGAGTGGACAGTATCTTTCTTGAATTCAAGTGTGCTGGTGAAAGGCGCGTTACTGCACTCCCAGCCTATACCACTTCCACGTGTGGGCGACTTGTTCTGTTTGTGTCCAAAGTCTTGCTCCAGCTCCTGAAAGAATGTGTTGTAGGATGTCACGATGTTGTAGGCTTCACTTCTGTTCAGCAGCTTATTGCGAATGTCTTGAATCAACTGCCAGTCCACCTGTCTGTGGGGTTTCTTCTCAGGATTGGAACGTGAGTTGGAGTTACTGTGGAGAATAAATGTGGATGATTCAGTCTAGACTCAGAAGTATTAATAGAGATATCTTGAATGATTGTTTAGTTGATTGTTTGAATGATTAATTGAATGACTTGTCTTATAGCTTCAAGTGAATCATAGAGATATAGCTACAGATGTCCTCTCTACAGGAAACATGCTTTTTTGCTGTGGACGTTTCGAAACTAGTGATTTTTGTATATGATGAGGTTGCTAGCCGCACAAAAAACTGATCTACATTTGACTGGAAAATAATATAAAAATGAGAAAAGTTGTTTAAACAAAATTCAGTTTCTTTCAAACGCTCTTCTATCTTTTATACTTTTTGCTAATTTAAACACCAGCATTACATTGATTTAGACCCCAGCATTACTTGATTTAGACCCCAGCATTACTGGACTTAAACACTAGCATTACTTGACTTAAACACTAGCATTACTTGACTTAACCACTAGCATTACTTGACTTAAACACTAGCATTACTTGACTTAAACACCAGCATTACTTCATTACTTGACTTAAACACTAGCATTACTTGACTTAAACACCAGCATTACTTCATTACTTGACTTAAACACTAGCATTACTTGATTTAAACACTAGCATTACTTGACTTAAACACTAGCATTACTTGATTTAAACACTAGCATTAATTGATTTAAACACTAGCATTACTTGACTTAAACACCAGCATTACTTCATTACTTGACTTAAACACCAGCATTACTTGATTTAGATACCAACATTACTTGATTTAAACACCAGCATTACTTGATTTAAACACCAGCATTACTTGATTTAGACACCAGCATTACTTGATTTAAACACCAGCATTACTTGATTTAGATACCAGCATTACTGGACTTAAACACTAGCATTACTTGACTTAAACACTAGCATTACTCGACTTAAACACCAGCATTACTTCATTACTTGACTTAAACACCAGCATTACTTGATTTAAACACTAGCATTACTTGATTTAGATACCAACATTACTTGATTTAGATACCAACATTACTTGATTTAAACACCAGCATTACTTGATTTAGACACCAGCATTACTTGATTTAAACACCAGCATTACTTGATTTAAACACCAGCATTACTTTATTTAAACATCAGCATTACTTGATTTAAACACCAGCATTACTTTATTTAAACACTAGCATTACTTTATTTAAACACTAGCATTACTTTATTTAAACATCAGCATTACTTGATTTAAACACCAGCATTACTTTATTTAAACACTAGCATTACTTTATTTAAACACTAGCATTACTTGATTTAAACACTAGCATTACTTGATTTAAAATTTAAACACTAGCAGTACTTGATTTATATACCAACATTACTTGATCGTTACTTGATGGGTCGAGCACCATTCAGAGCTCTACTCGTGTGTTAATAAAGTCATTCCCACAGCACTTGAAGCTGTCAAAAGTTATCCCAATAAACGAGCTTGACATCGAACCATCTATAGAAGTGAGAAGATCTGAATAAAGCTATTGACAGTTTGGCCCTGGGTAAAGCACCTGGCAGCGACGGGATCCAACCTGATTTGATCAAACGCTGTAAAGATACACTTTTGTAACCGCTGTTTAAGATGTTATGTCAGTGCTGGAAAGAGGTCACACTACCTCGAGATTTGAGAGATGCACAGCTTTTAACATTAAACAAAAACAAAGGTTATACAAGTGGCAATAATAACTATCGATGTGTCTCTCTGCTTAGTGTTGTAGGCAAAGTCTTCGCTAGAGTTATCTTACTAATACTGCAGAATTTGGCTGAGCGTTTGTATCCGGAGTCCCAGTGTGGATTCAGGTCTGGAAGATCAACGATCGACATGATTTTCTCTCTTCGACAACTTCAGGAAAAGTCACGTGAGCCTAACCAGCCTTTTTATGTCGCCTTCATTGACCTGACAAAGGCATTTGGTTAGGTTAGTAGGGATGGACGAGGACGACAACACCGACGACGACAATAACAACAACAACAAAAATATCAGCAACAACAACAACAAAAATATCAGCAACAACAACAACACCGACAACAACAACAAAAATATCAGCAACAACAACAACAAAAATATCAGCAACAACAACAACAAAAATATCAGCAACAACAGCAACACCGACAACAACAACAACAAAAGCATCAGCAATAACAACGAAAGCAACAACAACATCGACAACAACAACAAAAGCATCAGCAAGAACAACACCGACAGCAACAACAATACCGACAGCAACAACAATACCGACAGCAACAACAATACCGACAACAACAACAACACTGACAACAACATCGACAACAACAACACCGACAACAACACTGACAACAACATCGACAACAACATCGACAACAACAACACCGACAACAACACCGACAACAACAACAACCACCGACAACAAAATCAACAGCAGGTAGCAGAAGCAGCAGCAACAACACCGACAACAACAGCACCGACAACAACAACACCGACAACAACAACACCGACAACAACAACACCGACAACAACAAAATTATCAACAACAACAACACCGCTAAGTTGTTACCTGGGTGAAGTGATGGTTGGCGAGGTCATACTAAGCTCACGTCCTTGTGGTGTGAGTTCTTCGTCATGCCACACGTACAGTTGAGCAGAATCTTCGAAATCTGTAGCTACACTAATACTCCGTATATGTCCCTCCCTAAAGAGTCTCCGGGCGAGTCTGCATGCTACGGCTCTGCTTGGGAAATGCCTTGGGTGACTTTCTACCAGCAAGGAAATGAAAACCGAGCCTTTAAATATATTTCTATTTCTGACTGTAGGGCCTTTTTGTCTCTCCATCTGAAAAATAAAATTGTGATGAGATTAACGGTAACGTGTGTCATGGAAGGAATAATTGTTAAAGAACATCAATATAGGATTCATATTGTGTACGTGCGCGCGCGCGTTCGTTAATGCATTTAAGAATAAACTGGATGCGCATAGCTTTTAGAGCAAGGTGATGTAAATGTAACTGGTTGTATACAAACTCTGCAGAGTCTTCTAAACCAGTATAAAGACGTTAAGTTAAGTGTGTGTGTGTGTGTTAGAACAAATTTAGGGTAGGGGTACAGACGCTGTGCCCCCATCCGTTTGACTTCTGTCGTAGAGTACAGACCAGGGGTTACAACACATGGGTCCTAACAACCCACATCAGACACGGAGTGAGTGAACTGTCAGCAGCCAGCAATTCTTAGCTGGTTTCTTGCATCGGGGTCAGTGACCCACAGCGGAGCATATATCCGCCTCAAAGTGACGGCCCTGAAAACTGGCTGCATTAGTGTAGTCTGGCTAAGGTATAGGGATCGTAGAAAGAAAGCTACCCAATTTTAAAAGGTCACGCTGAGCGGATGTATTGGGCTGAAAGGCGCAAATATCGCAGTCCCGATGTAAACTACGACATAATCCCCATTATCATCAAGTGCCCTGCTGAATGGTGTTGGTGATCATGGCCCTTAACCCTTTGCACCCTAAGTCTTGAAACAGGAAATATATAATCATATGAACAAGGAGATGCTTATTTGTTTCACCTGTATACTATTTGTTTACACGTGAGATTTACATGATGTTGCAGTAATTAAAGTTAATAATTACATTGAATAGAATGATAATTACGTTTTTTTAACCAAATTTATTGAGTGTGTTAGGGTGTAATGGGTTAACGAGTATCGTTTATCAGTTTCTTTTCGAGCCCCCATTAACGTCATCATCCTCATGTAGCATGTCCTTCATAGAGCGTCGCTCCCAAAACAGTCAGTCTGAGAGGAACTCTTTCAATTGCCAAAATTCCAGCCTCCGCCAAAGTAAAACCCAGGAATTTCTGGATATCTTGATGCCGTCTTCTTGGTCTATCCCTGCCTCTCTTGTCTGGCACCATATCTTCCATCACTGTTCTCTCAACACCGCGTTGTGTCTATTGATGTGACCATAGTATTTAAATTGCCTGGCCAAAATGGAATTGATAAACCAGTTCTTCTCAATGCTCAACTCTTGCCGAATGTCTACATTTGTCTATTTCTCCGCCCATGGTATTCTGCGGATCTTTCTGTAACATTTTGACTCGAAGGATTCGATTCTTTGTCTATATGTTTTGGTAATCGTCCATGATTCGCAGCCATATGCTACCACAGTTATTTATAACACATGGGACTCTCGTGTTAAGTTTATGTTTTGCTTGTTCTGAATTTAATATATATCTCATGTTGTCAAACACAACGTGTTGTTGGTCATTCCTATTCTTTCTTACCCTATGATATCAACCATCACTTGTTATTATCTGCTCTAGGAACAAGTCTGTAAACTCTTTCCAGTATCTCCCTGTTTACTTTGATCTTCATGTCTGCTTTGCTACATATCATTCACAGTCATAAGCTGCCACAGGAAAAACACAGGCTCTCAAGACCCCTTCCCTTTTGTCGTTTTGTTGGGGCTCTGCCATAATTTCTTCAGGCTGTTCAGCCCCTGTGTTGTCGTTTTGTTGGGGCTCTGCCATAATTTCTTCAGGCTGTTCAGACCCTGTGTTGTCGTTTTGTTGGGGCTCTGCCAAAATTTCTTCAGGCTGTTCAGCCCCTGTAATGTCGTTTTGTTGGGGCTCTGCCATAATTTCTTCAGGCTGTTCAGCCCCTGTGTTGACATGGTTATTATTCTTCTGATTTCTTTCGAGGAAATAAACCATTGACGTAATTTGTAATACATTTGAGGGTTTTCGGTCCACCATCATTGGATATTCAATGCGCCGGTGGTTTCCGTTGCCTTCCACCGGTAGCCTTTGGTTGTTGTTTCGAATGCCCAGGATGAGTAGGTTCACTCTTTTGTGCGCAATGAAAAGGGGGTTAATAGATGTGTTCCAGTAGATTTTCTTACATCCCGAATGTGCTGATGAAGGTGGATGGGGGTCCCCCAGGCGGTTGTGCAATACTTGGCTTCATCTGCGTGTCACTTACTACTACGGGAATCGCGTCGATCCTTTACCTCGTTAGCCAGGCTGCCATGAAAACAACCAGTTTCCAGGTAGGGCTTATAGGAAGCCGAGGTGAGGGTCTTGCCCAGTATATTTTGTCTGACCCTGACTAACATGTCTGATCAGTTTATTTTGCTTGACCCTGACAAACATGTCTGATCAGTATATTTTGCTTGACCCTGACTAACATGTCTGATCAGTTTATTCTCTTGACCCTGACTAACATGTCTGATCAGTATATTTTGCCTGACCCTGACTAACATATCTGATCAGTTTATTTTGCCTGACCCTGACTAACATATCTGATCAGTATATTTTGCTTGACCCTGACTAACATGTCTGATCAGTATACTTTTCCTGACCCTGACCCATATGTCTGATCAGTATATTTTGACTGACCCCGACTAACATGTCTGATCAGTATATTTTGCCTGACCCCGACTAACATGTCTGATCAGTAAATTTTGCCTGACCCTGACTAACATGTCTGATCAGTATATTTTGCCTGACCTTGACCAACATGTCTGATCAGTATATTTTGCATGACCCCGACTAACATGTTACATGTCTTATCAGTATATTTTGCCTGACCCTGACTAACATGTCTGATCAGTATATTTTGACTGACCCCGACTAACATGTCTAATCAGTATATTTTGCCTGACCCCGACTAACATGTCTGATCAGTATATTTTACCTGACCAGACGTTAGTCTTTCTCACCGTAGCCTTTGGTAATTCAATACCTCATCTGCAAGGCAGCAAGCGGTTTCATGTCAGAGTTGCCCATCTTAATGAGCTGTCTTCCTATGCTTGCGAGACCCATCTACCCAGATAATATGACTTGCACAATAACACCAAATATAATCTAAACATGCATATTATATACATCCAAACATAGAACAAAAAGCATGGTGCAATAGCGAGATAGAATAAAGCCAGTGAAATTAGTATTCCAAGTGCAGGAGCAATGACCAAGCTGGCTGACCAAAAACAGGCAGGAGCAATGAACAAAGACAGACAGGAGCAATGAACAAAGACAGGCAGGAGCAATGACCAAAAACAGGCAGGAGCAATGACCGAGCTGGCTGACCAAAAACAGGCAGGAGCAATGACCAAAAAACAGGCAGGAGCAATGAACAAAAAACAGGCAGGGGCAATGAACAAAAACAGACAGGAGCAATGAACAAAAAACAGGCAGGAGCAATGAACAAAAACAGGCAGGAGCAATGAACAAAAAACAGGCAGGAGCAATGACCAAAAAAACAGGCAGGAGCAATGAACAAAAAACAGGCAGGAGCAATGAACAAAAACAGGCAGGAGCAATGAACAAAAACAGGCAGGAGCAATGAACAAAAAACAGGCAGAAGCAATGACCAAAAAACAGGCAGGAGCAATGAACAAAAACAGGCAGGAGCAATGGCCGAGCTGGTTGATCAAAAACCTGCAGGAGCAATGACCGAGCTGGTTGACCAAAAACCTGCAGGAGCAATGACCGAGCTGGCTGACGAAAACCTGCAAGAGCAATGACCAAGCTGGTTGACCAAAAACCTGCAAGAGCAATGACCAAGCTGGTTGACCAAAAACCTGCAGGAGCAATGACCAAGCTGGTTGACCAAAAACCTGCAGGAGCAATGACCGAGCTGGCTGACCAAAACCTGCAGGAGCAATGACCAAGCTGGTTGAACAAAAACCTGCTGGAGCAATGACCGAGCTGGTTGATCAAAAACCTGCATGAGCAATGACCGAGCTGGTTGACCAAAAACCTGCAGGGGGCAGGGTAAGTAATCCAGACAGAATGGGATGATGTACGCAAACCAAAGTCACAAGTTGACATCTTAGGCGCTGACAAATGAGTCGATCATTCCTGGTATTCCACTTGCGCCATCTTGGCTATCAAATGTCACACGATATGAGGATTACACATGTATCACAAACAACACAAAGAGTATTACAATAAACAACCGTCAAATCCACACAATATCTTTGTTCATATTAAATGTCACAGGAAACTACGAAATATTATTCTAGATTTTCTCAGGCTGAAATTGAAAGCCACCCACAAAATAACAGACGCATTGTGCTTAATCTGGCTTACCTGAGACACACAGGAAGCAAGATATTACGACACCACGTTCTTTTCAGAACGACCAACAAAGAAGAAGACACTATCTGGGGTAACCAGAGGACGGTGTATACAATGCACAACTGTCTGGTTTTATTTTACAACATGTTGGGTTTTTCTTCTTCATATGTCTCCGTGTCGCTCCAAAAGGGACATATGGACACCACTGCAGCTAATCACATTGACATACTTCACGTATCAAAGCCATTTACGTGTGATTGTGTAGCTTGATTGTATGTAATAATTCGTGTTGCAGCCGATGAACAATGGAACCCTATTGGTTCAGCGGCAGACCTTTAGGTGTTCAGCGATAGATCCTGATTGGTCTCTAGATGTTCGATACATTCTGATTGATCTCTATGGGTTTCAAGAGATCCTGTAGTCTCTATGGGTTTCAAGAGATCCTGATTAGTCTCTATGGATTTCAAGAGATCCTGATTAGTCTCTAGGTGGTCGAGACATTCTGATTCATCTCTATGGGTTTCAAGAGATCCTGTAGTCTCTATGGATTTCAAGAGAATCTGTAATCTCTAGGGATTTCAAGAGATCCTGATTAGTCTCTAGGTGGTCGAGACATTCTGATTCATCTCTATGGGTTTCAAGAGATCCTGTAGTCTCTATTGGTTTCAAGAGATCCTGTAGTCTCTATGGATTTCAAGAGATCCTGATTAGTCTCTATGGATTTCAAGAGATCCTGATTAGTCTCTAGGTGGTCGAGACATTCTGATTAATCTCTATGGGTTTCAAGAGATCCTGTAGTCTCTATGGATTTCAAGAGATCCTGATTAGTCTCTATGGATTTCAAGAGATCCTGATTAGTCTCTAGGTGGTCGAGACATTCTGATTCATCTCTGTGGGTTTCAAGAGATCCTGTAGTCTCTATGGATTTCAATAGATTCTGATTAGTTTCTATGTATTTCAAGAGATCCTGATTAGTCTCTAGGTGGTCGAGACATTCTGATTCATCTCTATGGGTTTCAATAGATCCTGATTAGTCTCTATGGGTTTCAAGAGGTCCCGATTGGTCTCTAGGAGATATAATAAAATAAAACTAATTTTAAAAATAAAAACGTAGTTGATAAATATGGACAGAGACCGAGATCTTACCATATTGTTCTGATCTATACTTTTTAAACAACCTAACGACAATAACAACACATAATAGTATATTATAACCTTTCAGAAATCATACCTACTTTTAAATGACTTTTAGTAGATTTACTATTTAATATTGTCAACATAACTTCCGTATAGTATATAAAATTATTAACCCATAGGAAGATCCCAATCGACACACTTACTACTAATAGCCCATCGACACACACACTACTAATAGCCCATCGACACACACACTACTAATAGCCCATCGACACACACACTACTAATAGCCCATCGACACACACACTACTAATAGCCCATCGACACACACACTACTAATAGCCCATCGACACACACACTACTAATAGCCCATCGACACACACACTACTAATAGCCCATCGACACACACACTACTAATAGCCCATCGACACACACACTACTAATAGCCAAATTAAGTCCGAAAGACAAACCAAGAAAGACACTTGATGTCCCCTTCTAAGGTCCGACAAGATGAATTTGCAGAGCAAATTGACAGATTTTGACTAACCGGAATCACAGATTTGGTTGATTGAATACCAATATACATGCATATATGTATTTTTTTTGTGGTTTGTTTTGCGTTCGCATTATTTCTCTAATCCTCAAGGCGGTGTTCGTTGCACTGTGGTTTTTAATGTTGCGCCTGTATGCCCAGTGCATCCGACTTCAGCGTGCATTTTATGTAAGGGTCTGCTTCCTCCTGCATTTTCTAAGGGTTTGCTTCCCCGGGCTAGCGGCCGGTGCTGTGATGGGGATCGAATCCAGCACCTTCTGGTTGTGAGCCGTGCCACTTAACCACTAGCTAACGCTGTCCCCATATACATGTATATAATAATAATAATTCGTCCATCGTTATCGATGAGGAACACCACCACCATCACATGTTATGATGCAAACCTCTAGTATATTTGTGCGGTCATGGCTGGTCAAGCCAATTTGGCTTGGCTTCGTTCGTTCTCAATCTCCCGCTACCAAACCGCGACAAGGGCTTAAGTAGCAGAATGTAGACCAGAGAACGGAATGCATTGTGTCGTAGTTTACAGCTTGACTGCAATATTTGCACCTTTTGGTGCAACACATCCGACTTCAGCAATCATTTTTTGAGTACCGGGTTAGCATTCTCTCTTCGATCCCTTCTCCTTAGTCAGTCTGCCCTGTTGCAGCCTGTTAACCGGGATCACCGCGTGGAGGTGTAGAAGGGTCTTGGCAGCTCTGGCTCTGACGCTAGCGGTCAGCTATGGGTCGCTGACAGCTGCAGCTCATGCGCTGCTCAGCATCTTGATCCCAGCTATGGTTCGCTGATCCTGACGCTAGCAGTCAGCTATGGGTCGCATCTTGATCCCTAAGCCAATCAGAGCCTGGAAATATATTTCACACGACTGGCAAACGTAGTCCGCAGCTGTCTCTGATAATTCTGATGTCTCTAGTATTTCTGATGTCTTATATTTCTTATATTTCTGATGTCTCGTGTCTCTGATATTTCTGATGGCTCAGATATTTCTGATGTTTCTGATGTCTCCTATATTTCTGATGTCTCATGTCTCTGATGGCTCTGATATTTCTGATGTCTCTGATGTTTCTGATGTCTCTGATGTTTCTGATGCCTCTGATGTTTCTGATATTTCCGATGTCTCAGATATTTCTGATGTCGCTGATATTTCTGATGTTTTCTCTGCTCTAGACTTCCTTGCCGTACGTCTATCCTGAGCTGCATGGATACGAATACGCTTGCTGAGTTCAGCGCCATTTGTGACCGCACTCCACCACGTGAGCCAGATTTTCCCAGGTGTTGTCTATTTGACAGCACGTAAAGGACTCCCTCAGACTGTCCTTGAAACTCTTTCTTGGACGTCCTTGTGATCGCATTCCTTAACTCAGGAGCCTCTTTGGAAGCCTTTCGCTTGCCATTCGGACAAGTTGGCCAGCCCATCTACGTTGGGATTGTTGCAAGAGTGCATGAGCACTTGTTGGCTCTAGATGGCACTTTATACATAAATAAATAGAATTAACTCAAAGAGCACTTATTATTAAATAATGATATTTACATATATCTGGACACGATAACGTTCCACGATCAGCAGACACCAGGAGTTGTTGTTTTTGCTGCTGTTGCTGCTGTTGTTGTTGGCTGTTGTTGTTGGCTGTTGTTGTTGTTATTGTTGCTGCTGTTGTTGTTGGCTGTTGTTGTTGGCTGTTGATGTTGGCTGTTGTTGTTGGCTGTCTTTGTTATTGGCTGTCTTTGTTGGCTGTTGTTGTTGCTGCTGTATGCCCACAATGAGTAAGAGGCTAACGTCTGGTCAGGCAAAACACACTGATCAGAGAATGTTAGCCAGGGTCAGGCAAAACACACTGATCAAAGAATGTTAGGCAGGGTCAGGCAAAACACACTGATCAAAGAATGTTAGGCAGGGTCAGGCAAAATACACTGATTAAAGAATGTTAGGCATGGTCAGGCAAAACACACTGATCAAAGAATGTTAGCTAGTCAGGAGAAATATACTGGCGAAGACCCTCACCTGGCTTCCTCATTGGTCGTCCTGGAAACGGGCTGTTGTCGAGGACAACCGTCTGGCTAACAAGGTGAGGTTCGACGAGATCTCCGTAGTAGTGACCGACACGCAGATGAAGCCAAGCATAGCACAACCGCCTGGAGGACCCCGTTCCACCTTCATCAGCACGCTCGGGGTGTGAGGAAAGCTACTGCAACCCCGGGATAAGGAAATTTTGCAAAATTGACGGTTGGTATGTTTTATTTCCACCAGATGTGATGTCATAATGCGCATCGTACGTATGTTCACTTGTTGCAGTTTGGTCCGGTTTCATTTGAACACGCCTCGCATTTATTCAGTTCACAATGACAGTGGAAATGGTAACACTGTACCAGAATAGAAGCAGAAACAAAACTAACCAAATCGCCTCGTCAATGACAAGAAAGACCAAATTAAAAAAACAACCTACCAACAACGATAAGCAAAGACCGGAGAAGTACTATCTAGTCGTGGGATCAGGAAGGGAAGATTAGGAGACGTTGAGGTAGCGACATGATGTTTGTTAGTGACAACGATCACATCTAAAGACCTTTTCAGAGTTGTTGTTGAATGGCCATAATGAGTGAGTCTTCCCTTTTGTGCGTTCTGAAAAGGATGCTAAGTGGCGGGTTACAGTAGCTTTCCTTACATTATGAGCGTGCTGATAAAGGTGGGCAGCTGTCCTCCAGGCGGTTGTGCTATACTTGGCTTCATCTGCGTGGCGCTCACTACTAGGTGGATCACGTTGATCCACATCTCGTCAGCCAGACTGCCTTGAAAGCAACTGTTTCCAAGGAAGAGAGGTAATGGTCAAGATCGGTATATCATGCCTGACCGGATTAGTATCTCAGTTTCCAGAACAATTGGGTAATCACATTCATCATCATCAGTCAATCATCATCAATCAATCATCATTGATCGGCATTCATATCATCATCATCAGCTATAGCAACATCATCACAACACAAATAGGCTTCTGTACTGGGAAAACTGTTATAACAAAACTGAAAAGGAAATCTATCCAATAAGTTCATTTGGATTAGTATTTCTGTCACACAATCGGTAATGGTGCCCGGGTTTTTAAATATAGAACTCACGTGACCTTTCAAACATATAAAATGCAACTAAAGAGTGGTTTGCATGGGGCTAGCAACATCACGTTAAAAAACATCGCTTTGAAACCGCGACTGCAAATGCTCGGACACAGTGAGTCAGCTTTAGTGGTGACCAAATGCTTCATTCGCTGCTATAAGGCAAATTAATGGTATCTTTAACATCTTCACTCGATCTTTTTGTTAGCCACGAAGCCGTGCAGTCTGGCGTTACGGCCTTACAATTTAGACAAACACGCTCAAAGTCGGGTCCTATTGTCCCTCTTAAAGAGTGTACGACTACTCCAAAGAATCTATTCCCCATATTTGACCAGAAACAGTGGTGAAAATTGTAATGCCCGACAGCGGTTTGCCCGGGCGATGAATTATCTCTGGGTCAACAACTGATCTGAACTCGGTGGACTGTGTCCACACAATAGCCTCCACATCACAAACAAAGTTGGGCTACTCTCCAATCAAGGTACACAACTTCCTTTGGTACATTCCTACAAGCCGTGTAGTTACCGCAGACTAATAAGGTCAGGAATGTGGCGGGAATTTCTAATCAAATAACTTTGGATTAAAGGCCTCCCCCTCCTTTCTTGTTGTATTCCCGGGTGGTCTGCCGGGGGCTTTGTGTATGTTAAAGATAAGAATAGCTACACTGTCCCACAGAGAGCATGTCGCAAGAGACAACTAATTGTGTGACATGGCATAACATCGGCCAGGATTACGTGATTTGTTAAGAGCAGTATAGATAGCGCCTAACAGGCTGCTGGTATACTTTGCTCTAGTGTTTGAGTCTATTAAGATGGACTCGCATATCGATTAACCACCCTCCAAGAAACTGGTTGTATACAGACTCTGCAGAGTCTTCTAAGCCAGTATAAATACTTTAAGTAATATCAAGATACAGAGTAACAGCTCTTCTAACCTCACAATCTGTTTCACTTGACTCTGCCCAACAGAGCACTTTTGGGTTAAACCGTGTGCAATGACGTTGATTCTTCGACTAGACTAGACTAAACTAAACTAAACTAAACTACCCAACAATCACACTCTTACACAACTTTCATACGCGACCTCAGGTTTAGGCCCTTTCATTAGGTTGACCTCTGAGATAACCCTAACTAGCACATGTACCTACAGACATACACACATGCATCCAAACACTGATGAATACGTCCTTATATCACCCAAAGGACTGCGTCCCGGAGTGGAAGAGGGCGTGCCTCCATCAGAAGAATTAAAAGATACATTTGACAAAATAAACAAAAACATGCTGAGCAGTGCATGAGCTGCAGTGGACAGCGGCCTAAAGCTAGTTGCTAGCGCCAGCGAACCAGAGCTGCCAAGACCCTTCCAAGCCGCGGTGATCCTGAATAAGAGACTACAACAGAGCAGACTGGGTAAGGAGACGGAATCGAAGAGGAAAGGCATACCTGGTACTAAAAAATCACATGCTGAAGTTGGATGTGGCGGACCGAAAGGTGCATATATGGCATTCCCTTATCTGGACAACATTCAGCTACTTGCAAAACCCTTTTCAGTGCTTGGTAGTGGGAGTTTGAGAACGTTCATGGCTTGGTAGTGGGAGTTTGAGAACGTTCAGGGCTTGGTAGCGGGAGTTTGAGAACGTTCAGGGCTTGGTAGCGGGAGTTTGAGAACGTCCAGGGCTTGGTAGTGGAAGTTTGAGAACGTTCAGGGCTTGGTAGCGGGAGTTTGAGAACGTTCAGGACTTGGTAGTGGGAGTTTGAGAGCACGAACGACGAAGCAGATGACCTTCAGTATTTCTCCAATTCACTTCTTACTAAGTACACCTGCTTTCAGAATCCTGTGTCAATCAATCCAAAGCACAATAGTAAGTATTGAAACAAAGGAGGAATTAGAGTCTATAACAATTAAAGTGTTGGCGGATCACGAACGGCTACCAAAGAAAAAACTAACATACCAGTCATGTCGAAAGAAACGACTAAGGAGGGTTGGGCATGGGGTTTGCTTTCCCATCCTGCAGAAACATTAAGTAATCAATCCCAAACTTCAACATATGAGAAAGAAGACATTTGATGACTTGGCATGTCTTTGTTGAGACCATGTGATCCACTGGGAGCTGAACAAGTTTTTACTGAATGATTGAAATACAAAAAAAAAGTGGCGACAACAGTTGAAACGTTGTAGCAATTAGTTTAGCAGCGTTACGATGCTAGAACCATATATAACCCTCTGAAGCTTTGAGGTTGTAGTGGAACTATTCTTTGTTCTTCGGAATCCATCAAGTTGAACTACAACTAGACGTGTGAAACTCTACCGCTAGACGTGTGGACCTCTACAGTTAGACATGTGAAACTCTACAGCTAGACGTGTGAAACTCTACAGCTAGACTCTACAACTAGACCTGTGAAACTCTACAACTAGACCTGTGAAACTCTACAGCTAGACTTGTGAAACTCTACAACTAGACCTATGAAACTCCAAAGCTAGACGTGTGAAATTCTACAACTAGACTTGTGAAACTCTAAAACTAGACGTATGAAACTAAAACTATATATTTTATGTGAGACTCCTCAAATAGACATGTGAAATGTCGAGGGTTTCTTCAATGCATTACAGTTTCTCCCAAAGGACACAGCGCAAATGGGTGTCTGATGATGCGGGAACTAGGAGGCACATAACGAGTCATGACTCTTAATTAATCGGCACTCTCAGCAATGGAAGACATTCAGTACATGTGTGGGACCCAGATGAAATGAAGTCTGTTCTATAAGCCAGTTTTCGGCTTAGAAGATGGTAGAGCGAGAATGTAGAGTGAGAATGTAGATAACAAGCAGGAAACATAAATGTTTGAAGAAGTGGTTTAGGCACTTCAAACCAAGACTGACTTACCTCCCCTGTTCTGGACACCACGCCAGGTATGTTTCCAATGTTCGCGTGGATTATCTTAATGTTTCTTCTTAACATGTTATCCATATTGTATGTTTCCAGAAAGTTTGGGTAAGTCATCAAGTGGTCTAGGTCCTATGCTGCTTAACAGTAGCATTATTATTCATTCATGTATTCCCATCTCTTTAAATTCTTCTTGCACAGCGATACACCAGTTCGAAGTATATTTATTGACCTCAATGTTACCTACGGCAAGCGATGTCCAGGCACAGGGACACACGTCAGTTCATTCATTTTCCTATGCGGGGTTTATCGATACTAGTCTGTTGTGCCTGTTTTGACTGTAATAAACTTCGTCTACATTGAAGTCCCGTGCGCTACACCTGGTATATAAACATAGCGTGACTTGGATCGTTTGCCTGTTTCTCTATTAAAATCTCTGATGCGATACGTCTTAGCGTGTTATATAGCATGACGCCGATATAGGGTATCTTGTTTCTGTTTGAGTAGGTTTTGGGGCACCAACTGTCCGACCAGTCTCATGTATTACTGTATCATTAAGTTAAAATAAGGCGAGGCTGCGGCGGCTCTGTGGATGCTTGACTGAATATATATATATATATATATATATATATATATATATATATATATATATATATCATATTAAGTCATATATTCAATCAAATTCAGTCAAGCATCTGACCCAACCAGTCACTTAGACAGACTGGGTCTACTATCAGATCGGTAGACCAATTTTTCTATGTATGTTAATTTGTTAGTTCAGTATTGCTGTTATTTGTTGTCCCTGATGAAGGCATATTGGTCGTAACGTAGGTTTTGTTTGTGTCCTGTCTCTGTGCGGTATCTGACCATACCCATTAAAACATTTTGATTAAACTGAACCTTAATGAACTTTTAATTTTTTTCATTTGTTTATTCCCCATTGTATCAATAAGTATGTCGTGTGCTGAGTTGTTCCCAAATTGACGCGGCGTACTCATATACGAAGAAACACAGAGTAGGCGCTGATGTTCGGAGGACATCTTTCTGAGCTCCCCTCATGTTATGCAAGTCAATTTTCTTACATTATTTCTCGAATTTATTGTCAATTTTGTTTCCTGACAGTGCACCACATTGAACAGCGTGCGATCCAACTTTTCACCCACGTATTTGAGGACTATACTGTGTTCCAGCTCCTGTCCTTACAGTTTATCTGTAGTTTTTCTGTCATAGGGCACCAACGAATTAATATATCTCTTTAGCTTGATATCATCTGATGGGCGCAACGGTCCCGATATGTCAAGGCGGGTTGGACTAGCTGCGACGTCCGACGTGTGTGGAGTAATGGCAAGATTTCAATTAAGGCAAAAATCCGGATCTACCAGTCCTGCTCTATGGCTCAAAAACATGGACATTGCTGAAACATGACATGTCAAGACTAAAGACCTTCCACATGTGCAACCAGCGGCGTATCCTGGGCATCCGATGACATGACCACATCTGCAACGTGGAGATCTCCACCAAAACAGGCCTCTCCCAATCTCAGAAGCACTTGACCGCCGCCGAGTTTCTTTGTTCGGTCATGCCGTACAGCTGGACCAGGAAACCCCGGCCTACAAGATACTACACAAGTCGTTCCTCAGCGCAAAAAGACATCCCCCGACCGGCTGGAGGCGCAGAAGAGGCCGTCCCCGTACGGCATGGCTCCCGCAGTAATCAATCTCCACCTCCGCCCTGTACGAGGCCTAGAACCATGCTGTAGCAGTGGGTCTTGGATGTGGCTGACCGACGCAACGGACCTCAGACGCCTAAGTGAACATCAATAAAATAATTATTTCTTTATGCATCTCTATATCTGAGGGGGAAGGCAGTTTTGCTGGGGTGTAGTTTCAGGCTGTAAAAAATAAGTTGCTCTATCAAGTAAAAGGTAAGTTGCTCTATCAAGTGAAAGGTAAGTTGCTCTATCAAGTGAAAGGTAAGTTGCTCTATCAAGTAAAAGGTAAGTTGCTCTACCAAGTGAAAGGTAAGTTGCTCTATCAAGTAAAAGGTAAGTTGCTCTATCAAGTAAAAGGTAAGTTGCTCTATCAAGTGAAAGGTAAGTTGCTCTATCAAGTGAAAGGTAAGTTGCTCTATCAAGTAAAAGGTAAGTTGCTTTATCAAGTAAAAGGTAAGTTGCTCTATCAAGTAAAAGGTTAGTTGCTCTATCAAGTAAAAGGTAAGTAGCTCTATCAAGTAAAAGGTAAGTTGCTCTATCAAGTAAAAGGTAAGTTGGTCCATCAAGCAAAAAGTAAGTTGGTCCATCAAGCAAAAAGTAAGCTGGTCCATCAAGCAAAAAAAGCAAAATTGTTTCTTAATTTTTGTATTCTTGACAAAGAGAAACGTAGGTAGAATTACGTAAGCAGAACCATGACGCAGCATCATGACGCAGCATCATGACGCAACAACTGACATCTACACTTGAATCGTCTTGGCCTCATTTGCATTTAACCAATTAACAAGTTTCTGGAGGTTGAAAACACTGAGCAAATACATCACAGACTGTTTAATCAAACTCATCACAATATTTAACATATAGATGTGAAAATTGGGAAGTGACTAAAACTCTTGAAAATAAGCTAATGCACTTTAAATTAGATGTACTAGAAATTATTTTTTAATTTGGCTGGAAATAATTTAAAACAAACAAATAAAGAAGATAATTTATAGTTAGGTAAAAAACCTCTACACCTCCACGCGGTGATCCCGGTTAACAGGCTGCAGCAGGGCAGACTGGCTTAGAAGAAGGGATCGAAGAGAGAATGCTAACCCGGTACTCAAAAAATGCTTGCTGAAGTCGGAGTGTTGGACCGAAAGGTGCAAATATCGCAGCCAAGCTGTAAACTACGACACCCTTTCAGGATTTGGTAGTGGGGGATTGAGAACGAACGAAGAAGAAGATGAAGAAGAAAAAGGACATGTCCTTGGAATGAACAACAACGGACTTCCAGCTGAAGCAATTATTGGAGACCTAGTGCTACCAGAAAGCGGGGCAGGTAAGACACTACTAGACCTAGTGCTACCAGAAAGCAGGGGCAGGTAAGGCACTACTAGACCTAGTGCTACCAGAAAGCGGGGCAGGTAAGACACTACTAGACCTAGTGCTACCAGAAAGCGGGGCAGGTAAGACACTACTAGACCTAGTGCTACCAGAAAGCGGGGCAGGTAAGACACTACTAGACCTAGTGCTACCAGAAAGCGGGGCAGGTAAGACACTACTAGACCTAGTGCTACCAGAAAGCGGGGCAGATAAGACACTACTAGACCTAGTGCTACCAGAACGCGGGGCAGATAAGACAGTACTAGACCTAGTACCACCAGAAAGCGGGGCAGATAAGACACTACTAGGATTCCGTGGCGAAGTGGTTAAGCCGTCGGCCTCGTGATCAGGTGATGTGGGTTCGACTCCGAACTCGGCCGTTTTTTTCACGGGTGCTTGATGCGGAGTCCCCTGCATCTCGTAGTCGCCTCCTAGTCGTCTTGTCCTTGACTTGCCACTGGAGTCGGGCGGCACGAGACGAAAGAGTGAGGATAAAAAGTAGCGCAGTTAATCCTTACTAAAAATAGAGCTAGCAAAATTAATTATGCCATCATCGTCTACGGTGGACGGCGGCCGTTGCCTTTTTTTCTGTTGTATCCCTCGTATAACAATTTCACAGCAGTTGGTGTTTATTATCAGATAAACATTGAGGCAGGAGACGAGGAGAGGACGCTGGAGTTGGATTGCACACCCGAGATCCTGGTATTCAATCAGGCAGGCGATGTCTGCGTCTGCTGCCAGGTAGCGGAATGATATCCGTGGTATGTTCGTAATTTTGCCATGTTTACATTCCGTGGCTTACTAAGCCTGGGGGAAGATCTGTTGCATGCTGTGTCGGTATTTTATTAGTTTTAGAATTTGTCCAGACAGCCTACTCTTATCGATTTTCAACTGTCAAAGATTCTTTTACCTGCACATCGATTTCTCTTCTTCTTTGCGTACAAGATCTTTAGTCATGATATATCTGCAGGCTCGTCGCCATGGTGATGTCTAAAGTCTTCACCAGGGCGGAGCGGCTGCCCCACAGCTTTTATCTAAACTCCGTACCCTCTGGCCATGTCTGGTATCTCATTTCCCTGTAGAGTGGGCATTCTTGTATCATTTCCCTGTAGAGTGGGCATTCTTGTATCATTTCCCTGTAGAGTGGGCATTCTTGTATCATTTCCCTGTAGAGTGGGCATTCTTGTATCATTTCCCTGTAGAGTGGGCATTCTTGTATCATTTCCCTGTAGAGTGGGCATTCTTGTATCATTTCCCTGTAGAGTGGGCATTCTTGTATCATTTCCCTGTAGAGTGGGCATTCTTGTATCATTTCCATGTAGAGTGGGAATTCTTGTATCATTTCCCTGTAGAGTGCGCATTCTTGTATCATTTCCCTGTAGAGTGGGCATTCTTGTATCATTTTCCTGTACAGTGGGCATTCTTGTATCATTTCCCTGTAGAGTGGGCATTCTTGTTTCATTTCCCTGTAGCGTGGGCATTCTTGTATCATTTCCATGTAGAGTGGGCATTCTTGTATCATTTCCATGTAGAGTGGGCATTCTTGTATCATTTCCCTGTAGAGTGGGCATTCTTGTATTATTTTCCTGTAGAGTGGGAATTCTTGTATAATATGTTAATGATGCTGACCCCCTGTATGCAGTGACTAATCCTCATGCGAAATATTGTGGGTTTATTTATGGCATAACACCGGCCATGGTTAGGTGGTTTGTTAAGAGCAGCATAGATGGCGCCTAACAGGCTGCGGATCTACTTTGCTCTAGTGTTTGAGTCTATTGAGATTGACTCACACAACGGTTAACCACCCTCCGCGGCACTTGTCCCAACTCAGCTGAGCCTGGCCTGTTGAGCAGGAAACCCTCCAGGCTAGGTCTAGCTCATGCCAGAGCTGAGGCCTGGAGAGGGGCATCAGACCCTGTTATAAGTACAAGTCGATTAAGACTAAAACTACTACTTATGTCCATGTCTTCTCTCCATTGGTGTATATACTGAGCACAGTCTGTTTAAGGGATCTAAGAGTTTATTCGTTAATCTCCAACATGACTAGGCGCTGGTCTTACCTCCCTCGAGACCACGAGTCGCTTGAAACTTGTGGTATTAGAAACTGTGGGATTAGAAACTTGTGAGGCTAGAAACGTATGGGATCAGAAACTTGTCGAATTTCTTGGGATACAAGCACATCTACCTCTCTGCTAAAGCGAACCAGGACAGGTCCCACGTTAAGCGATTAATGGAATAGCCTTACAAGACAATCTGTTTTTTGGAATCCCCAGGGTAAGGGAAATAGGAGGACCAAACAACACATACAGGAAAAAACTCGAGACAAACATAAATAGGGTAGCCAAGATGTGAAAAGAGATTGGACTAATAACAGTAAATAGTTCAGAAAGACTTCTCGCAGATTTGTTGAAGACATGTGCTTTACGTAGAACTGAAACGTTTTGATTGGTTGATTCAAATCATTCGTTTGTAATTTATCAGGTATTGTGTGCGCTTTAGATTCCCTAACCAAAACAAATCCAAAATTTTTTTTTTTAAACCGTTAAATCTGTTAATTTTTAACATCACATCATTATGTTTATTGTTGATTCCCTGTGCATATTCGTGTAGCTTATGTCTACGTTTTCTGGTTGAGCCGTTTCTGTTCACATATTTTAGTTCAAATGTTTACATTGTGACTGTACGCATATTCAGCCCCCAAAAGGACCTTGTTTGGTTACATCGCTGCGTACTTGTGTGGCATATCGGCCTTGGTTTGGCCGTAATTAACACTAGTTGGGTTGAAAGAAAATGTTCTAATGGTTTAACGTAAAACTGAATCAGCCGTTCTTATTTTGCAGATACCAACAAAAGCATGCATACATAAATAGAATGCCACTTTCACTACTGATTAACTTGTTATCGATAGAGATTGAGTTATTTCAAAATGACCTGTCAATTCCATCGATTTAGGTTAAACAGAGGGCTTTGAACTGGCCGACAACGCACAGACTTAGTTCACGCCTTAGACGCAAGAAATAAATGGGGCTAAAGTTCACGTGAGAGAACATTCGATTTGACTAAGGCATGTTGGATGCCCTCACTAGCTAGAAACCTTGAACTTGATATCTCGCTCAATACAGACATAAATCAATGTAACGGTAGTTGCCATATCCGACACTGCCATCGAGGATGAAGTGGTAGAGACTTCTTCGTACGCTGTAAGACGTCAACTTGAATTGTTCGAAGAAAGCAGCTGTCATCATGAGGCTGTCGACACTGCCAATAGAGCTTGACTAATGTTGGCACTGGTGATGGCCACATGTGCTTTCTCTGGTTCTCGTATGTTCAGCGGTCATTTTTCCTGTACCACAGGTGCATTCGTCAGTGCCACCTATCTTCAGTTTATTGAATAGGTGGTACCTCAGTCTGTTGTGGCCTGTGCGGAGTCTGAAGACCACGACCTGCTCTCTTCTGTTCAACTGGTAATAGGCATAATTTTTTGTGTAGCCAGTATGTTCTGTTTCCCATTTGGCCATATATCTGACCCTAATAAACCTTTTGGACTCTTTGTAGGGTGGTAGAGACTGAAAGAGTTTCTTCTGAGCTGGGCTTAACAGTCCCGTTACTCGCTGTCTAAAACTGTAAGTAAGGTACCTTTTACGGATGGGTAGACTGGAGCGTGTTTTTTTTGTTTTTTTAGTCAGAGAGTGGTGTCTGCTTGGAATGCATTGCCAGGGGAGGTAGTGGAGGCAGGGACAGTTAATGCATTTAAGAATAAACTGGATGCGCATAGCTTTTAGAGCAAGGTGATGTAAATGTAACTGGTTGTATACAGACTCTGCAGGGTCTTCTAAACCAGTATAAAGACGTTAAGTTAAGACCATTGTTATGGTCTTGTTGCCGCGAGAGAAAAAGTGCTCTATCATTCTGGCCCTCGAGCGCTTTAAGAAAATCTTAAATATTTTTTTTGAAACAGATCGGTCTGTTCTGTGTCTTCAACACGTTTTTGCCTCAGGTTCCCTCTACGCCATATGCCAGAATGTCCTACCACATCCCCCCACTTCGCTCTAAGATTGTCTCGGTCTAAACATGCATTCCACATATGCATATAGACATGAGCAATATACCTGGCGCAATCCACTAGCTCCCCATACACCAACAATCCATTAGCTCCACATACACCAACAATCCACTAGCTCCACATACACCAACAATCCACTAGCTCCACATACACCAACAGTCCACTAGCTCCACATACACCAACAATCCACTAGCTCCACATATAGCTCCACATACACCAACAATCCACTAGCTCCACATACATCAACAATCCACTAGCTCTACATACATCAACAATCCACTAGCTCTACATACACCAACAAACCACTGTTTTGCTTGAGAGCAGGTCACTGCACACTATTGGACCGAACACACACACACACACGCACGCACGCACACACACGACAGCCCACATGGAACCGGCGCCCAGATCCCCGAACACATCCTACAGGACTTCCCAGCATACAGAGATCCACGGCGCCAAACCTGGCCAGATGGAGCCCAGCGTGGGATCAATTGGAACCAAAAGCACCACCAAAAAAAAAATGGAATGACAAAAAATGTTCCGCGAAGAAAAGCGGAGGAAGTAGCCAGACATCTGGAGTCTTATATATGAGGAGGGATCAGACATCTGGAGTCGTATGTGAAGAGGGATCAGACATCTGGAGTCATATGTGAAGAGGGATCAGACATCTGGAGTCCTATATGTGAAGAGAGATCAGACATCTGGAGTCCTATATGTGAAGAGAGATCAGACATCTGGAGTCTTGTATGTGAAGAGGGATCAGACATCTGGAGTCTTATATGTGAAGAGGGATCAGACATCTGGAGTCTTATATGTGAGGAGGGATCAGACATCTGGAGTCTTTTATGTGAAGAGGGATCAGACATCTGGAGTCTTATATGTGAAGAGGGATCAGACATCTGGAGTCTTATATGTGAGGAGGGATCAGACATCTGGAGTCATATGTGAAGAGGGATCAGACATCTGGAGTCTTATATGTGAAGAGGGATCAGACATCTGGAGTCATATGTGAAGAGGGATCAGACATCTGGAGTCATATGTGAAGAGGGATCAGACATCTGGAGTCCTATATGTGAAGAGGGATCAGACATCTGGAGTCCTATATGTGAAGAGGGATCAGGCATCTGGAGTCCTATATGTGAAGAGGGATCAGACATCTGGAGTCCTATATGTGAAGAGGGATCAGCCATCTGGAGTCCTATATGTGAAGAGGGATCAGACATCTGGAGTCCTATATGTGAAGAGGGATCAGACATCTGGAGTCCTATATGTGAAGAGGGATCAGACATCTGGAGTCTTTTATGTGAAGAGGGATCAGACATCTGGAGTCATATGTGTGAAGAGGGATCATACATCTGGAGTCCTATATGTGAAGAGGGATCAGACATCTGGAGTCATATGTGAAGAGGGATCAGACATCTGGAGTCCTATATGTGAAGAGGGATCAGACATCTGGAGTCATATGTGGGAAGAGGGATCAGACATCTGGAGTCATATGTGTGAAGAGGGATCAGACATCTGGAGTCATATGTGTGAAGAGGGATCACAATGCTGAGCAGTGCACAAGCTGCAGCGGTCGTCTACCCAAAGCTGATTGCTAGCTACTCAGAGTAGCCAAGACCCTTCTACGCCTCCATGTGGTGATCCTGTATAACAGGCTGCAACCGGACAGACTGGCTAAGGAGAAGGGATCGAAGTGGAAAGGCTAGCCCTGTACCCAAAAATGACATGAAGTATGATGTGTCGGACCGAAAGGTGCAAATACCGCAGTCAAGATGTAACCTTCGACAGAACGCATTCCGCTTTTCGGACTACATCTTGCTACTTGTAAAAACCCTTTCCAGTGTTTGGTAGCGGGAGTTTGAGAACAAACGACGATCAAGAAGCATAAGCGGGGCTCAGGATTCGACTCAAATTAGGAATATATAAAGAACGTCCTTTACAGCCCTATGATATTTTTAATAACTCATATTTTCTCTTAAAATAGAAATAATAAAGGACAGTGACGTCACTAAAGTGAGTGTCACTGTGCAGTAACTCCTGATCCAAGCCCCCCTCACCCCCCCCCTTTCGACTCCATAAAAGACCTCCCATACCAGACCACACATATCGTTTGTCATGTATTTTGTAATGATGTTTCTAGAACAAATCAGATATTTTGTTTCGTGACCTTTTTAGTTGCGCTCTTGTCAATCATTTCATCGAAATAAATGTCTTTCAATCCCCAATTTTTAATTGATAATATCGCAAAATTGGAAACCCTTGATTGTCGTCGCGTGTTAGTTTACACAATATTCGTTTAAATTTTTAATTTTGAAAATCTCTTCTCGCGTCAGACCACAGACACACAAGTCATCGACATTAAAACTAAGAAAAGACACACAGATAGTCGACATTAAAACTTAGAAAAGCCACACAGATCCTCGACCATTTTAACTTACAAACGCCACATAGATCCTCAACATTAAAACTAAGAAAAGCCACACAAATAGTCGACATTAAAACTTAGAAAAGCCACACAAATCGTCGACATTAAAACTTAGAAAAGCCACACAGATCCTCAACATTAAAACTTATAAAAACCACACAGATCCTCAACATTAAAACTTAGAAAAGCCACACAGATCCTCAACATTAAAACTTATAAAAACCACACAGATCCTCAACATTAAAACTTAGAAAAAGCCACACAGATCCTCAACATTAAAACCGTATAAAGCTCTTCTCATGTGAACCACAGATCCTTGACATTTATCCAGAGAAGATGTGTGGACGCAACGAATTGAATTACAAGTTGACATATAGTTGAGCGTCTTTTGGGTATACATGTGTGAGTATGGTTTATAGATGTAGATACGGTTCTTATACTAGTCTATTGTCTTTCGTATATAACAGTACATGGGAGCATTATTGAATGGAACTAAAATAAAATATTATATATATATAATATAATAATATAAATAAAATAAATATAAAATAATAATTTAATAATTATAATACAATAACAAATAATAGATATAAAATAATATCATCATGTTGCCTACTCTTTAAATAACGTCGCTCCCATCACAGTATGTCTGAAAGAAACTCATTCCTTGTCAAAACTCCAGCCTCCGCCACAGTCATACCCATGCATTCCTGGAAATCTTTGTACCATCGTCTTTTTGGTCTACCCCTTCCTCTTTTGCCTGGCACCATACCTTCCATTACCGTTCTCTCAAGACCGTTGTGTCTCTTGATGGGACCAAAGCATTTGCATTTTCTAGCCAAAATGGAATTGATAAACCAGTTCTCCTCTATGCTCAACTCTTGTCAAATGTATACATTTGTCTTTTTCTCTGTCCATGGTATTCTGAGGATCTTTCTGTAACATTTTGACTTGAAGAATTCGATTCTTTGTCTGAAAGTGTTGGTAGTCGTCCATGATTCGCAGCCATAAGCTGCCACAGGAAAAACACAGGCTCTCAAGACTTTTACTTTTATCATTTTGTTGGTGCTCTGCCATAATTTCTTCAGGCTGTTCAGTCTCTGCATTGCCATGGTTAGTCTTATGATTTCTTTCAAGCAGTCACCATTTTTGTCAATTCTGGAGCCCATATATTCAAAATGTATGACCTGATTTATTTCCTCACCACTCACTGTAAATTTATGCTGACTTTGTGTTTTGTCGGTGGCCATAAAATAATATAATGAATATAAAATAATAATATAATAAATATAACAATAATATAAATCATAATAATAATATAGATATAAAGCAATAATAGAAAATAAAATATAATATAAATAATATTCATTACGATAACGCGTACACGTTTTCGACTTGTATGATGTGATTACAATGTATCAGGCGTAAAGTCAGCGATTGGTAAGGAAATAGTTATTGGATTTACCCGAGAATCAATGGGCTTACATCTATGATCGGCCACAGATGGCCAGAAAATCAATAAATAAAAATTGATTTTATTCCTGCTGAAATACTGCACAAAATTATTGATAGTAAGTTTTGGTGTCACTTGATGCTGCCACCAAGTGCAGTCCTCGGGGGAAGGAAGGAAGGAAGAAAAAAGGGAGGAAAAAAGGGACGAAAGCAGGAAAGAAAAGAAACAAAGAAAAGAAAAAAGAAAGAAACAAACAAAAGAAAAAAGAAACAAACAAACAAAGAAAAAGGAAGGAAGGCAAAAAGGAAGGAAGGAAAAAGAAATTGTTTTTATAGTTTTCTCCGTAATTTTGTTTCTGTCTTGCATATGCTGTCTTTTCTACTTCTTTTGCGTTCGTTCTCAATCTCCCGCTACTAAGCCCTGAACAGTAGGAAGTAGTCAGGAGAACGGAATGCGTTGTGTCGCTAGTTTACAGGCTGACTGCGATATTTGCACCTTTCGGTCCGACACACCCGTCTTCGGCAGCACTTTTCTACTAAAATAAGACTCTCGCTGTTTATTTGAATACCTGCTCACGCAACAACAACAACAACAGAGTCCTTGAATGTTGAAAAAACGTGGTCTATGTCCGTCTCCAAGGGGCTCATCTTTACGTCTACAAAGCAAAAAATATCCGTCTATTTGCAGTTTCAGTCGCAATGGCTTTACATGATGAGGTTGCTAGTGTCATGAACAGTCATCTCTAGTAGTAGAACAGGCAACATACTTGGAAAATTATTACGATGCTATTCTTGTCAAAGTGTGTACCACTCGGTTGACCATTTGAATTAGTTGTATCAAAAATTGTAACAGAAGTTGTGACAAAAGTTGTAATGGAAGTTGTGACAAAAGTTGTGACAAAAGTTGTAATAGAAGTCGTAATAGAAGTCGTGACAAAAGTTGTAATAAAAGTCGTGACAAAAGTCGTGACAAAAGTCGTGGCAAAAGTCGTGGCAAAAGTTGTGACAAAAGTTGTGACAAAAGTTGTAATAAAAGTTGTAATGGAAGTTGTAATAAAAGTTGTAATAAAAGTTGTAATGGAAGTTGTAATAAAAGTTGTAATAAAAGTTGTAATAAAAGTTGTAATAAAAGTTGTAATTAAAGTTGTAATAAAAGTTGTAATAAAAGTTGTCAAAGAAGTCGTAATAGAAGTCGTGACAAAAGTCGTGACAAAAGTTGTGGCAAAAGTTGTGACAAAAGTTGTAATGGAAGTTGTAATAGAAGCTGTAATAAAAGTTGTAAATGTTTAAAAAAGTGTGGTAAAGTTGTAATAACTGTTTTTTTAAAAAGTTGATTAATTTGTTAAAACATGTGGAAACATCAACCAACAAGTACACGATTATTGAAATGTATCGAGACGAATACCGATACTTGTCCGTGTTTGTTTTGGTGCCAAGTACACGAGGACAGATCACAATTTTTAAGTGCCAGCCGGACACCCAATTCACGGATTTTGTTCGAAGGCATTCTTGCTGAATTAACTCTTGATGTTTCAATGGTAGAGGGTACATTGGTTCTTCTTAAATCTCGAGGCGTACATGAGGTGGATATGGGTCCTCCATGGCTGTAGTGCAATGCAAAGCTACTGCACAGTAAGCTCACAATTATGGAAATTACAGTGCTGATCCATGGCCATCTGTAACACCTATGTACTTGCTCACACAATTTTTAAACACATATGGAACTCACCGAAGGCTCACATAACTGTTCAAAACCCGTGCGCTTTGGGTTTAAACTGAACAGATTTCGTGTAATACGGGGAACATTATGTCCAAAAATACTCACTGTCATGAAAGGGGTAATCATTTCAAAAGACTGGTTTCATTAGGAGCGTTGGTTGTTGTATACCTTAAATAAATAAAAGAAGATGGGTATTCAGTTGGTTTCAGGGCAGGATTCTGTGTAAGGATCACTCTCAACAGTGATTTGTTGTGTTTTGTGCTGTTATTTGTTTTATTTCTCTATGTGGATGATGTATGGATTGATTATAAACCTATGTACAATATGAGTGCTGATGAGTTTTGTAATTTAGTTGGCCTTAACATGTGGAGTTTCATGGGTATTTTCCAAATGAGTTTGACGGCCTTCTTAACTACAGATGGCCATGGCTGATCCCTACCTCGTTGGTCAAAATGCCGTGACACGGTACCTTTCCAGAAATACGAATGGGGGAACAATGTGGGGTCTTGGTCAGTACGTTTCATCTGAACCTGGCTACTCTTTTGGGGCCCAAGATACAGCACAGCGAATGAGCTGACAGCAGCCAGCGACTAATAGCTGGCTGCTTGCATCATGGTCAGTGAACCAGAGCTGACCAAGACCCTAGTTTGCTTCTGTGTGGCAGCCCAAGAAACAGGCCGTACTAGTCTAGTCTGGCCAAGGCATAGGGATCGCAGTGGGAAGGCAAAACACGTACTTAAAAAAAACCAGCTGAAATATAATGTGCCAATATCGCAGCCTAGTTGTAAACTACGACACATCGTCTTAACGCCCCTTTCAAGACGAACGCCAAAGAGAAAGAAGCTGGCTTTTTTTCCCGTTCCAGGGTAGTCTTCCTTCTGTGATCCCGAGTTCTCTTAGCTAGACAGCACTAGTCCAACCTGTTTGCAGGACCACCACTTGGAGGCAGACCAAACAGCACTAGGCCAACCAGTTTCCAGGCCCACCCCTTGGAGGCGGAGTAGAGTCTTGGCCAGCCACGAGTCGTTGACTCAGTCAGCTACGAGTCGTTCACTCAGCCAGCTACGAGTCGTTCACTCAGCCAGCAGTGAGTCGTTGACTCTTTCAGCACATTTAATGTGTTTCATCTTCGGGCCCGAATAAAGATGAAAGAAGTGGAGAGAGTTTGTTACTGCTCTTAAAGACCTCATTCATTGAACAGGGATCTATAAAATGGAGGGAGTTTGTTACTGCTCTTAAAGACCTCATTCATTGAACATGGATCTATAAAATGGAGGGAGTTTGTTACTGCTCTTAAAGACCTCATTCATTGAACATGGATCTATAAAATGGAGGGAGTTTGTTACTGCTCTTAAAGACCTCATTCATTGAACATGGATCTATAAAATGGAGGGAGTTTGTTACTGCTCTTAAAGACCTCATTCATTGAACAGGGATCTATAAAATGGAGGGAGTTTGTTACTGCTCTTAAAGACCTCATTCATTGAACAGGGATCTATAAAATGGAGGGAGTTTGTTACTGCTCTTAAAGACCTCATTCATTGAACAGGGATCTATAAAATGGAAGGAGTTTGTTACTGCTCTTAAAGACCTCATTCATTGAACAGGGATCTATAAAATGGAGGGAGTTTGTTACTGCTCTTAAAGACCTCATTCATTAAACAGGGATCTATAAAATGGAAGGAGTTTGTTACTGCTCTTAAAGACCTCATTCATTGAACAGGGATCTATAAAATGGAGGGAGTTTGTTACTGCTCTTAAAGACCTCAATTATTAAACATGGATCTATGAAATGGAGGGAGTTTGTTACTGCTCTTAAAGACCTCATTCATTGAACATGGATCTATAAAATGGAGGGAGTTTGTTACTGCTCTTAAAGACCTCATTCATTGAACATGGATCTATAAAATGGAGGGAGTTTGTTACTGCTCTTAAAGACCTCATTCATTGAACATGGATCTATAAAATGGAGGGAGTTTGTTACTGCTCTTAAAGACCTCATTCATTGAACATGGATCTATGAAATGGAGGGAGTTTGTTACTGCTCTTAAAGACCTCATTCATTGAACAGGGATCTATAAAATGGAGGGAGTTTGTTACTGCTCTTAAAGACCTCATTCATTGAACATGGATCTATAAAATGGAGGGAGTTTGTTACTGCTCTTAAAGACCTCATTCATTGAACATGGATCTATAAAATGGAGGGAGTTTGTTACTGCTCTTAAAGACCTCATTCATTGAACATGGATCTATAAAATGGAGGGAGTTTGTTACTGCTCTTAAAGACCTCATTCATTGAACAGGGATCTATAAAATGGAGGGAGTTTGTTACTGCTCTTAAAGACCTCATTCATTGAACATGGATCTATAAAATGGAGGGAGTTTGTTACTGCTCTTAAAGACCTCATTCATTGAACATGGATCTATAAAATGGAGGGAGTTTGTTACTGCTCTTAAAGACCTCATTCATTGAACATGGATCTATAAAATGGAGGGAGTTTGTTACTGCTCTTAAAGACCTCATTCATTGAACATGGATCTATAAAATGGAGGGAGTTTGTTACTGCTCTTAAAGACCTCATTCATTGAACATGGATCTATAAAATGGAGGAGTTTGTTACTGCTCTTAAAGACCTCATTCATTGAACATGGATCTATAAAATGGGAGGGAGTTTGTTACTGCCTCTTAAAGACCTCAATTCATTGAACATG